>CM027865.1:43780216-45002726 GCA_016097605.1 Eucalyptus guilfoylei | reverse complement strand
ATATAGATAAGTGAAAAAAACATTTTTAGTGAAAAAAGCTTACCGCTCACCTCATTTTCGGTGAAATTTGTTAGTAAATTATTGGTACTTTCACGAAGTTACTTACACTTTTTTATGATTGCGAATTACCAACTTTTCTCTTTTATCAATTTTTATTTGTCACTCTTACTAACTCCTTGAATTTCCTGACTCTTGGTGAATGACTTGCTCGCTATTTTTAGATTAAGTTACCAACTAATTTTTTATTAACAACTTGCATCCTTATTACTCATCAACATTTTTTTTTTGTAATTAATGATTTGCCTTATTTAAGAGCTTGTTAAAAATTACCACAACTAGTGTTGCGAAATCTATTCATATTTGAGTTAGTCATCGCTCACTAAGGATAGGTTCCGAAAAATGCTCAGTTCAGTTCTTGAGTGGGTGTATGGAACTGGTCAAGAGCTGTCCAAAGTGGAGCAATTTACCTTTATTTGTTGTGATCTGTTCCACCGCCATAATTGACTGATCAACAGAGATGAGGGTTAATCTAGGAAAGACATTCGGATTGCAAGAATGTAGCTAATCATAAATTATGGTCGGTGCTCCTACTGTGAGGAAGTTAAATGAAATAGCGATATTGTCCCCTTAGGATATTGTAATGACAAGAGTTATAGGAACGTGAGAGGAGGAGAAAAATAGGAGTAACCAACAAAGGGAAAGTGCGGTGGAATGTCAATAAAAAATGTAGTGAAAGTAAATCTCCTCTTTTAAAATCCCAAACCTTCATATAATGGAGTCTCATCAGTTTAATATCTCCTACCCTGTGTAGAAACTCGAAAACGAATTAAGTAGAGAAAATAACCCGATATATGCAAAGACCAAACATAACTAAGGAGATCAACTAGTAAGCTCAGCTCCTAAAGTTGGAACTCTGCTATCTACTTCAAAAGAGGCATGAGACTTGTGAACAAGTAACGAGGTTGGAGGCTGGAGGCGATTGAAAGCAAGAGTGACAGAGGGAGTGACAAGGCCGAAGGTGATCAAGAGCGAGAATTAGAAAGGGAGACGAGGTTTGAGATGATTGAGGCGAGAGACAAAGAGAGACAAAAAGGAAACTAGAGTTTTGATCTAAAAATTTAAAATATGAAAATTAAATAATTATATATATGTACTCATTCAGTCCAGGTGTGCAGTTCCACATTTGGTACGGAAAAACAAAATCAGTATTCACCAGTCCTAATATTTTGGAATGAGAATCGAATCAGTCCTAATAAGAACCATCGGTTTTGGACCGATCTGATCTGATTCTAGTGACTTAGGTGGCTTCCAGTTTTTTGCATACCCCTAGGTTTTGCTCCCGTTATTAATAAGGATTAGTGTATTGAATATTCTAAAACTTATTACGAAAGTATAGTTAAGTTCAAAAAACTTTCAATAAACCCAATCTAGTTCTAAAATTTATCATGAAAGTGCAGTCAAATCTTAAAATTTTTTAAATGTGTCAACGAAGTCTTAAAATTTATATTAAGATCCAATTATATTTTTGTAATAAGTTTTAGAAATTTTGGGATTTCTAGGGCATTTGCTCCTCGTCAATATAAGCTCCAGCACGCCGCGATTTCGAAAGGCATGGGACGAGGAACTCAGGTCACGTGCCGAACCTAACAGTCTCGCTCTGGTCGTCGGTCTCCAACTGCATTCCTTTCTTCTTCCCAGGGTCTGATCTCAACGCCTGATCAAAAAACCCGCAATCGCGAGCGAGCGAGCGAGCGACTTCGACGGCGGCGGCGGCGGCGGCGGAGAGGAAGGAGGTGATCGGAGCTCGCGCTGTCAGCGCGATCCTCCGCTTTCTGACAGCAGTGAATTCGGGAAAACAAACCTCGTCGTCGTTGTTTTCTCTTCTTTTTGGTGAAGTTTGAAGCATGGATACGACTCCGGAGACGGCGTCGTCGTCGCTAGCGTCTCCGACCTCGATGGAGTTCTACGATTTCCTCGACAGGATGCGCAACCCGGCTTCTCTCGATCTTGTGCGGTCCATCAAGAGGTTCATCCCCTCCCTCCCTTGCCTCTCTCTCTCGCTCTCAATTCCGTGGCGGTCGCAGCTCAATCTGTACTTGCACAATCTGCTCGGTTCATCCGAAGTTAATTTTGTGGAAGCATGTTTGTTTTTTTTTTTTTTCCCAAATTGATTTGTCTTTTTGCGGTACTTGTGGATACTAGTTCATGCGGGAAAGCGCGATACTCGTCGTGAGTTTAAGCAATTGCATCAGTTAAAAGCCCGACAACTGTGGAAGCCTTTGGTGTTCGGAAACGTTCGCCTACTGTACCTTGATTTACCGTATCGATGGACTCACTTAGCAAGATGCTAACTTTAGCATATTCTGCTGCTCAGGGTTCTGGGGTTTGCGATAGAATTGCGTAAGACAGAGTGATTAGGCGCACTGGAGAAGCCTGTGAATGTTCTTTGAATAATGCTTCCTGTTCCTAGCTCAAGCTGAACACGCTTAGGGGGTTTTGGGGGCTTACGTTTTGACAGGAACCTCTTCTCTGTTACCTGCGATGTAGATCCTTGTAGTTCTTGCTGCAAAGTGTTTTTTTCTTTCTGGGTGTTTTTTAGCTTCTTGTCCAACAGACGAGAAGGAACGTGCGTGTTGCATCTAGAGTAAACTAGCATTGCAACTTGCCTAAACTTTGTGCTACTAGTACCCTAAGTTGCACCAGCCACATGAATATTGAAACAAAGAGACGTCAGAAGAAGGTTAATCACTCTCAAAGAAAACATCCGTGTTACCTTGCCCAGATCAATGGTTTTCTTAAATCCTCAAACAGATAGTTTCCAGTGCATCGACCAGCTTAACTTCAGTTTTGGATCTCCAGTGTCCGTCATTCATAGGACTAGAGTTGAGAGAATGGGATGATGAAAGCTTCTTTCTAGCATCATGTACTTCTCATCTTAATTATTGGGCATTCATTTTTTTAATGCTTCCACAGTTTCATCCTTGAGGGTATTGTTAAGGGATTATTGAAGAGGAACTTGCCTTTTGATTGATTTGGCTCCTGTTTTGAGGGTCGTAGTTTATTCCAGATAGGCCCTACTCCCTCGAGTGACTTCTTCCAAAGTTTTCTAAATCTTTTACTGCACTGAATGCAGCTTCATTGTATCCTTCTCGTTTTATCCTGCAAATCCTGAAAATGATGGCAAAAAAGTGCAAGACTTCTTTATGACGATGGAAGGTGCACTAAGGGATCATCCTCTCTGGGCAGGCGCTTCTGACAATGAAATTGACTGTGCAATGGAGGTAATGTTTTTTAGTAATCCTTTTTTATTCTGTTGATATTATGTCTCCATCCACTCAGAATTGTGGGTTAGTTTATGTGGGCAATTGAGTTCAAAAGTCCACTGTGACTGTTCTGTTAGGATTAGCTTGAGTTTAGCTTTAGAGCCTGATCGTGAAGTTCCCTTTGGGATACCTCGTGTTGTTATGTTCACCATTTGTTTATGAAGAGTAGTTGAATGTCTTCTAGGTATTATTAAACAGATATATGAGCCTGGTGCTTATAATTATGAAATCTGGAGGCATACCGTGTTCAATTATGAATCTGCTCAAAACTAGTACATATTTTTCTCTTCTACAGCTGATGTTCTTTTTTTTTTTTTTTTTTTTTTTGGTCTTAACCTGTTCTCTTATTTACTATCCAGGGATTGGAAAAATATGTCATGACAAAGCTGTTCTCTCGGACATTTGCTTGTTCTCCAGAGGATACAAAAGTTGACAGGGAGATTGCAGAGAAAATTTCACTATTGCAGACCTTCTTGAGGCCTGAGCATTTAGATATACCAGCTGTTCTCCGAAATGAAGCGTCATGGTTGGTATGTGCGATACTACTGCTTTTCGCTTGCAAATTTGACATGCGTGTTACTCAAGACATGGTGTTTGTAGGAAACCTGAGTGTTTCCATATAGATGCCCCATGGAACCTGGAAGATCTTAGTTTTTTTGTGGTTTTACTCTTTTTGTAAAATACTTACCTTAGTTTGGCCTTTCTAATATTTTTTAAAAAATTAAAACAAAGCTGAAACTATTTCAGTTTGCTGATTTGCATGATTATTCCAGCGTATGTTTATTGATTTATTGTTTTAATGTGCTCATTTGTTCACGTCCTCTGGTCCTCTTGAAGCAATAGTTTTATGTGATCGTTGAGGAGGGAAAAGGATCAAAGAAGATTTTTAGTAGAAATAGTTTGACAATAATAATTCCGTGGAAATGAAACACTTGGTATTCTTGATGCTTCTCCGGTATCATTTTGGGTTGCCTGTTGAACAATTTATTTCATTGATTTCTTGGGCCACAAGGGGCGGTGACTTTAACACCTTCCACAACAGACAGTTTTAAGCTCAATAAATAGGGATAGCAAAAGCATGCCATTGTTGCACTTTAGAGGCTTTGATGATGTGTTGGACAGCATGAATTTGTCCTATGCCTGTCTTTTTTAAGTCGCTGTACTGTAACAAATGATTTTAACCATAGCTTACGGCCAATGCCTTTTCTATTTTTGGTCATTACAGCAAAGGCTTAGAGATTACTGTCGTTGGCTCCTGTTAACTGACTGTTTTCTTCTTCAGAGGGGAAAAACCTCGAATCAGATAATTAACAACTATATTACTATGGGGGATGCATCACTTCTTGTACTTTTTAGCACATGTTAAATCGATGTGTTAAATTCACGTGTGTCAGTTCTTAGACTGCTCATCGTTGTGTCTGCTCCCCTAATACTTCTAGTGCTATAATTTATGTGCTTTCCAGCTTGCAGAGAAGGAGCTGCAAAAAATGAATAGCTTCAAAGCTCCTCGGGAGAAGCTTCTGTGCATTATGAATTGCTGTAGGGTCATCAACAATTTGCTGCTCAATGCATCAATGTCAGAAAATCATGTGCTAGCGGGGGCTGATGACTTTCTTCCGGTTCTTATATACGTCACGATCAAGGCAAGCTCTTATTGGTAATATTTTCCGCCAGTATATATTTTAATTTATATAAATGTACTTTTATGTCGAGTATGTTTGTATGATTAAAAGGGGAAGTACTCTTATCTAAATGCCTGGTAAACACGAATGCAGTTTGCCACTTCTTGTAAGCTTTTCTCTTTTCCTTGATTAAAAGTTGAGTTTCAGAAGGGAAGTAGTATTTGCTTGTTCGATGACATTAATCAAAGGGAAGCACATTTGTTCAATGACATTGATTATTACAGTTTTGTCAATTGAGGCGCTGTGAAATAATGGGAAAGACGGTAGTCTCGCCTCACAGTTAGACTTTTAGAAGCTTTTCTTTCAGTTGATATCTTTTGTTTTTGTCAGTCTTACTATTATTGTGATTATAATCTTCCTGACTTTTTGTGATGCTTGGAAGTAGCCCAATCAAATCATGACTAATTAGATCGAAAAATTGAAAGATTACCTCCAGATGCTGTCAAAACTTGAAGGATCGGATTTCATGATTTAATTGACTTTCTTGACTTAAATGGTTATTTTCCAGTAACTTAGAATATGTAGGCATATTACAATCTGACATGAAACTTCTATGGCTAAAACCAAGTGTTTTCCTGTGGAAATATGTTGGAACACAAAAAGTTGTCAACTCGTTCATGTGTTTTTTTTATTCTTTTCATTATAGGGCAATACATTCTTCTCTCTTGGTTCATCTGGTTTCAATGAAATCCAATTTGGAAGTCTAAATTTTATCATATTTGTCAAGTTACTCCAGAATAAAATCTTTAGTGGTTGTGATGTCTTCGTCTTCTGAAAAACTTTCAGAACGGCCTCGAAGCAAAATCCTAGAGTTTGCTACCCAATGTTAGCAGACTCCCCAATGCAAGAGATGTGGTTCCAGTTGAACGTAACCACGTTCCGAGCTCTTGCTGCTTGCAAAGGAGCTGCATCTTTAGATTTTCCTCCCCTGAAGAAATATCATCCTGAGGTGTATGCGGCCTAACAATCTAGCCAGTATCTTCCTAGATATTGTCCTAGATCTCACCCAAACAAATGACTCAATTAATGACTGCCCTGCTGGTTCTTTGTGGTCCTCAAAGAATTAATGTTTGACTGAGATGAAGTTACACAGATTGACTTATCATATGATTCTGTAACTTAAATCATTGTAAAAAAGATAGAAAGATTGTCGTCGTTGATACTCGGTTTTAAGTCTACATGATTAGATAAAAGATCATGCATTTTGGTTAAAATCCTCATTTCACTTTGGAAGTGATGCTTTTTCCTGTATTCATGGCAATAATTCCTTATGGACAGGCTAATCCTCCAGAGCTGCATTCCAACCTCAAATTCATTCAGCTATATCGAAGACAGGCGAAACTTGTCTCTGAGGCAGCTTACTATCTCACAAATCTCATCTCTGCAAAATCATTTATTGCTGACTTAAATGCCAGATCTCTATCTATCAATGAAATTGAATTTGAGGAAAACATGCAAGCAGCTAGAGGAGCCAATAAACTTGCACACAACGAGCCTGACCCTGCAGTTGAGGAGATGGCTGCCAGGAGAAGACAGGGCAACCCCGGTCCGTCCTTTACAATGAATGGTAAAGAAAGAATCATGAAGGGTAAGCTCAGTGTAGAATGTTATTTCATGTTCCATTTGAAGGAGTTTTTCTGAAGGGATTGTTATGTACTTTTTCATGTTCCTATTGTGCTATTGAATTTTGCATATCCTGAGTTAAATATGTTCTATTTTCCTTGACAACTTGTCTTGTAGAGGCTCATCGCAGCTTGGTTTGCAACTGCCTTTATTACTAATAAGCTGCTCATAACCAACCATTACAGGACGTTCAACTTATCCATTCATGGAAGCGAAAGCTGGTGAACTTACAGTGGGAGATGTTGAAAGACTGCTAAGCATATACAAGGATGTAGTCAACAAGTTTACACATCTAAGTGAGGCGTTTAGGCAGCTTTCTTTGTCAAAACCGGAATTTCATCATTTGGAGGGAACTGGTGGCTCGTTTGCCCAGCCACCTCAGCCAAGCCTTCGCAAAGACAAAGAAAGCATCGACGGAAGAGGTGAATAATGTGGTAAAAACTTATTACCTTGTTTATCAGGTAGGTATTGGACTTTTCTTTGCCATTGTACTATGCAATTTTGTTTGACAAACATAACATGTTCACGGATCACAGGATAAAACATTACTTCCTAAATACTCTCTTTACATTTTTTATTTTTTTTTCATTCTTTACAAAACTGTCCGATCACATGAAGCCATTCATCACAGCAGCTCATATTGCTGATCCAGGGTGGCAAAACTGCATGACTGCATAAATATACAAAACATGAAATCTACACTCTGGGGACACCAAACGACACATTTACATTGCTTCCAACTTTGTGATCATCAGTTAGCATTGCTTGAACCCTGCAAGTAGCACCTGAGATAGAAAAATCCATATTGGTGGCGTTACCACCAGAGCCCGATGCCTTCATAACTTGAACGGACGAGTCCAAACACCTCTTGCAGACATATTTCAAAGGGACAGAGTCTGAATTGTCGATTCCAGCACACCTGGTATGCTGCCAAACCCCACATGTGTCGCAAGCCAACATCCTCTCTCCATCATCATCCTTGGCGCCACAGTCACAATCCACCGTCCAGTTCTCTATCCCCCTCTCCATCCGAAAGCGGTTGAGCCCATGCATCGAGAGGCACTTACCATGAACCCGAATAGACCCATTCAAACCAGTCAATAGCTTAACAGAGAGAGAGTCCTCGACATGGCCATATTCTGGGAAGCCCACTGCCTGAAACCGTTTAAACATCGCATACACGTCTTGGAAAGCCTTTGTCACTTTGGCTTTAAGGTCGGCCACAGTTGCATTCAAGGGCAACACAATTAGTTCCTGAGGTAGGTGCAATTCATCCTTAGAATGGTCCGAGAGCTCCACATGACACCAAAGGTGAATGTTAAGTGGGGATTTAACTGCTTTTTCATCTAAGGCATAATCCTTCATAAACTGTTTGCAATCAAGAAGCTTTGTTGCCGAATCGCGCACACGCTCTCTTGTTGTCTGAGGTCTATAATTTACCATTGTTTCCGGATAAATCAAAGAACCATACAGGAACTTAAGGTCGCGAATCACATGCTCTCTCGATGGGTGGTGGTTAAGCTGGAAGCGAGATCTGTCGTATCCAAGACTCGGAGTCTCAAGCCTGACATGTCATCTCATTTAGAAAACACATACTGCAAACCGCTGAAGACAAACTGTAAGATAGAAACCTCATCGTCGCTTGGACTTACCTGAATTCGACAGCACTTGTCGCGGGGTTGTAACGGGTCCGGACTACCATCCCATCGGCCGTCAATTTCCCTCCCAGGTGTTTGAGGCAATAGTCCAGAAGCTCAGGAGAAGCAGACCTATACAAGGCACCTTTAAGAGCACACCTTTTCACCCAGCCAGCCTCACCGGCCGCGGCTGATAAAACTCTCACCATAGCCTGTTCCACGCGTTCAACGTCGTCCTTAGACCAAGCACATAACACCTTTGAAGTTCGAGGTTTCTTCCTGGACGGCTCTTTAGAAACCCCCCCTCCTTCGCGGATTACACCCAGCATGAAGGAGAAGAGGTCTTGCAGCGTTAGGAGTTCGGTCTCGGCTATGGCTAGGTAGAAAGCGATGACTCTCTGCAAGGCAGTCCGAGGCTTCCGGCTGTGGAATAGAAGGGGCGAAAGGGGCATGCTCGAGAGCGAATCGATGGCTCTCTTGTACGCATCGAGTGTCAATGCGTAGCTTCCTGCACTGAACTCGTAGCCCCAGTTGCCATACCAAGAGTGGCCATGAGCGATCGAATGCAGCAGTCGACACTCCATCCCGTATTTCTTCGACACGTCCATCACGCTGACCTTCCTGTTCATCGATTCGAAGAGATAAACATGGTGCCACCGAGGGAAAGCAAGTGAATAGAAAACTCCAATTTCCCGAGGATAAGAGGAGACGAACCAACCTGACGGAGAGAGTGGTGCAGAGGCCGTCCCAGAAGTTCATGATGTCGCGGCCGGAGAGGACGGTGGAGCCGCCCTCTCGGCCGTTGAGGGAGAGCAAGTGGCCGAAGCCGTTGGAGTGGATGACCCCGTGCAGGAGATGGGTGTTGCTCTCCAGCTGAGAGTACACCCAGTCCTCCACATCCTCCAACGTTATCTCGCAGTCGCACCATTTGCACCTGCCCACGCCAATCAATCGCACAAATTCAAACAAACACAACAACGTCAGCTTCAAAAGGAAAACAAGAAAAAACCCACAATGAGAATCGGAAGGCTTGGCGCACAGAGAGAGACAGAGAGGCAGAGAGGGAGACCTGGAATCGGATAAGAGGAAGGTGTTGCCACATCTGGAACAAGCCTTGCGGCATTTGCCTTGGGAGAGACTGGTCTCGTTGGACCTCCTTATGATGAAATGGTACCGCTTCCGACACACTGGATGTCCGCTCCACCCTGTTTTCACCGCCGACAGTCGATCGACCAGAAAAACGAAAAGAGACACCCATCAATATCGTCTTCATTCATTGTAATACCAAAACCCGAAAATTCAAGTAGAGTTCCGTATTGTCAAATCTCGGTGGAGAAAGAAGAAGAAAGTCTCATGTTCTAGCTCAGTGCGTCTACCCAAAGAGAATCGGTGCTCCTTTTAGCAGAAGACCCGACGGCCTATCGTTTTCAAGACTTCCTACTTTTTTAACATTTTCTTTTCGTGGGTTGAGGCCGGGCTCAGCAAGTAGTCCTTTCACATTAGAGTTTTATATAATATCTTTTTGTCGCTTCTTGAATTTTCGAAAATGTTTGTAATTAGCAAAATACCCATCTCGTAATTTCCGCAGCTCAGCCCAGCTCCTCGCGTTAGCTAAACAAACGTTAGAACAAGCGAGGAGCAAAAAAGAAAAGAAGCCGCCCCCCGGGCCTAAGAAACAGCGAAACTCGTCCCAACTCACTGAGTCAAGACTCACCAACGACGCGGCACTGGTCACAGTACACGGATCTGGACCTCGTGACGTCCTCCTCGACGACGTCCAGAGGGACCACCACCTTGGACGAGTCCAGGTCGCCGACGCGGAAGAGGACCCTCCAGGCGGCCAGGGACGAGAAGGGGGACGGCGGTAAGGTGGCGCGGGCGCGGGTGCTCAGGAACTCGGCGACCCTCGACCGGAAGGGCCCTTCGGAGAGCTCTCCGGCGGCGGCCGAGGCGGAGTTGAAGGAGAGGAAGTCGGCGAGGTCGGCGGTCACCCTCCTCTTGAGGCGCTTGTAGGGTCTCCCGCAGTCGTTGACTCCCATGGCGGAGGGCATTGAGGGGCGGGGGGAACGAAGCGGAGAGCTCGGTTGCAGGATCTGAGGTCGACCCACGTTTTGGCTCGATCCGATTTACGAAGGGAGGGTGGAAAGGTTTGGTCTTGCTTCGTGTCTGAATCCGAACTGGAATCCGAGGAGTTGCAGGCGAAGGGAGAGAGGCGGTGAGGAAGGAGGAGGAGGAGAGCAGGAGGAGTTTTGGATTAGGGTTTTTACTTTTTCCACTGTATTTATTACTTCTTTTTCGTTCGGTTCCGTCATTGGCGGTTCCCTCTCTCTCTCTCTCTCTCTCTTCTCTCTCTCTCTCTCTCTCTCTCTCTCTCTCTCTCTCTATCCACTGAGATTTCTTAATTTGCTTGTCTTACCTTTTCTGTAATTCTATATTTCCATTTATAATTCAGCTCCCTCCTTTTGTTTCTAGTTTTCTTCTTTTATCTATTGGGCCCATGAATGGTAGAAAATCGGACCTTGGTCATCGAATAATTATTATATTGATGATGATAATCCGATGTGTTATGCTAAAATAGACTTTTTGGGCATTTAGTGCATTTAATTTAAGGGAGGGAAACCCTTTCGGATTCCAATTGGAAATTCAAAATTTGTAAACTTGAAAAACCTATTGAATTAATAAAAAGGTACGGAGATGTATATATACAAATCCACGTGTCAATATTTAAATAATGCAAAGATTTTTTTGCACAGTAGAAATGAGCCGACACATTCTCCTATAATATTGAAAAGATCGAAACTTATGAAATACTTGGCATTTACCCTCAATTCAAAATTCGAAAAGTGAGAGATTCACGGATTATTTGCTAAAAGTATGAACGGATAGATTTAATTTTAAATTGGGCATGAGACTTCTTTTGCGTTTCTCATAAAAAAATTTAGGTGGAAATTACTGTTGAATTTGCTTTTAAAAGGTTGAAACATTACCTGAAAAAAAGGACACGCACACGTGCGCATCTGCAGAAAATGAAAACAAATAAACGAAAGAAGAAAATTTGCGTTGGCTGCATATTGCAGTAATAAGAAAGATTTAATTTCAGTTTATAATATCTGAAAATTTCACGGGATAAGATCGGAGTTGCCTTGAAGATTTTTTAACAATTTTTTGTGTTGTTTAGCATTATTCTGTCATTATTAATTTCACAGCTAGCATGAATTTTACTAAAATCTCCAAATAATATGTTTGCATTTAAAGATACTTCGAGATATTTATATTCTATTTCTCTCTTTAATTATAATAGAGCAAATTTAAAACATCATTCAACTCAATGATTTTCATGAGTTCATCACAAAAGTCATATAATAAATTATCAAAAAAATCTCATTAATATTTTTTTGGTCGAAAAAATAAAAAAAAATCACATTATTATTTAGTAGACAAAGTTGTTATTCAAGAAATTCTTGAGATAATTACCATGTAATCCCAAAATATCTCATCTCAAATTCGAATTCAAAATGATCATCGCCCTTTTAATATATACAAGTAAATAGGCTCATATAGGCTCATATACAATCATATAATCATCACGAATTGTACGAAAAAGAATCTTCTTGAATTGATGTGTGATGTAATAAGGATGGCTAAGTGCAAGTCGAGAGTAGCCGTCCAGATAGGAGATTTCGAATGATGTGCAGCTTCCGAAAGACTTTCGAGACATGGTGAAAGGGATCTATTTTTTTTAATTAATTTTTTATTTATCTCCGACAGGAATAAGCACAAAAAATATTGGGAAATTAGGGTTTTTTGGGGGGAGCAACGTTTTAGCGGGAAAAATCATGTGGACCAAAGTGCAAAGCGCGGGAATAGCCGGCGGGGGGCGACGAAAAGCGACAATTGGTCCGTCCATTCAGAAGGTTCCTCCTCCGCCCGCTCCTCCTACCGCCTTTCTTTTTTCGAGTATTTTCCAATGACCCTCTTCCTTTTCCTTTTTTCTAATTTTTAGACGCATCAATCATTTCTCTTTTCAAATTAGTCCTCTCGCTCCACAGATAACATCAAGCATAATCAATGAAGATGCTGCAAATTCATCTTGAGATGTCGTCGATACAATTTTTATTTTTCGCGAGAGTTCGATTTGATATGTTAGCAAATGAAAAGAAACGTAAATTCCTTATTTTAGCAACAAAAAAAAAAACTGTGACCATCATACTAACCATCCCAAATATTCAAAACACGTATATAAGCCCGGATGTACTTAACAATTAAACTTTCGCAGACAACAAAGCCTCGTTCAAACTCTCCGTACTCTTAAGCACTTCTTTTTGCTCCTTCTTCTCCTCTTTTTTTTTTTTTTTTTTTTTTCCTTTTCGGGGGTTGGGGGGCGGGAACATAATTTAAGCAAACTTCCGGGGTCACAGATGAAAATCCCAAAGAGCGCCGTCTCCTTCCCCACACAGCCCGTGGATCTCCTCCATCCGCTCCACGGATTTGCACACGCCGCTGCATGACCAATCCAATGACGCCACGCACACGTTGCCAGCCTCCGCCTTCGCTGCGCAGTCTGCCAAAAAAAAAAACACACACACACACAAAAAAGGCGGAACGAAAGAATATATATTAAAAAAAATCAGATCCTCTAATTTAATTTTTTTCCTTCTTTTTGGGCGCATAATTAAATATAAATTAAAAATCCTGGATTAAATCTACATAATTAAATTACTACCTGGAGGGGTCCCGCAGCACATGGAGCGCTCGTCCACGTGTTCAACTTCCAGGCCGATGAACCAGGCTCCCACCGAAACGTCCTCGTTCGCGTATCTATGCAATATCGGCCTGCCAAAAAAATTTAAAAAAAAATTAATTAAAAATAAGTCGACTTTAAAATACAAAATTAGCTAAACAAGAAAAGCATAATCGTGTGAAGATTGGCCGTGATTTCAAGGAAAAAAAGAAAAAATTGGCCGCGTCAATGACGAGTCAACTCACGAGTTAGTGGAAATATAGGAAGCGAGGTCCTTGGAGATGGCGTAGAGCTGGCCGGTGGCGTGCCGGAAATACTTGTTCCCTTCTTCCCCGAATTTCCAAAACTCCGGCTCGTGGTATTTTTCGTCCCTTTCATTTTTCAATACGGCATTCGAAAAATGCAAAATAAAAAATTTACCAATTATGCACGTGAATTGATTTTTCTATAATTCCATATTTTGTTAAATGGCGGGAAAAAGGACAATTAACATATTGACTCGGTGACTACTTACTTTAGTGACAAAACCGGACCGGACTTCATGCACCCGATGTAGATCCGCGGCTTGGACCGATGCGTCGCCAATGTGCTCATCAGCGTGCCTAAGTCACACAAGATTAGTCATTAGACCGATAAGAGCGAAAATGAAATGGGAGAGTGGCCGGCGAGGCGTGTTGGGTCGGGACAAGTTTGACGGACCAAGGTTCAGGTGGACGTCGTCGTCGACCTTGACGTAGAAGTCGGCATCCCAGATCGAGGCGGCCGTGGAGAAGTAGAGGCGGGTCTTGGAAGAGAGCCGGTGGTAGCCCTCGACGTGGTCCAGCCTGAGGAAGTCGTGGTGCCTCGCATCCTCCGCGTCGATCGCCCGGTCCAGGGCCCCGCCCGGCGTCGCGGTGTGCCCGATCACGAACCTCACCACCACCCCTTTCTCTTTCTCCAGCTTCTTCAGCTTCTCTCCTGCCACAAATTGCACTCATGTAAGGTAACTTTCCTAAGGTTCGACCAAAAAACAAAACAAAAAAAGAGGTAACTCTCCTAGGGAAGGAGGAGATTGGATGAAAAGAGAAGGAAGAAACCTCTAGGCAACCACGTTCGCCGGAGTGAATCTCGCCTCCGTTTGCTGCTGAACGCCGTGTGGATCCCGACCACGATGAAGGCCTTCGCGAGACTGTGGTTGGATGAGGACGCACTGTGTTCCGAAGCACGGCCGTCGAGTTGGCCTGCGCGAGCCACGGCCAAGTCCGTCTCCAGTTTCGACATTGTTCTGTCCAGCGACCTGTGCTTAAACCGGATTATCGACATCGATAAACATGCCGATGACACCGGGCAAAAGATCAGATGCTGTCTAAGGTAAAATGTTGCAGAAGCTCAGCGTATCCTCAGGTCAGACTCACTTGATGGCCTGGTGGGTCTTGGTGACTTCCGCCGTTATATCGCCGGGTTCTTCCTCGACGAGTTTCTGAAAGAATGGAAATAACATCAGTTCGTATGACAGTACCGAGTGAACAGAAAGCCAAAGCTTACGCGCTTGTGGTCGCAATCCTGCGCCGTCGGCATTTGTCCGTCGGTCTCGGGAGATGGGTGAGCAGTCCATGTTCGGCCCGTGAAGAGCGATCCCGCCAGGAAGCTCGAAATGCACAGCACGAATATGAATCTCCCTGGAAGCAGCTTTCCCCGCATTCTCTTCAGCTCGTTCTCGGGATGCACTGGCCAAGCCTTGAGCATTAGTCGCCACAGCCCCACGATCACTTCCTTCCGCGATGAAGGCGCCTTAGCGAAATGTTTCCTGGAAGAAAATAAGGAGAAGATGACCAGATATACTCGAACTCAGGGTGGCCCTCTTAAGTCCCCGGACACAGGATGGTATTTATAGTGCAGAATCGCTCTAGTGCCTGGAGAATTATGCGATCGTCGTCGCTCTCCCGGTTCGAGAGATCTCTACCTAAACGCCAAGCATTAGCGGACAACGATTTAGATAGTCCTCGAGCCACCGCCGCGCAAAAGGAAGCCGTCGATTTGAACATGAAGTCTCCTTGTTATAACATGCCATGTGAGGGGGAGAATCAGATTAGCGAAAGTGACGGGAACGTGAAGTTTGATGGCAAACCCTGCTCCATTTTGAGCTACCCCGAGATGAAGAGAGAACGGAAATGATCATGTCATTTGCAGAAAGAAAGCTAAGATCCATGACTAAGTAAATGGCCTAGGTAAGGCGAAGCGACCGAACCGCATAATCGACCTAAACCGGCAAACTTTGGTCGACGTCAAACTACGTAAAATTCACGCATGATTCTCCATGTCGACCATGCACGAATGATCTGCATCGCTGAGTAGATAAATCACTGAAAACTTTACTCATAACAGATTTCTAACTCAGAAAAACTTGCCATGCACACAACACGACATCATATCCTCGCGAGAACAAGCGGCACGAAGCTGAGTACCTGTCCAGGGATTGCGGGAATAGCAGCAATCCAGCTCTGTCTAAATGTTAGCTGCGGGATGACATACGGGGGCGCCGTCTTCCTTTCGGTTTTACAAGGATAAAGAGAATGCCAGTCTCTTTATTTAAGCAAATGGTTTTAAGGCTGAACGATTTAGAGGGACGGACGGCTCTGTTCGGAGGATCGATCATCTGTTTTTCATGGCTCAACGAACCTGTCTGCTCATGTCACCGAGATTATACACATTTGCTTCTTGTTGATACACGCCTTGTCCGCCAAGCTGTAAGGCCTCTCCCTTCTCTTTAGAGAGCGAATGAGATAAGCTTTGACAAAAATTTTCTTTTCATACAAGAAAAATAAAATGGATAATGACACAAATAGTTCCTAAATTTTAACTTCATGTGTAATGTAATTCATGAACTTTTAATTTATCCAATATGATCCATAAACTTTACCCTAATGTTTATTGTGGTCCCTGAATTTTTAATTGATTCGATATAGTTCTTAAACTTTTGATACATGTTTAATTTAATCCTTGAACTATATGGAAATGTTCAGTATGGTCCTTCCATTAATTCAAATTCAGGAACCACATTGAATATTTTCATATTGTTCAAGGACAAAATTGAATATGTACCAAAAGTTTAGGGACCACATTGAACAATTTAATAGTTCAAGAATGGCATTACACATTGGATTATAGCTCATGAACCACATTACACAATGAGTCAAAGTTTAAAAATTATTTGTATCATTTTCTTAAAAGAAATTATGTGGACATGATAGACTCCATTTTTTTTTCATTTTTTTTTTGGTCGAAATGATAGACTCCATTTCAAAGGGTCGAATTAGAAACATTGTCGATTTTTTTACTTTTACTATAAGATGAAATGAATTTTAGTGCGGATCGATTGGTCCAGTTCTCACACCACTCCGGTCGTCGTTACAAGGAAGTAACCTTACATATCGATAAGCACATCGCCAAGCAAGACCGAGAGATGTGTCGTCGAAATTCCACCCGTCAATTTTCTTACTTTTAGAGAGGAGGAGGGGGAAAGAGAGACGGTTTTGTTTGCAATTGCGAATACAACCCAAAGTCATTCATCGGTTGCCTAATTACGACAAGGGGAGCTGAAAACAGTGCACAACCTTAAATTGCCTGTGTCGGATGGACCTTGTTTCTGATTGATCAGGCTTGAGCATTCGAGAGACATACCACACGGCACATATAATAACATGCTTAGGATACGAAACATGGGAAGGTGAAGCACATGCATCGTGGCCTGTTTCATGGGAAACAATAAAATCATTTGTACCCATTCAATCCTGAAAAAAAAACCTTTTCATATGGCCAATTTAGTCCTTAAATTTTTAACCATTTGCCAATGGAGTTTTTTTGGCTAATTATGATTGGAAATTGCTGCGTAGACAATAAAATAAAAAAGCAAAGAAAAAAAGAAGAAAATCCTAAAATCCAAAAAAATAAATAATTCATTTTTTTAAAAGAAATTACAAAAACTGTCCATGCTAGTGCCATTCATGCTACGTAAAATAGCTAGTGTCTACTTCAGCAGTTTCTTATCAAAATTAACTAAAAAGGACTCGTTTAGCAAATTGTCAAAATATTCAAGACTAGATTGATCAAATTAAAATATTTATGATTGAATTAGCACAATTACAATAAGTTTATAACTTTTTTCGATAACTTGATCCCCATTTTGTCCAACTCGTCGAGCATCGATGGGACAACCCTCGTGCATGTACCAAGGTCCTGCAGTCCCACAATCCACAACATTCTTGACAAAAGAAGACCGTTTCATTTGGCTGATGCTAGAGACACGTACAAGTTTGTTTGTGGGTACAAATTTGCCAAGTGAATTGTGCGATCTCAGTGACACTGGAATCTAATAATTTTGCGCCTTTTGGTCTAAATTGAACATCTTTATTTTTTTTTCAAGAGTCTAGTTGTTTTGGTCGGATAGGAGTCTAGTTTAGAAAGAGAAGAATTTGCCATTGTGGGTCTATTTTGAACAGAAAGCCTCGCCACAAAGGACGAATTGGATGGGTAGCAATTCATCAGTTGACATCCATGGTAGTAAATGCAATCCATATGATCAAAAGATTGGTACCAAAAGGGAGAAAGTCTTCATAGAATTGTCTTTCCTATTTAAAAGGAAAATCCCCAAAGTGATGCGCATGCCTAAGTTCGTGGGTAAAGATAGGTGGGTCTGTATTGACAACCCATGGATTTATTTAGTGGAGGGCCTAGGAAACAATCTACTTCAGCATACCTTTTGTTAGGTCATTCATTAACTTCTCGAGTTGTTAGTAAGTGAGCTGATATCATGAATTTTTACATTTGGCATGTCGCCCACTCAAATTTGGGAGCCATAGGATGATCGTTGATCTTTTAAGGATGTGAGCTATCTCTTACTAAGATTATACACGGTTATATCATGTGACGGTGATCGTATGTGATAAAATAAGTGGGTCACAAATGAGGTTTCTCCGGAACTCAAATGCCATATAGGTAGTAATAAATTGACGCGAGCATTGTAAGTAGCTCGTCGCCCAATATTCACACACATAAAATGGTTTCCCCTTTCTCATTGAGCATGTGTCACTTGATATGAGTTACATGTTTATCCTCTGTTGATATGTTGTGCAAAGTATTAAATGTCGACGCCAACAAGTGATTACTTTATTGGTTTATTAATACAAAAAAAAACCTCAATTATGCACACCGTAACACAAATAACTCAAAACTCTTTTTTTGTATCACTAAAAATCCTAAGCTTAGTTATTGTGACACAAATATATCAAACTTTTTTTTTGTATCATAAAAAACCTTAAACTTATACCGATGTGACAAATATACTTTGGGTGAAACTTTAATAGAGGGTATATATGTCATACATGTATGAATTTAGGTTTTTTCGCAATACAAAAAAAAATTGGGATATTAATGTCATAGTAGGCAAGTTTGAAGTTTTTTGAACAAAAAAAGAGTTCGGAAATTTTTGTGGTTTTTGGCCTTACTTTATATTTTTTTTCTCTTTGATTGATAAATTCGTAAAATTTAGTATAATGCATTGTGGGTGTGTGAAAGAGAATGAAAAACTAAATCCTCTAAATAATATATGCAAAAATCATATATAATTCATCAACATTGAAAAGGAGAACAACTACACATAAAACCTTTTTGTTTTGGCCAAAACTACACATAGAATGGGTTAACAAAGTGACAATCTTCAGGGGTCATTCACCAGGGTAATTTTAATGTGCGTAGTTAACAAGAGAACTGGCCAATATACTAACTTCAACTCTCAGAATTCTGGATCCGATCCATCTGCAGGGCCCCTATACGTTACGCCCTAGCCATAACAACAACATTGCATCCTAATAAGAGGGCCTTTTCGGTTGGTATTTCCTAGGGATAAACATGGGTGCGACCTAGAAAATAAAATAAAATGGTTGACCCTGCATAGGTCAGTGATGTACGGGTTTGCAGTCGGATGATTGACATATGTAAGCACAGCGAACTTTATGAATACGTGTTAGCTGCTCGATGAAGGTATATTTAACTTTTTTTGGATGCCAACACTCGGACTATTAATAATTCTTGAATTTTATGTCGCAGAACGACAACGCAAGGAAACATGATCGTCACGAATTCCCCTGTATTTGACCTTATTTTTCTTTTGCCCTTTTCCTTATGCGGAATTCAAAATATTTCTAGCCTGTAGTTGATGGTGCAAAACGATACTTATGTTTGATCGTGTTGTGCATTAAGGGTGATCGGTTTCCGTCCAAGAATCGAGAATCAAATCAGTGCTCGCTAGAATCAGACCAACCTATTCAGCCTAGTTCTTGAGTGGGCTAATGGAACTGATGGCATATTCAATTTTTATTTATTTATTTATTTATTGCTAATGTTCAAGACAATATTCAAGACCTTTCTACAATCATTTAGTTACATGCGGCATTGGGGAGAAGTACACTCTAAATGCCAAAACTTGGCACAGAGAATACTTAAGTGTCAAAAGTTACGAAAATAACACTAAAGTGCCAAAATCGGAACAAAATGGATCACTTAAGTGTCAATTTAGCCAAAATGTTGACATTGCGATTTTCCGGTGAAATAAATGTAAAACGACGTCGTTTTACATGCTAACGTGATTAGATAATGCAAAAACGATGTCATTTTAGTGCCGATGTGATAAAAAATTAATTAAATTAAATTTAAAACTAAAATTATTTAAAACACTTAAAATACAAACACAAATATATATATATATATATATATATATATATATATATTTTTAAAGGTTGAGGACTAAGTCCTCGCCGCCGTCGCCGGAAGGGCCGGCGATGGAGGGGGGAGGGTTGGCGGGGGCCGGTGACCCCAGCTGACCCTCCCCGCTCCGTCGCCGGCCCTTCCCAGCGATGGTGGGGAGATCTAGGGTGAGGGTCGCAACCCTTCCTTAGATCTGATGAGGGCTCGCTGGCCCTCGCCGCTGGTCAGCAGAGGACCAGCAACCCCGGCCGACCCTCCCCCTCCGTCGTCAGCCCTTCTCGACGGCGGCGGCGAGGGCTCGGCCCTCACCCACCTCCCTCCCCATTTTTTTTTAATATTTGTATTTTTTTAAAAAATTTAAATAAATTTAGTTTTAAATTAATTTTAATTAATTTTTATATTAATTTTTTACCACATCAAAGACAAAAACGGCGTTATTTTTGCATTTTCTAGCCACACCAACATGCAAAATGATGTCATTTTGCACTTATCTTGTCGGAAAATCAACACATTAGCATTTTGGCCAAATTGTCACTTAAATGATCAATTTTGTATTGATTTTGGCACTTAAGTATCCCTCCGTGCCAAGTTTTGGCACTTCAAGTGTCTGGCACTCTGCAGCATTGTCTTTTTCTAATTTGTGGCAAAATTTAGTTGGAATGAGCCAATATTGTTGTATTTTGATTTGTTCTTGTCATTTTACTCACGTGTGTGAGTGAAATGGGAATCATGTGACTTGTACATGTCTGCATGCGTAAGTAAAATGGGAGTCACGTGACTCGTGCATGTCTGCATGTGTAAGTGAAGTTTGAAATGGGAGATAAATTAGGTTTCTTTAAGAAAATTTAAAGAATTTAGAGAAAAAATCGATTTTTTTTTTTGGATGAGCAATTTAACACCTAGAACCAAGAAATAGATCGAAATTCTCCAATTCCAATTTTATGGAATTGATAATAGGATTGATGTCCTTGGAACTGACTGGTCTAGGCAGTTCCTTTGGGTAGCCCTCGACAAAAAATTCCAAGTCGGGCCCGGGAAAGGGCCTTGGGGATTCGGCCTAGCCCATCTATTCATTTTATTGAAAATGATTAAAAATGATGTTCCTGTTAGTAATTTTACTTGATATTTAAAGATTTATAAACACCAGTCGGATGAAATAAGTCCAGATTTCTAATATAGGAGAGAAAAAAATAATATAAAATTCTTAAGCAAAGTAATGAAGTAAAATACAACAGAGACCTAACGTTATTTCATATATACATTTGGCTGAGAATTCAAAAAATAAAACGAAAAGAAAAGAAAGGTCGCTCAATGGGTGGGCCAGCGGGCCTGGCCCTCCCATGCTTTTACCTTGGTGGGCTTGGGCTACACCTAAGGAGGTTTGGGCTTGAGCTTGCCTGGGCCAGCCCAAATGAGCAGGTCCAGTGGTAACATCAAAACTCTCAATAGGGTGATGGCACCATCTGGCTCCCCTTTGATCTAGAATGATAAGGGTTAAAATACACATCACGTCCACTAAGTTTCTACGTTCGTGTCTTTTCAAGCTTTATTTGTGCAAACAAGTACTCTAACTTTCAGGATTTTTGCGATTTGGTCATCTAATTAAGAAAGTTAGAGAATTCAATCGCAAAAGAAAAAGGGACAAATCGGGAACTCAATGAAGTTGGGGGCTACGGGTGTGTTTGGGAACCACTTCCCAAAGCTCTTTGGGGGTCCAAAGCCCTTTGGGCCAAAATAAGGGTGTTTAGCAAAAAACTTTGGAAGGAACTTAATGGCAAAGCAAATATTTTTAAGGCTGAAAGCCCAAGGCAGGTGAGGCTTTCAGCTTTCTCGGCATGCCCACGCGACACTGTTCATTTTTTTTTTCAAAATTGTCCTCACGAATTTTTTGTTTTTCCGGTGCATGCCCTTGTATGGACACTGTTCATCTTCTCCGGGCCGACGACTGCTAGAGGGACGCCGCGACCTAAGCGATCGTCGTAGGAGAGTCGGGCGACCTCCGCGAGTCGCGGCATTGTCGGCGACTATTACCTGCCGCACCGCGACCTTCGCACGGAGCTCGCCGAGGCCGCGCGGCCCATCTGGTCGCAGGTTTGGTCGCGACTAGATCTGGTGCCGAAGGCTCGAGCGGCGACCAAATCTGGGTCGCGCGACCTTGCCACCCCCGGATTTGGGTCGCGGCGGCGTCGCGCGACCTCCCGCGACCGAGATCCGGGGCGGCGAGGTCCTCCCGCGACCTCGATGCCCCAGATCCAGGGTCGCCGGAGGTCGAGGTGGCGTCGCGCGACTGGAGCGACCTCGTCGCCCCAGATCCGGGGTCGCCGAAGGTCGCGATGGCGTCACGAGACCTCGCCACCCCAGATCCGGGGTCGCCGGAGGTCGCTGACGGCCGCTGCCCTTGCCGGTCATTTTTTTTTAATTTTTCTTTTGATAATTTTTTTTTACCACAAAGCTCATTTGTAAATGTCTTTCCCCAAACACCATTTTACTCAAAGTACTTCACAAAGGGCTTTCAAAGTACAATTTACCAAACACAATTTGCATTTTGGAAAACACCTTTAACTCAAATGTCTTTGCATTTTCCTAAAAACTTTCCCGAAAAGTAGTTCCCAAACGCATCCTACATCCATCTATTTTCTCTTCGGAGGCTACTGTTGCTTGACCATCTACCGCGTTGTTGACACTCCAAAGAACAAGAGGACTTAAAAAAGTCGAGAACTTATTCCCTCCTTTTCTGAGGTGTCAGTTTCTTCCCTGGATTGCTGTGAGGGTTGCCGTTGTTTCGCTATTTGCTCTCCCTCTTCCTCTTTCTTTTATTCTTTGTTGTCGCTATTTGGCTGCTTTGTAGCCGCTGTTTGGCGTTTGGGTTGCCATTGTTTGGCTTTTTCCGTTTTCCTTTTTTCGACACCCTTTCACTTATTTTAACTTGTTTGTCTTCATGAGTGTAAATTTTGGTGTCAAGACCCCTTGCTGTATAGACTTTTGGTTTAAAGTCAATACAAATCTTACTTTACAAAAAAAAAAAAAAGGGACAAATTGTACAAATTTTTAAAGTTAGAGAGCTCGATTGAATAAAGTAAAAGATAGGGAACCAAACCATAGAAATGCTGGAATTTAAAGCACTAAATATGTACTCTTTTTTTTTTGGTCGAACTAAATATGTACTTTACCTGGGAAAGTTACAACCTTTCCAAAAATCTCAAAAAAAAAGGCCAGATTAAGTGTCTTATTAAGGCAGTTAACAACGGATGATTATCATCATAAAATGAGAAAACTACAGCCAACGCATGGCGCCGGAAGCTCAGCAAAGTGAAGACGAACACTCGATATTACCCGAAGAAACTTGCATCATCCGGTCATTACATGCATCGAATGATGAATTGACGAAGGAATTAGGAGGTTGATGTTGGAGAAACACTCGATTATAGGAGGACCATTATTCATCGAGAGTCGATGTCGGGGACAAAGGATCAATGGTTGTCCCCTGTCTCCCACTCCCCGGCACTCGCATCCCCAAAGGACCAATAGATTCCGCCCACGTAGGATATGCACTTCCAGTGAAAATCACCTGCTTGTGAAATTGTCATCTGACCAACCCACAGCACAATCGAAAAAAGGGGCCTTCCCTCGAAATCGTCCCATCAAAAGTTGAAATTATGGGTTAAAAGACTTCGGTAATTTTCCTTCCTTTTCTCCTTAAAGCATTTAAATATTAAATATCACGCCTCATTCGATGGTTTGAACTTATTATGGAAAAATTCATGGCGAATTTGCCTTAAGTTTTAATTGGTATTAGATTCGGGAGATCTTTTGTTCCGACGCATTGGATCCTCTCATTATGTCATGCTTTCGTCTCGTTTAGAATGATGGGAAGTGATCTAGAAGTTTTAAGGGAAAACAACACAAGTAGTCCCTAAACTTTGGCTCAATATATGATGTACATATTCAATTTAATCCTTGAACTAAATGAAAATGTTCAACATTGTTTTAGAATTTAAATTAATGAATGAATAATATTGGATATTTTCATATATTCTAGAAATTAGATTGAACATTTTCATATAATTTAGAGACCGCATCGAATACATCAAAAATCTAGGGATGATATTGCATATTAACTTAAAGTTCATGGACCATATTATATAAATTTAAAGTTTAGTGACGATATTGTGCATTAGGCATGAATTCAAAGATCACTTATATTATTATCCCGAGATTTTACAATTTTTTTTTTTAGTTTTCGAAGTTCAAATTCCATAATTGTTGGGCAAAGTACATATCAAACTTTTAGATGGGGGATCGAAGTCAAGGCGATCGTAGCATCTTTTGACTTTTGGGCCTTTGGCCTTGCATTTTTTACTTGTGTGTGTATGTGAGTGTTGGGGAAGATAAAATATGATCATGGAAGGGAGCTTTCGGCCATAGGCTTTAGTGACCTCTTCTGTTGCACCACATTCCCAAATTGATTATTGCCTTCTTTACCCATAAAGTGGGTGGGGTAGAGCCACAGGTAGAGAAAGAGGTTGATGGTGGTTGCCTTTCTCTCAAGAATCCCACATTCATCCTATTCACCCCCATAATTTTGATTCATGTTATACATGTGGAGTGAGAATTCACGCTGGCTTGTTCATAGGTAAACATATGAACATTTGTTAGATGCATTAGACACCATTGATTCGTCAAGTAGTTGATCCGTCAATTGTAACAAAAAAAAATTATAAGTATGAGAGCCCCTTTTTTTGGGTCGTTATATCCTAGATTGATCTTTTAAGCATAATAAAATCTTTCTTTTCAGTCAGGTTGAAGACAAGCCATCCATAATGAGATCGGGAATTGATAATAGTTACTTGGGGCGCGCATGGTAATACTTCTATTCCGTAGAACAATTTTCGAATAAAATAATGCATTTGGTAATTATACAAAATTTATATTTTTGGAATAGAAAAAGAATAGAAATGCGTTTAGTATGATTTATAATTTTTTGTATTTATTCGTTTTTTCTTCTTGCTCATGGACTACCGACCGCCACCCATCACCGCATGACCATCGACTGCCGACCATTGTCGCCAACTGCCGTTGCACGATCGTCGCCCATAGCCCACCAGTCGGTGGCGACGACAAGCTGCCGACGGTTCAGAGGCGACAATGGTAGTCGATGGCGGTCATTGGTTGGTAATGGTGGCTAGTGGGCTATGGGCGATGGCGCTGGTCGGCGATCAGGCGTCAACGATCGCCGGCGGCTGAGGCGATGACGGTCGTCGGCGGCGGAGGCGGACGGTGGACGCAAAAAGCCGGAGGTGGCTGGTGGTTGGCAAGCAGCCGACAATGGCCATAGCAAAGAAAAAGAATAAAAGAAAAATAGAAAAGAAAAAAATGGCTTATTTCTAAAAATTGTTTTCAAAACAAGAAGTTACTTTTTTTTTTTGTTTCTTATTTATGTTTTAAATTTATTCCCTAGCTACTTTTCTATTCCTCGGAATAGAAAAATAAATTGGTATTACCAAACGGAATTCTATTTTTTTTTTGTTCTAGGGAACAAAAGAACATAAATCGAGAAAAACGGAAATGTTATCGGGCCCTTATGTTCCTTGTATCCATATCTCAAGAGGTTGTGTTGAAAACGCGTTTTAGGGTGTGTCTACACGTTTTAGGGTACGTCTACATGCATGTCTTTCCAAGTGTTGATATTAATTTAATGAATAAGTATGAGAAAAAAAAAAACCCTAGACTAGATTTAAGAACATTCCAAGTTCCACTTCAATAATAAATGTGAACAATCACACTTTTTGAATGCAAGTGCGGGTCAGAATTAACTTTCTTGAAGATTAATGCTAGAAAGGCGATGGAAGCGTTTCAAAGCAAGCACCGCGAGTTTACATTAACACGTACCGCATATAAATTCTTTTTTATATATAAATTATAAGATGTACAAAATAAGGACAAATAAATACCAATGGTCCTTAAACTATTATTCAATTTGCAATGTGGTCCCTCAACTTTTAATTTGTTCATTATGATTCTTGAATTTTAATTTAATGTGTGTCATCTCTAAAATTTTAATTTGTTCATAGACAACATCGAATGTATATAAAGAGTCCATGAACTACATTAAATAAAGTAAAAGTTCAAGAATAACATTACACATTGAGTTGAAGTGTAAGGATCACATTGAACAAATTGAAATATTGGGAATCATATCACATGTTAGGTCAAAATTCAAGGATTATCTATCATAGTTTCTTAAAGAAAAAAAAATTTCAGAAAAAGAAAAAAGAAAATAGAATTAAAGAACACGGTTCTGAAGCAGCAGGAAAAGTGGGAGAGATCCTCTTATCTGGTAGGTGCTGATATGCCTGCAACTTCAAATCCCGGGGTTTTCGTCGTACCAAGATTCAGACTTTAGTGGGGTGGGGGGTTGTCGACGAGACTCTTGACTTACCCTTTCATCACCGTTACCCTCGTTCGACTATCGCATCATTCCGCGTGCTGCAGATAATCCGATTCATCATTCCCGTGGGGCCAGTAGCAGCACTCAACCTTGTTCTCCTGCATTAAGAGGAGAGCCCTGTCGTCTTTCGGTTCTTGTCTTTCGGTTCCCCTCGGTTCGATCGGTTTAAGGTCAAATGAAGTTCGAACGCGCTGCCGTCTCAGTCCGGCGGCTCGTCGATGAGGAGAGCTCTGTACCCTTTGAGAAAACGGAGTAATTCATGTGATCATGAGGGTGATGATTAGGGAGCATATCTATACACGCGGGTGTGAGTTCATTTTGTGTGCCATTGACTTTCGAAATAAGGAACTCTGAAGAAAAATCAAGGGGACAGAGGAACGACCAGCTTAACTTTATTACGTGGGACACGAGTTGATTCGTGATCCGAGGAGGTCGTAGAGATAAAAGAGTCCATCAGTCATGGTGGTGGGGGTGGTATCGATGGCTTCATCGGTCTCATCATGTGTACTCATCAACTCCACACAAACAGAGGAAGAGATGGCCTAAGGATTCGATGAATGGCTTGCCATCAGCGCCATGTTCGGTCCTTGCCTCCCGGAGCCACCAATCCACAGGGGAGAGAGAGAGAGAGAGAGAGCTTCATGGCAGCTTAGAAATGGATGACATGATAGGCTGAAAGATTAAAAATTTAGAGTTGGGGGGGGGGGGGGGGGGAATGGGTCAGGTCCACCACTTTGATCCATCCATGGAGTCAACTGGACGAGTGGCAAAAACATAATTACATGTGCTCGAGAAAAAAGATCGAAGCCATTTCGATTTTTACCCGCACGACGCGCGGAAAAGGAAAAAAGAAGAACGAAAAAGAAGAAGAGGGTGCTTTCAACAGTAGAATGCATTATAAAATCAAGGGCCTGTTTGCCACTTTGTGTTGTGACATTGCCTCTCCATTTCGCTAAAGAGGAAAAGATAGGCATGAGTTCTCTAGCTTTCTTGGTTCGCTTTAGAAGATTGGCATAGTGATCCTCATTAAGCCTCGAAGAAACTTTATAAAACAGTATTTGCTTGCCAAGTTATATATAACACGCGCTCAGAGAAACAGGGAAAACACAAGCTTGGCACAAAGAGAGTCCTGAGACCGAGTGAGGGTAAGCGATGGAGAAGACAAGCAGGAAGTCGGACCTAAGTTCGACGTCTGAAATTGGAGATGGTGATCAGACTCTTCATCATCAGGTGCCTGTGGATTGGAGAGGAAGACCTTGCCGAGCCAACAGACATGGCGGAATGACTGCTGCTATCTTCGTTCTCGGTCTCTCTCTCTCTCTCTCTCTCTCTCTCTCTCTCTCTCATGCAGCTTCAAAGATTATATGCTCTGCCTTGTTTATGTTTATGCTAACCCCTGTTTTCCGTAAGTTTTTTGCTCTTCGTTTTGTGGATGTGTGTATGTGGGAATTGGGATGAGCAAGTTTCCAACTTTTTCCCTTTCAAAACTGTCAACTGTAGCTCTCTAGCCACTGTATAAGGTGTTGGTGATGGAAGCAAAGTTACTGTTGAATTTAGAAGTGGTCACTTCCTTTTGTTAGTAATTAAGCAAGTGGAGTTTCACACACTTGCCTCACTCACTTCGAACAGAGTTCATGCACATAAAAATATATTATGGTAGGTTGTAATTGTTTGTTTTTTGGTTGGTTGCTTGTTTGTAAATTGATGATCACGCACAGGTCTCCAAGCGTTTGAGATGATGGCGATCGCTGGGGTTGGCAACAATCTGATAACGTATGTGTTCAACGACATGCACTTCCCTCTGTCCAAATCCGCCAACATCGTCACCAACTTCGTCGGCACCATCTTCCTCCTCTCCCTTCTTGGCGGCTTCCTCTCCGACTCATACCTCGGGAGCTTCTGGACCATGCTCGTCTTCGGCTTCGTCGAGCTTGCGGTGAGTCAATCCTCTTGCCTTGAACTCGATTGTTTTCCCTCCCAGGATCTTCCATTTTTATTCCTGTACATTTTTCTTCTGTTTTCCTGGTGTCGTGGTCCTATTCAGAAGCAAAAAGCAAGCTCAGTGCCTATTGCACTTTCATTTTTTTGACTATTGCACTTACATGCTATATTAAAATTTGCTTCTTTTTCCAGCCCACGGTTTAGTATATGGAACAGAGAATAATTATGCTTTAGCTGCTCTTAATCTATCCACGGCATGAAGCACGTTGAACATCAAGCTCTTTGCTGAAATGGAGGGAACGAAATTGCTTTTAAAGGAACCGCTCACTAACTGCAGGAATTCAATAATGTGGAAAATGTGCGACTAGCGTGGGAGTATACATGGTTCTCTCATTCAATGATGACCTTACACTCAGAATTTTCACAATTTTTTAATATACCAATACAAAGACCACTATGTTATGGATTAGAATATTCTGCATAAGTGAAGGTCAACCCCCTACAGGGCTACCATACTGTCATGTGAGGACATATAGAGGCACAATAATAATGAAATGCACTATGGTTTCTGAATTGGATATGCAGGGTTTTATACTACTGTCCATCCAAGCACATCTCCAATCACTGAGGCCACCAAAATGCAACATGACTGATGCCCAAAGGTCCCATTGTGAGGAGGCTAGTGGTTACAGGGCTCTCATATTTTATGTGTCCCTTTGCCTAGTGGCACTTGGGAGTGGGTGCTTGAAGCCCAACATCATCTCCCATGGGGCTGACCAGTTCAGGAGGGAGGACTCCAGGCAGTCCAGGAGGCTCTCCACCTACTTCAATGCCGCCTACTTTGCCTTCTGCACCGGGGAGCTTGTCGCCCTCACTGTCCTCGTCTGGGTCCAGACTAACTCTGGGATGGATGTAGGCTTTGGCGTCTCTGCCGCCACCATGGTGGTGGGGCTTGTCAGCCTGATCTCAGGAATCCTGTTTTACAAGAACACGCCTCCTCACGGAAGCATCTTCACCCCGATAGCCCAAGTGAGTAGTCTTTCGCTTTTGCCTTTCCCGTGTTAGTCACTTTCCTTGGATGACGCTTCATGTTCTGCATAAATTCACGTAAATTTTGTGCATATGTTTTTGCGTGGGGTCAGGTTTTTGTGGCTGCCATCACAAAGAGAAAGCAGATCTGTCCTTCGAATACAGACATGCTTCATGGCAACAAAATCAATGAATCTAACGATCAGGTTGCCTCTGCAGCTGAGAGCACCAATCTCCGCCACACCGAGAAGTTCAGGTAGCGCTCAAACTGTTCAAGTTGGCCGAATAGATCAGCAAAACAAAATCATATAGCACTATCCTCTGCACATGTTGTACATAGTCGGGAGAATGATATAAATGATCCATGAACTTTGGCCAAATGTGCAATGCGGTCCCCGAACTTTTGATTTATTCATTGTGGTCCCTGGACTTTTGGTTCATGCCTACTAAGTTCACTTAAATTGATATCTGCCTTAGAGACACATATCACATTTCATGGAATCTTGGACGACTTACTCCATTGGCTGCATTTTTACTGTGACATAGTGCATACAATGCAGTTTGTGACCATAATTGAACTGCAGATTCCTAGACAAGGCCTGCATTAGGATACAAGATGGAGCTCGGGACAGCGAAAGCCCATGGAGACTCTGCACGGTCAGGCAGGTGGAGCAGGTGAAGATCATAATCTCGGTCATCCCGATATTCGCCTGCACCATAATCTTCAATACCATCCTAGCGCAGCTCCAAACATTCTCGGTCCTACAGGGGCGTTCCATGGACACCCGAATCAAGGACCACTTCCATGTGCCCCCAGCGTCCCTTCAGGCCATCCCTTACCTCATGCTAATTGTTGTCGTCCCACTGTACGAGACCTTGTTTGTCCCGATCACCCGTCGCCTGACTGGGAGGGACTCGGGGATCTCCCCGCTCCAGAGAGTCGGTATCGGGCTCTTCATCGCAAGCTTCTCAATGGTCTCTGCAGCTCTGGTCGAGAAGAAGAGGAGGGACTCGGCGCTGCAGCATCACGAGACTCTCTCCATATTCTGGATAGCCCCACAGTTCCTCATATTCGGGCTCTCGGAGATGTTCACTGCGGTCGGGCTCATCGAGTTCTTCTACAAGCAGTCGGTCAAGGGGATGCAATCCTTCTTGACTGCCATGACTTACTGTTCCTACTCATTTGGGTTCTATCTGAGCTCACTCCTGGTCTCACTGGTCAACAAGATCACCTCAACTTCATCATCCTCTGTTGGTGGGTGGCTCAGTGACAATGACCTCAACAAGGACAGGCTTGACCTCTTTTACTGGTTACTGGCTGCACTAAGCTTCATTAACTTCCTCAACTACCTCTTTTGCTCTTTATGGTACTCTAACAAGCCATCTCCATTATCTTCAACATCACCAATCAAATCCCACATAGGAGGAGACGCTGTAGGAAGACCACAGCTGGATCAACCCACTTGAACATGAAGGATCCTGATCATATTGCTCAAATTAGGCCCGGGTCTGTGATTAATTTTGTCGATCCAGTTGACTAGATATCTTACTGATCACTTAGTGAAAAGCTAGCAATAGAGTGATTATTCCTGTTTTGGGAAACTCTGGCACTCTCTGGCTAGATCAATGGTCATGTCTTCCTTTTCTTTTCTTTTTTTCATCCTGGAATCAACTTTTCACCGTGTGTGGCGGACACGAGGGGTCCCCCATGTTGGCGAGGCTATCGCGAGGAAGTTAGGTCTAATCCCACAGTGCAAACTATCATCATGGTTCAGTGACTTCACCTAGCTTGTATGTGTCTTTATGACAATATGTTCATATATATATATATAAACCTCCTGCAGTCACTGTCTTTCTCTGGATGAAAAAGGAGGGCATGTTATGTGGTGGGGGATGTGCTGTGGCTTGGTGCCGTGTCTGTCTTTTCCCATCGTCGTGTAAGGAACCCTTCCTTTTGAAGGCGAATCTAATATTTATCATGATGTCGGTTCACGAATCAATGTGGAATACAGTGCTTGCTTGTGAGCATTCTGTCGCCCCTGGATTGAAATCAATTAAATTAATCAATTCCAAAAGAGGTTGACGGTAGAGCTTGAAAATGCTGTGATCTTTATCTTTACTTGGGTGAATAGGCCCTTGCGTATCAGCTGAGAAATGTGCGGCCCATGTTGTTGTCTCTTTTATGAGGTAGAGGTAGGGTCCCACGCTTGGGAAATGCTCCTGGCACTTGCTTTTTTCTCTTCCTCAAGGTCAAGGAAAAGAGGGACATCGAATGATACTATGAAGCCATCGTTTTTATGATGTGTTTTTACCTTTTAGCTATAAGAGGAGCGAGAGGAGTGCGCAAATTTATTTGGTTGAGATTTTCCTTCTCGCAGATAACCCGGTGTCTGGTGCGTCCTGAGCACTTAAATACCCCTATTTAGTGCGCAATCTCTCCTTGACGCTCAAAATCAGGTGATTATGAGAATGAACACCGTTTGCTCCTCTAGAGTTCAGATGGCCTGAAGAGAATGCGTGGATCGAATGATGTGAGTCAAATAGTTGGGATTGTGCAAGTGAAAAAAGAACTTTTGAAAGCAATAGGGGATTCTAATCTAACCAAGAGACATGGAAAGAATTTGAAAATTTTAAGCTTACAGAATTCTCAAATCATGCTCATTGTACTTCCTGCTGACCATAATAACTTGATTGCAAAAACAATCAAGAGGCTGCCTATTTGCGAGTAAGTCATGGATGAAACGATAGACTTTCTTACCAGTGATTGATCTCCCTCCTCGAATAGACATGCTCATGGCCTGATCAACCACAGATCCAGAGCACAAACTTCAGCCTTGAAAGAGCAGTTTCCACCTAGCTTCGGCTTGCTCAAGCCTATCATTTTAAGGAAAAAAACAAGAAAAAGATTTAACATCATAGGGAGGCTTGGGCAAGGATTTTTAAGCCCAGCACTCCACCAGATTAGGCCCTGCTATGATCTATTACATGAAGGAAAAGGAAAGACGTCCCAACATAATCTAAAGTTCTGAGGACATGTATCTCTACGTTGGGTGCTTGCCCATTTTATTCGTAAGTGTAAAGCTGTGAAAAGAACATGCCGATTTGTGTCAATTTGTTCTTTTGTTCGTTAATCTAAAGATACTGATCTGGAAACCCCGCCACTTGAAGACTAGTGAAACACCTCGCAAGGGTTTACGAGCCGGTTAAGTTGAGGTCTTTAGCATGTGCAGGTGGACTTGACCCAAAGTCATCGTCGTGCGGTTTGTGGGATTTGATCAGGTGACCACCATTTTTGAAGTGGAAATTGTCCAACCCCTTGACCGACTTCGCCAACAAGTTTCGGTTTGTATTCTTGTATCTGAATCAACGTTCACTCCTATATCTCGTATAGGACACAGAAAATGAAAGAAACCAAGGTTGCTGATGAGCATCGTAATTAAGAAGAAAGGACCAGGACAAACGGCCGTCGAGAAGGTGCAGCCCAAATCCTGCACAAAAGACGTGACCAAAAGCAACATTACAAGGCTTGCTCACACCAAAAGACATGCTACAAACACAGCCGTTATGGTGCTCAATAAATGGTGCAATTCTTATCTTCTGTTCTTCATCATCATCATCTCTGGTTTCCATCTTTAAAAGTGCCTCAAACATCACAGCTTTCATAGCAAGGAAAGAGAAATATGATAGGGTTCAGTGAGAGACCATGGCTCGCTGCTGTGCTACTGATGATTTCAGTCATGCAGTGCACGAACGTGGCTCTAGGATCACAGCAAGTACCAGCGATGTTTGTCTTTGGAGACTCGATAGTTGATGTCGGGAACAATAATTTCCTCAACTCCTATGCCAAATGCAATTACCCTCCTTATGGTATTGACTACCCTACTGGACCTTCTTGCAGATTTTGTAACGGGAAGAACATCGTCGACATGCTTGGTAAAACCTCTCTTTACATCTCTCTCGACTGTGTGCTTGTACAGATCAATCAATATATTTTGAAATGCATCGCATCCAGAAACAGAGAACAATTAAGTCTAACGAATCATATGCCTTTTCTTGGTCGAGACAGATTCATATATTTAGTTTCGTCTTTAATCCGAGTCTTATTTGACAGGAGACCTGCTGGGTTTGGTGAGTCCTCCGGCTTATGCCGATCCATCCACAACTGGAGCAAAAATCCTAGGGGGAGTAAATTATGCATCTGCGGCTGGGGGCATACTCGATGAGTCAGGCCAACACTACGTAACAAAATCTCCATTTTTGAACTTTATATGCGCAGTATCGTTTGTAAAACAATAGAATAAACAGAGATCTCTAGCAAATACAGGACCTATATGCTGATTGCCAGTACAAAGAAAGAGACGCCCCCGGGGGGGATTGTACTTATTAGGCCCAGCGGTCCATCTCGTGACGGCTTTCGTGTATCATGACCATTTATGTCGAGATTCTTAGGGAGTTCACAGGGATTCTACTCAGCTATCATTCCACTTCGGACAGAAAAACGAGAAATTTGGGGAAATATTAACTAGCCTGCCAACGTAACATAAATGGTTCAGACTTGTTGATGTGCCTTGGAGATATGCTTCCATTTTCATCATGAATGCAGGAGAAAACTCTTCCATTTCAGTGGATGTACTTCGTTTGACTGGATCGGTTTCTTTTCGCATGCAAAATGCAGGGAGAAAGGTACAGCCTGAGCCAGCAAGTTCTGAACTTTGAGAACACCCTGAATCAAGTGAGAACAATGCTGAGTGGAACAGCTTTGAGCCAATACCTCGCGAAATCCATCGCCGTCATGGTCATTGGCAGCAACGACTACATCAACAACTACCTCATGCCTCCTATGTACTCTTCCAGCTACATTTACACTCCCCAGGCCTACGGGAACCTCCTTCTCAACCACTACGCTCGACAGATTCTGGTAATTTTGTTTTAATTTTCTTGTTTGGTTTCCATCAGGATGTTCGACAAGAAGTTACATAGCAAGTCTTTGATGTTCCTAATTCCCGCAGGCACTGAACAGTCTAGGACTGAGGAAGTTCTTCCTAGCAGGAATCGCACCGCTCGGCTGCATCCCAAACCAGAGGGCCATCGGCCGATCCCCCCCAGACCAATGCGTCGACTCTGTAAACCGGATGCTCGGGACCTTCAACGAGGGGCTCAGGTCGCTCGTGCAGCAGCTGAACAGCAACCACCCGGGCTCAATCTTTTTATACGGAAACACCTATGGCGCCGTGGGTGACATCCTAAACAACCCGGCTGCATACGGTAAAAGCCATTGAGAAACCCTCGTGGTTTTCCTGAACCAGCACCGTCTTCATCATTAGACCGACTGATCCTTAACGGGAATGTCTGCGAATGCACAGGGTTCAGTGTCGTGGACAAGGCATGCTGTGGAATAGGAAGGAACCTAGGCGAGATAACGTGCACTCCATTCCTAATGCCGTGCGCCGACAGGAACCAATACGTGTTCTGGGACGCGTATCACCTGACGCAGGCCGCTAATTCGGTTCTCGCCCAGAGGGCTTTCTATGGTCCGCAGTCGGACTGTTACCCGATCAACATCCAGCAAATGGCTCAGCTCTAGCTCAGCTCATTTGGCTTTCTGGGTTCTGCTTTTGTGTTTGTTCTTTTTACCAAGTATATGTGCAAATCTATGGTGTAATCTCGAACTGAACGCTTATTCACTTTAGTTAGATCAACGCATGTTTACTGTTGACGACAGAAAAATTTATTGCGTGGGATGGACAGTTTGGAGAGGCTACAAAGATTAAAGAAATTTATGGAAAAATTTTACAGAAATTAAAAGCTGTAAAGGGTAAATTCATTGAAGTCTCAAGTTGCACATGGTTTTTGAAATTAAAGGGTGGAATTTCCAAATTTCACAATTAAGGATTGCTCTTTGTGAGAAGCAAATTGTAATAAAGTAAACAACATTGAAGATCAATCCATTCACGCATATTTCTTGTACATGCATCCATAACATTAACTAGATTCGATGATATATCTAAATATATTCATTGTACTAGACACGAATTATCCTATATGATGAGGTTCATCTATTTTAAATCTTCCTCATAAATCATTTAGTAAAATTAGAAATTCAATAATTATCAAGTTTTGCAAAATGTGAAATTTTCTTTTTCTAGTTTGGTCACCTAAGCCCTTATTTTTTTTAGGGTTAATACTCTGAAAAATCCAAAACTAGTAAACCTGTGACAAATTTACCTCAAACTATTTTTTTGACCATTAAGAATCTCAAACTGGTATACCTTTGACAAATGTACCATAAATCGGTACACTTATGACAAATTTATCCTCCGTTAATTTTCATTAAATTTTACTGTCAAATTATTAAGTTAAATGATACGTGATAGTTAACTAGTATACCAATTTGGGATTTTATGTTTCGTTTGTCACAGTTTAGAATTTTTGTGATTTTTTTGTGATATTAATCCAATTTAATGGAGGGTATATTTGTCAAAAAATTTTCAATTTGGAGTTTTTTGCGGTCAAATAAATTAGTTTAGGGTAAATTTGCTATAAATGTATTAGTTTATGATTTTTTACACAATCGAGATAAATTTGTCATAAAGCGTCTTAGTTTGGGGTTTTTTCATGGTAAAAAAAATAGTTTGGAATAAATTTGTCACAGATATACCAGTTTAGGGTTTTTCAGAGTATTAACCATTTTTTTTAAGCTAAGCCCTCATTTTATGCACAAGTATCGCGTAGAGTGCATATTAATCGAATTTAAAAAATTTATAGAGTCCGACGTGGATTTTCCTAAAAAATAAATTTAAACATTCCCACTTCTTGGAGGACAGTCTTGTCCTTATTCCATTTTCAGACAGTCTTCAAGAGTCAAAGAGCCAAAATCACTCAGCCATGGCATAAACCTCGGAAAAGCTCCCACCCTCCTTCCTCTCTCTCTCTCTCTCTCTCTCTCTCTCCCTCTCTCTGTGCGAAAGCGACTGACCATGGCTGGTTTTGTGATGAGATCTCTCAGAAACTCACTTCGTTCCTCTTCCCCCTCGAAACCCTTCCTCCTTCCCCTGCAACTTGGAGCTCGTCCCCGCACGTTCGCGGCCAAGTCTTCGCCTTCTCCTACCCGAGACAGAGATGCAGAGACCGAGAGAGCCGAGGAGTACGACGACGCCGTACCCACTTCCGGAATCAGCAGGCCCCTCTCCGAGATACTCAAGGAACTCAACAAGCGCGTCCCCGATTCACTCGTCAAAGTCCGCCTCGAAGATGGGTCCTCCATCAAATACATCCCTTGGTCTCTCTCTCTCTCTCTCTGCCGATATGTGAATTGGGTTCTTGTTTTCCTTGTGATTTTTGAGTTTACAGCCGGAAAAGCTCCTTTTTTTCCCCAACCGGTTTTGAATGGAATGGTTCGACTCTCTGACATTTGTCGCCCTGGCAACTGAATCGATTTGATTTTCGGGATTCTTAGTGTTCTCTTTGTCCTTTGCGTTTCTTTGCAGGCACATAGTCAATAGAATCATGAACTTACATGCACCGGGTAAGTGGAAGACCTATCATTTTCAATCTCCCTCTCTTTTTTAGGCGAGTGTTGCGTATCAAAGTTTTTTACTTTCCTGCTTTTTATTCGGAATGGTGTGTTGCAGAGTGGTCTGGCGAGGTTCGGAGCATCACTTATTCAGCTGATGGCAAGACCGTGTCTGTTGTTTACCGCGTGACGCTCTACGGGACCGATGCAGAGGTAGTTTTGCCACTTCCTGAAGCATCACATAAATGGCAATAAGCCGACGACCTTTGCAAGTTGTCCTTTGTTGTGTGCCATTTTTCTATAGTGCACTTGCCTAAAATGTGTCTACTCGATCTTTTGTGTTGGATTCAACACATATCACATTGATTTGCCAAGGCAATCACATCTACCACATTCTGAGATTGGTTATGACCTTGGGGAAATGTAACTGAGGTGCGTGGATGTTCTCTCTTGGGTAAGTTCACTCCGTTTAGTTTCTCTACCCATGCCTTGTGCATATATATTTCTAGAAGCTAGTGCTAGTGCTAGAAGGCGTCGTCATCTATTGTGCTAGTGCCGCACAGATACAACATTATCTAAAAAATGAGTCTCTTTGGATTCTCATGTGATGTCCTATACTGATAATTGTCAGGTTAATCTTTCTTCTTCCCTAGCAGAATGAGTTCCACCACCCATCACTTGTAGCTTGTATAATGCTTTATGGACTCTTTTCTTCGGTTTATATATATATATTATGGTTGAGTTGGTCTCATCTCAGCAAGTACAACTATAGTAGTCCACATCCAATGAAAATCTTTGGGACATTTCTCAATGATAACAGCGATAATAATAGAGCCTTTTCTCTATAAGTAGTGTCTGTCATACATAGATACTCTTATGCTGTTGTACCATTTTAAGTGCCATTATCCTTGGAAGTTCTATCAAATCATAATCTTTTCTGGTTTTGTGTATGTCTATTTTGTCTTCTGTACCCTTTTCTTTTTTATGCTCTCTCCTTTCATAACCCCATATCTTCAGACTTGAAATTCCTCCTGGTCATCGCTACAAACAGGCAAACCACCTTAACCAGGTTTCTCACTTCTCATATTATCCTCCACTGGACTCCTTCAAGTTCTTTTGTTAATTTCCCTTTCTATTTCTGTCTTCTTGAATGCTGACGCTCCTGCCCAAATTTCTTTTCATGATGAATCTGACCTATGCAATGTAGCCAGTCTCATTGCATTTTTGCTTAATCTTCTCTTAAATTAAAGTGACATTTTGCAGTCGCTCGAAAGATCAATTACTTTCATTTCTCATCATTGGTTAAGTCATTCTTCTTCCTTTACTAAAGTGGTATTCCATTTCCATACCCTCCCATTTCCACGTTTGCAACAAGCCCTTCTGACTTCTAAATCTTTTTAGTGCATAATTTCTACCCTTTCCTTGTGACATGATATGATATGTGAAAGGCATAAACTAGGCAATAGTATCTTGGATTTGTGCAGCGAGTTTTTAGTGGGTAAAAGTAAAACTCCTCAAAGCTTCCCTCAACAATGAAACTCCTAAAATATGGCCATAATATCACCACCATCAATGTTCCAACATGAGTGAAGGAATTTTGATCTAAGTAAAGAAGGTTTCAGATGGGGTAGTTGGATCAAATTAACTTGTGTCTTTAGAGGAAAGTAAATCTTTAATACTAGCACTTTTCACCAATTTGTGGCTTTATGGCAAGATAATTCACCCACTGGGAGGGAGAAAACCGGCTATTTGATTTGATCGATTTCACATTTCTTTGTGGATGAACATGAACTATTCAAGTTAGATGTGGTAAATGACTCCTCGAAAATAATGGGTGCCACACACTTTCATAGGTTGATATATAATTCCCATTACTGTGTAAAGTTTCATGCCACTCATGCTGGAAATGTTGGAAACCATTGTATGATTAATTGGTTCATAACTACTGAAGTAGATTTATAAGGGACAAAGGTTGTTGTTCAATTCACTTGGAAGACAAGGGTAAGTGTGTAGTGCTTGTAATGATGAGACAGATTATGATACAGAAAACAAAACAGAACTTTCTCAGGATAAAATAACAGATTTCTCCTGAAATTGGAGAGGAATTATTGGCACCACTTGCAAGTTCCTATCCAGTTTGTCCTTGATCAAAGAGCAAAGTCAGTGAAATTTGATTTATGTTACATTAATTAAGGTGAAATTTTTTCTTCTGATCCTTTTGATGCACCAGAAAAATCTTGGCTCAGGGTGTACATACTAATATCAGGGCGTTTGCTCTCTTAAGCTGTCTTTTTCAAGCACATCATGCCTTTCATGTTTTACAGTTGGATCATCTGTTGTGTTCCGTGATTCCATATGTGACAATTTGAACTATTCAATACCTGCAAATCTGTTGTTTTATGATTTAGTGACGTTTTTTTGAGTGCAACTTGATGAAAAATTCTAGTAATTTTTTAGTTTGAACTTAGTGATTTCAGGTCAGCTTCAGAAGTGTGATAGCATTCCTGTGATTAGCTACCATAATCCGGTTTTCTTGGGAATAAAGAACTCTATATACACTTTTGTTAGAAGTTAACATTAAAGCAAAAGGCTAAGCATCACATCCACCCCACAGATAGTTCTCGCTGCTGATATTGTTATTGTTTAGGAAGCAGTTATCTGTGCGGAGTATCTGGATAAAGCTAGTGGGTTGTGAATGTTCGGTCTAAGAATTTTACCTAATTCAATTATACCACTTTTTGTACTTCTAAAGTGCTTATATGTCTACTTTTCACGTAAATACACGTTAATTGAATAGAACCTTTTAGTCTGCTTGAACTTGTAAGTAGAATCTGCTTGGGAGGAATTTTTGTAACTCAATCTTCAATAACATGTTCTATATTTCATATTAAAAGTTGCAATATTCACTCTTGAGATATTTTGTAGATGTGGCCATACCGTGCCACTGTGGCTAGGTAATGCGATATGGCGGACAATTACCACATTCTGTAATTCATGTATTGTGGTGGCAAAGTTCGGTTGATGAGACATACTTTTGAAATGTCTTAATAAATATTTTCCAGAAAGCAGTTAACAGATTCCTATCTATGTCTTTGCCTCATTTTGATGGACTCTAACAAGAATGTGGATGCAGATGGCGCATAAGAGAGGAAAGAAGCTGACTTTAATCTTCTTTGTCTTTCCTTTTTCTTGTGTAACAACAGATGTACAGGGAGTCAATTGGTACTGCTTCAGTGGACGATGCTGGTTATGGAGATCCTATGCAAAAGGCAGAAGCTATGGCTTTTCGTCGAGCTTGTGCGCGTTTTGGCCTTGGGCTACATTTGTATCATGAAGATATGCTGTGATGAGCTTGGTTCTGTGGTAAGCATGACTTTCTTACTCTTTTGGTTGCTCTGGATGCAGGAGAGGAGGTTCATCAGTTATTTTTTGTCAGTTAGATGGGCCGGACTTTCTATATAAGATTCTGTCATGTTAACGATGTTCATGTGGGATGAGGGATGTAGGAACACGGAGAATTGTCTGTCAAAGAAAATCGAAGTAATGTCATTTGAAGTCTCACTAAAGCTTCTGATTGCGATTTCTTCTGGTGTATGGCTTTCTTTTTCATTTTTTTTTATGCGCTCGCACATGCTCGGAATTCTTTTAGCAAAATGTACAGCAGTGTGGTCGTTGCTTTCTCTAAGCAACAGAAGTGTTAATGGTTGCATTATGTGGTGTGGGACATCATACCGAGCAAAAGATCAATCTTTTCGAGTTGCTGCTGTGCAGAAGACACAAAAGGTTGAGTTAATGGAGCTGTATCTATCTTGACTGGAATTTATCCTTACTTGGTAATGGCTTGTTTTGTCTAGGATCTTCCTATTTAGTTCTTGGGTGACTTAAGCGCCACAATGTCAATATGGCACTTTCAACCGTACTGCTGGTGACACTATATATTCGACATGCTTGACTTTTCATAACTCACCGAGGCGTTTCGGTACTGTTCGGATAGAACTGGTGCCGTGCAATTTTGCGGGCTAATCCAGATATAAGCTTGCAAGAATTATAGGGATATTATACCTGTCTCTGTGAATATGTGTTGACCAAATCATGCATTTAGCACATAAATGATTGCTGGCCTGTTACATCATTGGCTGGCTTTGACAACAACATGAAATAAGTCCATAATCCAAGTACTTATACCCAAGTCTAATACGGACATACTGTACTGTAGTTTACGTAAAAGTACGAGTATTTTAGTAGTAGAGATGTAGAACATAAGCCAGAAGAAAAAATCGGGAAATTTTCTTCTTTGGGGCCCATCCATAAAGATTTCACAAATGAAATGACTTAAGTTGGGAGCATTACCACGTCCTCGTTGGTCAGAAAAAAATCATCTATTGCAACAGAGATGAAAAAATGGGTCGTACGGGAAGGGTAATTTCGGGATGTAGAAGGAAGGTGGACGGGCTATCTTTTTTTCGTCCCGTTTGGAAATGACTGGAAAATATTTTGGGCAATGAAATTTTCTGAAATGCTATGATGTTTGACAAATTTTAACATTAGAAAAATACTTTGGTTTAAATAACTTTGGTTTAAATACCATTTGGTAAAACTTTCATTTACAAAGAGCTTTATTTTTTTTTTTCAAAGTCAAAATTAAATTTGGTGGAGCTTAATTGTCGGACAGCCTTATCTGAGGTTACAACGTAGGCGAGGTGGCTTGAGGTTAGGGCGACCTCAAGTGATGTTGCTTGAGGTTGCGACCTAAGTGACGCCACCTAAGGTCGTGCGACCCCAGGCGGCAATTGTCGGGGACCCCCGCAACCCCAAGGTGGCCGTCGTCGGTGACACATGATCCCTTAGGCAACATTGTCATCGGCCTCTAGCAGCTCCTTAGTGCAAATCGTGGAAAATGAATAGTGTACGTGAAATGAATAGTGAACGTGGACCTGCATTTCCAAAATGCTGCGGTTCCCATCTATTTTAGGCTTAATGCTGGCATTTGGTCAATAGGGTCTAGAAATACTTGGCAAAGACTCCATATTTTCCCCGTCAAAGTCTCTTGAGAAAGATGAATTGAATGGGGCCTTCTCTTGTTTAATGGAGGGCAATGCAAAGGCTGCAGATGGGCACGTGCCTGGTAGCCCCTACTAGATAATATCCGCACCTTCAGCCTTGCCGTCTCCGTAATTTATGATCATATGTTTGGCAGTTTGATTTGAGCACCAAAAAGTAATATATTCTCAAGACTAATCATCCGCATCTATTTGTAACTAACGCGGTTTTTCTTATATATCAATGAGATATGTCTGGTAATTCTTATATATCAATGAGATATGTCTGATAAGGGTAAGCATGGTTCTATGGTAGAACCTAGAATTGAAGAATCGGATTGATGAGAATCTTTATGGTTTCAGACTTAAAAAAATGTAAGGTTAATTCCAGGTTCCAAAAATTAGTTAACCTATTTTGATGGTTAGAATTCGGGTTTTAGGTAGATGGAACTTGAAATCTAGAATAAGTGTTTGTGTTTTTCTTGATCGAAATAATCTTTTTTATGACTAAGATTTTTATTTTGTTAAAATTTCATATATTGCATGTGTCTATATATATGTTGTGGTAAACAGATTGTAAAAGCAAGTGATAGTCATTAAAAGTAAATATTCAGTGCTATCATTAAATTAATAATATAAGTGGAATTGGATAAACTTTGGAATCGATTTTGAAATCAGTGTTTTGTGGGGGCATGCTTGATGAGACGGGCCGACATTATGTAACAAAATTTCCTTTTTTGAACTTTATATGCGCTGTATTGTCTGTAAATCAACCGGGTAAACAAAGATCTCTAGCAAACACAAGACCTATATGCTAATTGCCAGTGCAAAGAAAGGGACGTTTTTTTTTTTTTTTTTTTTTTTGGGGGGGGGGGGGGGGGGGGGGGGTGGTGGGGGCGCCGGGTGCGTGATTTTCTTGCGCCTAACGGTCCATTTCATGATGGCTTGCGTGTATCATGACCATTTGTTCGAGATTATTAGGGAATTCACAGGGATTCTACTTGGTTATCATTCCAATTCGGACAGAAAAACGAAAAATTTGGGGAAATATTACTAGCCTGCCAACGAAACATAGATTGGATCAGACGTGTTGATGTGCCTTTGAGATACGCTTCCATCTTCACCATGAATCCATGAGAAAACTTTCCCTTTCATTGGATGCACTTCGTTTGACTGAATCTGTTTCTTTTCGCATGCAAATTGCAGGGAGAGAGGTTCAGCCTGAGCCAGCAAGTTCTGAACTTTGAGAAGACCCTCAATCACCTTTAATAGGTTCAGCCTGAGTCGGCGATTCACTCGTCAAAGACCGCATCGAATATGGGTCCTGCATCAAATACATCCCTTGGTCTCTCTCTCTGCCGATATGGGAATTGGGTTCTTGTTTTCCTTGTGATTTTTGAGTTTGCAGCCGGAAAAGCTCCTCTTTTTTTTCCAACCGGTTTGAATGGAATGGTTCGAGTCTCTGACATTTGTCGCCTTGGCAACTGAATCGATTTGATTTCGGGATTCTTTAGTGGTCTCTTTGTCCTTTGCGTTTCTTTGCAGGCACATAGTCAATAGAATCATGAACTTACATGCACCGGGTAAGTGGAAGACCTGTCATTTCAATCTCCCTCTCTTTTTTAGGCGAGTGTTGCAGATCAAAGTTTTAAACTTTCCTACTTTTTATCTGGAACGTGCATGTTGCAGGGTGGTCTGGTGAGGTTCGGAGCATCAGTTATTCAGCTGATGGCAAGACCGTGTCTGTTGTTTACCGTGTGACGCTCTACGGGACCGATGCAGAGGTAGTTTTGCCACTTCCTGAAACATTTCACATATATGGCAATAAGCCAATGACCTTTGCAAGTAGTTTTTCTGTTGTCATGTTTCTATAGTGCACTTGCCTAGAATGTGTCTACTTGATCTTTTGTGTTGGATTTAACACATATCACGTTGATTTACCAGAGCGATCACATCTACCACATTCTAAGATTGTTTATAACCTTGGGGAAATGTAACCGAGGTGCGTAGATGTGCTCTCTTGTGTGACTTCACTCCGTTTAGTTTCTCTAGCCATGCCTTGTGCATATATATTTCTAGAAGCTAGTGCTAGTGCTAGGAGGCATCGTCATCTGTTGTGCTAGTGCTGCACAGATACAACATTATTCTAAAAACGAGTCTCTTTGGATTTTCATGTCATGTCCTAGACTGATGATTGTCAGCTAAATCTTTCTTCTTCCTTAGCAGAATCTATTCCACCACCCATCACTTGTAGCTTGTATATCGCTTTATGGACACTTTTTTTCAGTTCAGATATTTATATTATGGCTGCGTTGGTCTCATCTCAGCAAGTACAATCTATAGTAGTCCAAATTCAATGGAAATTTTTGGGACATTTCTCAATAACAACAACAATAATGATAGAGCCTTTTCTCAATAAGTAGTGTCAGTCATACATAGATACTCTTATGCTGTTGTACCATTTTAAGTGCCATTATCCTTGGAAGTTTTATCAAATCAAGGTACTTTACGGTTTTGTGTATGTCTATTTTGTCTTCAGTACCCTTTTTTTTTTTGGCATTTTCTCCTTTCATAAAATCACATTTCCTGACTTGAAATTTCTCCTGGTCATAGCTACAAGTGGGCAAACCACCTTAAACAGGTTTCTTGCTTCTCATATTATCCTCCACTGGGCTCCTTCAAGTTCTTTTTTAAATTTTCATTTGTATTTCTGTCTTTCTTGAATGCCAATGCTTCTGCCCAAATTCCTTTTCATGATGGATCCTGACCTATGCAATGTAGCCTCTCATTGCACTTTTGCGTAATTGTCTCTTAAATTTAAGTGGCATTTTGCAGTTGCTCAAAAGACCAATTTCTTTCATTTCACTTGTGTTGTGAAAGTGACTTCTCCATCTTGCCATTGTTCAGCAAAATAGGCCTATGGACTGCTTTATTGGTTCTTATATTCATTTCTCATCATGGGTTCAGTCATTCTTCTTCCTTTACTAAAGTGGTATTCCATATCCATATCCTCCCATTTCTATGTTTGCAACAAGCCCTCTTGACTTCTAAATCTTTTTAGTGCATAATTTCTACTTCTTCCTCGTTTCATCCCACTGACATGATATTATATACTATCCAATAGTATCTTGGATTTGCAGCAAGTTTTTAGTGGGTAAAAGCAAAACTCCTCAAAGCTTCCCTCGGCAGAGAAACTTCAAAAAATATGACCAAGAAACTTCAAAAAATATGACCAAGATATCGCCGTGAACAATGTTCCAACATAAGTGAAGGAATTTCGATCTATGTAAAGAATGTTTCAGATGGGGTAGTTGGATCAAAGTAACTTATGTCTTCAGAGTATAGTAAATCTATAATACTGGCACTTTCCACCAATTTGTGGCTTTGTGGTTATATAATTACCCGGTGAGGGGGAGAAAACTGGCTGTTTGATCTGATCAATTTTGCATTTCTTTGTGGATGAACTTGAACTATCCAAGTTAGATGTGGTGAGAAACTGGCTCCTCAAATAGAATGGTTGCCGGACTTCTAAAGGTTGATATATAATTGCCAATTCTAGGTAAAATCTCATGCCATTCATGCTGGAAATGTTGGAAACCGTTGTATGATTAATTGGCTCATAACTACTGAAGTAGATTGCGTGGATACATAAAAGTTTCTATGTATTAGATAGCTCCAAATAGGATGCTTTGAGAATGCCTAATTCTATTTATGAGGGAAAAAGGTTGGGGTTTGATTCACTTGGAAGAAAAGGGGCAATCTGATGTGCATGTAATGATGATAAAGAGTATGGTACAGATAATGAAACAGAACTTTCTCTGGATAAAATTACAGATCTCTCCTGAAACTGGAGAGGAATTATTGGCATCACTTGCAAGTGCCTATCCAGTTTAGTCCTTGATCAAAGAGCAAACTCAGTGGAATTTGATTTATGTTACGTTAATTGTGATGAAACTTTATCTTCTGATCCTATCAATGCACCGGACTAATCTTGGCTCAGGGTGTAAAGTAAACGTACCATATGAGGGTGTTTGCTCTCTTAAACTGTCTTTGTTCGAACTCATCACACCTTTCATGTTTTACAGTTGGATGTTCTGTTAGAGAATCTGAACTATTCACTTCATGCAAATCTGTTGATTCATGATATAGCAACATTTATTTGAGTGCAACTTGATGAAAAATTTTAGGAATTTTTTAGTTTGCACTTATTCATTTCGGGTCAGCTCTGGAAGTGTGATAGCATTACTGTGATTAGCTGCCATAATCTGGTGTTGTTGGAAATAAAGAACTCTACATACACTTTTGTTAGAAGTTGACATTAAGCAAAAGGCTAAGCATCATGTCCACCCCACAAACAGTTCTTGCTACCGATTTTGTTGTTGCTTAAGCAGTTATCTGTGTGGAGTATCTAGATAAAGCTAGTGGCTGTGAATGTTGGGTCTAAGAATTTTACCTAATTAAATTATCCCACTTTTTGTACTTTTAAAGTGCTTATATGTCTACTTTTCACATGAATACATGTTAGTTGAATAGAACCTTTTAGTCTGCTTGAACTTGTAAGTAGAATCTGCTCGGAAGGACTTTTTTTTAACTCAATCTTCAATAAAATATTCTATTTTTCATATTAAAAGTTGCAATATTCGTTCTAGAAATATTTTATAGATGGCCATCCCATGCCACTGTGACTAAGTAATGCGATATGGTGTACAATTACCACATTCTGTCATTCATGTATAGCGGTGGCAAAGTTCGGTTGATGAAATGAACTTTTTAAACGTCTTAATAAATATTTTCTAGAGTGCAGTTGACAGATTCCTATCTATGTTGATGCCTCGATTTGATGTACTCTATCAAGAATGTGGATGCAGATGGCATGTAAGAGAGGAAGAAGCTGACTTTTATTTTCTTTCTTTTTCTCTCCTTTTCCTTTATAATGACAGACGTACAGGGAGTCAATTGGTACTGCTTCGGTGGACAGTGCTGGCTATGGAGATCCTGTGCAAGAGGCAGAAGCTATGGCTTTTCGTCGAGCTTGTGCGCGCTTTGGCCTTGGGCTACATTTGTATCATGAAGATATGCTGTGATGAGCTTGGTTCCGTGGTAAGCATGACTTTCTTGCTCTTTTGGTCGCTATGGATGCAGGAGAGGAGGTTCATCAGTTATTTTTTTGTCAGTTAGATGGGCTGGACTTTTTATATAGATTCTGTGATGTTTGAAGGAAAGGAGCATTTCACGTCATATTGTGGTTAAAGCATCATTTCTATATGCATCTGACCAGTTTCCCTAAGTTAGAGGGTGGGTTAACTTCAATGCACCAATCTCATGTTAACGTTGTTCCCGTGGGATGAGGGTTGTAAAAACACAGAGAATTGTCTGTAAAAAAAATCAAAGTAATGTCATTGAAGTCTCACTAAAGCTCCTGATTGCGATTTCTTCCGGTGTATAGCTTTCCCTGTTTTTATGCATTCACACATACTAAAAATTCTTTAGTGAAATGTGCAGCAGTGTGGTCGTGGTTTTTTCTAAGCAACAGAAGTGTTAATAGTTGCATTACTCGGTATTGGACATGCTATCGAGCACAAGTTAAATCTTTTTGAGTTGCTGTTCTGCAGAAGACGCAACAGGTTGAGTTATGGTTATGGAACTGTATCCATCTTGACTGGATTTATTTTTCTTGGTAATGGCTTGTTTTGTCTAGGATCCTATTTAGTTCTTGTGTGACTTGAGTGCCATTCGTAAGGTACTTTGAACTGCACTGCCGATGACATTAATATTCGGCATACTCTTTTCATAACTCACCTAGGCGTTTCAGTATTGTTCGGGCAGAATTGGCGCCGTGTAATTTTGCGAATTAATCCAGAACTAATCTCACAAAAATTATAGGGATATGATACTTGTATATGTGAATATGCGATGGACCAAATCATATAATCAGCACATGAATGATTTCTGGCCTGTTGCATCATTAGCTGGCTTTGACAAGGACATGAAATAAGTCCATAATCGAAGTACTTTTCCCCAATACTTTTCCCCAAGTGTAACGGACTGTACTGTACTTTACGTAAAAGTTCGAGTATTTTACTAGTAGAGATGAAAGATCATAAGCCAGATGAGGGATCGGGAAATTTTCTTTTTTTTGGGGGCCTGCCCATGAAGATTTGACAAACGAAATGACATGAGTTGGGAGCATTACTACATTACTACATCCTCGTTGGTCAGGAAGAAAAATCATCTATTGCCAGCGAGATGAAGAAAACGGTGGGCTTTGGCCCACCCGCCCCCGAAAGATCAGCGGCCGGATCCAAAATGGAAAGACGACGGAGGGGTAATCCGGCAAAAAAGGTCGTGCTGGAAGGGTAATTTCGGGATGTGGAAGGAAGATGGATAGTCCTTCTCTTTTCTTTTGTTTAAGGGGGGGACAGTGCAAAGGCTGCAGACGGGCACGTGCCTGGTAGCCCCTACCAGATAATGTACCCCACCTTCAGTCTCGTCGTCTCTGTTATTGATGATTTTGTTTGGCTGCTTGATTTGATTACCAAAAAGTAATACATTCTCAAGACAGTAATCATCCGCATCTGTTTGTAACTGAGGTGGTTTCTTCTTGTATATCGACGAGGTGTGTCTAGTAGGTCAGGGGGAAACAAGGTCCTACGATAGAATATTGAAAATCAGATTGGTGGAAGCTTTTTTAATTTTAGGTTCCAAGATATATAGAGTAGGTTTTAACTTTCGGGTTTCAAAAATAAGTTAACCTGTTTTAAGAGGTAAATAACTTAAAATCTGAAACTTGAAACTTGAAATCGAGAACAAGTATATGTGTTTTTCTTGATCTATTACAATGGTGAATGTATAATTCTTTTTTATGATTGAAACATTTATCTTGTTAATGTTTCATATTTTACGTGTGTATAAATATAAGTTGTGGTCAATAGATTATAGAAACATAGATTATAGAAACATGGTAGGTTTTGAGTTCCGAAACATGGTAGGTTCTGAGTTCCGAAAAATGAAGAACCCGTTCTGATGGATCGATTTCAGGTTTCAAGTGAAATCTATACAAAATTTGGAATCGCGCATTCTTAAATTGTCTTTTTGAATGCTCAACCATTCATGATTGTCGGGATTACCAACGTCTATTCGTTTGGAGATGACCTGAGAGTATATGCAAATTCGGTGGTTTGAACCCAACTCTGGAACGAAAACCACGGACACGCTCATGGTTTGAGCAAACCCTTAGTTGGGCAGATACAAGTGATTAAGCGAACATGTGGCATCCAACCACGAACAGCAGCCGTCGATGAAGCGTCAATGATTGAAGGGAAGTCGAGGAATCGAACGGAGGATGGAATGGAGAGAGAGAGAGAGAGAGAGAGAGAGAGAGAGAAGTGGTGGGGGGGGGGGGGGGGTTGGGGAAGGGGAGTTCTAGGAGGAGATCAAAGGGGAAAACAAGGGGAAGAAGGGGTGCCCTTTTCTCCTTTATCTGGCGAGATGGGGAAGGGGGGGCAAGCTGTCTCCAACTGGTTTCTTTTTTTTGACCAGAAAGCGACATGGATACATCCATTCTCTCTCTCTCTCTCTCTCTCTCCTGCTGAATTATAACATAGACAACGAGGACTCCTTCGCACCCCAACTCTATCATCTGCACACAGTTTCGAGCGTGCACGGCCCCACCCCCCACTTCCTCACTTCATCTCCACCACGTGCATCCCCCCCTTCCCCCTCGCACGACCCATTTATTACAGCGCTAACACGCCCATCCTTTTACCCTTAACGTCGTCGACTGCGTACTGCGTCTAAAAGCTACGTCCGTGCTGCTTTATACGCTGCCCCGCGTACGGTCATCGGCACGAGAATCAGTTCCACCCAGGCCTTCGTCACGGATTCTCGGACCCAAGGATCCTCTCCTAGGATCGGGCCTGCCCATGAAATGTTTCTCAAATCGCCGAGGCCCTCGAGTCGTTGGGCGGACTGGGCTTCGACGATTCTCGGGAAAACCCGGACCGTCACGGCCGAATCGAATATACCGCGGTCAAACGAGAAGGGATTCAGTACCCATGACAGTACAGCGGTATATTCACTTTCACGTTTTCCCGAGAGAAAAAGAGAGAGCAAGACAAGCTCGCACGAGAACCCATGAAAAACGCTACAGGTTAAACAAAAGCGGAGTCGAGCTTGGGGTTCATAATGGCTGCTTGCAGAGAATGTCATGGCGCCCGCCCCGACGCGGTCAACCAGCGAATCCCCACCGTCTTCGCCGACAAAGTCGCCGTTCTTGAATTTCCTGCCACGACCGCGGCCGCCACCATCTCGAACTCCCCAACAAAACCCATGTCCATGCCAATTCAGCTTCGTCCCTCCAAAGCAGCCAAATCGGATTTTGCTTCTTTGACCTGACGTAGGATCGTCCGTACGTGCTCGTCCGCAGGTGGAGAGGTCGTTGAACCCGCCCGGATAAGATGCTAACCACATGAATCGACTCGACGATGTCTTCTAGAGATCCACTTGACTTAAAAAAAAAAACAAAAAACATCCGCTTGGTTTGCGTAATGATTTGTATTTTTTTTATTTCGCACGCCAACCATATAAAAAGAATATATATATTTTTTTTCCGAGCTTGGATAAGATATATTAATTTTGATGATGTGAAGCCGATATGATTGTCTATAAAATGAAAATGCAAATAGTGTGGTTTCGAGGGTGTCAGTGGCTCGGAAGAATCCAGGTATCAGCACTACTACCGGTCGAGAGTTGACCTTTGACTTTCCCGCCCGGTTTCCCTCCCTCCCTCATACAAAAAAATAATCATAATAAAATAGAAAATAAAAAACAAAGAAAATCGCCCCCGTCCCGTTTCTGCCACTGAGGGGAAACACCGTTTCGCGCGGCGCCGCCTCGTAATTTCGCGCCGAGGGGCGAGGGCGAACCGGTAAATTCCGCCCGCCACCCCCTAGAAATAATACAAAGTTGGCGAGCGAGTGACGGACATAATAATTCTACCGAGGACCACCCCCACGCGCGTCACGGCGCGTGAGGCAGCGGGACCGGCCGCGAACCACCCCCACGTTGACGGCGGGCGGCGGTGGGGGCGCGCGGCGGCCACGCGCGACGAGGGACGTGGGAGGAAGAGAACGTGATGTCCAGGATGTAAAAGGGAGTGGGGGCTGCTGCGTTGTATATAATTCATAAATGACATGGCGTTCTGCCCTTTTTCTTTTTCTCTCTAGTTTTCTTATTTTTTTTCTCCTCTTCAGCTTTTGCTTTCTCTTCCCTCTCATTTCTCTCCCTCTCTCTCTCTCCCCCTCTCCCTCTCTCCCTTTCTCTCTCACTCTCTCTCTCTCTCTCATCTTCTTGTTCTGATATCTGACCTAATTGTCTGGTCTGTACTGTATCGACACCGCCAAGATCGGACCACCACCCTCCATATCCAAAGAGAAGATCCCTCAAGATCTGTCGTGTCCCTCCATTATAGATCTGAACCGTCGGTAGTAGTGGTGTTGAGCGCAGCCGGAGGAACCGAGTTTTCGGTAGCGCGGACGTTAGAGATCCTTGCGGAGGAAGGAAGAGGAAGAAGATGACTCCGGCAAACTTGGCAGGGCAGTTCGGGGACACCACCTACACCAAGGTGTTCGTGGGAGGGCTGGCTTGGGAGACGCAGAAGGACACCATGAAGAAGTATTTTGAACAGTTCGGGGAGATTCTGGAGGCCGTTGTCATCACTGATAAGGCCACTGGCAGGTCCAAAGGATACGGCTTCGTACGTTCTTCCTCCACCTCTCCTCCTTCTTCATCTCCCCTCTCTCTCTCTCTCTCTCTCTCTCTCTCTCTTCTCTAGTCGGTGTAGATCTTGAAACAGTTGAAACAGTTGGAAAGATCCTGTCTTTGACCCTTCATGGGGTATCGAAATGGATGGTTTTCACGAGTCCTTTTGAGTCACGGGGTTTATAAACATGGATGTTTTCAGGGGATCGTCTGTTTATTTCTTTGTCTTTTCTTTTCCATTTTTGTCATGGAATTCTTGGTTTTTACAGGTGACGTTTCGAGAGCCAGAAGCAGCGATGCGAGCGTGCGTGGATGCGTCTCCGGTGATAGATGGGAGGAGAGCTAACTGCAATCTTGCCTGCCTTGGCCTCCAAAGATCCAAACCTTCCACCCCCAAAACGGGTATATCTACAAACATGATAACTGTTTCTTTATCTTCCGATGTCGATGGGTTTTTTTTCATCAGATCTGGCCAAAGTTTAATGAGGGTTTTCACTGGTGACACCCCCTTTTCTCTTTATTTAGGGTTTTGTGGTTGCTTCTAGTCCATGCTCTAGTGATCACAATTTTTCCCTCTTTCTTTTGGGTTTATTTGTAGATTTTCCAAACCTTTTACATTTTGATCCATATATATAGAAGATGCATTAAGGGTTTTTCTTTTGCTTTCTTTTGGGTTGCTTTTAGCTGTTTTGGCAAGAGAAAAGTAAGAGCCGACAAAGACAACACCATTTGTCATGGGAAATTCTCTAAGTATATAACAAAAAGAGAAAAGAGAGAGGAGAGGAAATGAGTCGTTTTACTCACCCGGTATATGCCATGCATCCCAAAGTTCTTTAACATCTACTTCTAAGGAGCCACATTCACATTTTATGCATCGCTTGATGTTTTACTTCTCTCTCTTTATCTGATTGCGATGTCTTCTGGTCATCTAAACTGCATTTCGGTTTAAGTTCATATTTCCTAAGCTGTCATATGTTATTGTTAGCTATGGAAAGCGAATGGTAATTGTTGATCACTTTAATTTAACTAATGCGAGTAAAATGGTCGGGTTGGTGATGGTGGTGATGATGATGGTGAATGATGAGCAGGTGGAGGAGGGAGGAATATGAGGGGGATGAGCGGATTCCAGACAGGAGGGTTTCATGGAGGCGTGGGCACAGCTTTTGCTTCTGCAGCAACCTTCCCCCATTATGCGCTCCAACAAGGCTTCCCATTTAGCCTTTATGCTGGGTACTCTCTCTTTATATCTCTCTGTGGGAGAACCCTCCACGTGCATTGCCAACTCATACATACTCTCATGCGCACAAACCCTACTCACTCATTAGTTCGCCCAGCTAGCAACTAGGAGCTGCAGGTCTCTGGATCGAGATCCTGGACCTTGTAAGTTGCTCCATTGATGGTTTCAATCAATCTCGATCGTCGTTATAACGGTTGAGATGGATCTAGATATCGAAAGAAGCTTCTTGCGAGATGAAGGGTCCACGTCACGGAATCCTTCATCGTGTTCTCTCTCTCTCTCTCTCTCTCTCTCTCTCTCTCTCTCTCTTTTCCCCCAGTCAAACATAGAAGAATGCGAGCCACCCACATATTTATTCCATTCCATCATTGTGTTTGTGTGTAACCGCTCATCTCTCTCTCTCTCTCTCTCTCTCTCTCTCTAAGCGTGTTACAGTTGTTCCGCTTTTAGGTTGGCTTTTCGTACGGGGTCTCACAACAGTGTCGACTTTGGACATGCACATGCTCATAGTGACAGTTCATGTTCGACCCCATATCTACATTCATCAAATAAACACCCATGTTCTGGACCCGACATCAATCTCTTCTTCGCTGTCCCTCATCTTATCTAGGGTTCCTTTCTGTACATACGTATTCTCACGTCCCTGGCATTGCCATGCAGTGTATTAGAATTGTAATGGCGAGCCCATGCAACCGCAGAACATGCATACTCATTCATGCGTGCACGACGAAGCTCTAATATCTCTCTAACTGTTTTGCTTTGGTTTTCAGGTACTCCTCCTATTCGCCAGATTACACTTACCCCGCGGTTCGTACGCTCCCTCCCTTTTTCTCTTTTATTACCTGTTTTTGAAAGCTAAACTCCATAGGATTCTTCCTCTTTTTTAACTTTTGAACCGGCCTTACCATCTTTTCGGGAGACAAATCACTTTGTTAAAACTTCCCTCACCTTTAGTTAGTCACTATGGTCAATAGTTAATTTCCGAAGAGTAACATGACGCATAGCCCTTTGGTTCCTTTTCCGCGAAATGTTGCCCCTACTGTTCTGGATAATAAACCATTAAATGATAAAATAAAATAAAATAAAATAAAAAAGTTTGCCACGGTTTGGACTGTTCCTTTTGTCGGTCTCATTTTATCTTCTCTGAACCTCCGGTGTGAAAGATAAATGATATATGACCTAATTAAACAAGCTCGCTATAAGGTTTGTAGGAATAATGTAGTAATTTCTTAGTGGTGAAATAACTGGAGCGCATCACATGATCTTGTCTTCACTTTTTGACTGACTCTTCGAGTATGTTTTCGACCTATAGTTTTACCATATGACCAGCGCGTCCTTTTCTGACTCTACATGTGGTTCTTCAACTGCTATAGACGCAAATCCCATAGAAATTCGGTCAAACTCGGCGATATTTGAAACGAAGGGCTGTTTGATCCAATTTGTTTGGTACGTTCGATGCATCTTTTTGTCCCTTAGCCTCACGCACATGCTACTATACTATAAAAACAAAAAAAAATAAAAATAAAAATAAAAACAAAAAACTAGGTCGCAAAAGAGAAGAGCTGCATGTCACGTGCCCACCAGACTTTACAGTGCATGGGGAGTGATTTCGAGAGGTACTAAACTATAGTCTCGAGCATGTGCAAGAATGAAGTAGTGACACATCGGAGTTTGTGCGAAATGTTCAGAACTACTATAGCGTGTATGGAGGAGCTGCTGCACAGTACCCAATGTACGGGACCGGGCCGAGCGGGCTCATGAATGGCGCGGCGACGGCATTTTACCCATATCTACATCTCGCCGGTGAAGGGAGCAGCGGAGGTTCGAGCTACAGTTCGGGCCAGAATTACGGAGTCCAATACCCGCATCACCTCTTCCACTACTCGGCCATCAACTCGACGTCGGGCTACCCGGCGCAGCACTATGCGGCCCCCATGTCTCTCGCACCCACTCCTGCTCTTCACTCAGGTTAGTACCACATTCATAACCGAACTTCTTTTCATATAATGGCAAGTAAAATTAATATTCCGTCCTCAAGTTCAAGATTCGAACTTTTGACCTCTCTATGTCAAAAAAAGAAGAAAGAAAGAAAGAAAAATTTACTTGCTAGTTGCTACTGAAAGAAACAATCTCTCTTGACGACTTAAAATAACTATTCAAGCTTCGTAGTTCATTTCATTAAGTCGACAAAAGGTACTAATATCTATGACAGTTTGTTTTGCTGTGCCACAGGCGTGACGATGGCGTTGCATGCCCCGATACCACATCGCTAGACTGGACTCATCGTCTTTTTGGTCCCAAGTATTCTTTACGTTTTTGCTCAGCCCTTCTCTGAAGCCTCAAAGACCTTAAAGCCTAACCATGGTTCTGTGTCTCTCTCTCTTTATCTCTCTCTAACACTCATGAGCCCATGCCTTCGGCATTCTCGGGCCATCTCATTCATGCCAAGCCCTCTGTAGGGGCCAAAAAATCACACCTCCGAGAGAATTGGAGTGTGTTTCATGCATCAGCATCATCATCATCTCCTTGCATTTTTTTTCCAAACAAGGATTCATCATGACCAGCTCAAGCTATGTTATGGAAATAGCCCAGAGTTGGGAGGAGAAAGAAAAAAAGCTCTTTTCTTTTTTCAAAGTCTTGGCTCTTGGGGGAGCCTTTGACTACTGAGAAGATTATTTTAGCCCTTGGGAAAGAGGCTAAGAGAAAAAAGAAAAAAGAAGAAACCCTTCAAAAATGGTTTGCTAAAAATCTGTAAATTTCTCACCAACCAAAAGAATACAAATGGCAAGCCCATCCTCACTTTTGGAAGTTTGACTAGTCTAGGGTAGGCTAGGAAACTGGCTAATCCATCCAAATTACTCGAAAACTAATCACCTCTCAAAATGAAGGGTTAGTTTTAGAAAAAGAAATTTAGGGCCAGGTGGGCCCCAAATTTTGTTTGTGTTAACATGTAGTACTGTCTTAAACATCTGTAATTAGCACTAGGAGTTAGCCGGGCATTTGTTAAATACTTCATCATCAATGGTGAATTCTCACATAAACTATCTACTAATCAACCATCATCCCTTAGGGTAAGGGAACATAGTCATGTTTTGTTTTTTTTTGCTCAATACCCTTTTTTCTTCTGTAGCGTGAATGGGGGTTGAACCATGGGAGGTCAAGCCCCAACAATGTAGAGACGAGTAGAAGGATTAAAAATAGGACTTTCTCCCCTTTTGCATCTAGGCTTGTAATAACTGACCATAACTTTGAGGTCTCCATTAATGGAAGATGGAGCTCAAAGCATTTTGCATGCAACCCAGATTGGGATATATTTTGTTTCCCTTGGGTTCTTCTCCTCCGCTGACACCCTTTCAAGTTTCAACCATGGTTAGGACTTTAAGCCGTCATCATCATCCTTTCTCATTGAAGCTCCCGCCTTTCCACCCTCCCACTCTCTTCCTGTCTCTCTTCCATTGATCTTCTCCATCGCATCAGCTCTCTCTCTCTCTCTCTCCCCCTCATACCGCCCCCCCAACCCCCCCAACCCCCCCCCAAAAAAAAAAAAAAAAAAAAAACCCACTCTTCTCCGTGAAAACTTTCGTTTATTAATTCTGTGGACCTTGATAATGTCGTCGATGTATTTAAAAGACTGCTTGGATTGTAATGTTTAGCTAGCATGCTATGTTGGATATAAGTGGTTCATTCATCATTCAAGGTTGGATGAGGATGAATCAGCTACTCCTTTCCTAAGTTTATTGCCTTAAATCGAGACTTCTGTGCGTATTATGTTGTTTCTTCGTCCATCTGATAATTGCCTTTCTTTGGATTTTTCCAATGGATCCCCGCTTAGTTCTAGGCGTATTGACATCAAACGGAAGTTGAATGTCCCGTTCAGCGTGAGTAGTCTAAAACGGAGGCGAATCACAATGATTACCGGTCACACTACGTCCTAGCATGAACGTTGTCATACACGGTCAATGGACAACCATCGGATGGTAGGTAAACCTGTAGGTTACTTGATGGGTCAGGGAAAAACGAAGAGAAGAATGATAAACAACGTCCTATTTGTTCAAAAACAGATGCTTATAGCATGAATATTGACCTCATCTATTCAAGTGCTGTCAAAGTAACCGTGTAGGTACCTTTTTTAAAGCAAATAGTTGCTCTGCTAATGTCATCACATTCAAATTCTTCATCCACATTATGCATTTCATCAAGAGGGTGTTGGTGCATGCAACTTCAGTAGCCCAAGTTATCAAGCATTCTCAAGTGATATTCCAATTTGATTTATGCAGTTTCACCTGTGAGTGTTACTTCTTGACAAGCCATTAAGATACCGACCAAAAAAGGACAAACCATTAAGATCATCTCAGACCAAAAGAAACAACTCTAACGGCCTAACAAGGCTCAAAGTCAAATCAAGTCAAATCCTACTGGAACTTCATAGTCCTCAGATACATTATGCTTGATTCACGGAAGAGTTTTGCAGACCGGCCAACTGATGGCCTTGGCTGTTTGAAACCTAGAGTTCATCCCTTTCAAAGTAAAGAACTAGCAAGAACGTTGTAGTATCAGCTACAACTATTTGGACTGAAAATAAACTACTTCAAATTAAAAAGAGGCAGAGGTGAAGGAAGCACTCTGCGAAAGTTTTCCATCAAAGTCAGAACTGAAGGTGAACATGTGGATTGCGAACACAGAGGAGAAACATATGGAAAAAGTGAATAACCTTAACTTTGAATCAAACTAAAAAATTACCACCCTCGCCACTTCACTTCAGCCTTGCATGTAGTCGCTGCAAAGCGAATGGAGTATCTTACCGACTCTGCTAAGGCAATTGACGCCATCAATAAAGACACACTGATAAAGTACGGTCCACTGATCACTTACACACTTTATAAGCATTATATGTTACCCGAGAGAGAGAGAGAGAGAGAGAGAGAGAGAAGAAGCATCATGTGTATGACTAGCATCTTGAGAATGGAGCTTGACCCAAAAAGATGAAGCTCCAAAGGAGCATTGAGCAACTTCATCATTGCTGACGTCAAGTTTAAATAATTTCTTCATTGATCACGTTAAGTCTATTTTTCAACCTATTTGTCTTTTAACATACAACGGATATCAGCATCAGAACACAGAACCGGATGAAACCAGCAAGTCGCTAATTGTTGTTTTTTGGCCCTAATAGATTAGAAACAAAATTTACTAATAATAGACATCATGGAGGCGTCAGTGGCAATAATATCTGATCTTTCAACAAAGTCTATGGCAACTTCCACATTTGTAAAATGCTGTTTACTAAACCAGAATCTAGTGTCCAAAGTATCCACCACAAGAATCATGTAGATGCCTTGTTTTTTCCAACGCTAGCCAATGTCTTGCCTCCGCAATAAGCAAAAACTAACACGGGTCAATATGATCTCCTCTCCATAAAAGCTATTTCTCCTCTCTATACCTAAACTACTCGACCATTACTTGCATTTTGTTTGGGCTCATAAACACGCTACATCTCTGCATTGTCACATTTGACAAGAAACTCATGTCAAACATCAAATGTATGTCTGGGTATTCCCTGCTATATAAATATAATTGGCATCTACCTATTCTATTCATCCAATATTTATATGCATCTCATATCTCCATCTTCTAATAGAGCCTAGGCTTCAAAGCATAAGATCCAACTCAGATGCCTTGTCAAGATAATCCTAGCAAGTGATGTAAAAGACAATTATCCATGTCAACAATTACACCATCTAGAACATTACGAACGATGCTATAATGTGTGCCTCAGAGTACACAATACCAAAGTTCATTCTTCTTGGCCTGTACAGAAAAGTCAGGAAGTAGATTCTGATTAATGTGAAACAAAGACTGTGTTCTGCTAAGAGCTTCCTACAGATTCTAAGTCATTATTTGGAATCAAATCTATAAAGGCTAAAAACAAGTTATGCCAGAAGCTGCTCCTTGCCCTCTCCTCAGAGATTCGTGGCTTAGGCTTTTAACTTCCACTATAGAATTCCACTCTCCCATCAATCATACCTTTTCCAGGAGGCATCACGTTGCAATACGCCATGTGGATCCATTGATAAGGCAGAGTAAGTGACAATTGACACACAGTTAATATTAAATGAAATCCATCTCCTTCAAAAATTACTCTTCAAATAAGAGTAATTTTCTATATAGTTGTGTCTATACTTCTATCTATGCTTCTGGTGTAATAACAGCTTCAGAAGTCGAACCTTCCCAACAAATCTCTGTAGAAGTCATTACTAAAGCCAAACACTAGAGTCGCTAAAAAGCCAAAGGCTCCAACTAAAAGACTAAACCACCCTAAACAAACTATGATTTAATCTTTTGCAGGCCAACTTAAATATAGTTTATCGTATCAGAATCATCAATTATGACTACCACTGTAATGATACTATTTTTTATGTTAATATTAAAATCCGCCATTTTTAAGTAATCCCCAAGTGAAAAACAAGAATCATAAAAAAAGTGCAATTAGATTTTAACAATGACATGTACTACAAACGGATCAATCATGTAGGTAAAAAACTGCAACATTTACAACGTGTTTTCGACACTACAGAGGTGCAACTACAAACATAACTTAGAATGGAAAAGGGAGACTCAAATTTTCAACATGTAAAATAATTACAGCTGTAACCAATGCAAGTATGGTATAGACACTCCAACCAAGATCCCTATTGTTTCTCGTCTTCTTAACGTTCTTTCCCTTTGCATAGTGGACCCTAAACTCAATGACTTTCACTGTATCATAGATACAACGTAAATCACTTTACCTCCAATAGGATTATGGGGCGGTTGACAACATCAAGAACATCCCATTCAGATCCTTCCTCAGAAAAAGTCCACTTCATGACCTCAAAATGACCAAGAAGCCAGCTGCTTTGATCTGTGAAACTGGAAGCCCTCATTGAATGAGAAAATTGCAGCATCACGGGGAAGAAAATTCCTCAGCGCATGCATTCAGTTCGGAGACAAATCATTAACCAAATGGTAAAGAGAACTGCACAGACAGCAGCATCAATGGCAAGAACAATGCGAACTAGGCGCCACCACCTCTTTCTAATGTTTTGTGAACCTGATCTATTCCTCATGGAACCATAATCCTTCTGCATTAAGACAGCAGAACCTGATCTGCTAAGGCTGGTAGAGTCCAGGCCAGAAGAATCAACTTTGACTCCTCTGTCGGATGACCGCCGGTGCTCCTCCAATTCAATATCCCGCAACACAAGAACATGATCCTTGTTCTTCTTCTTCTCTTGCACGCCGATCTTGCCCAACAAAGGGGCTTTAGTGGAGCTACCAATTTCATTTACCCCATTCATGTTACCTGGGGACGGGGACAAGCCTGCCTGATCCAATGCAGCAATTTCAATTGGCCAGTCATCACCACCCTGAGGAACTTGCTCCAGCGAAGTTATCAAGTGCTGTACTACAGGTACTAGCTTTTCCTGAACTATGACCGAGTTAATACTAGACAAACTCCCCCTCGAGCCCTTTCTAGTAATCTTCTTGAACTCGTCCCTCACACGCTCTAGAAACTGTAGGATGCCCCGGTCCCTGAGACCCTCATCAAGAATTGCGAAATAGACGTAACCATCTTCGATCAGAAACCCAAAGGTCCTCTTACCCACAGTCTCAAAGTACCATCTATGGAAAGCAGGAGTGCTTTCCAAGCACAAGGCGCCCAAGTTATCTAGCTCGGGGTTGCCCCCATTGTAGGCATAAAGTACTCTGTTTCCCCTTGACACCGAACAATAGTGAACTGTATTCGGGATAGTACCCATGATGCCACAAAAGATTGTCCCGTCGATGCTACCCAATATAGATTCAGAATCGAAGCACCCCTCTCAGCTTGCGAGAACTCGGATCTTAGACGCAATCCTCAAAAACCCTCTTCACTAACAGGGTCAATCAAAACAACCGATGAACGAATATGGTCACTTCCTACAGCCAGCGTAATCGACCACTGACAAACATTGAAAATCTGATTCCATGCATTGAAGAGGGTGCAACCAGCGTCTCCTAGAATAAAGGAAATCTAGTGAAATAACACCCCAAAAAACATTAACAAGAACTACAACGGAAGTAAAAAAAAAGGGAAAAAAGAAGAAGAAAGAGAGAGATCAAGAGAGCGATCGAGAAAGGGTAACAACGGAAAAACGAGGATACTTACAAGAAAGTGGATGGATACAAGAAGAAGAGGGCAGAATCAAGGATAAGACATTACTCTCGTCCGTTTTTTCCTCGAAATTTCTCGACGACCAACAGACACGGAAACTCGAAAGTTTCTCCGACAACGTCACCGGCCATGCCCCGCAAGAAATTTGACGCGTTCAAGGCCGCAAACGATCTAAAAGAGCTTCCCCAACTACCAAAAAAGACGGCGTGGGAGGGCGAGATTCATTCGGGGACGGCAGATTTCGAGGTGGGACGGGTCAAAATGCGACCAAAACTCCAATCACCCTCGTGCCAGTTCGAGCTGAGCTTGAGCTGAGCTTGAGCTGAGTTGACCCATCATCCCTTTTGTACTCCACTAGCGATCAGGTGGGCATACGCGCATCGCCATCCATGTTAACTTACTCCTTTTGTCTTGCGCTCGAGCACCGCCTGCACAGGTCATCATCCATCGAGATGTAGGCAGCCGCAAGAAATCTCGTGATAAAGAATCGACTTTGTCCTAACCCCCTTGGATTTTTCAATCGAAGGGAACTGTAAATAATTCACCGATGAATTTTTCAAAATGCAAAAAATACGGTGGATGATCACCTCCCCCCCGGCCCGTAATATTAATACCTATAATTAAGAGAAGGAAACTACTGCCATGTAAGAAACGTTTTCGCCACGAAATGGTGTAGATTGGAGAACATGTACGTTAATTTCTGAAAAAAGAAAAGAGTTTTCGAATAATCAATAATCTGATTTTTCTTTATTAAATTCTTTTATTATTTTTTTTGGGGGGGGGGGGGGGGGGGTTGTTGTTCAAACTCGTATCTCTACGACAACGGCATGTTAGGTCTAAAGAGAAAAGATGATTAAAGTTGATTGACCATTATTGATGATAACTCTACTTGGAGAATATTAAGCAACTATAATTGACCGAAATAGACTTTTCACATGTTTGGGCACTTGAATTGAAAGTCACTCTCTGTGCGAGATAGAAGAAGATTGTATGTCGTTACCTTAATAAAACCCGCCATCGACTCACCACCGGCACAATCGCTACTAATGTCGTCTCCAATTGATAGGAGTTCCACCGTCGACATCACCACCATTTGTTAGTACCCACTTCTCCTCTACTATTGTGTAACGATGATAGACCAATCCTATTAGAGATCATACGAGTTGTCTATACGAGTAGCATAGACTTGATCTAGATGTGTTTATTTCATAAAAAAATGAATTATTTGAAAACTATTTTCCTAAAAATGATTGCTCATATTACTTACAAAAATGAATTAACAAAAAATATTTTTATTGTCAACAAAAATGTTTAGATATAAATTATTATTGATAATGAGAATATTTATTATTGACTTATTATCTCAAGTATAATAAGTGATTATTTTAAAAAGAGATTTTCCAAATCATTGATTTTCCGTGAAAAAAATGAAACTTAAATACATTCTAAATTATTTCTAGTTAAAATTAATTGAGTTCTCAACTTTTCCAATTGACATATAAATAACCATCACTTCTTACTGGCGAGATGGCCGATGTCGAGCCAACTGCCTTAGAACTCCTAAGTGGCCCAATCCTTGGCCGATAATCAACTTGTTTGATATTGGAGGCAAACCTCAGCTCTTACAAAAGGATTCCTACATGTTTCGCTGATGAAAATAGAAATGAAATGATCACTACTCCAAGAGAATATTCAGTAGAAACATGGCGGTTCTCTATTAGAACAAATGCTCTCTATAGGAAACCTAAAGCTTCGCTTGCAAGACCAGTCAATTGCCATCGGTGCAAAATCTCAGACAATTAGCTAACTAATTGAATAGATGGCGACAATATCGCTTACAGAAAATTTGAGAGAAAATCAACAGCTACCACGAGGAAAATAAAAGCTCCGACGAATCGATAAAAAGGAGCTGCTAATGTCAGTGGCGGACAAAGGATTTGTATCATAAATTATCAGAAATACAACAGGTGCAGTGTTCTAATCCCGGTACAAGCCCATTACAAATGCTTCATGAGGTACTTCAGAGACAGAACAGAAGCAAAGAGACAGAACTCAATCTAATTGACTCCCCTAGTCAGTAGATATTCTAGATTGACCAAGGCACACTATTTTATTGCGCAAATCAGGGATTGTCGGTTAATCTACAGTGAATATCTGCCCCAATGCATCTAAAAAACTGATTTTTGGAATCGGCTTCATGAATAAAATTAAGTGTTGAATGAAATGAGCAGGAGATGAAGCGCTGACCCCATAGGAATGGTCCACCATCCTCAAGCCACTCGAGGATGCTGTTCTGTTTCAAGAACAACAGGTTGAAAGCCTGTTTGTTCACTGAGAAAACCATTTTCCTGCTGAGATTGCCTGGTATCTGTTTCTTCAGAAACCTGCAGAACCTCTGGGACAGAAGATCCACATCCTGCTTCTGCTTGGACCTCAATGGATCTTTTTGTAGGAGCAAGGAGAGAGGCGCGGCAAAGGGGGCAGGTCGTGTGGGTAGCAAGCCAATGATCAATGCAACCCATGTGAAAAGTATGACCACACGCCGGTACTTGTTGAAGCCTATCCTCGGCCTCGTAGTCCCCGAGACACACCGAACATCTGCAGCCACAGAATTTTCAAATTATGAAAGCTAGAGAATTAAAAGATCAGGTCATCGTTTTAAACTAACTAGAAATTCTAGCTAACATTCGTAACTCCATCTCTTTCGGATTTCCTCAAGGAACGTTTTCTAGTACACCCCCATTAATGGACACTATCACCATCAACAGGCAATTGCCTGCCATAAAAGCTGCACAGCATTGCCAAGCAGTCTGGAAATAAGAATGCACCGGCACCTCTGAAAAGCTGCAAACTTAATTTCTCTCTCTCACATATATATCACCCTGAGCCCAACACAAATTGTAAATTACCAAACCACCAAAATGAGATTCAGTGTGACTATAGCATGCTTCCAGAGCCCCAAAACCACTGTTCATGTATTGCTAAACCAGACAGCTCTCATAATAGACCAATATATGTGCCAGTCGATTAAGAAAAAACTTCAAATAGAACAAGTGAATTGGAAAAAAAAAGAATCATAAGCAGCGCCTGTAACAGCAAAGCGCCACTCCCACGGAAAACTAGTTCTCTTTGATTGTCTCCAATTTATCCCCTTCTAAAGAAGCCAAAGAATACTGAACACATTTCCTATATGACATTTACATACACGACCCTGCAGGACCAACTTACTTCAAAGTTATACCTACCCTCTAATGAAAAAAAAAAGAGAAAAAAAAGGAAAAAAAAACTGACATGAGCCATTTCATCCACAGTTATTATGTCAATGCAGGTAAATACGTTACCCTTCAAGTTTACGAGTAGGATCTTTCACTGATTCCACCATGTCCCAAAAAAGAAAACCACTACCAAGAAAGTTTCTCTTCTTCAAACTCTGGGTGGATATGACACTTTTTCACTTCACTTCCTGCCTAAAGGTCCCCACTTAACTTTTGTCTAATAGGTTTCCCCGTAGTTCTGTTCCACCAGAATCAAGCTCCCCACTTTGCTAAAGCTAGATAACAAGACTGAAACCGAAAATCACCCTTTCTAAAGTCCTGAAATCTTGTGTCCACCACTAATATACAGTCAAATGTGCATATTTTTCTTCTTATTCGTTGTTGTCTGTTGAACACCTGTTGGGAAAAAGCTAAGATGATGAAAATCACCAGCAGAACAATCCAACACAATCTCCGCCAGGCAACAATCCTTTCTAGAGCAATTTACTCTCAAACTTGGCTATGTATTCGCCTTCTAAATTTCCAGTGAGTTACAATGCTGAGAATGTCGAAATTACCCCAACAAGAATTATAAGAAAGGTTCGAATGTACAGCATCTATGCCCAGTAGAATCAGCTAAGATGAATTAACCTCTACTCATCATGCGCCACGCCCGTCGCCTCGAGGAGTTCCATTTCCACAACACAAAAGAGACAAAGAAACTGATTTAAACATCCGGAGACAAAGCAACAAGCAAGGCAACATTACGCTAAGCCACGCCAAAACAGGTCCTGCAAACGCGAAACAAAAGGCCGGCGCATCACGTTACTCACTGGGAGTCATTGACCGAGAAGCTCTCTTTATACACAATGACGGGAAGCATCTCTCTCAGTTCCTTCGTCAGGCCCGCTTCAGTCTGCCAACGAGAAATCCATCAGTCAGCAACGAACATCAGAACAAGATCCAAACTTGGGGAGAAAATAGCGGGACCCATCGGCCTCTCTTACTCTGGGGACATCGGCGCCGCGCCCATCATCGATGGGCAAAGGAGCGCGCATGCGGAGGGAGACCCAATCGGCCCGCCGGCGGCGGAGGTAGAACATGTAGAAGGAGAAGAGGAGGACGAACGTGAAGACGATGGGGACGGAGAAGATGAAGGCCTGGTACAGCTTCAGCTCGGTCAAGCTGGAGCCGGGCGTGGGAGGGCTGAAGCGGTCCGGAGAGCCGGAGCTCCAGCCGCCGCCGCCGCCGCCGCCGCGGCCACCGCCGCCCTCGATCTCAGACGACGACATCTTCCGCCGCCGACACGGCTGTCATTAGGGGAGAGATCAAGATCTCCCGCACCACCACCCCCCCCAACCCGGCACCAAAAAATGGTTTTCCAAACGGTCGGGTCGCGCCGAGGACAGCGACAGGAACTCCTTTGAAAAAAGGAAAAGAGAGAGGAAAAATTGGAAAGGAAAGAGAAAAATGGTGGAGCCCGAATGGATAAAATGTGCAAGGAAGTCCCAGGAGACGACAATGCGAGTCGCCGGAGAGGATCCCGGATGTGGGGGCGCGTCCCTGTCAGCACGGTGGAGAAAAACTCGGATGCGAACAAGGTCGCTCACTGGCCAGTGTCAGAATGAAGAGAGAGAGAGAGAGAGAGAGAGAGAGAGAAGGAGATATCTCTGATTTATCACGAGTATAGTACTAGGCAAAAATTATTTGGCCTTGGTGTCAAATTCAACTTAATGTATACACTTATTTATATTGTAATCATCTAAAATACTTGCTTGATGGTGAGGTTGGCGAGGCAATGCAGTCGGGGCACGCAAGAGTGCCAAGTCTACAAGAGCAGAACCCATCAAATACTTCTGATCTAAATTGGCCCACTTTATATGGTTGAGTGGTTCATGTAGAGTGAATCAACACAAATCGAAAGTTTATTCCCGAGGGCTCTTTCTTCTCTCGACTTTTATGTAGACCGGCCGGAGGCGATTGACGTAATTTTTGTGGAATGGTCATAATCTCCGTGACTCTTAGATACTCAAAGGATAAAACCATGGTCCGTCACCCTTCTGAAGACTAAACATACCCTCATATATCCGTTCTGTAATTGCCAAAACCACTGACTGTATTTACTCAGACATCTCACCTGCGTTGAAATCTCCTCCGTTTTTTATTTTTTATTTTTTTCCAAATGAAAGCCTAAGAGGGCACCCCGTACGCTACGCCCGCGGGGACATTTTCACGGATGACTTTTCTCCGGCCACGCAAAGCAAACTTGGACAGCGTGCTCTTTGACAATAAGGAGACAACACGTCCCAAGAAGACGCTTTGGAATTTTATCCAGACGAGACAAAAAGGTAAATCGCTCTCGAAGCTAGAAAATCTGTGTGCGCTAAGCTTCATCTTAACCGATTAAAAAGCGGCACCTGGCATCGTCAAATTGTCAGCACGTCCAAGATTGTTTTCATGCCTTTCGATATTTATTCTTATCTTGATTCCCATCTCTGCAGATATCCCGAAGAGCCGCGTTGGATTCTAAAATCACCCCACGCCCTTCAGAGTCATCAGAAGTTTCAATTGTGAAAGAAGATTCGAGGGTATCGAAGCATTTTGGATTTAAGAGGAGATACTTTGTAATTAGGAAGGAAAGACGGGGAGAGGTGATTCGCCCCCTTACATGATTGAACAATTCATGTAAAGTGAATTAACGTAGATCGAGAGTATGCAATGAAAGTTCAGGCACGGGGGGCCTTTCTCTCCTACCGACTTCTTTTGTGGACTAATCGAGGGCAATTCTTGCAAAGAACCGATTGACATAATATATGCAGAGCAATTGATAATATTCATAATTATTAATTGCTCAAAACGAAAATTGAAAGGGGGGATTATTTTCGTTCTCTTCGAACCTGGGAATATGATGAGAGCTTAGGAGAAAATCATGTGAAGAGAAATCGAGTTAGTTAACAAACTAAAATGACGATAGCTATGATATGTTTGGCAAAATTTTAGGTCCATCTCATCTTAAAAGTTCTTAGTTTCGGCCCCTTAAAGGTATTAGGAAAAGGCAACTTGATCCTAAATCCTGTCAATTTTTGTAGTTAGGCCCCATAATTTCGGGTTTATTTAAACTTGAATTTGAAAATTTTCCTGCCATCCAAGTCAATTCTCGAGCCAGAGTTATGATCTATTATGATCGATTCGTTTCGGTCAACGGCACGATACTGGGCTTGGTTTGATGGAATGGCCATGATTCCTTGTACAATTGCTTGGGTGGGGGGAGGGGGTTATATTACAAGTTGGAATTATCATTCAAGAGAACGATGTCATTCAAGAGCATACATCTGGGATTGGTGAGTCCAGTCCCGCCCGACTTGATAATTATGTTCTACTAAATTATTATATTAATCAATATTAATTAATTACTACTTAATTGTAATAATAAAGTAATTATGATAATGATGTTCTTTGATATTTCTTTACGAATCTAAATAATTCGGCAAGTATGCAACATTACAATATATAATCAAATAGTTTAGCTAAAAAACTATCTTAATGAGTATCTTGATGATTAATTATAACTTAAAGTATTGATGAATAATATGAATAAATACTATTTAATTGATCTATATCATATCTACGAAATGTCAACTATCAATCCGTCAAATTATAGACAATAATCCAGTAATTCTTTATTGTAGTCAAGAACTAGGATCATTGAACAATATGATTAATAATGCTTCTTTAAAAGTCCTATATTTGTTTTTAGAAGTATCAATTATTATATTATCAATGTACCTTTAGTGTAAATTAAATTCATGAGAGAATTCTCATTCAATTCCACTCCCACAACATTTTTTTCTTTACAAGCCAAAACTTAAGAAGGTACACTTAAGTGTTAACAACAAAATTTTCGATCAAACTACTAACATGGCATTTTTTGATGAGATCTTTAATTGATGTGGCAATTCTTTAAAAAAAAAGAACATTTCTTGTAGTGTTGACATGGCTAAATAAGCTCAAAACAACGTCATTTTTGTCAATTTGATTTTTAATAAATCATAAGCAAATTAATTTTAAAAAGTTAAATTCTAAAAAAGAATGATCAAATTTGGGGTAGTGGAGGCCCTCGCCGCCACCACCAGGGCGAGAGTTGCCGACCTTTTCGACGATGGTGGGACGACGGCAACAAGAGCCTCCTCGGCCCAAAATTTGATCCTTTTTGTTTTAATTTAGTTCTTAAACTTAATTTAATTAATATTTGTATTTAAAATAAAATTTGGGGGCACAACGATATCATTTTGGGACAAGGATGTTGAGTAAATATTCCGACAAGCCACGTAAATTGATTTTATTAATAAAATAATGCCAGATTGGATTTCTAGTAAATCTCGTCGAAATTGGCACTTAAATGTCTAATTTAAAAAAAATGATACTTAAACGTATTTTTTTTTTTAAGTTTTAGCACTTATATGTCCATTTGTACCAAATTTTAACACCTAGGGTATACTTCTACTCATTTACATTGCATTCTCTTTCCATTCCATTCCAACATACTAAACTGACGCGAATCAAAATTGAGCTGGACCATTATGGAATCAACGCCTCGAGACAAAAAGGAAACCCAGCCACCTTACTTCCCCTTTCCTTTCCATGGGTGCTTTCATGGTCACATCGTGCCTTTATAATCTATCGCTATTGAATTGAAATGCAACAAGCCTTGATCTTAAGGAACATGGAAAATGCCTTACGTCATTACTCGTCTCAATGATAAGACGATGCAAGTTTGACTCTCCCCCTTTCCACGAATTTCTCATGATCTTTCACGGTAAAATGTCTTGTAGGTTGCCGAAGAAGCAAAAACCAATCTCAAGGGACAGAGTCAAACCAGACATCAGCTTTCAAGCACAATCATCAAGAAAATAAATGAGAAATCTGACATCCAGCGAATAGATGTTTGAGAGGAAACACTGGTGCTCCTTGAGTCATTGTTTTTCTACATTAGCGTCAATACTAAACCAAGCCATCTTATAGCTGCTGCTTCGCCAACACCAATGTGGAAGAATGCATTTCATATAACCATGAAAGAACAAATTACATTGAATCCACTGCACATTCGAGTGGATGACAAATTCAGTCAGAGACTTCGATCCATTTCTCACTGTGATCATAACGTTCACAGGTTGCTCTCCGACCCACATGGTGGCCCAGCACCAGCATAAAAAAATGACTGGCAGAGAATTATACAAAGCTGAAAATGGTCCTATATACAGAAGGGTTGCAAGAGTTATCAGCTGTCAGACATCTCTTACCTTTATCTTGACATCTTTTGGCGAATGGACGGTCTTTTTAGGGCTTGATGAACCAGATTTGAACTTGCTTACCAAAAGCTTGAAACATGGTAGAGATAATACACAGAGGAAGGCGAAAATAAAAGGCGCTGCAACAAGCCATCCCAATAACTGCAAAAGGATTTTTAGCTCTCAAAAATCCAAGATATAAAGAAAGAATAATACGATAAGACTGCCTGTGCCCAACATTATGATAAACAAGGCATACTAATCCATGGTAAAGCCAGGAAGCCTCAGTTTGCTTGGTAGAGCAATTACTAAGACATCATCTAGAGCACAATCTTTTATAACTTCTCTAATGTTTAAGCTCAGAGAAATTGCATAAAATACCACAGGAGTCAGGAAAGGCTTCAGAATACAGGTGTAAAGGTATAAGAATAAACAAGAGCATGTGCATATGGCCTCTATAGATTTGGAGAAGTCATATAAAAAAGGTTATAAGAGAAGAATATCTTTGGAAGATTTCCAGAGAAGAAAAGAGCATGGTTGCAAATATATGAGCTACAAAAGAAATGTATGACTAGCCATGACTTCAGTAAGGGCACATGAAGGTAAAAACGAAGACTTTTCTACAAGTAAAAGGTGACCCCGAGCCTCAACAAAGAAAGGATTAAAAAAAAAATGTATTAGAGGAAATTTGGGTCCCAATGAAGAATAAAAATGAGCTAAACTCGTTCGAGATGATTTCGGCGCTCGTAATGAAGCCACTATGCTGCTGTGAGATGTTGATATAGGATGGGGATTCAGGCTAGAAGGGCTCCACAAGAACTTGAAAAGAAGTAGAAGACAATGAGGCAAGGTATTGAGCATATAGATCTTACATAGGACAGACTACAATTTAGGCGCGATCACGTACAAGGATTAACATAGTCAACCCCATTTAGTTAGGCCTAGTTGTCATTGGTGCTTTTATTGTAGCATTTAGTCTTAATTTGAAGTGACACACGAACAATGAAAAATTTCAGGAAAAACATGGAACTTCTTCTGCCAAAGGAAAAGAGTACATGCAGTGAATTTGCCTTTCCACATAGTAGACAAAAAAGGGAGAAGAAAAAAGACAATCCAGTAACAAAGAGAGGGTGACCACACTTACCGCATGACATATACTCAGTAAGATGTCACGAGATGCTTGACCCATTAACACCTTCTTCAAGGCATCAGATGTTAGTGGAAAATGAGGTCCACCTGATATGAACTCGCCAAAGCGCAGAAACGGAACCACCAGACTTCAAAGGCCAAACAAAGATGTTCCAAGAAACAAATTAAAATAAACTAAGTTGCTGGCAAGCGGAAAATGGAAGTATAACTCACAAATAAGTACCATGCTGACAGCATATAGGCTTAGAAACTAAATCTACTGAAAAACAAAGACTGCAATGACAGTGAATGCGATCTCTCATTCAGCACTAAGCTTACAATGGAGATCAAAGCCTTTTATAGATTCAATCAAACACTGACAATGCAAGGGCTTTGCAAAAAGGCCTTCACTGGTTAACTCCTCAAAGGGATATTAAACTTTAATATTATGAATTCCATTTTTATAGCACATAAACTAATCTCTAAAACTACTTTCCAATTTCCTGGTACACAATCCAAAGCAGGAAGCTACAAGACTTGTCTCTCTTTCTAAACTATGAAAAAGACAGTAGGAAATCATATATCCAAACCAATACTGCTCAGTCTTTGATCGGTCCAGTCTTTATGATTAAGGACCAGCTCCTATAACCCAGCTTGATTCTCCTAGTATCCAGTACCTTAGTGGACGAAACTGAACTCCAAAACATCCATACCATAAAGCTACTGTAAGGGGTCGTGCTATTATGTTGATTGGTCTGTCTGGAGATCCACACAGCTGCTCTAATAACCAGAATTAAACTCATTTCATCCATGAAACTTGGTGCCAAAACTGTGTCACAGTTCAGGATAAGAAGAGTTAGATTTCTTGGGAGAATAGATCCTTATTATTTATAAGGCCATGAGAGAAAGCTCTAAGGAACCAGTGGCTTCTGATTAGTCCAAAGAGTAGTTCATCTGCTGGAGCCCATTATTTTGGGAATGAATTATGTACTTGGCCATACAACTTTTTCCCCCTCAAAATGATGCTTGAAGTTCAGATTTTGGACTTCACAGTTGATTGCGAATTTGGCATACTAAGTTCAAGGATTGTAATTACCTACTGATCTAAATCTAATTGCAACTTGAAGCATCAACAACGCACATGCCCATGACATTGAATGACATGGTCTACTAGGTAGGGGCAACTTTCTTTTTCAGCTTACGCTACTTGGCTAGTCATAGTTTTTCCATGGTCTAAGCTCTTAGTCTGACAAATGTAGCGACAATGGCTTTGTTATGAGGAGGCTCTATATGTGACTAAAGATGTGATTTACTGCTTTATGCCATTCTGACTCTCCAGAAGTAGATCTGTTCCTGACTTGCATCCAAAGCTGTACAACAAAAGCATCGTTACCAGACTATGGCTCTCTTTTGGCCTTGAACTTAAATTTACCAGTTAAGGTCATGAGGCTCTTTGGGGAGATAAGGGTTTCAGACTTCAAGTGTTAGCCTAACAAATTCTTTTCGCAGCACCTAAAGCAGAATCAGTTTTCTGCTGGATAGCATATATGGATCCTTGCACTTTATGTTAACGTCAGCCAAGTATCAAAAGCATGGACCCTGGTTATCCAATCATTTAATAATGAGCACATTTTTTAGAGCCCTCATGCTTTTAGTCCACTGGACATCCGATTATCTGTGAAAACTAAATGAGGGGTATTAACAGAAGTCAGCAGCTTGTAGATATACTGATATAATCTTGTCCTATTTCAACTATCCAGGGCAAGAAGCAAGGTACCGGTGGGGATATTGCTCACCTCAATTCTAAAGGAGTAGCCAAGAAATTAAACAGCAGCACACTTGGGGAATGACATCGAGATCCAAGCAAGGCAATGGCCACCCCACAAAGAAACACTGTGACACCTGTTCAAAATAAAATGAGCCCATCAACTTGCATTTGAAAATCTTGATGCAGTACAATGTTCTATCATAAAGCAGCTAGTCCCTCTTTTGGTAGAACCGCCTATGAAAGTGAACAAACAATGAGTTCATTGCTCTTTCTTCAACTGCGGAATTAGTGCCAGACTTGTATGGCCTGCTCCTAAATAGGGATGCCGCAATGGCAGCTTGACATGTTTCTACCAAGTAATTGTCAAGACTCTTATTAGAGTACCACCAAGCTTTTAGTAGGATGAAATAATAAGTAAGGAGGTAAATCTTGAACTAAAAGCTCCAAAAGCACAAATCCAGAACTGGGTAGCGGGACTGAAAACTATCAAGCCAGCTCAAACGGGTGCCAAATGCAGCATGTTGGTTTTGCAAGTATTAGTCCATTGTCTAAAGGTGAGAAGAAAAACATACCACAAATTGGAAACACGCCTAGGGTAATGCCAAGAGCCGCAGAAAATGCCAGCTGCTTTGGTTCTGCACCCCTGAGAGTTCAAAATTTCAGAAGAAACGTCAATCCTCTGTCACCCTCGATTACGGTAACCATTCTTCCTTAGAAGAACGTTTTCACACGCAACAAATGCAACACGAAAAGGACCCAGGATCGGAACAGCATGTCCTAGACATTCGAACTCGGCGACCGAAGCATCGCAATGACAGTGGAGATCTAAATCTCATGTCTCAATCGACACAGGAAATCCCATAGATCCAAACCCCACGTCAAAAACCAACAATTCGCGTGCCGACTTCGACGCAGCGAACGAAACGAAACGACACCAAACATTCGGTCTCCAGGACGGACGGACGAAAAGGAAATCGCGCCGAGCAACCACGGGCAAGTACAGAGAAGCCGCGCAGTCACTCGAAAGAGCTCGAGAGGGAGAAAGAGAGAGTACTTGCGCAGGATCTGGAGAAGGGGTTCGACGACCTTGCCGTGCAACCAAGGCATCAGCCCACTTCCCGGGATCCTCATCGTCATATACTCCGCGATCCCTCCAGATTCAGGATCGAATGTGAAGCTCGAACCCAGCTCTCGAATCGAATTTCGGTTGCGCAGAAGATTCGCCGCTGCAATCTCTCTTCGAATCGCGAGCTTGCTTGCTCGCTCGCTCAATGGATAGCTAGCTAGCTATCTTGCCAAGGCGTTTGCTTTCGATCTTGAGAAACCTGTGTCTCCCCGGAGCTGTCGGTTCTACTCCATGTATATAAACACGTCTTTCCTTTGCCTATTATTTATCTTATCTTTGGCAATATTATCAACGCGCTCCTCGAATTCTTCTTCATTATTCAATTCGGTCCTTAAAATTGATTATGATTAGTTGATTTGATCACGTGCTTTTTTGTTCAGACCAATTTAGTTCTTCCAACCGGCATTGATAGAACAAACGTTCAAGCACGAGAAGAGGAAGCAGTGGAACTACCTCCTTCCCCCGTTGAAAACCAAATTGGCGGTCTTTTGACTCGTGTGGAATTTAGCATTGTAATAAGTCGAATGTTCGAACTCAAATAGTCACTTGAATCCTGATATTTTAATCCGCTAAAGGCACCCATCGACCTCGAGATGGCCATCAAAGCGACTTGCACCGTGAAGGAAGCTGTCAAAGACAATAGGTTAAAGTGAAAAAAATTTTAGACAATGGGGAAGATCCTAGGAAAGATCCTAACGGAGTAAATACCAAATAATGGGTCTTGGGTTCGGTGAACAAGGGTCTCATTTGGTTCAATTTGGGGAAACGCTTTGGGATAATATAAATAGTTTTGGCTTAAATGAGTTTTCCGAAATGCAAATAGCGATTAGTAAATTGTAATTTTAAAATACATTGGGAAATAACTTTGAATTTAAATGTTGTTTGATAAAAACTACATTTTGTAAAGTTATTTTTTAAAGTTTTAAATATTTTTTAGTGCAAGTCAACCGTCGTCAGATAGCCTTGTTTGAAATCGTGTGACCTCATTTAGCTTACAGTATTGCTCTCACGCTCACATTGAACCTAATGCACAAATTATTATGCAAATGCCCTTATGACTTTCATATCTTATGACCCTATTTATATTGCGAAAAATTAATGACTTGTAATAATTAATCAAGAAGTTTAAGTTCTATTTTATAGGATATCATTTCCTCATGGAGATGGATAAATTCTATGTTATAGGACATCATTTCCTCGTGGAGATGGATATGTCCTCTTTTTCTTGGATGCCGAAATTCAAGCAAAAGCACGTACCTCATTTTCACTTTTTAAATGAGCAAAATGATTTTTAAAATATTCTTTTGAAACCAAACATATTGCTAGAAAAAGAATATATACTTGTTGATTTTCTGTCATGACCAAAAGAATTTGTAGTTACCATCTCTATAAATATGCATGTGATAAGGAATTGCAGAAGAGGTTTCAAAACTCAAGAAATGAAGCCTAAATGGGCATCCTACTTGAATCCACCATAAGTCCCTAAACTCATTGAAGACAACGTTTTCTTTGAAAATCTTGGAAGTCTTTAAGATAATTTACATCTTAACATATTCGTGCATGATGAAAATAATTATCATTCTTTCACATTTGTAAATAATAAAAGCGATTATTTTTTTGAAAGGTGTTCAACTCAAAATCTGTTACGAAGCTTAAATTCAAGGGCTTTCCTCAAGAGCTTTCCTCAATATAGGATGGAGCACATACTCAAACAAGCAAATCAATGTGTTGATCTCACAGCAAAAGAAAAGGACGCATTCTACCATGAAATCTACTAGTTATGGAAGATCAATTGTCAAGAATTTTAGAAGTTGCCTCTTTCTAAGACACATAAGAATTTTTTAATCTGCGTCTCTTTATTTTTTGGATCTTTGCCTCCTTCATTGTATTCCCCCCTCCAAAAAAAAAAAGCTTTACTCTAATTAGAATTACAATAAGAAGGCGACGGTAAAAGAGGCTCGTTCAAAATGAGTAGTTTTCATGATTTAAACTAAATATGTTATTGTAGGTATAGAATTTTGATAGTCACTCGGGGATTGTTGATGCCAATCATTTCTTTCCACCATTTTTTAACTATTGAGGAAAAGGACCCAAAGAACAAGTTAAGCGAATATTTTGAGTGTGATTGATCCTGAATATGTCATAAAACTATTTCGTCTGAACTTTAAGACGTAAAATTTGGGGTATTCTAAGGATAAGGGAAGAAAGACTTTCCTTTTAATTGAGGGATAGGGTGTGTAGATATCTAACACGTTAGAATAAAGAATGTATCCAAGCTGGGCACTAGGTTGTCGAACTACCAATGAAAGCCTATGTGGAAAGTTTGTTTCTTACTAGTTAGACACATGATTCGCACGGAGACACCGAGGTATTGGACACTGCGAGCCACCGTTCAAAAAAAAGTTGGGCACGTGAATTTACCGAAGGGTATCAGCGTCATTTTAGTCCTTCTTAATTTTATTTTAATTTTTTTTTTCTGCTTTCCGTTTAGGCGGGCATGAGGGACAGGCAAGGCTAGAAATCGGCGTCGGTCGGGTGCGTCTCGAGCTCTCGGTCGTCTAGGAATCGCCGCGATCGCGAGCTCACGGCACCGTCGCTGGCGCCGATTCAGCGCGGTCGTCGGCGACATCGAGCTCGTGGCGCCGCCATCACGAGCTCGCGACTCCGTCGCTAGTGCGTCTCTGTCCTTAGCTCTGCCTCTTCCGAGAACTCGAGCGCGCTTCGTTTGGTCATGGAGCGGTTACAGCTGAACGACGCGCTCCTGTGATTTTGTTGCGTGATTACTGGTTGCCTTCATCACTGCACTGGGGCTTCTCATCGTCAATGTCGCGTGATGCAGAGGGTTCCGATGAATGTCCACTTCTTACTCGGTCTCCCTTAGCTCACGGCTCTGTTGACGAAGGAGTTGGAGATTCTAGTTCATAATCGGGAATGTATTCACTAGATTTTAGTTTCACAACGCAGTATTGCCGCACAGAAGTTTTTCGAGAAAAGCACCTTTGTTTGATGACTTTCCGCTTCTGTACATGGTGTGGCAAGTGAGATGAATGTTTATGTACAGTTCGAAGATGGAGGAATACTTGCAGTACATGAAGACTCTGCGATCTCAAATGAACGGGACATCTCTACCTGTCATCTCTTGAAGTAAAACATGTACACCTATGTGTAAAAATGTTGCTGTATTGCGATTATGAATTGAAAGATGTGGAGGATCAGGCGGCCAAGATCTCGGTCGAAGAGCAAATGCGGATTACTACCATTCAATCTCTGGAAAGCGACCTCACTTCTGGTTTGGTGTCCCTCTGTTATTTGCTACTTCGTCTCTTACATATATGAGCAGGTGCAGGCACACATGATTAGGACATTATTGATGTATCTGTGAACATTTGTATTGCCTCATCTACATATCTGTGTGCTCCCTTTCTTAACATGCATTAGCTTGTCCCTGTCTGTTTGTCGATGAGGTGAATGTTTAGCTTCACTTACGGTATCTTATCTGTTTCCTAGTGATCCACCAATGACTGCGATCTTTCTTTATAATACTGTCAGTTATAGATGACGATTATTTTTACCGGTGCTTACTTTATACGCTCTTTGCTTATCTACCTCTGGACTACATATTAAAAACCGCGATAAGTTTCTGCAAGAGTTCAGTATAGTACGTAATGGTTTCTCTGTACTCACTGGCTATATTAGTGTTGGATGTTTAAATTCAAGCCACAATACTCATGCAAAGCTTTTCATGAGCGAATGCTTCATTTTTAATTGAGCTTACATTATTTTATCTCTCGATATTAATTGTTTCTAGCTAGTACTAATTGCACTAACAGTCAGTCTTCTGTCAAATTAGTGTCGATTATCATTTTAAAGTTCCATATAGGATGAAGATGATGTTAAGTTAAATCATGATGATGCTTTATCAGCGGAGTTGTAGCCAAATGACGTTTAATCAAAGAGACGCATGCTTGCTAGGTCTAGTTGTACATGAGCAGACCCAATGTCAATGCGAGCATCTTTCCAATACTAAGTTGATGATCTCCTTGTCCCTTTAATTTGATGGGATATGTAGACCTTGCTCTAGGGTGTGAAGTATCTTTAGTGAGAATACTTCCTTCAGCTTTTTGTAGTGATTTGAGAGCTGCGTGATTCTTCTTGACCTTGTGGGTGATAATTACAGTAACTATTTGAATTTAAGCTTTACTCTTCTTCTATATTCCCTCAAAAGTATTAACGCAATCAATTTGTGGAAGTTATGGTTAGTTTGGCTAAAATATTTTGATCCTTGTATTTCAATCATGATTGCTATCGGGTAATTTTGTTGTGTAAGCTACTGTATAGAACTGTTAAAAGCCAACAATCTTCCCTTTTCTTGAAGTACTTAACTTCCTTTTTCTTAATACGTTGTTTGTCCAGCAAAATCCGAAGATCAGAAACTTAAAGAAGAAACAGAGCAGACGATGACTGTGAAAGGTGAAATAGGCTCTCAGATATTTGACAAGCAGAGAAAGGTTGCTTCCTTGGAATCTGATTGTCGCACACTGACACAGGTAGAACTCCTCCTTATTTATATATGTGTTATTGATAGTGATGGGTCAGATGAACTTTACCCAAAGAGAGGAAAGGAAGAGCACAATCACCTGTTGGGTCCTGAAGAAGGAAGTGATCTGCAGCCTTATATCTGATATACTAAACTGTGGTATCTGTCCTTCATGGTGATCCCATGATAAGATGCTATTCTACTGGCCTTACTCATTAACTCCAGAGATAAATTCTATGCCGAAATGTAATGGATAGAGCTTGGAAGAATCTTTTGCTCCATCCTATCACGTTGGAAACTCAACTAAGCATCCAATTCAACAAAAGTAGTATGCTGCGTCTTCCATTCCTCATATAATATTTTTCTTTTCAAATTACAGGCTGATTCTTATGTCTCTCTTTTGGTTGATTGGTCTTTCGCTTATATTAATGTGAATAATCTGTTGATGCTGCTACCTTCACAATATCTTAAAGAAAATCCGTGACTTGGAGTTCAGGTTCATGCCTTATTTTGCTCAGAGATAGAAAGATACTGGATGAAGAGATGCATTAGCAGAACTCTAAGGTCAACATGAATTTTAGATTTGGATCCCTAGCAAAAAGGGAGGATATAAAGGAAGTTGAAAAGGTTTCAAATAAATCTTTTAATTTGCCAGCCATAGGTTATTATCTGATACGAGCTGAAAAGGTTAAAGGCAGTGAGTGAAATTCATATATATATTTTCCTGGAGCCTTTTCAAAGTTTCAGCGGAAACAAATTTCATTTGCTTATTTTACAAAAAAAAAAAAAAATTCATTTGCTTAAGTGCTATTTCTTTAATGCTTGGTTGCTGAAGCAACTAAATGTGCCAAGATAGGTAAATTTTCAATCATTTCTGTGTCGATTTTCAAGTTTGTCTAAGTATATCTGGCAGAGCATATGTAAATTTAGAATTTGACACTTTTAATGTCAACTGTGTCAGATTTCTGTAATATGCAACCTTGTGTTTATTACTTATATTTAAAGAAATTGAGTTGGATCCGAAATGGTGGAGGATGATAAATATGCTGGACTGTGAGGCTTTCTAAACTTCTAAATGACTAAACCACATGATCGATTATGCTTAATAAAGAAACTTGGGTAATTTTATTTTACCGTGAATATTTGTTGGAGTTCTATGTAGACTCTGAAGCTAGTTCACCAAAAAAGGGTAAGCTAATCGGCCAAACTAGTTGAGAAAAGGTCAGTAGCCTGTTCTCAAGTATCTAAATTTGTTGTGTCCTTGAACCCAAAAAGGTGCTGTGTTCTTCAACTCTTCGCTGAATCTCCTGGACTTTTCAGCACTTACTATGCCAAGGTTGCTGAGGATATAGATGTCAAATTCCAGCAGCCACAAGTAACATTTCTCTTATGACCCAAAAAAAAGAAAAAGAAAAAAAAAGTAAGATTTCTCGAGTTTTGACCTCTTATCAGAATGTCGACCAAGCTGACAGTCTTTTTATCTTGTTCTTTTAGGGATGGCTTAACTGTCGCATACCAAGCCCAGATACAGAAGTCCATGACTTGGTACTCCTTCTTGTTTATTCTACTTTTGGACTTGCTGTTACCATTAGATTTTAAATTTGTCATGTCGAGGAGGATCATCCTTTTCTGCGATTCAATTTATATATGTACTTTTATGTACACGCGCTCACAAACACGTACAAACATCTTGGTTTTTGCATTGGTTCAGTCACTTTTTTCCCTCTTGAAGTTCCTCAATGTCAGTCTTTGGAAGGCTGAACTTCTGTTATTTTGTGAACTGAAGGCTGAATTTAATGGGGGGAACATCAATTATATCATGGTTCCCCTCTAAGAAAATGTTTGGTAACCACATTGAATTCTCTAATGCCTTTCTGTCTTGGCTATTACCTTGCAGGCAAATGTTTTTTTTTTCCCTTTTTTTGTTGGTCGGAAGCCAAATGGTTAGTAATATGTCTTTTAGATCATAGCAGTGCTTTGCTAACCAGAATATTGGCAGGTCAAGGAAACATTTGATGAAGAAAAGGTTGCAGCTGGACGTATGGATATTTAACTTTTTCAAGTTTTAACTATAAGCCAATGGAGGCATATATTGCTGACATGCGATCTTCTTTAGAGTTTTTATTTTTATGTCCTCATGATCTATTGTGCTTTTTAACAGCACGTACACCTATTTCTTCAGCATAGATCATCATTTGGCCATACACTTGAAACAAGAACGGTTTTGTTTTTCTTTCCATTGGTATGAGTTTAGTTTGACAAATATTTCATTGAGATAAGTTCGTCAATTCCCTTTAATAACTGCTGATTCTCTGTCAACCTTTCGTTATTTTTGCTGGAGCACTGTCAATGTACTCAGTAAAGCAGAGGTCGTCTGTAACTCACCCGTGTCCGTCATGAAAGCCATGTTACTAGTCTAGTCCTTAGTGTTGTTGGGCCATTTGTCGCTTCATCTGGTCATTGTAATCTGATGTTCAACTTAAAGCAGAATCCACTAGGAAAACTTATCACCTACATGTAAGCGCCAGTAAGCAGATATGATTAGGAGCCTTGCTCCCCGTACTCTGCACCGTGACGTTATGTGTTACAAAAACTTCCATTGCGAACCACTGCCTGCGGTGGCTCTGCTGGATAAGCACTCTCATGACGTCTGCCTAGGACGGAGGAGTTCGAATCCCGCGGGTCGCACGGGATCTTAAGCGCGACGTCGGGGTGGTGGGTCCTCCGCTAGCATCGTTCTAGGGTTTACCCACCGGCTGCCGGCTGTACAGGCTTCCCTGGGTATAAAAAAAAAAAAACCTTCCATTGCGATTTACTTTTGATATCTAATGCTGATGCCTTTGCAGCAAGAGGCAAACTTTCCAATCACCTGCTTACTGAAAACGTGGTACTTACAGACGAAAAACTAAAAACAAAATAATTATGTTCATTGAACAGAGTAGTTACTTAAATTTAATGCTTGAACCGACAGAACAAGGGAGCAAGCGAGGAACTGATCTTCAGTGTGGACTCTGCGACAGTAAAACTTGACAAGATCAAAAAAACAAAAGCTAAGCTGGCTGCAGAAAATTCTGCAGTTAAGTAGTCCACATCTAAATTTCACAATGCGTTGATTTCACTTGTCTGGTTAAAATGATTTTCACTAATTCTCAAAGCCTATATTGGATATGTGATAATATGCACTACAATGCTCTCATGGTCCTGAATGAAGCATGTTCCATTTCAATTTTATAATCTAGCAGAAACTGCCATGGAGCAGCTCGATTCAAATGACATGCCTAAGCGCTTAAACTAATACCTCTAGGGGGGTTTTAGCTTTGATTTGGTATTTATGCTTCCATCTTTATCTGTTAATTTCACCTTTTCGCATGAGCGTGATGTCCAATTTGTGATCACTTTGACGAGGGAAGCCATTATTGTAATGATGAAATATGGAAGCAAAGTTGTTGAGGGGCAGCTAAACATTGGGAGCTACTATCCTCGATTTGCAGCTCATCATCATTTCTTCATGAACGCTAATGGTGCTATTGCAACTCCTATTATTGCAGATGAAGCAGTGAATTGAGCAAATGAAAAGCCAGTCAAGGTGAGTATCAAGGCTATAGGTATTGTCAAGTACGCATTATACTCAATCACCATAATACCTGTAGTTCATGCAATACCTATTTAGAATGCCTGCATTTGGTTTTAATGAACCTAATCATTACGGATATAGGTACCTTGAAGTTCTATTAATGTGGTTTGGCTTATCTCCTGAACTTGGTTCTAAAATGGATCCTTGAAGTGCAGGTCCAGGACTTTGTATTGATTGTACTTGGTTGTAGTTAAGACTTAGCATCTTTGTTTGCCGGGGTATGATGTAGGAAGAGCTAAGGGCAATGGATGTTAAGACTTTGGAAAGGGAACAAAAAGCTCTTTTAGCAGATATTGTTGGGGAAACTGAGTTCCAGCAGTCTCTGCAGAATCAAATCAAGAAACTGAAGGTGAAATCGTTTCAAAACTGTGATTTTCACTTCTTTTTTTTCTAAATAAACTTGAAATGGGTGTTAACCATATCATATTTGAACAATGTGCTGTTAACTGGGGAGTGCACCCATAAAATCGGATTGGTTTCACTCTACTTCCAACCTCTGTTATCTTCCAGAACTAGGAGATTGTTTGTCTATAGCGTCTGGTCTTTTCTCTGGATTTTACTGTTCTTCCATGTAAGTTGTCTCAACTTAAACGAAAAATTATGTAACAGACCCCTCTGTTTAGAAACTTTCTTAGTACCCTTATTCATATGTATTGCGGGACTCATTCGTTTTTCTGCTTTAAACAGGGAATATCACAGCTTGTGAACTGCGCCTAAGATTGAATTAGGTGCTTGTGAATGAACCAAAAAAGAAAGCAGCCAGAACATCAGATACTCTTTAAAGTTTTAACTATAACTAGCCTAGTAATATGATACTGAACTGGAAGGACAAATCGCTCAAGAGGAAGTTTCTTCAACAAAAGGAAAAAGTGAAGGAAAAAAAGGAAAGAAAACTAATGAAAAACGGAGATCGAGTCGAATTGTAGAGGCCATTGCCCAACCAAACAGCTTGCTGCTTTATTGTGACATCAATGCTAATGCATGGTATAGTGACTATAGTGAGCCAGAATGCCTTTTCCGCTGTACTAGTTGACCTCGCAAGTAGAAGAATTAATTTGAATGCTTTCAATTGTGATGTGATCGAGTGACGTTTCGGTCGCCTCTGGATAATGGACTAACTCATGGACTTCAAAGGAAGGAAACGAAGACATAACAGCAATTATATAAAAGCGGTTGGCAACAAGACCACTCTAATCCCAAAACTTCAAGCTTTAACAATCAACATTTGATGCAAACCGTTGCTTGTGGTCAGGACTAGAACGAGTTTTCTGCTCAAATGTGATGTTTGAAAATTCACCTCAAGTATCAGAATTGTTAATTGGCTCATAATTTTGGTTTTTTTAACCCATTAATATGTCAAGAAATGTCATCCGGACAAAACATGCTAAAAATTGTGAATTAATGGCTAATCCTTTAAAGTAGGAATGTCGGGACGATACTCTCTTAGATTCACATGAAAATTAGGAAAGTCAAACATTTGTCCATTCCTTTTTTCATTCGCAAATAGCACTAGAGAGATTCGTTATTGAAAATGAAGAAACTTGCCACTTTCGATATCATCTATTAGTGTCTCATCTATTCAAGTAAAAAAGTTGCAAAAAGTTTCTTCCTGATTGAGTGCAACTGGGTTGCTACTCTGTCGATGCTCATGCGTCTTCTAGGATCCTCCACGGAGCAAGCAAGTCCAATACGATATATTGTTTCCAAACATCCTTGAAATACGCGGTTTCTTTCATGAAGTGAATCATGGGAACTGTTGTGGCTCTCTCCTTCGTGAAGCAGCACAGGATCAGTAATCTCCACAACTCGTTGGGGTAGAGCCTCAGCAACATAATTATGGAGATTCAAATTATCTCTGAACATGTTGCTAGTGGGACTTAATCCCGTGAACATCTCTAATAAGAGAACACCATAACTATAGACATCACCTTCTCTTGAGACTTGGCTTTCGTTGGCATATTCTGCAATTTACACACATTGTGGCATTAGAAATGTCAAAATGAATTTGAATTCACAGAATAGTATCTTGAAGAGATGACAAAACAAAAAACACTGTCTCTATAACAATAGGCTGATAATGATAGGGTCTAAGCTTTCTTTTTTTTTTTTTTTTTGGGGATGGGGGGAGGGGGAGGGGGAAGGGGAAAGGAGGGAGAGTTTTTACCAGGAGCGACATAACCAATTGTTCCTCTTAAACCAGCAGAACTCAAACTTGCTCTAGCGTCGGAGGTAGATTCGAGGACAATCTTCGCCAACCCAAAGTCACCAACATGTCCAACCATGTCCGCATTTAGAAGGACATTGGTTGGTTTTAGATCACAATGAATAATTGGGCTTTCACATTGATTGTGAAGATAATCTAATGCAAAAGCAACGTCAATGGAAATGTTTATCCTTTGGATGAGACTCAATTTCTTGGAATGCCCATTTGCATCATTTGGAGTTGGATTTGGGTGCAGCCACTCTTCTAAGCTGCCATTGACCATGAACTCGTAAACTAAGGCCTTAAACTCATCACCCTTATAGTTAATGCCTGAGCATGCCGTCAAGACTTTCAGAAGATTTCTGTGTTTTATACACTTCAAAACCTCGCACTCAGCTTTGAAGCTCTTGAGTGCACCATGCCGTGTTAAATTAAGCACCTTCACCGCGATGACATTTCCATTATTTTGGAGCAGCCCCTTGTAGACGGACCCAAAACTTCCGACCCCAATTAGATTAGTCGAAGAAAAGCCATCAGTCGCTTTTAGGAGATTTCCATAAGACAGGTTCGGCAATGAATCATCTAAGGAGCTTGAAATTGGCTCATTTTTTTTCCGTTTCAACCAACATAGATATAGGAAAGTGATAGCGAGAGTTATTCCTAAAAGGCCAAAAAGGATGGCAATGGTGAGTTTCAACTTATGGGCTCGTTGTTTGCTTTTGGAGTTTCGAGAGACACACTTAGGGAGCTCAAATTTAGGCATTCCTCCACAGAGCTTTTCATTTCCAACAACAAAAGTTGCGCTCACATTCCTAAAAACTCCTTGAGTCGGTAGCGGGCCTTCCAAATGATTATAAGATAAATTCAACTTTACCAAATATTGAAATGCCTCTAGGAACTTTGGAATGTCACCGGAGAAACTATTGTTGGAAAGATCTAATTCCTCAATGTTTCTTAATGAACTCATTGATTGAGGAATGGACCCACGGAAGAGATTATCTCGCATTCCTAGAAACGCTAGTGCATCACAATTGCCTAGACTGCTCGGGATTTCACCGTCCAGAATATTTCCCGAGACATCCAATGTGTCCAAATGTTTCAAGTTCCCAATTTCCATTGGAAGGACTCCACTTAAATGGTTCCAAGACAAATCCAAACTAAGGAGGCTCCCAGCCACGGGGAATATAACAGGACCACTAAAATTGTTTCTAGAAATACCCATAATTGTCAAGCTCTTGTGCTTTTCTAGGTACAAAGGAATCGGCCCTTCAAAGTTATTTCCGTCGATCCATAAAAATAACAAATTTTGCAAAGTTTGTAAAGAGGATGGGATTATGCCAGATAGATTGTCATTCGACAAGTCCAGCAATGCAAGATTTGAAAGGTTTCCTAAATCTGATGGGATTAGACCGAAAAGTAGGTTGTCTCCCATGTCCAATCTTTGTAGGTTCACAAGATTACCAATCTCTCTTGGGATCTCGCCCGATATCATATTCATGCCTACTTGTAGGGCTGTAAGAGTAGTGGATAAATTACCGATGCATACAGGAAGTATCCCACCTAATCTATTGATAACTACTGACAACTCCTCTAAGTTAACGGCATTTGTCAGTGAGCAAAGGAAGCTCAACTCATTTGCATCAACCCTTCCACTCCCAAGATAATTTTTGTCTAAGAGAACTTTTAGAAGGTTACGTAGATTTGCCAGTGAAGGGACTTTCCCAGAGAACTCGTTGGCTGCAAGTTGGAGATATCTTAGATTTGTGGCATTGGATATCGAGGAAGGAATTGATCCAGCGAAGTGGTTTTGAGCAATGGTCAACATTTGAAGATTTGGGAGAGTGAATCCTATATCTTCAGGAAGATTGCCATGGATGTGGTTATCACTTATGTCAATTTCAACCAGCGAAGACAAGTTGAAGATGGAAGGTGGAAAGTTACCTGAAAGATTGTTCGCTGGCAAGGCGATTGTTTCTGGCTTGGTCAGTCGATCTAGAGATTGGGGAATAATCCCACTCAAACCATTTCCGCTAAGATAAATCCACAATAGAGATGATAAGTTGCCCATGGATGAAGGGATGCTGCCAGTTAATTGGTTCATAGCAAAGCTGAGCCATTGAACATTTGACAAGGAGCCTAGCTCCATGGGGATTTGTCCAACCAATTGGTTGTAATCAAGCAGTAGAATTCCAAGGTTCGGGCAACCTGATATATTCTTGGGAATCACACCTCTCAGTGAATTATTTGATAAATACAATTCTTGGAGCCAACGCAACCGACCAATTTGTGGAGGGATTTTGAGGGTTAAGCTATTGTTTTCGAGATTCAGTATTCTCAAGAAGCTGAGGTTCCCAATATGAGGTGAGATGGATCCCGAGAGTCCTTGGGAATTGAGGTCCAGTTTCCTGACTCTGTGGTGTCGACGACCGCACTTAACCCCATACCATCGGCAGAAGTCCGTGCTATCATTCCATGAGTTAAGCAACCTAGATGGGTCACTAGTTATTTCGGCCTTGAATGCAAGCAATGCAAGCCTATCTGTATTGTTTGTAGCAGAAATGACTTCATTGAAGCACAGCAGGAGAAGGGCAGTGAAAAGAAGACAAGGACAATGGAGTTGTGGACAATTGAGACACGAATGTCCCATTTCATGAGCATTAATTGGCCAAGGGAGGGCAAGAAGGAATGAGTAAAGTGATATCTATTGATTGAGCAGCTTGAGCTATATCATGAAGAACATCACGGAGAAGAGATTTTTATAGAACCTGTGTAGATCCTGAAAGTTCTTTCTGGTCTGCATTCATACCTCTTACAGCAAGTCAATCCCTCCTGTACAGTCAATTCGCTGAGTGGTGGCCCTACCAGCTCTGACAACAAGAGGATTGGGAAGCCTGAGACACGAGGGAAACCAATTCTGTGACGAGAGTCGGTCGCGACCATTGAATGACCTCCCACGGAAACTCCTTCTCGAGGAAAAGACCACGAAACTACTAATCGTTGGAGACTCCACACATTATTTTCCACGTTCCCACGGTGAATTTGAACCCGAGTGATACTTATGTGGAAGGGGATCTTGACGTATGTACTCTACGGAACATCCCAAATAAAAAATTAACTTTTTCACGTTCTAGTTAGGATTGACAATTCATAACATCAAATCTAATATTGATTATCTATGTCATTTCAGGATGATTGCAAATTCTATTTTCGATTAAATATGAGTAAAAATGTATTGATTTGTGTCATCTTTGAATTAGCTCTATTGTGTCGTGTAGGAGTTTTCTTGATAAATGTCTAGCTTGTTCAAGTGCATCCTTGTTATAAATTGCCACTCCTACCTCTATTTGTGAGACAATTTGGGGAGATAATGATTTTGATGATCCCAAAACCCTTCCAACAGCAGCCTTATTCATAGCTAATCTACCGTGGAAATATTATGTCAAACAACCTCTTAAAAGCCAAACATGTTACTTATTTAACTTTTATTATGAATAGTATGTTCGGGATGTCATTAGTCGTTATTTATTTTCAATTCATCAAACATTGGTACATAATAGCGTTTGGGTAAGTGATATTTTAACTATTATATCCCATCATCTTTCATTCGTTGGTAAATGCATGTAACTATAGTCATAATCTTGACTCTACTTATTTTTTTATTTTGTTTGTATTATTCACCTAACAACATATATATTTTTTATTTTACTATTAGTCGTGGAATAAATTGTAGAGGGTTATATGATAGGATGATTAAATTTTAATAGATCACTTGTAATTAATATTTTTCTAAAATCTTATAATGGCCTACCATGCACCATGAATAGTCTCGTCCCGTGCTTTTCACGGGTAAAATTATCCCATCAGAGGTGGGGTATCACAAGGTGCAGATACTTTCTCTCGCTCCTTCCATTCACATTCTGGATTCCTTTTCTTGTGATATTGAATCAATCAATCCACCTATCTCTGAATCTAGCCGAAATTTCTTTCTTCTATGTTTCTCTTCTGAAGTTTCCCCCTCTCTTCAGATAACATACGAAAACCGCATTAAGTAATTTGTTTGTCTCTATGTATTCCGTCTGGATCTGCCTTTTGCAGCTTTTATTTTGAAGCGGCAAAGGTGACTCATTAGTAGATACCACGAAATTGCGTTACTCCTCCCTCCCGTACGGAAGGCAATTGTTGAGCAGGTTCCTTATTTCTTTTAGTTTCGTTCAGCTTTGCGAAAAACCAAAAAAGAAAATTTAATGTATAGATTACTCTTTCGCCCACATTAATTTTCTTTCGCGTTGCTGATAAAGAATTGTACCATACCTGTTACAGCATAAATAATCTTTTGATTATCAATCATAACTGCATGCAGGAGTTTATTTTATCCATTTGATAAGCCATTTTTTTTTTTTTTTACTTTTAACATGCACGTCCAACAAAACTTCCTGATGAAGTACATAACAAAATATATGACTAAGTATATAACGGATTAAAGTTACTTCATATAATGTACAGAAAGACGCGCTTCAATCTGTACAATTTGTGCTAATTTTCCTATTTGTGACACATAAAATTAATATAATTTTCATAGACAACACATACAAAATAAAGTAACCCACAAATTTGCATAAATCAAATGGAATCTATAGAAATTTTTTAGGACTAAGACAACGTAGCGACCAACCCACCCGCGTCCCACGCGCTTTGACGATGTGAGTGGGCTCCACCTTGTGCATGGCTTCACGCGTTGAGCCAGTCGACGCATCTCTTGTTGCCATGCGTCGACATGTGATTTGTCCCTGTCATGTTTACGTGGAAGTCCTATCACTTGAATTGCGACGTCCACATCTGATGTGTCAATTCGACATCATCAGTCACGTGGCAGTGCACTGAGTCATAGGTTTTTGAAGGAATGGCTCCAGAGGATCGAGGAATGTGGAGGAAGTGCTTAGGATATGCTCACATTTAGAGTGCAATCATCTTGAGACTCAGCCTAATTTTGTTTTGATCTTTAGTGTGATGAATTATTATTCTATGTCAGGCCTTGAATTGAAAGCCAAATCGCAAGAATGCATACTAATGGAGCAATAATTGTGTGAATCCGCCTTAAATTGACGGTTAAAATCGTTCGCTCTTTCTTCGTCTCATAGCATGATTGGGTAATGAAATATTAAAACCCATTTGGCGTCCTTTTGGTTGAACTGTTAGCTGCGTAATGAAATGCATTGTGACTAGGTAGCCACCTTAAAACTGCTATAAAATAATATAGTTTTGGAGCAGTTAAGCATTGCAACATCTTTTTTTTTTTTTTTTTTTGTCATACTCTAATTCTCGTCTCTCTTTTGGACTTTCGTTTTACCTCTTTGCAAAGCGTGAGAGTCAAACCCACCCCTAAAATTAAACATCCTTATCTCACCAATTCCTTACCATTAGGCCACATGCCTAGTGGCCAACACCCTTATTCATAACTAAGAAATAACTTTTTAAGAGCGGGACATGTTACTCATTTAACTTTTATGTCAAATATTATATTTGAGATGTCATGAATCGATATTTCTTTTCAATTTGTGAAAATTTGGTACATAATAGCCTTTAAATAAGTGATGTTCGAATTATTATGTTCTATCATCTCTCGTTAGTTGGTAGAGGTATGTAGCAATAGTGTCAGAGATTCTTTAAATTTAAAAGGTAAATTACATTTTAAATTTATTTCATTTAAGGAAAAACATATTAATATCTTTGATTTTAATGGTTGACCAGTTTTTGTCCTTTTTTTTTTTTCGTTCATTTCTTTTTGTTTTCCCCTTTTCCTTCTTCCACGAAGGGCAACTCGTCGACAGCTGCCGAAGGAATCACTGCCTGTGGGAACTTGTCCACCGGCTAGGGATGGACTGTCACCATCCCATGCCCAGGGCGGGGTGAGGCCCTTCCTCACGGGGACGGTGCGCTGGGCCCAGCAAGGAAAAATGTTTCATTAATTTTTTTTTAAAAATGTTTAGCATATAATATTAAAATTTTCATAATAGTGATGAATTATTGGAAGAATTATTTTTCTATATTATTTTTCCTGTTTTAAACTATCTATATTCTATACTATTAAAAGAATTACAGTCTCATAACTTAACTCTACTTATTTATGTTAATTTGTTTGTATTCACTTAATAAAATATATGTTTTTTTTTTAATTTTTTTAATTTATTACTAAGTGTGTAACAAATTATAATAGGATATATGATATACCAACCCGTTCAGCCTTGTGAATTGCCCCGCCTTGCGCTTTCACGGGAAATTTGTATCGTTCAAGATTCTTTCCCTGGCATACCTTGAACCTAGCCTAAGGTCCCTTCCATTCTTTCTAGAAGTGGGTAGACCCTAAAGACTTCTTTCTGGTACGCATTCATGCCTCTTTCCCAGCAAGTCAGTCCCACCGTTTGAGGAAAAGATCCCGCAATTGACAACAGACACATTATTTCCCATGTTCATACCACTTTTCCATGTCTATTTGTTCTACCTTTTTGTTGACAAATCTTATGAAGGTCCGGTACCGTGAATCCGCGCACATTATTTTCCGTGTTCCCAGGGCAAATTTGAACCCAAGTCATATTTCCGTGGAAAAGGGACTTTACATCCTTATTTGGCGGAACATCAAATCTAGTATTGACTATTTCTATTATTTCCCGATGATTGCGAAGAGCTTTCTTTTTCGATTGAATACTAGTGAAAGTGTGTTTATTTGTATTGTCTTTGAATTAGCAGTCTCGTGTTATGTACGATATTCTCGATAAATCTTTGACTGATTCAAGTTCGGTCCTATAACGAATTGCCACCACCTCCATCTTTATGAGTGTGACGGAGAGACTAATTTTGATGATTGCAAAGTCATTTTAAATTGTTTAATGCTTTATGTAAGTCAGAAAAGAAGGGGGGGAGGAGGAGGAGGAGGATTAAGACAAAAGCTGATCCTCATAAGTTGTACTAATTTGTAGTTATGCCAGAAGTGGTAACCTATGCTGTTCATAGTGATTTCCAGTGCATTGTGCCCGCATCTGAGGTGGACTGGGTCATAGGTTTTTGAAGGAATGATCCGAGGGTGAACGCATATGGATTAGGGAGATAGTGCTTAGGATATGCTCACGTCCGGGGTGCAATCCTGTCCTCCCAAGACTCAGCTTAGTTTTCTTTTGATCTCTAGCGTGATGGATTATTGTTCTATGTGAGCCTTCAATTGAAAATGAAATCGCAAGTAGAAATGCATACAAATGGATCAATAATGGTGTGATTCCATCTTGAATTGATGGTTGAAATCATTCCCTTCTTCTTTGTAACATAGCATGATTGGATAATGGATTATGATCATGATCCTCACAGGGACGGTGCACTACGCCCAGCAAGGACAAAAGTTTCAGTAATTTTTTTTAAAAAATGTTAGCATATAATTATTAAAAAATTTCATAATGGTCATGAATTATTTGAAGAATTATTTTTCTATAATTTTTGTGTGTTTTAAACTTATCTTTATTCTATAATTATTAAAAGAATCACAATCTCATGGGCTTCACTCTTCTTTTTTGTATTAATACGTTTGTAATCACTCAATAGCGTATATGTTTTTGTTTTTTATTTTACTATTAAGTGTGCAACAAATTATAATAGGGCGTATGATATAATAATCAAATCCTCATTTAATAGGGTGTAATATATACCAACCCCCCAGTCCTGTAAATTGCCCCGCCTTACGCTTTCACAAGGAAAGCTGTCTTGGTCAAGATGGGGGCACCGAACGACGCAAATTCTCTCTTGTTCCTCTTCTTTAATTGCAATTCTAATTCTAATTCTAGTTACTTATTCTTTTGGTGATATTGAATCAATCAACTCACTTACTTTTGGCATACCTTGAACCAAGCCCAACTTCTTTACTCTCTAGAAGCTGTGTTAGACCCGGAAGACTTCTCTCTGGTATGCGTTCACACCTCTTTTCCCAGCAAGTCATCCCTGCTGTTTCAGGCAAAGACCTCGCATTTTTTGACCCACATAGACATTATTTCTCATGTTTGCGCCTCTTTTCCATGTCTGATTGGGTCTACCTTTTGTTCACAAGTATTATGAAGTTTAGTACCATGACCCCACACAAGTTATTTTCCATGTTCCAACGGTGAATTTGAAACCAAGTCATATTTATGTGGAAATGGGATTTATTTAGAGCGTCGTCAAAATTTAGGCTCTGTTTATTATGCAAATAACAAATGACTTGCTAAAAATGATTGTGTGTATCAATTGCAATAACTAATTAATCTTCAATATATTCTTCGACAGTGAAAATAATTTTTTTTTCATTTTTTTATTTGATACAAGTGATCTTTTTTAGGAATTATTCATCTTCCATAAAATAAACAGAGACCTATTGTTGAGTCATTTCCCGCTGATTGCAAGAGCTTCTTTTTCAATTGAATATTAATGGAGGTGTGTAAATTTGTGTTGTCTTTGAATTAACTCTCTCGTATCGTGTACGGTTTTTCTTGATAAATCTCTAATTTATTCAAGTTTGGTCTTGTAATGGTTTGCTTCCGACACCTCAATGACCGAGAGAGAATGATTTTGGCGAGCGCCATTTGAACACAAATTTATCATGTCCCATCGTCTCTCATCAGTTGGTAGAGGAATGTAGCCATAGTGGCAGGGATTCTTTAAATTCGAAAGGTAAAATTACATTGAAAAATTGTTTCATTTAAGGAAAAACATAATAGTATCTTTGGTTACAATGGTTGAAAAGTTTTTGTCATGATTTTTCTTTTCATTTATTTTTGTTTTCCCCTTCTCCTTCTTCCACGAAGGGCAAGTCGTCGCCAGCTAACATCTGTTGCCAGTGGTGGATAAAAGAAGACTATGAGTGGCAGCTGCCGGAGGAATCATTGCGCGGTGGAACTTGTCTATGGCTAGGGATGGACTCCCGTCCCCTTCCCATGAGGCGGAGCTTTACCCTGCCAGGCCCTGCCACCACGTCGTGTCCCGTATGGGCCGGGGCGAGGCCCGTCCTCACGGAGACGGTGCACCACCTCCAGCGAGGGAAAAAAATTTTGTTAATTTTTTTTTTGAATTTTAGTATATAATCGTTAAAATTTTCGTATTAGTTTTGAGTTATTAAAAGATTTATTTTTTCTATATTTTTTATGTTTTAAACTATTTATATTGTCTACCATTAAAAGAATTACAATCTCATGGACTTAACTCTATTTATTTATTAATTAATTTATTTATTTATGTTAATGTGTTTGTATTCACTTAATAACATATACCTTTATTTTATTTTATTTTACTATTAAGTGTAACAAATTATAATAGGGTATACAGTACACCAACCCACTCAAAACTGTGAATTGCCCCGCCTTGCGCTTTCATTGGGAAAATTGTCTTGTTGAGGATTCTTTCCCTAGTTCCTTTTGTTCATTTCCTTTAATAGCAATTCTAATTATGAATCTTTTTTTTTTTTTTTTTTTTTTTGGTGATATTGGATCAATCAATTGACGAAGCTTTGGTATACCTTGAACCTAGCCCAAAATCCCTTCCATGCTTTCTAGAAGTGGATAGACCTTGAAGACTTCTTTCTGGTATGCATTTATACCTCTTTCCCAGTGAGTCATCCCTGCTGTTTGAGGAAAAGACCCCGCAATTGACGGCACATTCTCATTATTTTCCATGTTCATACCACTTTTCCATGTCTAATTTGTTCTACCTTTTGTTCACAAGCTCCACGCACATTATTTTCCATGTTCCAACAGCGAATTTGAACATAAGTCGTATTTCCGCGGAAAACGGACTTCATGTCCTTATTCAGCGGAACATCAAATCTAGTATTGGCTATTTCCATTATTTCCCGGTGATTGCGAAAAGCCTTTTTTCAATTGAATATTAGTGATAGTAAGTCAATTTGTATTGCCTTTGAATCAGCACTCTTGCGTTGTGTACGATTTTTCTCAATAAACCTCTAACTTATTCAAGTTCGGTCTGGTATTGAATTACCACCCCCACCTCTATGAGCGTGAGAATTTATGGAGAGAATGATTTTAATGATCACAAATCATTTCAAACTTGTTTGATGCATTATTTAAGTTACAAAAGAAGGAGGAGGAGGAGCATTAAGACAAAAACCGATCATCATAAGTTGTATTCATTTGTAGTTATGTCAGAAGGTGTAGCCTATGCTCTTCATAGTGATTGCGAGTGCACTGTGCCCACATTTGTGGCGCACTGGGTCATAGGTTTTTGAAGGAATGGTTTGAGGCATATGGAGGAAGTGCTTGGGATATGCTCACATCCGGGGTGCGATCATCTTGTGACTTGGGTTAATTTTCTTTTGATCTTGTGTGATGACTTATTGTTTCATGTGAGGTCTTGGATTGAAAGTGAAATCACAAGTGTAAATATATACTAATGGAACAACAATCATGTGATTCCATCTTTAATGAGTCCGTTTGGTGTCGAAGTTGTTTAACTGTAACAATGTTGTGCTTGACTGTGCTGTGAAGTGCATTGTAACTTCTGCTCGGTGACATATACTTTTTAAGTTGCAACACCTTAAAATTGGATGAGGTAGCACCTTAAAAGTTTCTATACTCTGATTTGCAACCCATCAAACCTACAACACCCTTATTCATAGCCAAGTTAATGTGGATAGTTTCGGATTTGTAGCTTCTTGTGGGATTAGTGTTGTTGTAACTTTTGGTAATCTCATATAGAACTAAAAGTTATTTGTTATGATGATAGGATTAGGAATCTATTTTTCAAATTCAATAACCGTTTGTAACCATGATTGTGGATTATAAATAACCACATCGTAAACTTTGTAAATCGCCACAATTGATCACAGAACTTAATGTTCTTTGCAAACTTGTATTTGTATTTACTTTCTTGTAATTGAAATGGCTATTTGCAATTGCCTCCGGTCTACATTCCTTGAAATACCTTGTCATATACTTTTCTATCCAAGATCAACAAATGACCTTACACAACCTTGTTGATTCACATGTTGATCTATATATATCCAAAAGGTATTTCATCATCGATTCAGTTATGGTGAAATTGAAGAAACATCAACAAAAGCATCTGATGAAGTTTTTCCCTGAAGATTCAAAGCATAACTTCTATCAAATGAGCCATCAAACGGCAACCGGCAACTTCTCTATGCATTGTCTCATTTTCCCATGCCAAAAGTCACTCAATTTCACTCGATGAGCTAAACTTGTGACATTTTAAACATGACTATCGATCTCCTTATAGATTGTGTGGTATAATATGAAACAACCTTAGTCACTCCGGACTCTGAAAAAAGGCACATGCTTAAGATCATCAATACAACAAAGAATCGAATAAAATGTCAAGAATATAAAAAAAAAAGAAATTCATAAATACAACGGGCTTCAAGATATATGCAGAACTCAAAAGTGACTAATAACATTCCTCCCGGTTGCCATAACCGCAGTGGAGGCTGAAGTACTTTGGGCTGCTATCATCGTTCTAGTCACATATTGAGCCTGAATACCTTGGAAATATTAACAAGGTCACTACGCCCCTCAAGAAGAAGGCTGCATAAACTATTGCTCCTCCTTCGCCCATTCTTTCCACATGATTAACCTTATAAACCATATGTGACTAGAATAACCGAAAATGTCTAGTGATTTGGCTAATTATTTACTAATGCCATGGATTTCATTCAAAATCTTGCCTTTCTGTAAATAGTCGACCTTGCAAGTAGGAGAATTAATTCGAATTCTTTTGCTTGTGATGTCGACCAGTGAAGTTGCGGTGGCCTCTGCTTAATGGACTGACTAGCTCATGACATCAAAACAAAGCAGCAATAAGCGGTTGGCTACATGATCAATTAAATCCCAGAACTTCAAGCTTTTGTAATTGATCTCTGATGCAAACCATTTCTTGTGGTCATGACTAAAAAAAACAAAAAACAAAAGAAAAAAAAGAGCTTTTTCTCTAATTTGATGTTTGAAAGTTTACCTCAAAAATTAAAATTGTTAATTGCAGGGACGCTACATTCATATAAAATCCATTGCAACTTAGAATTTGAGCGATGCGGATAGACCTTAACATAAATCCTCTACAAGATGTATTGAAAGTTTTTAGTACATGATATTCATCATTGTTTTTCCCGGTAGACCTACGAACCAAATTCAATCGACAAAGCAAGGTGACACCCTGTTTGTTCCATTTTTGTATACACTGAGCCCGTATTCTGCAAAACAAAGGTGCATCAGGAAAAAATTGAAGGAAACCAAAATAAAGGAAAACATATATCAAAGGTTTTTAACTTGTTTTGCATGTGTTTTTAATATCTGTTTTTCTGATGCTCCCAGCTCATACCATTGCCTCAAAGCCCTAATAACCCGAAAGGAATACAACATTTAGAGATGGGTCTTAAATTGATTATAACATAAGAGTTTCTTATTCATTTGAAGTGAAACTTAGGATGTCATAAATAAATAAAAATGCCCGGTGTCTACTTTCCAAACTCATTAGGGAAAGATTAGAAAAGAACAAAGAGTGATCTATCGAGACGGTTCTTTGATTATCAATCGTACTTATAGCTTAATGTAGAGAACGAAAGACGCTGCATAATATGTCCCGTCTCATGACATTTTTTTCCTACTCGAGCAAATGAAGTGTAAGGTAACAGAATGAAAAATTAAAGTTGGTGCGCATGGTGGATGAAAAATTATGTTCTGCTTCTTTTGCGTCCCCAACCCACTGAAGAGAGTCTATTGCTTAAGCTCGGAATTCAATCCAGATAATAATTCCAAAGGCTCTCAACTCGTGGAATGAGTTGGAATATCGATGCGTCTGACGAAGAGATAATGGAGAAGGGCCGCGGAGAATTGATTTGGTTACCCACTCAAGTAGGATTTTCACACAAACTTGCTCATATCTCTGATTTTTCATTAGAAATCTTCTTCTTTTTTTTTTTTCTTTTTTTGAAATGTTTCTGTACGCTTATTAAAAGCTAATTTACAGAGGCATCTTGGATGCACATTGCATGTTGAATTTGAAAAGATATACACAAAATACAATAAGATGTTGTGTTTAGATACAACAATATTTTTTAGTAATTATAGACCGAGAGATGTCACCGGCAAGACATGGTGGCAACATCGTTCTGGCAACAATGGCAAGGCAAGTGACGACATTGTTAGCGGAGACGATGACAATAATCGGGTGCCAAACCTATGCAAATTATTTTCTGAAAATGCATATCTCTAATGGCAACCTCTTAATCGAAATAGACTCTTTAGAGACCTATTCCCCATTATTCTAGATCGTAGCAAAAAAAGATTTCAGATGTCAAGTGTCGGCCTAACAAATTATTTTCGTGGCACCTAAAGCACTATCAGTTTCTGCTGGTTAGCATATTTGGAACCTTTTATTCTTACGTAGCTTATGTTCACGTCGGCCAAAAAGTCACTTTTTAGAGCCTTATGCTTTTAGTCCACTGGACATCCAATTATCTACGAAAACTAAACGAGGACTATCAACAGAAGTCAGCAGCTTCTCGATATACGATGATATAGTCCTGTACTATTTCAATTATTCAGGGCAAGAAGCATGGCGCTGCGCCTAAATTGCTTACCTCAATTCTAAAGGAGCAGCCATGAAATTAAACAGCATCACACTTGGGACATGACATCGAGATCCAAGCAAGGCAATGGCCACTCCACAAAGAAAGACAGAGACACCTGTTCAACATAAAATGAGCTCATCAACTTGCATGTGAAAAGCTTGTTGCAGTACGAACTTCTGGTGAATTAATACGGGAGAGGATAGACCTTGAGCTCGTAGCTCCAAAAGCTCAAATCCAGAACTGTGTACCGGGACTGAAAAATGGATGCCAAATGCAACATTTTGGTTTTGCAAGCATCATTCCATCGTCCAAAGGTAAGAACAAACATACCACAAATTGGAAAAACGCCGAGGGTAATGCCGAGAGCCGCAGAAAATGCCAGCTGCTTTGGTTCTGCACCCCTGAGAGCACAAATTTCAGAAGAAACGTCAATCCTTTGTCACCCTCGATTCCGGTAATCATTCTCCCTTAGAAGAATGTCTTCATACGCAACAAACGCAACACAAAAAAGGGCCCAGGATCGGGAGAGCATGCTCTAGACATTCGAACTCGGCAACCAAAGCGTCGCAGCGACAATGGAGATCTAAATCTCATGTTTCAATCGACACAGGAACTCCCATAGATTCCAACCCACGTTAAAACCAACAATTCGCGCGCTGGCTTCGACGCAGCGAACGAAACAGAACAACACCAAGACGGACGGACGAAAAGGAAATCGCGTGAAGTAACCACGCGCAAGTACAGAGAAGCAGCGCAGTCACGAGAGAGAGAGAGAGAGACAGAGAGACAGAGAGAGAGACAGAGAGAAGGAGTACTTGCGGAGGATCTGGAGAAGGGGATGGGCGACCTTGCTGGGCAAACAAGGCACCAGCCCACTTCCCGAAATCCTCATCCTCATCTACTCCGCGAACCCTCGAGATTCAGAATCGAATGCGAAGCTCGACCCGAGCTCTCGAATCGAATTTAGGTTGCGGGGAGACTTGCCGCTTCAATCTCTCTTCGATTTGCGAGCTTGCTTGCTCGATGGATAGCTAGCTTGCTATTAGGGGTGAGCGGTTCCACCTTAAAGGTTCATCATTTTTTGGAATTTAGAACCTACCCATGAGAACTAAGAATCTGGAACCTACCTGTCATAGGTTCCAACAGGTTTTTTTTTTTTTTTTTTTTTTTTAGATTTGAATTATAATGTACGCGCATGCTCTACGGTAACTTCCCACATCTTAGCAAACATACCAGTGCTAAGAATCTGGACATACATAATCAAAACTAATAAGAAGTTTCCAAAGAGGAAAGGATATGCTTGATTAACTATAATTATTATGCCAACATATGTCAATATATGTGTACTAAAGCTTAAATCGTCTCATTAACAGCTCAAGCTGGAATCCTTGGGGAAGAAAAAGTGATCAAGGCAGTAACGGCACTAACATCACCAGCTCCAACTCTTGCCATCCTCTGGATCCTAATTCACATGACAACCCGGAAGGAAACAATTATGCTTCCATTCATGCCAAAAGTCCTGGTGACGTGGTCTTGCAGTCGAACGTGGATTGCAAATTTCAGTCCTCCGTCAATTCTGTAGACAGCTAGCCTAAGTATGGGGATAACTTTTGTTACTCGGTTCCAAGTGAGGTCTTAATTAGTCCAATCTTCAACAACAATGAGTCTGTCGTGCAATTTAATAAAGGGTTAGAGGAGGCCATGAAGTTCATCCCTAGTGGCATTCATATAACTATCGGTCAGGAGAAAGATGGATTGGCTCCAACCATCAGAGACAAGGAAGAAATTGGCATCAAAGGGAGCCATCAGTCAGAGAATGGGTCCAGGGGGAGAAAGAATCATGAAAGCCATTATGCAAGGTCCGAAGAAGGGCCGGCCAACAAGCAGTTGGCTTCGTACAACGAAGACCCTGAGCTTTCAGATTTGCTTGAAACGTTGTTGCTTAGCAACAAAAATGGGGGGCTTCTATCATTAGAGTGCAAATCGGAGAAGTTAAGTGAAATCAAGGATCCTCAAGATCCTAATGGTACTGGGGATCATAGTAATAAGAAGGGAAACGACAGCACATTGGATTTGAGGAGTCTTCTGATTGGATTTGGAGCCCTAACCGGTTCCGGTTCCCGGTTAGTTCCCGGAAAAAAGGAACTGGGAACCGAAACCGGTCCTTTTAGAACCGGAACCTCTGGTTCAGTTCTCCTGTTCCCGGTTCTACCGGGGAACTGCGCTCACCCCTACTTGCTATCTTGCGGACGCGTTTGCTTTCAATATTGAGGAACCTGGGTTTCCCTAGAGCCGTCAGTTCTACTCGAGAGATATAAATACGTCTTTTCCTTTCCCCCTCTTTTTTTTTAAATCTTATCTTTGGCAATATTGTCGACACGGTCGTCGAATTCTTAGTCATTATTCAATTTTGTCCTTGAAATAAACTATGATTAGTTAATTTGATCGCGTGCTTTTTTATTCAAACCAATTCGGTTCTTCCAACCGGCAATGGTAGAACAAATGTTCAAGCTACGAGAAGAGTAGTGGGAGTACCTCCCTCCCCCGGTTGAAAACCAAAGTGGCGATCGACTTGAGTGAAATTTTGCATGACAATAACTCAAATGTTCGAACTCAAATAGTCACTCGAATTCTGAGATTTTAATCTACTAAAGTCACCTATCGACCTCAAGATGGCCATCGAAGCGACTTGCATTTTCAAGTAAGCTGTCAAAGATGTGGATTAAAGTGAAAATTTACTTAGGCAATGGGAACTTCAACACAAGAGCGGTGGTTGTCCGAAAAGATCTTGACGGAGTAAATACCAAATGATGGGTCTTGAATTTGGTAAGATTTATTGTGCAAGTATCCTTGCGACTTTCATATCTTAACACCCTGTCTATTTTATGAAAAATATTTTCATTATTGATGTTAATTTATGTTTAAACATAATTTTGCATGACGAAACTAATTATCATTATCTCACCTTGATAAGTAATATAAACAATCATTTTTTCAGAAATGTGTTTAACTCCAAATTTGTCACAGGGCGTAAATTCAAGAGCTCTCCTCAAGAGCTGTCCTCAATATAGGATGGAGCACATACTCAGACAAGCAAATCAATGTGTCAATATCATGGAAAAAAAAAGGACGCATTTTACCAAAAAATCTACTAGTTATCAGAAATTTTAGAAGTCGCCTCTTTCTAAGATACGTAAGAATTTCTTAGTCTACGTCTCTTTATTTTTTGAGACCTTCACCTCTTTAATTGCATCCCAAAAAAGAAAATAAAAGCTTTACTCATACTAGAATTACCATAAGAAAGCAACGGTGAAAGATGCTTGTTCAAAATAAGCAATTTTCATGACTCAAGATAAATATTTTATCGCAGGCATAGAATTATGATAGTCACTCAGATCGTCAATACCGATGGTTTCTTTCCACCATTTTTAAAATTCCCGAGGAAAAGGAGCTAAAGAATCAAAGTTTAAGTGAATATTTGAGCGTGCGAGTCACCGTTCAGAAAAAAATTGGGCACGTCAATTTAGTTAAGGGTATTAGAGTCATTTCATTCCCTTTTTAAACTCTGTTTTTTTTTTTTTTTGCCCGCGCTCCGTGGGTGGGGGGACAGGTCAGGCTAGAAATCGGCGTCTCTTTGGCGCCCGATGTTAACCAATGTTGCCGACGTCCGATCTTCCCATCCTCCCTCTGCTCCAGCTTCACTCCCCACTCGCCCAAGCCAAACCGCTCGGTCGTCTCCCTCATCAGGTGCGTCTCTCGCTCTTGGTCGTCGTCCAGGGATCGCCGCGATCGCGAGCTCACAGCACCGTCGCTGGCGCCGGCCCAGCGCGATCGTCGGCGACGTCGAGCTCGCGGCGGCGCCGCCATCACGAGCTCGCGACTCCTTCAATCGCTAGCGCGTCTCTGTACTTAGCTCCGCCTCTTTCGAGAACCTAAGCGCGCTTCGTTCGGTCGTCTGCTGAACGACGCGTTCCTGTGATCTTGTTGCGTGATTAGGTGGTTGCGTTCATCACTGCGCTAGAGCTTCTCATCTTCAATGTCGCGTGATGCGGAGGGTTCCGATGAATGTCCAGTTCTTACTCGGTCTGTCTTGGCTCGGGGCTCTGTTGACGAAGGAGTTGGAGATGCTAGTTCATAATCGGGAATTTAAGCCCTTGCTTTCCCTAGATTTGAGTTTTACGACGCAGTATTGCCGCACAGAAATTTTTAAGGGAAAAGCGCCTTTGTTTGATGACTTTCCGCTTTTGTGCATGGCGTGGCAAGTGATATGAATGTCTTTACAGTTTGAAGATGGAGGAATACTTGCAGTACAGGAAGGCTCTGCGATATCGAATGAACGGTACTTCTATACCTGTCGTTCTCTCAAAGTAAAACATGTACACCTTCTGTAAATAAATGTTGCTGAGTTGCAATTGTGAATTGAAAGATGTGGAGGATTTGGTGGCCAAGATCTCAGTCGAAGAGCAGATGCAGATTACTACCATTCAATCTCTGGAAAGCCACCTCACTTCTGGTTCAGTTTATCTCTCTCATGTGCTACTTTCTCTTACACACATGACCACGCTCAGGCACACATGCTAGATGTATTTGTGAACGTATGTATTACCTGAACTACACTTTTGCGTATCTACCTGTGGACTACATACTAAAAACCACAATAACTTTCTGCAAGAGTTCAGTATAGTATGCAATGCAATGCTTTCTATAATTCACCTATATTCGTGTTGGATATTTAAATTCAAGCGAGATTCATGCAAAGCTTTTCATGAGTGAATGCTTTTCAGTTAAGCTGACATTATTTTAACTCTCAATATTAGTCGTCTCTGGGTAGTACTAATTACACTAAATGTCAATCTTTTATCAAATTAGTGTTGATTATCATTTTAAATTTACATATAAGATGGAGATGATGTTAAGTTGAATCATGATGATGCTTTATTAGCAGAGTTGTAGCTGAAAGACGTTTAATTAAAGAGGTGCATGCTTGCTAGGTCTCTTTGTACATGAGAAAACCCAATATTTGATGCGCATAATTGATATTTCTGTTTGTTTCAGAGAGCATCTTTCCAACCCTGAGCTGGTGTTTGTTCTCCTTGTCCCTATCAGTTGATGGGCTATGTGGACCTTGTTGTAGGGATTTGAGAGCTGCGTGATTCTTCTTCACCTTGTGTGTGATAATTACAGTAACTATTTAAATTTAAGCTTTACTCTTCTTCTATATCTCCTTGAAAGTATTTACCCAATCAATTCGTGCAAGTTATTGTTAGTTTGGCCAAAATCTTTTTATCCTTGTATTTCAATCATGACTGCTTTCGGGTGATTTTGTTGTGCAAGCTACTGTATAGACTTGTTAAAAGCAAACAATCTTTTCCTTTTCTTAGAGGACTTAACTTCCTTTTCTTTTTAAAAACGTTGTTTGTCCAGCAAAATCTGAAATTCAGAAGCTTAAAGAAGGAACAGAGCAGATGATGACTGCAAAAGGTCTAATATGCTCTCAGATATTGGACAAACAGAGAAAGGTCGCTTCTTTGGAAGCTGATTGTCGCACACTGATGCAGGTAGAACTCCTCCTTATTCAATTATGTGTAATTTAATTAATAGTGATGAGTTAGACGAACTTCACCAAAAGAGAGGAAAAGAAGAACACGATCACCTGTTGGGTTCTGAAAAAGGAAGTGACCTTCAGCCTTACATCTGATATGCTGAACTGTGATATCTGTCCTTCACCGAGATCCTGTGATAAGATGCTATTCTACCTGCCTTACTCATTAACTCCAGAGATAAATCTTACACTGAGATGTAATGTGTGGAACTTGGAAAAATCTTTTGCACCATTCTATCATGTTGAAATTCAACTTAGCATCCAATTCAACAGAAATAGTATGCCGCGTCCTTCCTCAAATATATGTCTCTCTATTAGTTGATTGGTCTTTTGCTTGTGTTGATGTGAATAATTTGTTCAAGCTGCTAGCTTCATGATATCTTAAAGAAAATCTGTGACTTAAAGTTCAGGCCTTAGTCCACTCCGAGATAGAAAGATACCAGATAAAGAGAAGCATCGAACATTGTTTGCAGCGATTATTTTTTGTGTAATGGCTTTTCTGATGATCAGGTTAGTGCATAAAAGCACTGTAATATGTTGTGGGAATGGAGACGATCATACATCTCAAAATAATTCTGGAGAGTTAGACATTGTATTAAAAACTAATATACCACCAAAGGTTGATAGATAGCTTACAGAGAATAGTTTCAAGATTACAGTTTGGCTGCTTTGGATGGCTAGTACATAGCTTGGGATGTCAAGCAGAACTCTAATGCCAACATGAATTTCAGATTTGGGTCAGTAGCAGAATGTGAGGATGGCGAGGAAGTTGGAAAGGTTTCAAATTTGTCTTTCAATTTACCGGACATAGACGTTTATCTGATATGAGCTGAGATCCTAAAAGGCAGTCAGACCAGTGATGAAATGCATAAATATCTTTTTCCTGGAGCCTTTTCAGAGTTTCCCTAGAGACAAATTTCATGTGCTAAAGTGCTATTTGCTTTAATACTTGGCTGTCGAAGGAGCTAATACTCAAATAGGAATTATCCAAATGTGTGAAGATAGGTAATTTTTCAATCATTTCTGTGTTGATTTTCAAGTTTATCCATGTAGAACTGGCAGAGCATATGTAATTTTGATTTTGACACTTTTAAAGTCAATTGTGTGAGATTTCTGTACCGTGCAACCTTGTGTTTATTATTTATATTTAAGGAAATTGAGTTGGATCTGATATGGTGGACGATAATATATATGCTGGAGTGTGAGGCTTTCCACATGATTGATTATGCTTAATAAAGAAAACTTGGGTAATTTTATCTTACCATGAATATTTGTTGGAGTTCTGTGCAGACTTTGGAGCTAGTCCACCAAGGAGTAAGCTTATCGGCCAAACTTGTTGAGAAAAGGTTACTGGCCTGTTCTCAAGTATCTAATTTTGTTGTGTCCTTGAACCAAAAAAGATGCTGTGTTCTTCACCTCTTCACTGAATTTCTCGGACTTTCAGCACTTACTATGCCAAGGTTGCTGAGGATATAGATGTCAAATTCCAGAAGCTACAAGTAATATTTCTCAAGTTTTGACCTCTCAACGTCAGAATGTCCACCAAGCTGACAATTTTTTTATCCTGTTCTTTTAGGGATGGCTTAACTGTCGCATGCCAAGCCCAGACAGGAGTGCGTGACTTGGTACTCCTTTTTGTTTATTCTTCTTTTGGACTTGCTGTTACCTTCAGATTTGAAATTTGTCATATCGAGGAGGATCATCCTTTGTTGTGCTCTTACCATATATGTACATTTAAATTCACTCACTCACAGACAAGTACAAACATCTTGGTTTGCATTACTTCAGTCACTTTTTTCCCTCTTGTAGTTCCTCAATATTGATCTTCGAAAGGCTGAACATTTTTTTATTTTGTGAACTGAAGGCTGAATTTATGATGGGACCTCTAATATTAATTATATTATGGTTCCCCTCTCGGAAAGAGTCTGTTAACCACCTTCAATTCTCTTATGTCTGCCTTGGCTAGTACCTTGCAGCCAAATGGTTAGTAATAAGCTTATTAGACCATAGCAGTGCTTTGCTAATCAGAATATTGGCAGGTCGAGGAAACATTGGATGAAGAAAAGGTTACAGCTGGAGGTATGGGTATTTAGCCTTTTCAAGTTTGACCTATTAGACCATACATGTGATCTTCTTTGGAGTTTTTATTTTCATGTCGTCATGATCTATTGTGCTTTTTAACAGCTTGACACCTGTTTCTTCAGCATAGATCATCATTTTGCCATACACTTAAAACAAGAATGGTTTCATTTTTCTTTGCTTTGGTATGAGTTTAGTTTGACAAATATATTATTGAGATATGTTAGCCAGTTCCCTTTAATAACTGCTGAGTCTCTGTCAACCTTTCCTTAATTTATGCTGGAGCACTGTCAATTGTTGTCAGGCCATTTGTTGCTTCATCTGGTCATCGCAATCTGATTTTTCAACTTAAGGCAGGATCTACACCGGGAAAACTTATCTCTTGCATGTAAGTGCCAGTAAGCAGATACAATTGGAAGCCATGCTCCCTGTACTGTACACCGTGAGGTTATGTGTTACAAAAACTTCCATTGCGGTTTACTTTTGATATCTAATACTGATACCTTTGCAGCAGGAGGCAAACTTTCCAATCACCTGCTTATTGATAACATGGTACTTACTTACAAAACTAAAAACAAAAGAATTATGTTCATTGAACAGCGTAGTTACTTAAATTTAATGCTTGAACTGACAGAACAAGGGTGGATTCTGTTACAGCAAAACTTGACAAGATCAAAAGAGCAAAAGCTAAGCTAGCTGTAGAAAATTCTGCAGTTAAGTCCATATCTAAATTTCACAATGTATTGATTTCACTTCTCTGATTAAAATGATTTTCACTAATTGTCAAAGCTTAGAGCGGATATGTGATAATATGCACCACACTGCTCATCTTGGAAATAAGCGCTAGAAAATAGAGCATGCTAACTCATGGTCCTGAATGAAGCACATTCCATTCCAATTTTATAATCTGGCAGAAAACTGCCATGGAGCAGGTCGATTCAAATTACATGCCTGATCGACTAAACTGATACCTCTAGGGGGGTTTTAGCTTTGATTTGGTACTCATGCCTCCATCATTATCTGTTAATTTCGCCATTTGGCATGAGTGTGATGTACAATTTTTAATCACTAGAAGTAAAGTTGTTAAGAGGCAACTAAACATTAGGAGCTAATAGCCTCGATTTGCAGCTTATCATCATTTCTTCGTGAACACTATTGGTGCTAGTGCAATGCCTATTATTGCAGATGAAGCAGCAAATTGAGCAACTGAAAAGCCAGTCAAATGAGTTCCAGGTGAGTATCAAGGCAATAGGTTTTGTCAAGTATAAGTTATACTCAATCACCATAATACTTGTAGTTCATGCAATAGCGATGTAGAATGTCTGCATTTGGTTTTAATGAACCAAATCATTACAGATATAGGTAACTTGAAGTTCTATTAATGTGGTTTGGCTTCTCTGCTGAACTTGGTTCTAAAATGGATCCTTGAAGTACAGGTCCAGGACTTTGTATTGATTGCACGTGGTTGTAGTTAAGACTCAGCATCTTTGTTTGCTGTGGTATGATGCAGGAAGAGCTAAGGGCAATGGATATTAAGACCTTGGAAAAGGAACAAAAAGTTCTATTAGCAGATTTCGTTGGGGAAACCGAGTTCCAGCAGTCTCTGCGGAATCAAATCGAGAAACTGAGGGTAAAATTATTCCAAAACTGTGATTTTCATTTTTTTTTTTTAAATTGAGTGAAATGGATGTTAACAATATCATATTTCAATGTGCTATTGACTGGGGAGTGTACACATAAAGCGGGATTGGTTTCACTCCACTTCCAACCTCTGTTATCTTCCAGAACTAGGAGATTGTTTTTCTAGAGTGTCTAGTTTTCTCTGGATTTTGCTGTTCTTCCATATAGGCTGTCTCAACTCAAACGAATAATTATGTAACAGACCCTTCTGTTTAGAAAATTTCTTAGTACCCTTATTTATATGTATTGTCGGAATCATTTGTCTATCTGCTTATAACAGGGAATATCACAGCTCGTGAAGTGCGCCTGCACACAGGAGTACAAGATTGAGTTAGATGGTCGTGTATGAACAGGAAAAGAAGCAGCCAGGACACCAGATACTTGTAAGTTCTAACTACTAACTAGCCTAGTAATGTGATACTAAACTGGAATGACACGTCGCTGAAGAGGAATCGGCATCAATATAATAAAATGGTGAAAGAAAAGGAATAAAAATAATGAAAAATGGAGATCGACTGCCCAACCAAACAACTGGCTGCTCCATTGGAACATCCATACATAGTGACCATATTGAGCCGGAATACCTTCCAAACATAACAAGGTTAGTAAGTCCTCGAGAAAAGGCTGCATAATGACGTTTCAATCGCCTCTGGATAATGGACTAGCTTATTGACTTTGAAGGACGGAAACGCAGACAAAACAACAGTTATATAGAAGCGGTTGGCAACAAGACCATTCAAGTCCCAAAACTTCAAGCTTTGAGAATCAACCTTTGATGCAAACCGTTGCTTTTGGTCAGGACTAAAACGAGATTTTTGCTCAACTGTGATGTTTGAAGATTCACCCCAAATATCAGAATTGTTAATTGGGGGGACGCCGTATTTATATAAAACCCATTGCATTTTAGTTTTTTAGGGGTGCGGATAGACCTTAACCAGTTGCAATAAAACTTTTCAAGTATCGTCATTTTTTCGGGTAGACCTGCAAACCAGATTCAATCAACAACGTTAGATGACACCCTGATAGCAAGGGAACCATATAAAGAGCAGAGCCTTGTAGAGCTCACAGGGCACTTGTCCCATTTAAGTGTATATTGAATCCGTAATTACAGGTGAAATTAGCTCATAAATTTGGTTTTTTATCCCATAAATATGTCATGAAGTGTTATTTAGACTAAAAAAAATGTTAAAAAGTGTGAATTGATGGCTTAAAGTTGGAATGTCGGGTAGATACTCTCTCCGATTCAGAGGGAAATTAGGAAAGTTGGACATTCGTCCTTTCCTTTTCATTCGCAAATAGCACTAGAGGGATTTATAATAGGAAATGAAGAACATACTACTTTTGATGTCATCTATACGTGACTCATCTATCCAAGTGAAGAAACTGCAAAAAGTTTCTTCTTGATCGAGTGTAGCTGGGTTGCAACTTTGTCGATGCTCATGCGTCTTTGAGGCTCCTCCACAGAGCAAGCGAGTCCAATATGATATACTGTTTCCAGACATTCCTGAAGTGTGCAGTTTCTTTCGTGAGGCAAATCTTGGGAACTGTTGTGGCTTTCTCCTTCGTGAAACAGCACGGGATCGGTAATCTCCTTAGCTTGTAGGGGCAGAGCCTTGTCAACATAATTATGAAGACTCAAATTATCTCTGAACATGTCGCTAGTGGGACTTAATCCCGTGAACATCTCTAATAAGAGAACGCCATAACTGTAGACATCGCCTTCTCTTGAGACTTGACTTCCGTTAGCATATTCTGCAATTTACATATGCCGTGGCGTAAGAAATGTCAAAAACAAGAATTTGAATTCACAAAATAGTTTCTTGAAGAAAGGATAAAAAAAAAAAAAAGCACTAGTCTCTATGAGGACAAGTTGATAATGAAAGTCTAAGGGGGAGATGTTTACCAGGAGCGGTATAACCAATTGTTCCTTTTAAACCAACAGAGCTCATACTTGCTCTAGTGTCAGACATGGATTCAAGGACAATCTTCATCAACCCAAAGTCACCAACATGTCCAACCATGTCAGCATCTAGAAGGACATTGCTTGGCTTTAGATCACAATGAATAATTGGGCTTTCGCATTGATTGTGGAGATAATCTAATGCAAAAGCAACATCTATGGAAATGTTTATCCTTTGGAGGAGATTCAATTTCTTCAAGTGCCCATCTGCATCATTTGGAGGTGGATTTGGGTGCAACCACTCTTCTAGGCTGCCATTGATCATGAACTCATAAACCAAAGCCTTAAACTCATCACCCTTATAATCAATACCTGAGCACGCTGTCAAGACTTTGAGAAGATTTCTGTGTTTTATACTCTTTAATGCTTCGCATTCAGCTTTGAAGCTCTTGAGTGCACCATGCCGTGTTAAATTAAGCACTTTCACCGCAATGAGATTTCCATTCTCTTGGAGCAGCCCCTTGTAGACAGACCCAAAACTTCCGACTCCAATCAAATTAGTCGAAGAAAAACCATCGGTCGCTTTTAGGAGAGTTCCATAAGATAGATTAAACAATGAATCATTTAAGGAGCTTGAAATTGGCTCATTTCTTCTCTGCTTCAACCAACGCAGACATAGGAAAGTGACAACGAGAGTTATTCCGAGAAGACAAAAGACAATAGCAATGGTAAGTTTCAACTTATGAACTCGCCCTCTACTTTTGGAGTTTTGAGAAACACACTTGGGAAGCTCAAAGACAGGCATTCCTCCACAGAGCTTTTCATTTCCGGCAACAAAAGTCGCACTCACATTCCCAAAAACTCCTTCATTCGGTAGCATGCCTTCAAAATGATTGTAAGACAAATTCAGCTTTTCCAAAAACTGAAACTTCTCTAAGAACTGTGGAATTTCCCCATAGAAATTGTTGACGGAAAGATCTAATTCCTCAATGCTTCTTAATGAGCTAATTGATTGAGGAATGGATCCATGGAAGAGGTTATCTTGCAATCTTAATACTGTGAGTCCATCACAATTACCTAGACTGCTTGGGATTTCACAGTCCAAAATATTTCTTGAGACATCCAAAGTATCCAAATGTTTCAAGTTCCTGATTTCCATCGGAAGGACTCCACTCAGATGGTTCCGAGATAAATCCAAATAGATGAGGTTCCCAACCATGGGAAATATAACGGGGCCACCGAGATTGTTATTAGAAAGATTTAAAAAGAACAACATCTGCAGATTTTGCAAAGAGGGTGGTATTATGCCAGACAGATTGTTGTTTGACAAGATTAATTTTGCAAGACGGGAAAGTTTTCCTAAATCTGATGGGATTGGACCCGAAATAAGGTTATCATCCATCCGTAATCCTTGCAAGCTAACAAGATTACCAATCTCTCTCGGAATCTCACCTGAAATTAGATTTTGGCCTAGTCGCAAGGCTATAAAAGTAGAGGAGAAATTACCAATGCATGCAGGAAGTGTCCCACCAAATCTATTTCCTTGCATCACCAATATCATCAAATTAGCGGCATTTGTTAGTGAGCAAAGGAAGCTCAGTTCATTTGCATCGAACCCTCCAGTCCCGAGATAATTGGTGTATAAGGTAACTTTCAGAAGGTTATGGAGATTGGCCAATGAAGGGACTTTCCCCACTAGCTCATTGCCTCCAAGGTCGAGATGTGTTAGATTTGTGGCATTGGATATTGACAGAGGAATTGATCCTGCAAACTGGTTAGAAGCAATGATCAAAACTTGAAGGTTCGGGAGAGTGAATCCTATATCTTCAGGAAGATTTCCACGAATCTGGTTCGCTCTTACGTCGATTTCAATCAATGAAGACAAGTTGAAGATTGTAGGTGAAATGGTACCTGAAAGCCCATTACTTCCCAAGGTGAGCACCTTTAGTTTGTTGAGATGACCTAGAGATTGGGGAATAATCCCACTTAGACCATTTTGATAACAATATATAGCCTCTAGAGATGACAAGTTCCCTATGGATGAAGGGATGCTGCCAGTTAATTGGTTCGCAGCAAAGTTGACGAATTGAAGATTTGACAAGGAGCCTAGCTCTGCAGGAATTCCTCCGACCAACTGATTGTACTCAAGGTGGAGAGATACGAGGTTCAAGCAAGCTGATATATTTTTAGAAATCTCACCTGTCAGTGAATTATTGGATAAATACAACATTTGGAGCTGATGCAGCCGGCCAATTTGTGTAGGGATTCCAAGGCTGAAGCTATTGTTTTGGAGCCACAGTTTTCTTAAGAAGCTGAGGTTCCCAATATAGGGTGAGATGGATCCTGAGAGTCCTTCGGAATGGAGGTCCAGTACCATGACTCTGTGGTGTTGACGATTGCATGTAACCCCATACCATTGACAGAAATCAGTGCTGTCGTTCCATGAGTTAAGCCGCCCAAAAGGGTCATTAGTTATTTCAACCTTGAATGCAAGCAATGCAAACCTGTCTGTATCATTAGTAGCAGAAATGACTGCACTAAAGCATATCACAAGAATGGCAGTGAAAAGAAGCCAAGAACAACGAAGCTGTGCACAATTGAGACGTGAATGTCTCATTTTTAAGAGTACTAATTTGCTAAGGGACGGCAAGAAGGAATGCATGAAGTGATATGTATTGGTTGAGCAGCTTGAACTATATATTGAACAGCCTCACGAGAGCTTTTATAGAAGTTGTGTAGATCCTAAATACTTCTTTCTGCTATACATTCGTCTCTCTTTTCCAAGGAAGTCATCCCTTCTGTACAGTCAGTTGTGAGCGGCAATCCAGTACGCTGAGTAGTCCTCCTTCAAGCTGAAGCGCCCATTGATTGACCGTCCATGATAACTCGCGAATTCAGTTCGATGAGTGGTCCTTCTTCAAGCTGAAGCGCCCATTGATTGACCGTCCGTGATAACTCCTATTCGCGTCCTCCAATTCAGTTCGATTAGTGGTCCTCCTCCAAGCTGAAGCGCCCATTGATTGACCGCCCATGATAACTCCTATTCGCGGAAAAAGACCACCAGACCACTAATCATTGGACACAATTCAGTTCGATTAGTGGTCCTCCTACAAGCTGAAGCGCCCATTGATTGAAGTCCGTGATAACTCCTTTTCGCGGAAAAAGACCACCAGACCACTAATTATGGGACGCAATTCAGTTCGATTAGTGGTCCTCCTACAAGCTGAATCGTTGGACACTCCGTACACATCGTTTTCGACGTTCCCAAGGTGAATTTGAACCCAAGTAATACCCGTGTGGAGAGGGCTTTTTCCGTCCCTCTTCTGCAAAGCATCTTCGAAAATAAATACCTTTTTTAACACTCTAATTAGGGTTGATAATTCGTATCATCAAATCTAATATTAATTATTTATATCGTTTCTTGGTGACTACGAAGTGTTTTTTTCTACTATCAGTGAAAGCGTGTCAATTTGTGGAGAGGATAATTTTGCTGTTAGGCAAAATCGTTCTTTCATGTTTCAATGACTTATTTAAAGTTATAAAGGGAGGAGGAGAGGAGCATTAAGAAAAAAGCGGACCATCATAAGTTCTACCAAGGTTTGTGTGTGTTTTTCATTGGGCACCCCCTGGTCAGTGAGTGTGTGGTGAAATAGGAAGCCCACATTGGAGGTGCGTGGGAAAAGAACTAAAAAAGTCCAAAATCTTTGATATTTATACCAATTCAATCCTAAACCTTTCAATTAGACCAATTTAGTTCTTCCGATCAATTTTGGCCAGCTGGTGCTGACGTGGACGTCGGTGGGCAACCACTAATGTGGCAATTTTTAGATAACTTTTTTTTTTTAAATTTTTTTTCCCTTTTTTATTTTTTTTTCTTTTCCTCTTCTTCCTCTTGGCTTCTTCTCCTGTAGTGGCCAACGAGCCTCCAGCGGCTCGCCAACCCACGAGGAGGAATATGTAAAAAAAAAAAAGGGCAAAAAAGAAAATTTAATAAAAAATTTGAAAAAAAATAAAAAAGTATTTAAAAATTGCCACATCATCGTTCGTCGGTCGACCGATATCCACATTAGTGCCGAACAACCAAAATTAGCCAGAAAGACTGAATTAGTATCAATGTAAAAATATTTAAGACTAAATTGATTTGATTAAAATGTTTATGATTGAATTAGTATAAATGCTATATGTTTAAGAACTTTTTTGCACTTTTCCCTCATCATAGGTTTTTGAAGGAGTAGTTCAAGGGTCGAGCCATGTGGATGAAGTGCTCAGGATATGCCCACATTTAGGGGGCAATTATCTTGAGACTCGGCCTAGTTTTGTTTTGATCTCTAGTGTGATGAATTATAGTTCTATATCAGGCCTTGGATTGGAAGTCAAATTGTAAGTGTAGATGTATACCAACGGAGCAATAACTGTGTGATCCATCTTAAAATTGATGGTTGAAATTGATGTTGCTAGTTGAGATCATTTGGAGGGCGTGAATAGGTGATAAAATAAAATATTAACAAATTAAAGTGGAATAGAATAAGTCAAGATCAATGTTTGCATGAGGTTCAAATTCTAGAACAAGGTTCAGAATTTGTTATGCGGTAGAACAGACTTTAAGAGCAACTTGCAAGTGTGCAATAGATTTAAACAAACACAATAATAGAGTGAGGATAAGAGAAAATTGCACACAAGATTTTAGGGGTAAGTACACTATCAGTGCCAAAAGTTGTGTACGACGCTCACTTTGGTGTCAAAAGTTTATTTTAGATCACTTAAGTGCCAAAAATTTTGAAAAACAACCATTTTAGTGCTAACGCCGATCTGATCAGCTAGAAATCCGACATGGCCTTTTTTCTATTAATTTCTTATGCTGATGTGGCTCGCCGGAGAGTTCAGTTAGCATCTAAAGCAAGAAATGACGTCGTCTAGTTGCATTTCCCCCAAAACAAGAACCCTAATTTGCCAAATTGAAAGAAATCCTCAATTTCAAACCCTAAGCGGCCATTGAATGAATCCTCCCAACTTGATCTGCCATGCTTTGGCAACTTGTCGGCAACAAGCCACAAAGAAGCTGCTCCACTTGGTCATCCCGACCTCTGTTGTCGTAAGTGCTTGTCCCACCCCTTTTGGAGAACAGAGAAGATCAAACCTCAACTTCAACTTTGGTCTCAACAGAACAAAACAGGGAGTCAAACGCTGTCTGGTCTATGGACAATGATGGAGTTGCAATCTATGACTAGATCAAGGACAAAAAGTTCAGTTATCACCATCGGCAGGAATTAAAGTGAACGGATAGATTTTAGGAGCGATTTCATCACTTCATATCTTTTGGTTGCAAAGTAGAGTAAAACAGAGCATGCCTCGCACTCTTTTGGAATCGATTATTGTTGGCAGCGAATGAAAGTTAGATTGACGTGAAGAGCAGAAGATCATGGCACATCGATAATATTCCAGTGAGCTCTTAAAAAGAAAAAATTGAAGACATGAAAACATGGCCTCTCGGCCAAGCTCGCTAAGACAATACAAGTGGCTTACGAGTGACATCGACACTCATCCATGGACAAGTGGTTCGCAAGCGTTGGTATTGCTCGACCAAATTTGGTGGTGACAACTGGTGGCAACGATGGAGGAGGGGCAGAGGTCGAACTTAGAGAGAGGGGATGACCAAATGGGTTTTTCAAGCAAGAGGGATTAGAAGCGTTCTGGCGAAGGTGAGGGCGGACCCCATTGTTGCAGAGAGCGGATGTTTTCTTTCTTCTCATTAGAGAGAGGGGATGACCAGATGTTTTCTTTCTTATTCGTTGGACAGTAGCCAAGAAAGTCCACATGGACTAATTTTCTTTAAAAAAAAATGCCCAATCATATTAAATTTTTAATTAAAAAAGCCACGTCATTTTTTGGCCTAAATTTTTTACCGAAGGCACTTAAGTAATCGTTTTTTTTTCCGGTTTGGCACTTAAGTGATCCAACGGAAACTTTTGGCACCAAAGTGAGCGCCGTACACAACTTTTGACACTGATAGTGTACTTACCCCCAAGATTTTATAATAATTCGGCTAAGATCAAGTTTATGTCTTCTCTCTCACGCTGATAGCTTACTGGTAAAATTCCACTATATGATCAACGAGATGTTACAACTTTAAGTGTAAACACTCAGTAGTATATCATATTATCTCACTAAGTCATTCTTTTGGTATTCCTCTCACGATCACAATCGTTTAAGCATGCTAAAGATAAGTGTATAATCGAAGTTTGCTTAGATTTTGAAATTATAGATTCTAGGCCTCGTTTCTTCCTTGCTCTTCAATCCCTTAATCTCCTTATATACCCATTCACTTCCAAACTAGCTATTGGATAGCTTCTAAAGGATCGTCTTCCCTTTTTGGTCGATGGTATCAAGAAGATATATTGGCCGTTGAGTGATAGGGATAAAATCTCTACTTGATTTTGATCGCACATATAATCAGAGTTTTGGTTTCCATAAGTAGAGTTCTTTCGGTTTGGAAAGAATTTGTCTTCAGGATTGATTTCCTAATCAACTTGATTTAGTCAATCTTCCTCAAAGATGTGAAATCCAATCAAATTGCTAGCCGTTGTGGAATCTAAGGTAATCTCATTTTGGCTCTATTTCCTTCTGGATGAGCGCATAAAATACAATATGTATCATTTAAATATTACATTATGAGGTTGTCGGGATGGAAATGGAAGGTTTTCTCCTTCTAAGACTGATAATATCTTGGAAATAAGAGAACGTGTTTGATTGAGTTCGGTCTGGATGTGGCAATGAGTATGTCGACTATATGCCTGAATTATAGATTCTTTAAGGCAAATAAGGTTTTGTGGAAAGTTTTGTCAACTTCAAAATCTGTTGGGAGTTTCCTCTAATAGAAATCATTCCTTTTTTCTCTATTTCATGGCATGATGCTTGATACAGTTGTGGTTGAATTTTAGTTGTGTTGTGTTTAACTGCATTGTAAAGTGTATTGTAATTTACGTGCTTGAGAATATATATTTAAAATTTGCAACATCTTAAAATCAGATGGGGTTTCCTCCCAAAAGCTGCTCATAATAGTTATTCACGTTAAAATTGGAGGAACTGCAATTATAAGGAATTTGCACCTCATAATAGTTACGAGGCCTTTATTTATAGCTAAGGTATCATGGGAAAGTTATACCAAACTTCTTAATAGGGAAACATGTTATTCATTTAACTTCTATGCCGAATGTTATATGTAGGATGTCATTGAACGCTATTGATTTTCAATTTGTCAAAGATTGGTGCATAATACCCTTTAAATGATGATATTTTGATTATTACGTCTCATTGTCTCTAATTAGTCGGTGAATGTATGTAGATATAGTGCCGGATATTCTTTTAATCTGAAAGGTATAATTACATTTATATTTTTATTCCATTTCCCCCGGGGGGGGGGGGGGGGGGATACCGTATTATTACCTTTGATTTTAATGGTTGACGTGTTTTTGTCTTTCCTTTTTCTTTTAATTGTTATCGGAAGAAGTATACTCAAGTATCAAAACTTAGCACAAAGGGATACTTGACACTTGGGGTATACTTAAATGCCAAAAGTTAGAAAAGTGACATTTAAGTGCCATCTCCAGCGAACCCCACCGGAAATCCCACATGGCAATTTTTTATTATTTTTCTCGCCTACGTGGCTCACCGGAAAGCTAATTCAGCAAAGAAACATAAAAACGATGTCGTTTTGGCCCGTATTTGAATTTAATATAAACATTAATTAAATTAAATTATAAAAAAATTTATATATATATGGGAGGGAGGAAGAAGGCGGCTAAGGGCTGAGCCCTCGCCACCGCTGCCTCCTCGCCATCGCCGGCCCTTCCCAGCAACGGCGGGGAGGGGTCAGCCCTCAGCCGCATGCCTCCTCTCTCCCCACCTTTTTTTTTTTGAAAAAAAAATTAATTGATTTGAATAAATTCAGTTTTAAATTTAGTTTAATTAATTTTTTATATTAATAATTTACTACGTCATAAGCAAAACGACGTTATTTTTGCATTTGTCTAACCACGTCAGCGTGCAAAATGACGTCGTTTTGCACTTACCTCGCCAGAAAATCGTCACGTCAGTATTTTGGTCGGATTTTCTCGCCGTTGACACTTAAGTGATCTATTTTGTTCCGATTTTAGCACTTAAGTATCACTTTTCTAACTTTTAGCACTTAAGAGCGCGGATGACAAAATTTTTGTTTCTTTATTTCTTTGTTTTTCTATTCCCCGGAACAAGTTTGGAACAGAAATCCATTTGGTAACGCAATTTCATTTTTCTATTTATGGAATAGATTTCTATTCCAGAAATATATTTCAAGCAGAAATCAGAAGTTAAAATTTTTAGCTTTTGTATTTCTAGAATAGAAATGAGAAATCAAAATTTTTTTCATCGTTCACTCTCTTCACCGCTCGTCACCCACTTGTCACCCATGGGATGCCGAATGCCTGCCGCTCGCCGCCCACCACTAGCCTCGGCCACCAACCGCCAACCGCCGGCCACCAGATGTTGGCCGCCGGCCATCGCACTCCGACCGCCTGTCGCCGACCGTCGGTCGCTGGATGCTGGACGCCCATCAGTCGTTGGCTGCTCATCGCCAATCATTGGATGCTGGAGGCTCATCACCAACCACCGGATGTTCGTCAACGACCGTCCGCCACTCGCCACAGGCCACTGGATGTTGGTCGCCCGCCACCCGAGGCCAAACTCTGGCCACTGGCCACTCGTCGTCGGCCTTTTGTCGCCGAACTCTAAATGTCAGATGTTAGACGTCAAACTCCAGACGTTGGACGCCGGTTGCCAGTCGCCGGACTCTGGTGTCGAACTCCAAACTTTGGCCGCCTGTCGCCGGTCACCGGATGTCGAACGCCGATCGTCGAACGTCAGACTTTGGCCACCGGATGCTGGTCGTTGCCATTCCTAGAAATAGAAATTTTATTTTGTTATCAAATGAATTTTTATTTCAGAAATAGAAATTTTGACTTGTCATCAAACCCGTTTCCTTACTCAGAAACTTATCCATGGAATAGAAATTGAGAAATCAATTTCTAGCCAGAAATTGATTTCTATTCTAGAAATTTTGTCATGCGCGCCCTAAGTGTCCCGCGTGCCAAGTTTTAGCATTTCAGGTGTCCGACACTCAATTGTTATCATTTCTTTGTTCTCCCTTCTCCTTCTTCCTCCAATAACTTCTTCAACAAGGATGACCAGTTGCCTATATTTGTTGCTAGTAGTGGTTCAAAGGAAATTGCTTATGGCAGCCACCGAAGGACTCCTGTCCCCGTCCCATGAATTGCCTTGCCCTACACTTCAAGGGTGAAACTATGTCCCCGTCCATTTTCCACCGAAGGACGTTGCCTGTGGCTGTTGTTAGAGGACTCCCGTCCGCATCCCATGAATTGCACCGCCTACACTTCGAGGGAGAAATTGTAGTCGCTTTCCATCTCCCTCTTCCTCAAGTAACTTCTCCAGGATGGGTGACTCGTCGATAGCCAACATTTATTGCCAGTGATGGTTAAAAGGACGTTGCCTGTGGCTGTTGTTAGACGACTCCCGTCCGCATCCCATGAATTGCACCGCCTACACTTCGAGGGAGAAATTGTAGTCACTTTCCATCTCCCTCTTCCTCAAGTAACTTCTCCAGGATGGGTGACTCGTCGATAGCCAACATTTATTGCCAGTGATGGTTAAAAGGACGTTGCCTGTGGCTGTTGTTAGAGGACTCCCGTCCGCATCCCATGAATTGCACCGCCTACACTTCGAGGGAGAAATTGTAGTCGCTTTCCATCTCCCTCTTCCTCAAGTAACTTCTCCAGGTTGGGTGACTCGTCGATAGCCAACATTTGTTGCTAATGGTGGTTGAAAGGACATTGCCTGCAACAACCGCTAGAGGACTCCTGTCCCTGTCCCATGAATTGCCCTGCCCTACACTTTAAGGGGAAACTGTGGTCGATTTTTCATCTCCTTCTTCCTCAAGTAACGTCTCCAAGTTGGGTGACGTTGTCTATGGCAGCTGCCAAAGGGCTCCCGTCCCCATCCCAAGAATTGCCCCCCTACACTTCGAGGGAGAAAATTGTGATCGATTTTCCATCTCCTTCTTCCTCAAGTAACTTCTCCAAGATGGGTGAGTCATCGATAGCCAACATTTGTTGTCAATGGCGGTTGAAAGGACATTGCTTGTAGCAATCGCCAGAGGACTCATGTCCCCATCCCATGAATTGCCCCGCCTACACTTCAAGGGGGAAACCGTGGTCGATTTTCCATCTCCTCTTCCTCAAGTAACGTCTCCAGGATGGGTGACTTGTCGACAATCAACATTTGTTGCCTGTGGTGGTTAAAAGGACATTGCTTGTGGCACCTGCTGGAGGACTCCTATCCCCATCTCATGAGTTGCCTTACCCTACACTTCAATGGGAAAATCTGTTTGCAGTTATGACAGCGGCTTGAGATGGTCTTCTAATGCTATAATTCATATTACCAGTAATTCCACCCTTCTTTTTCCCGGTCTGAAAGTCCAAAAGATATGCTTGGGCACCCATTGGCAATAACCATTCAATGTCAACAAAGCCTATTTGCGAGAGGTTTATGATATGTCGAGGCCACTAACCATTGGATGCTCCATACCCATCATTTTCCACATTCCTGCAGTGAATTATGAACCCAAATCGCACTTCTATGGAAAGGGATCTTCATGTCCTCCCCCTTGATGAAGTTTAGTCATTGCTGAGAAAATTCCCTCTAGCTGAGAAGTCTAATGGGGAAACTTGTTATTTATTTAACTTTTATGCTGAATGTTATATGTAGGATGTCATTGAACGCTATTGATTTTCAATTTGTCAAAGATTGGTGCATAATACCCTTAAAATGATGATATTTTGATTATTATATCCCAATGTCTCTAATTAGTCGGTAAATGTATGTAGATATAGTGCTGGATATTCTTTTAATTTGAAAGGTGAAATTACATTTAAATTTTTATTCCATTTCCCGCCCCGGGTGGGGAATGTATTATTACCTTTGATTTTAATGGTTGACATATTTTTGTCTTTCCCTTTTCTTTAAAGTGTTATCATTTCTTTGTTCTTCCTTCTCCTTCTTTCTCTAGTAACTTCTTCAAGAAGGCTGACTAGTCGCCAGCCAACATTTGTTGCCAATGGTGATTCAAAGGAAATTGCTTATGGTAGCTGCCAAAGGACTCCTGTCCCCATCCCATGAATTGCCTTGCCCCACACTTCAAGGGGGAAACTGTGGTCCATTTTCCATCTCCTTCTTCCTCAAGTAACTTCTCCAGCCACCGAAGGACTCCCGTCCCCATCCCATGGATTGCCCCGTTCAAGGGGGAAACTGTGGTCCATTTTCCATCTCCTTCTTCTTGAAGTAACTTCTCTAGGATGGGTGACTCGTTGAGAGCCAAAATTTATTGCCAGTGATGGTTAAAAGGACGTTGTCCGTGGCAGCTGCCAAAGGACTCCCGTCCCCATCCCATGAATTGGCCCCTATACTTCGAGGGAGAAATTGTGGTCAATTTTCCATCTCCTTCTTCCTCAAGTAACTTCTCCAAGATGGGTGACTCGTCGATAGCCAACATTTGTTGCCAGTGGCGGTTAACAGGACATCGCCTCTGGTAGCCACTAGAGGACTCTTGTCCCCGTCCCATGAATTGCCCCGCCCTACACTTCAAGGGGGAAACTGTGGTCGATTTTCCATCTCCTTCTTCCTCAAGTAACTTCTCCAAGATGGGTGACTCGTTGATAGCCAACATTTGTTACCAATGGTGGTTGAAAGGGGCTTGCGGCAACCGCTAAAGGACTCATGTCCCCATCCCATGAATTGCCCTGCCCTACACTTCAAGGGGGAAATTGTGGTCGATTTTCCATCTCCTTTTTCCTCAAGTAACTTCTCCAGGATGGGTGACTTGTTGACAATCAACATTTGTTGCCTGTGGTGGTTAAAAGGACATTGCTTGTGGCACCTGCTGGAGGACTCCTGTTCCCGTCTCATAAGTTGCCTTGTTCTACACGTCAAGGGGAAAATCCGTTTGCAATTGCGACAGCAGCTTGAGATGGTCTTCTATTGCTATAATTCATATTACCAGTATTTCCACCCTCAATCTGAAAGCCCAAAAGACATGCTTGGGCACCCATTGGGCCATTTGGCAATAACCGTTCAATGTCAACAAAGCCTATTTGCGAGAGGTTTATGATATGTCGAGGCCACTAACCATTGGACGCTCCATAACCTTCATTTTCCACATTCTTGTAATGAATTTGAACCCAAATCGCACTTCTATGGAAAGGGATCTTTACGTCCTCCCCCTTGATTAAGTTTAGTCATCGCTAAGAAAATTCCCTCTAGCTGAAGTCTAAATTATCATGATAAATTACCTCGCACATGATAAAATCTTTCATAATATCACCTCTCGGTTAGAGTTAGAATTGTGTTGGTAAAATAGTTATTTTGATGATAAAAAAGTCTCATTCCATATTAAGGTGTTTGTATTCACTTTATAACCTATATGATTATTTTATTTTACTATTAAACGTGTAACAAATTATAATAGGGTATATGATATTATAATTAAATCTTCGTACGATAGGGTATATGATATACCAACTTGCCTTGCCCTGTGAATTGCCCCGCCTTGCACTTTCATGGAGAAAATTGTCTCATTCAGGATGGTGCATCGCAAGACTCAGATTCTTTCTCTCGTTCCTCTTTTTCTTTTTGTTTAATTACAATTCTAATTATAAATCTTTTTCTTTGTGATATTAAATCAATCAACTGGCATACCTTTGGCATACCTTGAACCTATCTCAAAATCCCTTCTATACTTTCCAGAAGCTGTATAGACCCTGAAGACTTCCTTCTGGTATGCATTCATAACTCTTTTCCAAGCTAGTCATCCCTGCTGTTTGAGGAAAAGACCCCGCATTTGACAAGACAAACATTATTTCTCACGTTCATACCACTTTGCCATGTCTAATTTGTTCTACCTTTTTGTTCATAAATTTTAGAAAGGTCCAGTACCGTGACTCACACATTATTTTCCATGTCCCACAGCGAATTTAAACCTGAGTCACATTTCCGAGGAAAAGGGACTTTACATCCTTATCTATTGGAACATCAAATCTAGTCTTAACTATTTGTGTCATTTCCCGGTGATTGCAAAGAGCTTTTTCCAATTAAATATTAGTGAAAATGTATCAATTTGTGTCGTTTTAGAATTAGCTATCTCATGTCATGTACGATTTTTCTCAATGAATCTCCTACTTATTCAAGTTTAGTTTGGTAATGAATTGCCACCCCCACCTCTATGAGCATGATAATTTATAGAGAGAATGATTTTGGTGATCGCAAAATCACTTTAACATGCTTAATGCTTTATTTAAGTTGCAAAAGAAGGAGGAGGAGGAGGATTAAAACAGAAGCCGATCATCACAAGTTGTACTAATTTGTAATTATGTCAAAAGTTGTAGCCTATACTCTTCATAGTGCTTTCAAGTGCATTGTGCCCAAGTTCGCGGTGCACTGGATCATAGGTTTTTTTTTTTAGAAATGGTTCGAGGGTCGAGGCATAACAAGGAAGTGCTTAAAATATGCTCATATCCCGGGTGCGATCATTTTGAGACTCGGCTTAGTTTCTTTTGATCTCTTCCGCGATGAATTATTGCTCTATGTGAAGTCTTGGATTGAAAGTGAAATCACTAGTGTGAATATATACAAGTGGAACAACAATCGTGTGATGCCATCTTCTAATGTTAATTGAAGGGACCCTACACTTCCCACTGACTATTGAATTAAACTAGTCAGCAATGATAAATCGACATAAGTGAACGGGTTCATACATTTTTAATAAAGATGAGTAAAGAGACCCCAAGATCCTCCACCATGAAGAGGATCTCAGATCATGACAGTAAATGAAGAATCAATTGGACTACATAGCACTTTCTTCCGCATATCCACTCTAGTTAAAAACCTCCACCATGAAGAGGGATCTCAGAACATTAAATGAAATGATGAATCAATTGGACTACAGAGCACTTTCTTCAATGTAAATACTCTAGTTAAGATGCTCCACCATGAAGAGGATCTCAGATCGTGACATGAAACGATGAATCAATTAGACTACAGAGCACTCTCTTCGATGAATCCACTCCGGTTCCAAGAACCCGGAAACCGTATTAAATTTCTTTTGCGTTGCTGATAAAAAATTGTGCTATACTTTCTTATTACGACGCAAATAATCTGTTCATTATCAATCGGAAACTGGATGGAGAAGTTTATTTTGACCTTAATTCATTTCTATTTTTTTTTTCAATGCTTTTTGAGAGTAAAATAATTTCTTAAATCAATGGTGAACGAGTAGTGTTTACATTAGGGAGACAATATGCCCTCGATCAAAAGGCATCTAACCCAGATCTCAACATGTGCATCTTCAACGTCAATATTGTGACCCGTTGTGCTTTATAACAGCATGACACATATATCTTCAGCATAGATCATCATTTGACAATACACTTAAAACAAGAATGGTTTCATTTTTCTTTCCATAGGTATGAGTTTAGTTTGACAAATATATAATTGAGACAAGTTCGTCAATTCCCTTTATTAATGGGTTAATACCCTAAAAAAACCCCAAACCGGTACACCTGTGACACATTTACCCCAAACTATTTTTTTGACAACCAAAAACCCCAAACTAGTACATATGTGACAGATCTACCCTCCGTTAGCTTCCGTTCGATTTTTCCGTTAATTTTGCTAACGTGGTTGTTAACGTGGCAAGCCATGTGAAAATTCATAAGTTTAATACCATTAAAAACCCAAAACTGGTATATTTATGACAAATTTACCCCAAACTGGTATATTTATGACAAATTTACCCCAAGCTGATATATTTACAACAAATTTACTCTAAATTAATTTTTTCGATCATAAATAACCTAAATTGGTACACGTGTGACACATTTACCATCTTTCAATTTTCCCAAATTTGACTGAGTTGTGATGTCCAATCAATTTTATTTTCCGGATTACTCTAACATTGCCTCCATATCATTAACACTTGATTTTGTTTTCTTTTTATTGGAATCATTATTAGAAAATATTCAAAGACTACCAAATGTGCACTTCATTCTTGTGCCGAGAGGATGCCCATTAACTAAAAGATTGATAGATCGCTTGCGCACATATACAAAAGAAGTGCACATATTGTGGTTGCTTCACTCGTTTTTGGTTTATGACAAACTTGGCTTTATGTTTATATGTCTCAGCCCCACATGGTTTACTGCTTGTCCGCAGTCTGTTTGTATGCTTACATATTACTCTTGCTTTGCTGGTCATTCGTGTTAGTCCATGTCCTTATTAGCGTTATGTAGTCTTTCCTACCTTGAATCGTAAGTGTGTCAAAATTTTAACATGGAACTTGCATGTGAATGGTATGAGTGACTCGTACATCACATGCTCGTTGAAATGCCAGAACAGAAATCACTTATGTTTGTCGCTGATTTCAGGTGTACTTTGAGTGTGATTATTTTGTATATATGCGCAAGCGATCTGTCCATCTTTTAGTTAATGGGCATCTTTGAAGTGCACATTTGGTAATCTTTGAATAGTTTTCTAATAATGATTCCAATAAAAAGAAAAAAAAATTAAGTATTAATGATATGGAGGCAATATTAGAGTAATCCATAAAATAAAATTGATTGGACATCACAACTCGGTCAAATTTGGGAAAATTGAAAGAGGGTAAATATGCCGCACGTGTACCAATTTAGGTTTTTTATGATCGAAAAAATTAATTTAGGGTAAATTTGTTGTAAATATACCAGCTTAGGTAAATTTGTCATAAATATACCAGTTTAGAGTAAATTTGTCATAAATATACTAGTTTTGAGTTTTTAATACTTATGAATTTCCACATGGCTTGCCACGTCAGCAACCACGTCAGCAAAATTAACGGAAAAATCAAACGGAAGCTAACGGAGGGTAGATCTGTCACATATGTACCAGTTTGGGGTTTTTGGTGGTCAAAAAAATAGTTTGGGGTAAATTTGTCATAGGTGTACCAATTTGGGGGTTTTTTAGGATATTAACCCTTTATTAATTGCTCAGTCTCTGTCAACCTTTCCTTATTTTTTGCTGGAGCACTGTCAATGTACCTAGTAAAGCAGAGGTAGTCAATTGCTCAACTGTGTCCATCATGAAAATGCGATTGAGCTGTCCTGTGCACGTGGCTTTACACGCCCAAGCACTGTCGATGTACCTAGTGCGCATGGCTTTACACTAAGTCCTTAGTGTTGTTGGGCCATTTGTTGCTTCATCCGGTCATCGTTATCTGATGTTTCAACTTAAGGCAGGATCTACACCAGGAAAACTTATCACCTACATGTAAGCGCCAGTAAGCAGATACAATTAGGAGCCATGCTTCCCGTACTGAGGGCATCGTGAGGTTATGTGTTACCAAAACTTCCACTGCGGTTTACTTTTGATATCTAATGCTGATACCTTTGCATCAAAAAGCAAACTTTCCAATCACCTGCTTACTGATAACATGATACTTGTAGACGAAAAACTAAAAACAAAAGAATTATATTCATTGAACAGAGTAGTTACTTGAACTTAAATGCTTGATCTGACAAAACAATGAACCAAGCAAGGAACTGATCTTCAGTGTGGATTCTGCGAAAGCAAAACTTGACGAAATACAAAGAACAAAAGCTAAGCTAGGTGCAGAAAATTCTGCAGCTATGTAGTCCATATCTAATTTCCACAATGTGTTGATTTCATTTCTCTTGTAAAAAAGTTTTTACCTAATTGTTGAAGGTTAGAGTGGATATGTGTTGATATCACTACAACGCTCATCTTGAGAGATAAGCAATAGAGAATAAAGCATACCAACTCATGGTCCTGAATGAAGCACGTTCCATTTCAATTTTATAGTCTAGCAGGAAACTGCCATAGAGCAGCTCAATTTAAATGGCATGCCTGATCTCTATAACTGATACCTATAAGGGGGCTATAGTTTTGATTTTGTATTTATGCTTCCATCTTCATCTGTTAATTTCGCCTTTTGCCATGAAGGTGATGTCTAATTTTAATCACTTTGACAATAGAAGCCATTATTGAAATGATGAAATATAGAAGCAAAGTTGTTTAGAGGCAACTAAACACTAGGAGTTAATATCCTTAATTTGCAGCTCATCATCTTTCTCCATGAACACTAATGGTCCTCGTGCAACTCCTATTATTGCAGATGAAGCAGTGAATTGAGCAAATGAAAAGCAAGTCAGATGAGTTCCAGGTGTGTATCAAGACAATAGGTGTTGTCAATTACAGATTATACTCGATCACCTCAATACTTTATATTTCATGCAATTCCTATGTGGAATATCTGCATTTGGTTTCAATAAACCCAATTATTACAGGCATAGGCAACTTGAAGTTCTATTAATGCGGTTTGGCTTATCTGCTGAACTTGGTTCTAAAATGGATCCTTAAAGTGCAGGTCCGGGACTTTTTATTGATTGTACTTGGTTGTATTTTTGTCTCAACATCTGTTGTTTTCTGTGGTTCGATGCAGGGAGAGCTAAGGGTAATGGATGTTGAGACCTTGGAGAAGGAACACAAAGCTCTTTTAGCTGATATTGTTGGGGAAACCGAGTTCTGCAGTCTGTGCAGAATCAGATCGAGAAACTGAGGGTAAAACCATTCCAAAACTCTGATTTTCCTTTTTGTTTTAAACCTGATTAAACCTGAAATGGGTTGTCAACAATCTCCTATTTGAAAAATGTGCTGTTAAGTTGGGGAGTGTACCCATCAGATAGGATTGGTTTCATCCTATATTCAAACTCTGTTATCTTCCACATTTGCTGTCTCAACTCAAATGAATAATTATGTAACGCAACCTTCTGTTCAGATATTTTTTCCTTAGTAACCTTGTATAAATGCATTGCCAAAATCATTTGTTTATCTGCTTTTACCAGGGAATATCACAGCTCGTGAAGTGCGCCTGTGGACAGGAGTACAAGATTGAGTTAGATGCTTGTGTGTGAACAGGAAAAGACAGCAGCCAGAACGTTGGATATTCGGAAGTTTTAACTACTAACTAGCGTAGTAATATGATATTGGACTGGAAGGACAAATCGCTCTGAAGGAAGTTTCATCAACAAAAGGAAAATTGAGAAAAAAGAAAGCAAAAAAGTCATGAGAAATGGTGATCGAGTCGAATTGTAGAGGCCACTGCCCAACCAAACAACCAGCTGCTTCATTGTAACATCCATACTTGGTGACCATATTGAGCGGAACACCTTCCAAACATAACGAGGTCAGGAAGTCCTCAAGAAAGAGTTGCATAAACTATTTCTCCTCCTTTCCCTATACTTTCCACATGATTAACATTATGAACCATAAGAGTTTAAAATAAACGAAAAATGCCAAGCCATTTGGTTATTTTAGCTACTAATGCCATGGATTTCATTCAAATTCTTGCCTTGTCGGCTGTACTAGTTGACCTCGCTAGTAGATGAATTAATTCAAATTTTTTTTTTTTTAAATTGTGATGTCAACAAGAGAGGTTACTGTTGCTTCTGCATAATTGACTAGCTTGTGGACTTTAAGGACTGGAAACGAAAACGGAGCAGCAATTATATAAGTGGTTGGCAACAAGACCAATCAAATCCCAAAACTTCAAGCTCTAGTATTTCACCTCTGATGCAAATCACTGCTTGCGGTCATGACTGAAACAAGTTTTTGCTTTAATGTAATGTTCGAAAGTTAACCTGAAAATTAGAATTGTTAATCGAAGGGACGCTACATTCATATAAAATCCATTGCCATCTATTGCTTGAGAAAAAGATATTGATTTGATATTTGGAGAAACAACTAGAATCGGAAAAAGGAAATTATTTTAATCACGGCTACTCTATATTTAACATCATGATAGGCTAAGTATCGATATGACATTTGGAGAAAAAAATGCATGTCCAGCTTTCTTTCTTAAACCTTCGATGTAGATCCGATTCTATTGCTTGAGAAAAAGAGCGTGCTGGCTGTCCTTGGTGGCAAAGGCCGCTATACAATCTCACGCTCCCTCGTTGTTCTCACTGGCCCTAATCCAATTCAACGGCAGCGGCCAACCGAGGAATCGCAATGATCTTGTGGCCAGAGTAGCCCTATGCGCTCCAGCTTGCCTCTCTTGGCCATATCGACGCGCTTCGTGAATTGGGACATTGCCTTCAAGATGGTTATGGCTTGCATCGTGACATAGCTGAGGGACGAAAAGTATTGATCCTAGCCAATCTTCGAGACCTAGAACTGATTTTTACTTGCTATTATGGTGATATTGGAAATTGGCACTCGCATGTAGATTTACAGTTATGATCTCTACCCTATGCTCTTCTTAGGAATTTCGAGTGTAATGTGCCTGCACCGGCATTACACCTAATAGGTTTTTGTAGGAGTGGCTTGAACTGGGTTGAAGCATGTTAGAGGAAGGGCTTAGGATGTGCTCACATGTGGGATGCAGTCGCCTTGAGACTCGATCTCATGGCTTGAATTTCAAGTGTAATGTACCACATCCTCAGCTTCTTAGGTGGGTAGAATGGTTATCGAAATATTTTTTTTGAAACCAAACATATTATTGAAAAAAAGAATATACTTGTTGATTTTCTGTCTTGACCAAAATAATTTATAGTTATCACTTCCATAAATAGGTATGTGGTAAGGATTCCCACATGAGGTTTCAAGACTCAAGAAATGCCCAAATGGCCTTCCTATTTGTATCCACTACAAGTCCCTAAGCTCATTGAAGACAACGTTCTCTTTAAAAATATAGGAAGTCTTATGATAATTTACGTCTAAACTATCTGTGCGTGACAAAAATAATTATCATCCTTTCACCTTTGTAAGTCATATAGGCGGTCATTTTTCAAAAAAAGGTGTTTAACTCTAAATCTGTTACCGAGCTTAAATCCAAGGGCTCTCCTCAAGAGCTTTCCTCGATAAAGGATGAATCACATAATCAGACAAGCAAATCAATGTGTTGATATCACGGCCTCAAGAAGGACGCATTCTACTAGGAAATCTACTAGTTATGGAAGACCAATTGTCAAAAATTTTAGAAGTTGCCTCTTTCCAAGAAACATCAAAATTTCGAAGTCTATGTCTCTTTATTTTTTGGACCTTCGCCTCCTTCATTGTATCCCCCCCACCACAAAAAAAAAAAAAAGCTTTGCTCTCATTGGGATTACGATAAGGAAGCAGTGGTGAAAGAGATTTGTTCAAAATGAGCAGTTTTTATGACTCAAACTACATATATTATCGTAGGTATAGAATTCTTATAGTCATTTGGGCATCGTTGATATCGATCGTTTCTTTCCACCAGTTTTAATTCCTGAGGAAGAGGACCCATAGGATGAAAGTAAAGTGAATATTTGACCGTGCAAGTTACCGTTAAAAAAAAGGCTGGGCACGTCAATTTAGTGAAGGGTATTAGCGTCGTTTCATTCCTTTTTAAAAAAAAATCAATTTTTTTCCTGCTTTCCGTTCAGGCGGGTATCCTCCCATCGTCCGCTCCAGCTCCACTCCCCTCCGATCGCCGTGTCACCGAAGCCAAACCGCTCGCTCGTCTCTCTCTCTCTCTCTCGTCAGGTGCGTCTCTAGCTCTTCGTCGTCTAGGGATCGCCGCGATCACGAGCTCACGACACCGTCGCCGGCGCCGATTCAGCGCGATCGTCGGCGACGTCGAGCTCGCGGCCGCCGCCATCACGAGCTCGCGTCACCTCCATCGCTAGCGCGTCTCTGTACTTAGCTCCGCCTCTTTCGAGCACTCGAGCGCGCTTCGTTCGGTCATCTAGCGGTTACGGCTGAGGGACGCGTTCCTGTGATCTTGTTGCGTGATTAGTGGTTGCGTTCGTCACTGCACTAGAGCTTCTCCTTGTCAATGTCGCCTAATACGGAGGGCTTTAATGAATGTCCAGTTCTTACTCGGTCTGTCTTAGCTCAGGGCTCTGTTGACGAAGGAGTTGGAGATGCTACTTCATAATCGGGAATTTAAGCTCTTGCTTTCACTGGATTTGAGTTTCACAGCGCAGTATTGCCGCACAGAAGTTTTTAGGGAAAAGGACCTTTGTTTGATGACTTTCTGCTTTTGTACATGGCGTGGCAAGTGATATGAATGTGTATGTACAGTTTGAAGATGGAGGAATACTTGCAGTACATGAAGACTCTGCGATCTCAAATGAACGGTACGACATCTCTACCTGTCATTCTCTCGAAGTAAAACATGTACACCTCTGTGGAAAAATGTTGCTGACTGGCAATTGTGAATTGAAAGATGTGGAGGATCAGGCGGCCAAGATCTCGGTCGAAGAGCAGATGCAGATTACTACCATTCAATCTCTGGAAAGCGACCTCACTTCTGGTTCGGTTTCTCTCTCTCTTATTCACTACTTCTTCTCTTACTCAGATGAGCACGTGATAGATGTATATGTGAACATATGTATTACCCGTCTGTTTGTCTTCAAGGTGAATGTTTAGTTTCACTTACCGTATCTTTCCTGTTTCCTAATGGATCCACCAATGACTATGATCTTTCTTAATAACACTATCGGTTATAGATGACTACTGTTTTTACTGGAGCTTATCTACCTGTGGATTACATACTAAAAACTGCGATAAGTTTCTGCAAGAGTTCAGTCTACTATGTAATGGATTCACTAAACTCATTGGTTATATTAGCATTGGATATTTAAATTCAAGCCAGAATATTCATGCAAAGCTTTTCATGAGTGAATATTTCATTTTTAGTTAAGCTTACATTATTTTAACTCTCACTCTGAGTCGTTCCTGGCTAGTACTAATTACACTAAATGTCAGTCTTCTATCAAATTATTGTTGATTATGATTTTGAATTTACATAAAGGATGAAGATGATGTTAAGTTGAATCATGCCGATGCTTTATTAGCGGACTTGTAGCTGAATGACGTTAATCAAAGAGGCGCATGCTTGCTAGGTCTATTTGTACACGAGCAAACCCAATGTTTGATGCGCATAGTTGACATTTCTGGTAGTTTCGGAGAGCATCTTTCCAACCCTAAGTCAGTGTTTGTTCTCCGTCCCTGTCAGTTGATGGGATATGTGGACCTTGTTCTAGGGTGTGAGGTAACTTTCGTGAGAATACTTCATCTGCTTGTTGTATGGATTTGAAAGCTGCATGATTCTTCTTCACCTCGTGTGTGATAATTGCAGTAACTACTCGAATTTAAGCTTTACTCGTCTTCTATATCTCCTGGAAAGTATTTACCCAATCAATTCGTGCTAGTTATTGTTAGTTTGGCCAAAATCTTTTGATTCTCATGTTTCAATCGTGATTGCTTTGGGATAATTTTGTTGTGCAAGCTACTGTATAGAATTGTTAAAAGCAAACAATCTTTTCCTTTTCTTAGAGTACTTAACTTCCTCTTCTTTTTAAAAACGTTGTTTGTCCAGCAAAATCTGAAATTCAGAAACTTCAAGAAGAAACAGAGCAGATGATGACTGCAAAAGGTCAACTATGCTCTCAGATATTGGACAAACAGAGAAAGGTCGCTTCTTTGGAATCTGATTGTCGCACACTGACACAGGTGGAGCTCCTCCTTATTTAAATATGTGTAATTTAATTAATAATGACGCGTTAGATGAACTTCACCAAAAGAGAGAAAAAGAAGAACATGATCACCTGTTGGGTTCTGAAGAAGGAAGTGATCTTCAGCCTTATATCCAATATGCTGAACTGTAATATCTGTCCTTCACGGTGATCTTGTGATAAGATACTAGTCTACTTCCCTTACTCATTAACTCCAGAGATAAATCTTACGCTGAAATGTGTGGAACCTGAAAAAATCTTTTGCACCTTTATCACGTTGAAACTCAACTAAGCATCCAATTCAGCAGAAGTAGTATGCTGCATCCTTCCTCAAATATATGTCTCTCTATTAGTTGATTGTTCTTTCGCTTGTACTGATGTGAATAATTTGTTCAAGCTGCTAGCTTTGTGATATCTTAAAGAAAATCCATGACTTAAGGTTCATGCCTCAATCCACTCCGAGATAGAAAGATACCAGATAAAGAGAAGCATTGAACTCTATTGTTTGCAGCGATTATTTTTTGTGTAATGTCTTTTCTGATTATCAGGTTAGTGCATAAAAGCACTGTAATATGTTGTGGGAATGGAGACGATCATACATCTCAAAATAATTCTGAAGAGTTAGACATTGTATTAGAAACTAATGTATCACCACAGGTTGATATATAGCTTACAGAGAATAGTTTCAAGATTACAGTTGGGCTGCTTTGTATGGCTAGTAGATAGCTTCAAACGTCAAGCAGAACTCTAATGTCAACATGGATTTTAGATTTAGATCAGTAGCAGAAAGTGAGGATGGAGAGGAAGTTGGGAACGTTTCGAATTTGCCTTTCAATTTACCAGACATAGATGTTTATCTGGTATAAGCGGATATCCTAAAAGGCAAACAGACCAGCAATGAAATGCATAAATATCTTTTTCCTGGAGCCTTTTCAGAGTTTCCCTGGAGACAAATTTCATGTGCTTAAAGTGCTATTTGCTTTGATACTTGGCTGTCGAAGCAGCTAATACTTGAATAGGAATTATCCAAATGTGTGGAGATAGGTAATTTTTCAATCATTTCTATGTTGATTTTCAAGTTTGTCCATGTAAGTCTGGCAGAGCATATGTAATTTTGATTTTGACACTTTTAAAGTCAATTGTGTTAGATTTCTGTACCATGCAACCTTGTGTTTATTACTTATAATTAAGGAAATGAAGTTGGATCTGAAATGGTGGACGATGATATACATGCTGGAGTGTGAGGCTTTCCACATGATTAGTTATGCTTAATAAAGAAAACTTGGGGTAATTTTATCTTACCGTGAATATTTGTTGGATTTCTGTGCAGACTCTGGAGCTAGTCCACCAAGAAAGAGTAAGCTTATCGGCCAAACTAGTTGAGAAAAGGTTACTGGCCTGTTCTCAAGTATCTAATTTTGTCGTGTCCTCGAACTCAAAGAGATGGTATTCTTCAACTCTTCACTGAATTCCTTGGACTTTCAGCATTTACTATGCCAAGGTTGCCGAGGATATAGATGTCAAACTCCAGCAGCTACAAGTAAGATTTCTCAAGTTTTGACCTCTCAACTTTAGAATGTCGCCAAGCTGACAGTCTTTTTATCCTGTTCTTTTAGGGATGGCTTAACTGTCGCAAACCAAGCCCAGACACAGTGAGTGTGTGACTTGGTAGTCCTTTTTGTTTATTCGACTTTTGGACTTGCTGTTACCTTCAGATTTTAAATTTGATCGAGGAGGATCATCCTTCGTTGCGCTCCCACCATATATGTACTTTTAATTCACGTGCTCACAAATACATACAAACATCTTGGTTTCCATTGCTTCAGTCACTTTTTTCCCTCTTGTAGATCCTCAATATTAATCTTCGAAAGGCTGAACTTTTTTTTATCTTGTGAACTGAAGGCTGAATTAATAAAGGGAACTCTAATATTAATTATATTATGGTTCCCCTCTAGGAAAGAATTTGTTAACCACCTTGAATTCTCTTATGTCTGGCTTGGCTATTACCTTGCAGCCAAATGGTTAGTGATAAGCTATTAGATCATAGCAGTGCTTTGCTAACCTGAATATTGGCAGGTCAAGGAAACATTCGATGAAGAAAAGGTTGCAGCTGGAGGTATGGGTATTTAGCCTTTTCAAGTTTGAACTATAGGCCAGTGAAGGCATACATGAAATCTTCTTTAGAGTTTCTATTTTTATGTCATCGTGATCTTGTGCTTTTTAACAGCATGACACCTATTTCTTCAGCATAGATCATCATTTGGCTATACACTTAAAACAAGAATGGTTTCATTTTTCTTTCCATTGGTATGAGTTTAGTTTGACAGATATATCATTGAGATAAGGTCATCAATTCCCTTTAATAATTGCTGAGTCTCTGTCAACCTTTTCTTATTTTTTGCTGGAGCACTGTCAATGTACCTAGTAAAGCAGAGATAGTCAGTAACTCAATCGTGTCCATCATGACAGCCATATTACTAGTCTAGTCCTTAGTGTTGTTGGGCTGTTTGTTGCTTCATCTGGTCATCGCAATCTGATGTTTCAACTTAAGGCAGGATGTACACCAGGAAAACTTATCACATACATGTAAGCGCCAGCAAGCAGATACAATTAGGAGCCATGCTCCCTGTACTGTGCACTGTGAGGTTATGTTTTACAAAAACTTACATTGCAGTTTACTTTTGATAGCTAATGCTGAAACCCTTGCAGCAAGAGGCAAACTTTCCAATCACCTGCTTACTGACAACGTGGTACTTACAGACCAAAAACTGAAAACAAAAGAACTATGTTCATTGAGCAGAGTAGTTACTTAAATTTAATGCTTGAACTGACAGAACAATGAAGCAACCAAGGAACTGATCTTCAGTGTGGATTCTGCAACGGCAAAACTTGACGAGATCAAAAGAACAAAAGCTAAGCTAGCTGCAGAGATTTCTGCAGTTAAGTCCATATCTAAATTTCATGATGTGTTGATTTCACTTCTTTGATTAAAATGATTTTCACTAATTGTCAAAGCTTAGAGCGGATATGTGATAATATGCACTACAATGCTCATCTTGGGAGATAAGTGCTATACAATAGGGTATGCCAACTCATGGTCCTGAATGATGCACGTTCCATTTCAATTTGATAATCTAGCAGAAAACTGCCATGGAGCAGCTCGATTCAAATGACATGCCCAATTGACTAAACTGAGACCTCTGGGGGGGTTTTAGCTTTGATTTGGTACTTATGCTTCCATCTTTATCTGTTAATTTCGCCTTTTGATTTGATACTTATGCTTCCATCTTTTGCGTTAATTTCGTCCTTTGGCACGAGTGTGATGTCTGATTTTTAATCACTAGAAGCGAAGTTGTTAAGAGGCAACTGAACATTAGGAGGTAATATACTCGATTTGCAGCTCATCACCACTTCTTCATGAATGCTAATGGTGCCAGTGCAACGCCTATTATTGCAGATGAAGCAGCGAATCGAGCAAATGAAAAGCCGGTCAAATGAGTTCCAGGTGAGTATCAAGGCAATAGGTTTTGTCAAGTACGCATCATACTTGATCACCATGATACTTGTAGTTCATGCAATACCTATGTAGAATGTCTGCATTTGGTTTTAATGAACCAAATTGTTACAGATATAGGTAACTTAAAGTTCTATTAACGTGGTTTGGCTTGTCTGCTGAACTTGGTTCTAAAATGGATCCTTGGGGTACATTTCCAGGACTTTGTATTGATTGTACTTGGTTGTAGTTAAGACTCGGCATCTTTGTTTGCTGTGGTACGATGCAGGAAGAGCTAAGGGCAATGGACTTTAAGACTTTGGAAAAGGAACAAAAAGCTCTTTTGGCAGATATTGTTGGGGAGACTGAGTTCCAGCAGTCTCTGCAGAATCAAATCGAGAAACTGAAGGTAAAATTATTTTAAAACTGTGATTTTCATTAAAAAAAAAGAGTGAAATGGGTGTTAACAATATCGTATCTGAACAATGTGCTGTTAACTGGGGAGTGTGCCCATAAAACAGGATTGGTTTCACTCTACTTCCAACTTCTGTTATCTTCCAGAGCTAGGAGATTGTTCTTCTATAGTGTCTAGTTTTCTCTGAAATTTACTGTTCTTTCCCATAAGCTGTCTCAACTCAAACGAATAATTATGTTACAGACCCTACTGTTTGGAAATTTTCTTAGTACCCTTATTCATGCATATTGCCGGAATCATCTGTTTATCTGCTTTTAACAGGGAATATCACAGCTTGTGAAGTGCGCCTGCGGACAGGAGTACAAGATTGAGTTAGATGGTTGAGTAGGAACAGGAGAAGAAGCAGCCAGAACATCAGATACATGTAAGTTTTAACTACTAACTAGCCTAGTAATGTGATACTAAACTGGAATGACAAATCGCTGTAGTGGAATTTGCATCAATATAATAACGAGGTGAAGGAAAAGGAAGGAAAATAATGAAAAACGGAGACCGGCTGCCCAACCAAATAACTTGCTGCTTCATTGTAACATCCATACTTACTGACCATGTTGAGCGGGAATGCCTTCCAAACATAACATGGTCAGTAAGTCCTCAAGAAAAAGCTGCATAATGACGTTTCGATCGCCTCTGCATAATGGGCTAGCTCACTGACTTTGAAGGACGGAAATGCGGACAAGACAACAATTATATAAAAGCGGTTGGCAACAAGACCAATCAAATCCCAAAACTTCAAGCTTTAGGAGTCAAACTCTGATGCAAACCGTTGCTTTGTGGTCAGGACTAAAAGGACTTTTTGGCTCAAATGTGATGTTTGAAGATTCATCTCAATTATCAGGATTGTTAATTGGAGGGACGCCACATTTATATAATACCCATTGCAACTTAGTTTTTATGAGGTGCGGATAGACCTTAACAAGTTGCAATAAAACTTTTCAAGTATCATCAATTTTTCTGGTAGACTTACAAACCAGATTCAATCAACAACGTTAGATGACCCCCTAATAGCAATGGAGCCATATAGAGAGCAGAGCCTTGTGGAGCTCAGATGGGCACTTGTCCCATTTCGTGCTTATTGAATCTGTAATTATAGGTCAATTTGGCTCATAAATTTGGCTTTTTATCCCATTAATTTGTCATGAAATGTTGTTCTGACAAAAAAAAAAATTAAAAAGCATGAATCGATGGCTTAAAGTAAAATTGTCGGGACGATACTGTTTTAGATTCACAAGGAAATTAGGAAAGTCAGACATCTATCCTCTCCTTTTTCATTTGCAAATAGCACTGGAGAGCCATTATAGGAAATGAACATGCTACTTTCGATGTCATCTAAACGTGTCTCACCTGTCCAAGTAAAGAAGCTGCAAAAAGTTTCTTCTTGATCAGGTGCAGCTGGGTTACAACTTTGTCAATGCTCATGCGTCTTCTAGGCTCCTCCACAGAGCAAGCGAGTTCCAAGCAACCCTTTGAAGTTTGCGGAGATTTGCCAATGAAGGGACTTTCCCAAAGAGCTTATTGTCTGAAAGTTGGAACACTAGATTTGTGGAATTGGATATCGATGAAGGAATTGATCTGGTGAACTGCTTAGCAACAATGCTAAATGCTTGAAGGTTCGGGAATCCTATATCATGCCGTGGATTTGGTTCGTTTGTACATCGATTATAGTCAGCAAAGACAAGTTGAAGACGGAAGGTGGAATGATACCTGAAAGCCCATTGATTGCCAAGGAGAGCTCTTCTAGTTTGGTTAGCCAACCTAGAGATTGGGGAATTATCCTACTCAAACCATTTAGGGCACAGTACAGCCACGCCACAGATGATAAATTGCCTATGGATAAAGGGATTCTGCCAATTAATTGGTTCATAGAAAGGCTGACCCATTGAAGATAAGACAAGGTGAATTGTAGGATAAATCCAAGATTTGGAGCTGATACAGCCGACCAATTTGGGAATGGATTTGTTTTGTAGGCACAATCCTCTCAAGAAGCTACGCTTCCCGATGTGAGGTGAGATGGGTCTCAAGAGTCTTTGAGAATGGTTCAGCACAGTGACTCTGTGGTGTCGATGACCACACCTAACCCCATATACCATTGACAAAAGTCGGTGCTGTCGTTCCACGAAACCCCAACCTAAGAGGGTCGCTAGTTATTTCAGCCTTGAATGCAAGTAATGTAAGTCCGTCTGTATTGTTAGTAGTAGCAAAACGATGACAACAAAGCACGACACGAGGTGGGCAGCCAAAAGAAGATGAGAACAAATGCGTTGTGCACAAATCAGATGCAATTGTGCCATTTCATCAGCATAAATTGGGTACTAAGTCGCGAAGGAATGACTGAAGTGATATGCATGAGATGGAGCAGCTTAAGTTATATACTGAACAACCTCACACAAAAGTGCTTTTATAGAAGCTATGTAGGACCGTGAAAGAGTTCATCTCGTACGCATTCGACACACAAAATCCGTGGAAAGAGTTCTTAATGGTATGCATTTGACAAGAGAATTACCAAAAAAATCATAATCCTATTATAATTGTGCTATTTCGATCCTAATTTTTTTTTGCTAATGTAATTCTAAACATTTTGTAATTGCATCAAGTTAGCCTATCCAATCAGTTTTAGCTAGCTAATGCTAACATGGACTTTGACCGATGTCGATTGTTTGGCTAATGTTGACGTTGACAACTTTTAATAATATTTTTTAAATTTTTTATTACTTTTTTTGTTTTTCCTCTTCTTCCCCCTTTTCCTTTTTTTACCCACAGTGGCGGCAAGGTGGGTGTTCATGTCGGCATCGACTTGCCAAAATTGGCCGAATAAACTAAATTGGTATGATTACAAAAGACTCGAGATTGAATTGGCCAAAAAAAAATATGATTGAATTAGCACAATTATAATAAGTGTAGGATTTTTTTAGTAATTTTTCCTGCATATGACTTACAAAATCCTTCAAAAGTATGATGCAACTTAAGATGGTCTTCTACGACAAAAAAAAAAATGATCTTCTAACGCTATAATGCTTGTACCGGTGTTTCCAACCTTTTTTCCAATCTGAAAGCCCAAAAGACACGCTTGGCCACCCATTGGCAATGACCGTTCAATGTCAACAAAATCATTTTGTGAGAGAATTATAATATATCGATGCCACAAACCATTTGACACTCCATAAACATCATTTTCTATGTTCCTACAGCGAGTTGAACCCAAATCGCACATCCGTGGAAAGGGATCTTTACGTCATTATTCCGCTCAACATCAAAGACCGAAAAAAATATTACTTTTTCTTATTGGACTGACGTCAAATCTAATTAGGATTATAGTCAAAATGATTGACAATTCATGACATCAATTTGATACTCACTCTTTGTGTCATTTTGTGCTGATTGCGATTTCTTTCAATTAAATACCAATGACCATATTTTAAGTCGTGTAATCTTTGAATTAATTCCATCGTGTCGTGTAGGATCTTTCTCGATATATTTCTGGCTTGTTTGAGTTTATCTTGAATTATGAATTGCCACTCTTAGCTCTATTAGCGTTACAATTTGCGGAGAGAATGATTTCAATGATCTCAAAATAATTCCAACCTGCTTAGTGCCTTATTTACTGGGCAAAAGGACGATGAGGAGGATCAAGACAAAAGCTGATCATCATCATAAGTGTTACCGATTGCAATTCCCTCGCACATGGGATAAATATGAAAAAGAAAAATTATATTAGAAACCTAAATCCTTTTTATGAAATGTTTCAAAATAGCAAAATTAAGTTCTTATGGAGTGCAATTATCGGCAGTGGTTTCCGACCACCGGCTGTGGGGCGGAGTGGGCACGTCCTCCCAAGACGAGGCACCGTGCCCCGCAAAGCAAAAAAAAAAAAAAATTAAAAATATATATTATATATATAATCGTTAAATTTTTCTTAACAATTATGAATTATTCTATTTTAAACTTACTCATATTCTATAATTATTTAAAAAAGCACGATCTCATTAACTTGACTCTACTTATTTATATTATTCACTTGACGATGCAAATGAGCAACACCGTGTTCGTGACTTGACACGCCTGAATCAGCAACTATCGACGTAGCTCTTGCTGCCATATGTCAACATGTGATTCATTCACTTCATGTTTACGTGGCGATGCTATCTCCTGAATTGTCACGCCAACATCTAATGTGGCATCGCCATGTCGTTAGCCATGTGGTGACATGTGTCGACCCACCTATTGTTGATTGGGCTTTTGACGTGGCGCTAACGTTAGCATTTTCTCCATCACTTATACATTTTGCTGTCATATTTGCACTCTCTTTATGCCAAAATTATGATATTTCATTAGAAAAACATTATGATATTTGCACTCTCTTTATGCCACCCAGTGTTACCTGGTAGGTTCATTGTCTGTACCACGCCCCCATCCTTTCAGGGGGAAGGCACCGCGGGCTCCCCTAACCCCACCCGAACCCCATAAGGGGTTTGTGGCCGAGATGGGATATGGGCAGTCCCCTACATTTACCTCCATAGGAGGGTCACCAGAGGGAGCAGTTTAAGGTCCTACTCAGGACCTATTAGAAAAACACTATGCCACGCAACTCATGGAACGCAGTGCGTTAAAAAAAAATCAACACTTGCTCCAATACCCATTTTAGATTTTGGGATCAGCGGAATCGCAACCTTCATCTCATAATCAACGACTGTTTCTCCAATAAATGTATTACCAATGGTCGAAGATGCAATCACAAGCGAAAAGACACACCAAAGTTTGCACAGTCATTATGCTACTTGATCCGCACAATTCAGATTTACTCTCCCATGTAACATGGCTTTGATGGAGATATAATATACAGTTCTTCGAAAAGGACAAAGTAACTTATTTTGTTCTTCCCAATTATTACTTTTCTTTTACCTTAGGATGAAAATAGGGTGTAAATAAGAGACTGTTATATCATCCAATTACCCCCCATTTCAACCGATGATGGCTTGGTTTAAGCATAGCGGTGCTTATCTACACTCAACTGATCCCTCACAAAGGAACTCCAAGAAGCACATGACTTGGGGATCATAGGCTAGGCTGGATCTGATGTCCAACAAAATGTAATTGCCTCAGTCTAACAATGAGCGCACATTACTGTGCAAGAGGTGTTCTTATTTTGAAAGCAAACAACCTTCTGTTGATTGTTCACACGATCGCCTGATCCCCTCTGCCAAAGTATGAAAATAATCATCCCTAATGCACGATGAAGTTTGGTCGTCGCTGAGAAAATTTTCTATATTTGGAAAGCCCAAATTATCCGTGATAAATTACCTCACGCGTGATAATATCTTTTGTTGTATAACTTCTCGGTTGGGATTAGAAATGTGCTGGTAAAATAGTTATTTTGATGAAAAAAAGTCATATCTCTTTTTTCTTGATAATATTAAACATAGAGTTACTTTCTATAAATATGAAATTAACAAATCGACAAGTTATTCCATAAATTCTAGGAGAACAAGACTACTGATGAGCATTGAAGATCAATTTTCCGTTATCTAGTACTTGTCGAGGTTCAACTTTCATAGCTAGTGTTTCTCGATCGTATTATCGGTTCTCAATAACCAATCTTACATATGTTGATCTAACATGATTCTCACGTACTAGTGAGGTAAATTAGTCGGCGATGATAAATTAAGATAAGTGAGCTGATAAATTAAGATAAGTGAGCGGAATGAATCGTGAATCAAGATAAGTGAAGAGAATCTAACATCCTCCACCAAGGAGAGGGTCTCAGATCATGGCACGAAGTGAAGAATCAATCGGACATACAGAGCAATACCTTCCATGTATCCACTCTGATTCCAAGGAGCCAGAAACTGTATTGCAGATATTGATGGTCCAGTCCATAAAATCCCTCGTGTACTTACCTCACATCATTTACGACACCTCAAATTAGAGAGTTAGAAAAAAGCCTGAGGAAGAGCCGCTTCATTGACTCATGAACTTGCTCGACAAGCATTCGATTCTTGCGACTTTGGGCCATATCCCATATCTCGAACATCTGTTTTCGCAAGCAACCCTGAATGTTTCTGCCACTTCATCCACTCCTTTCGCACTCCTTTTCTGGTCGACTGTCAAGCGCAGATATAGTCACTAATCAAACAAAAGCATCTGATGAAGTTTTGCCCAAAAGATTCAGAGCCTGAGTTCTATTAAAAGAGCCATCAAATGGCATTTGGCAATTTTTCCATGCACTGCCTCTTCCACATACCAAAAGCCATTCAACTTCATATGCTGGGCTAAACTTAGTGACATTTTTTTTTCATCAATACTGTATCAATCCACTAATAGCCAGTGCAGAACAATAAACTTCATCTTATCATGAAATGAATATGAATCGTATGCTATTAGCGCAATTGAAAATGTCGAGCAATTTGGCTAATTAGTTACTAACGCTGGTGGATTACATTTGAAATTCTTGCCCTTCCCTGCTGTACTAGTTGAATTTGCAATTAGAAGAATTAATTCGAATTCTTTTAATTGCCATGTAAAAAAGCCAAGTCGAAGTCGCCTCTGCATAATGGACTGACCAGCTCACGAGCATCAAAGGACCGGAAACGAAAGCAGAACAGCAAAATCCCAAGGCCTCAAAGTCAACCGGTTTCCCTTGAAAACATGTGGTCATTAGCTGACCGTTCCTCCATCAGTTGACTGAGGGACGGTCAGCTAAGCCGCTCCCTTTAATAATTGGCCTCCGATGCAAAAAATAGAATTGTTAATTAGAGCGCCGCTACATTCGTATAAAATCAACTGCAATCCCGCCATCCTCCGCTCGAGTTCCCCTCTCTCTCTCTCTCCCGATCGCTGTCTCGTGCAAAGCCAAGTCGTCTATGATTGTCACCGTCACGAGCTTACAACACCATCGCTAGTGCTGATTCACCGCGATCGTTAGTGACATCGAGCTCGTATCCCAGCCACGTCCTACATTCGTGAACTATACTGAGTCCTGCCTCTTTCAAGAACTCAAGTGCACTTCATTCAGTCATTTAGCGGTTATAGCTGAAAGATGCATTCTCTGATTTTGTTGCGAGATTAGTAGTCCCGTTTATCACTGCAATAGAGTTTCTCATCGTCAATGTCGCGTGATACAGAGGTTTCCATAAAATGTCCTGTTCTTACTCGGTCTGTCTCAGCTCACGGCTCTGTTGACGAAGGAGTTGGAGATGCTAGTTCCTAATCAGGAAATTTAAGCTCGGCTTTTCACTAGATTTGAGTTTTACCACTCAGTATTGCTGCACAGAAAATTTTAAGGAAAAGCAACTTTGTTTGATGACTTTCTGCTTTGTACATAGCGTGGCAATTGACGTGAATGTATTTACAGTTTGAAAATGGAGGAATACTTGCAGTACATGAAGACACTGCGATGTCAAATGAACGGTACAACATCTCTACCTGTCATTCTATCGAAATAAAACATGTACCCCTTATGTAAAAAGAAATGTTGCTGATTTGCAATTGTGAATCGAAGATTTGGAGGATCAGGCGCCCAAGATCTTAGTCGAAGAGCAGATGCAGATTACTACCATTCAATCTCTGGAGAGCGACCTCACTTCAGGTTTGGTTTCTCCTCTTATACACTACTTCTCTTGCATACATGACCACACGCAGGCACACAGTTTTCTTAACAAGCTAAGATTCCCAATGTAGGGTGAAATGGATCCCAACAGTCCTTGGGAATGGAGGTCTAATACCATGACTCTGTGGCGTCGATGATCGCACATAACCCCATGCCATTGACAAAAGTCAGTGCTGTCATTCCATGAGTTAAGCTGCCCGAAAGCATCATTAGTTATCTTAGCCTTGAATGCAAGCAATGCAAACCTGTCTGTATTGTTAGTAGCGGAATTGGCTACATTGAAGCATGGCACAGGATCGGCAACGAAATGAAGCCAAGAACAACGAAGCTGTGCACAATTGAGATATGAATGTCCCATTTTTAAGAGCATAAATAGGGGACTAATTCTGTCGCACCCCAAATCCTATATGGATGAGGGAGTAACACAGTCGTTCTTTCTGTAAAGGATGCAGCATCAAACTATACCCCAAATATCCAGCTCCCAATAGTTCCCATCATAATGCTCTTGCTCTATTGATCACTAACTGAGGCACCTAAAAAACATGATAAGAAGAAAAAAATAAGCTATCACGGCCCAGTGAGTAATATATTTCTTCTAAGCGGATCGAGCAATCATTATGCATATTTAAAATACAAACATAATTCACTTTCGCCAATTGTGCCTTCCCCAAGTTTAGTCAATTGTGTGCTCCTCAAGTTTAGGCAATGGTGTGGTTGAGATCTACCCTTGCTCCCCAAGTTGGAATGGAGGGCCAAGATGTGCTCTTCTTCCCCAAGTTTTCCTCTTTTTCCCTCGTTTCTCTCACTTTCTCTCTCTACCCCTCCCTTTGGACGAATTTTCCTTCATCCCTCTCTCTCATCTCATACCCATTCCTCTCTCTTTCTCTCTCAGTTGCTGCCCTACGTCATCGTACCGTGCCGCCTTACCGTTCGCCGTCCCTCAAGTCGCGAGCAACCATCACCGCCGAACCACCACCAAGCCACCAAGCTTCCTTGGCCATGAGCTCAAACTATTGCCGCTCCTGTGGTGCCGCTGTTTGAATCGTGAGCTCCACATTCTCGTCACCGTCATGCCGCCATCGCTGTTAGCTCGTCATCACCGTAAAACCGTGAGTTAACTTCCTAATCTTTGATTAGGCTGTTAATTGTGTATAGGGGTGGTTTAGATTAAGGCTAATGGTAGTTAGTATGGTTTAGTTGATAGGTTATCGCGATAGGTGATAAGTGAACTTGATAGGTCATCACCGAATGGATGATAAGCTATCGAGAAATTGGTGATAAGCCATCACCAAAGGGTGATAAGCTATCGGAAAATAAGCGATAAGCTATCGCTAAATAGGCGATAAGCTATCGGTTTAAGGTTTATAGGCTATCGCAATAGGGTGATAAGTGATTATTTTTATGGGTTTTGTACTTGATTTATTGGATGAATTTATGCATAATTCATATTGTTTGAGCTTATTATGCCATGATGTTGATTGCCCAAATCATAAGTTTTAAATGCTATTTTCAAAGAAGGTTTTACTTACAAGAAAATGGCAAACTTTGAGGCGTCATGTTTGGACATCATGTTTTATGTGCTAAATGGGGCAATGGAGTTTTAAAACGAAAGTGTGCAAAGTTTGGTGGGTTGATTTTAAGTACATGACCACATATGACTATTTCGCCGGAATTTTAATTGTAAAGATTTTCTGAGATTTTTTATTTGAGCACGAATTCTTTCACACTAGGCTAATTGATGACAGATATTCTTGAGACACTGCGTGTGCAAAATGCATGAGTGCTAATGCACAATCTAAGAGTGATGTTATGACTTGCACATGTATGGCATGGATATATATATGAGTCGCATGAGGCATGTGTGAATTGTTATAAGCAGGGATGTGCCAAGGCGAGGTAAGGATGCCTGCGAGTTATTTGACGGCTTTAATATTCGTCTTTGGGGTTGATTGATGGACCATGTTTATAGTTAAGGCAAAGCAAGGTTTGCTTTGCTATTGATCTGCCGTCGATATAATGCTGCATGTTTAGACTGCTTTCGAGACGAATTAGCATCCTAATTGAGGATTAGGTTGTTAACTCGCTGGGATATCTATATCTCACCCCATTGTTGATTAATATTTTTCAAGCCCGTGGTATGGAGTGAGAGTGCTAGTATGAACACCTAGAGGGGGGTAATAGGTGTAAAAACAAATTCTTCTTTTTTTAATGACTTAATTCAGAACAAGGATATAAAAGAGTATAGATGAATAGATAATACTACGAATTAAATAAAGAGATAAGGAAAAAGAATTGAAACACAGAGTTTATAGTGGTTCGGCTTAGACCAAGCCTACGTCCACTCTCCCACGCTAACAACCCACCGGCTGGATTTCACTATGAATCAAAAGAGATGTTACAATCTCACGTCCTCGATTCCATAGTGCAGAGACTCTACTACACTTCCTCGAGGTCTCACAAAATTCTCTCTTTTGAGTACAGTTGAATGCTCAACAAATGAATTATCAAAGAGTGAGGAGCTTCAGACTTTGGAATTTTTCTATCTTGCACACACTCGAATAACTAGAGCGTCTTCATTTTATACTCCTCCATGCCTACATAACTGTTGGCACCTTCCAAAGGAGTTCGTCCAATCTACCCGTTGGACCGAATCAATTAGGGAGATCTCGTGTTATTTAAGGAATATAAAGATAGCCCACCAATCATGTTCGCCCATACAATCAGGATCTAGGTTTCCATAAGTAGAACCTTCCAAGTATACTTCGTCAATCAACGGATCTGTCTTACTCGATTTACTTGTCATACGAATAATAGATCTTTATATGCTTTCTCCAACCGTGAGATAATTTTCAACCAATCGAATCAAATCCTTAAGAATATCTTCATATCTGGATAAGACTTCCTCGACGATCTAGAAACTGTCAACGAGGGCAGACTTTAAATCTTGAGTCTGGCGATCTTCAGTCTGGAAGTCTTCAGACTTTGATAGATGAGTCTGGAAATCTTCAGACTAGGAAACGTTTTGTCAACTTCAAAATACAAAAGGAAGATTTATCCAACAATCTCCCCCTTTTTTATGGTGACAAAACTTTCCTGCAGATTTAGACACTTTGACCTGCAAAATAACACTCAAGCAAACCAAGATTTTCTTATACAAATATTATTAAAGATTAGAAAAAGATAGTGGCGAATCTGTGAATCTGCAATCACAAAAAACATGTTAGTCTTGAAAACACAACTATCTTTAACATAATTAATAATAGCTTAAGTTACTTAGCAAGCCTCAGTAGTCCAAACCAGTCCAAAACAGAATCACACCAAACAAATATAAAGTCCAAACCAAACAAAGATAATGTCAACACGTCAACAAATCTGCATAAACTTCTCCCCCTTTTTGTCAACAGCAAAAAGTGGAGATCGAACAAAAAAGAGATTGTTGAAAAAGATCAAGATTTAAGGCTGTTTAGGCATGCGAACAAGCTCATATTCTCCCATTGAGTGCACTGTCTTTTCAAACTTGTCAAAACTTTGCTTCAGCGCCTGAAATTCTTCACCCTGCACATTAGACTGAACTTGATTCTTCAGGGTATTTAACTATTCATGAAGAGACACTGAAGTGGCCTTAACAGCGTTCTTGAGATCCAGCATCTCAAAACTCATAGCATATTGCTGATTCCGCACATCCAATAAAATTTCTAGCAGTCTTGAAAAGTCTGTTGTTTGAGCAGTTGTATCACTTGGACCAGTAGAGTGTAACTCGGGGAATTTGAGAAATGATGGAGCCTTAGTGGATGGTCCACCATGACTGTCTTCTAGATAATGCGAGGCATACACTTCTTCTGAGTCTGCTGCAGAATGACTTACATCACTAGCAAATAAAGGTGAAGAAGTACCTTTTTGTCCATCAGCTCCCCCTGTTTTAATGCCCTCAGGTGGAGTAGGTAAAGCTTCCTCAGCCTCAAAGTGATGCGCTCCAACAGATTCATCTCCTCTTATCTCAGAATAACTAGACAAAGAGATAGCCAAAGTTGGCTCGAAGGAGTCTTCTGGACCCTGATCTCCTTCTCTCTCTTCTTTTTCCGCTTCTTATTCTGCTTCTTCCACTTCTTCTTCTTCTGCTTCTTCTTCTTCTTCTTCTTCTTCCTCTTCCTCCTTTGCTTCTGCTTCTTCTCTTCTTCTTTCCTCTGTTTCCCTCTGTTCTTCTTCCTTCTCCGATTCTTCTTTCTCTTTTTCTCTTTCTTCTTCTGACTCTTCTCTTCTCTCACGAAAGCTGACAAAAGTCTTTAAATTTCTCAAGGCAGATACAGTAAACTCATCCTCATCTTCTTCGTCTTCCAAAATGAGAGCTCTTTTCTTCTTTACAGGAGCAACCATGGGCTCCTTGCCTTTTCTTTTAGCCGCAGCAGAGTCTTGCTTTGCTTTGAGAGGAGATTTCTCCTTCATACGCTCCAGCACTTTGTTCAGCTCCTTTAAGTGCATCTTTGTCACCATTTTGAAACCAATTACCATCGGAGCAATGGCTTTCAAGCTTAATGGTGCAGAGATATGAATTTTGAAGTGCCTAAAGAGTCTTGTGATAAGAGCAGAATAAGGAAGCTGTCCCTTATCCTTCATCACAGTTCGATACATGTGGAACAGTATGGTGTGAGGTAGAGAGAACTTAAAACCAGTATTGATTGCACACATCAATTTGGTTTCAGATCGAGAAATATCAGTCTTGGATGTCGATTTAGGACGAATGCAATTAATCACAATTTTGTACAGCAAAATGTTAGAGGCACTCATCCTTAAATAAGAAAGTTTTCCTTCAACATCCCTGTCTCTCACCAAAGATAGAATAGCATGAGCAATGGACACACTAATTGGTTGGAAACTCGTTCTTTCCACCCCAATTATGTCAGCTAAAATGTCTGTGTTCACCCAAAAATTCCCCGTCCTTCACAGTGAAGATAAAACTTTGTGCATCCAAGAAAGATAGATTCGAATAAAAGTAAGCAGTAAGCTCTGGAAATACAGCAGTGGATTCAGAACAGAACTTTTCCAATTGCAATAAAGCAAACTTTTCCCTTAGATTAACTTTTATCGAATCCAGGAAATCGAAGTCAACAGTCCTAGGGTTCATCACCCCTCTCTTCAAAAGACTTGCATAAACCTTTTTATGATTCTTGGATCTAAAAAAGTTCGAACCATCAGTAATGTCTGCAGCCACCCTAGATCTAGGTTGAAAGTGAGAATACAACCTTTCATCATCATCCAGAGTTTGCGGTTGATTCGCAGTGCCATATTGTGGATCACTTGGAATATTCGCAAACACTTTCTCAGCCGATCCTTTCTCCATAACTCCTAGCTTCTCCAACTCTCTCAAAAACAGGGTTTCATTCTTGAATCCTCTATCTTTTAAGAACTCATCAATTAAAGACATTGGCGTTCCTCCATTCTTCAAATTCGAGTAGAGTTTGTAAGCATTCTTTGGAGTTAGAGTTCTTACAGGTTCAGCCTCTTCTATGACTTCATCAGCTGGTCGATTCGGGGAAGGTTGACGCTGCTGAGAAGGTTGTTGCTAACTTGGACGCATTGGAGGAGAATCTTCTTCTTCGGTTAAGTCAAAGTGGGTAGGACCCTCAGGCATGCGACGTGGTCCCCTGCTTGCAATCCTCGAAGACTTTCTTGGAGACATTGTCACTCTAATGGAGAGAATCACCAACTTGTTCGAGAAAGGTGAAAACTTTCGAACGAATTGAGAGTGAAAGTGAAAGAAAATAGGAATTTTGTATTCTAGGGTTTCGGAGTAAAAGTGAAGAATACGATACTCAGCGGTATAGAAAGTAAGTGAAGCGAGGTAATCGAAGCGTCATAAAAGGAAATAAAAAAGATGTCTTTTCAAAAACAATAACTTCCCTTTTTGAAATTAACTGAATTTTTTTTTAAAATCAATAATTACCTTTTTGAAATAAGGAGTAAATTAAGAAAGATAATTCCAATCGACTCACAGTCAATAGATAATTGTACCTTTTCAAATTAAAATTAGAAACAACTTACAGTCATAGCTTGAGGTCTTCTGAGTCTGAACATTTAAAGACTTCTAACTTTGAGTCTTGAGAGTATCCAAACCTTGTTGAGTAAGAGATATGATATTAAGTCTGGTACGAATAGACTCAAATAGATTTTTCTCCAGTGGCTTTGTAAATATGTCTGCCCGTTGATTCTTAAAGTCAATGAACTGGATCATTACTTGTCCATTTTGAACATGATCTCTAATAAAATGATGTCGAATCTCTATATGCTTTGTTCTTAAATGAAGAATAGGGTTCTTGGTAAGATTAATCGCGCTGGTGTTGTCACATTTGATCTCGGTGCAAGAATCTTTGACTCCAAAATCTCTTAGTTGTTATTCTATTTATAAGATTTGAAAACAGCAACTTCCAAGAGCCACATACTCTACTTCTGCTGTTGAAAGGGCTACCGTACTTTGCTTCCTTGAAAACTAGGATACTGTCCTATTGCCGAGTAATTGACAAGTACCGAAAGTACTCTTCCTTTCAACTCTGCAACCTGCTAGATCTGCATCTGAATATCCAAGGAGGGTAAAGTCTCCTTCTTTAGGTTACCATAAACCTAACTTTGAAGTTGTTGCAACGTATTTGATGATGCGTTTTGCAGCACTTAGATGAGATTCTTTTGGATCTGATTGAAATCTGGCACACATGCAAACACTAAACAAAATGTCAGGTCTAGAAGCAGTAAGATAAAGAAGTGAACCAATAATACTCTTGTAAAGTTTCTGGTCAACTTTTTTTCCTTCTTCATCTTTATCCAGCTTCAAAGAACTAGACATTGGAATTTCAACTTTTTTGCAATTATCCAAACCGAACTTTTTAACTAGTTCTTTCGCATATTTTTCTTGGTGAATGAAAATTCCTTCTTTCAATTGTTTTACTTGTAAACCGAGAAAGAAAGATAATTCACCCATCATGCTCATTTCAAATTCATCCTGCATAGACTTTCGTTAGTAGAGTCAAAAATTATATCATCAACATAAATTTGAACAAGCAAAAAAAATTTACCTTCCTTTTTGATAAACAGAGTTGTATCCACTTTACCTTTGGCAAAACCATTTTGAGTTAAGAACTTACTTAACCTGTCGTACCAAGCTCGAGGTGCTTGCTTTAAACCATATAGAGCCTTTTTCAGTCTGAATACTGAATCTGGCTTCTTTAGGTCTTCAAAACCGGGAGGTTGTTCCACATAGACTTCTTCTTGGATAAATCCATTCAGGAATGCGCTTTTGACGTCCATTTGGAATAACCTGAAATTCTTATAACAAGCAAAAGCAAGTAATAATCTAATTGCTTCTAACCTTGCTACCGGTACGTAAGTCTCATCATAGTCTATCCCTTCTTCTTGCGTATATCCTTTGACAAGTCTTGCTTTGTTCCTTATAACTTTTCCTTTTTCGTCCATCTTGTTCCTGAAAACCCATTTTGCTCCAATAACAGATTTATCCTTTGGTTTAGGAGTCAGTTCCCAAACATCATTAATGCTAAACTGCTTGAGCTCTTCTTGCATAGCTTCTACCCAGCTTTCATCAGATAAAGTTTCTTCTATACTTCAAGTTCTATTCCAGAAATAAGAGCCACTGCACTAGACTCTTCACGCCTTTTGAATCTTGTTCGAATCCCTTCATCAATGTTACCAATGATGAGATCTTCAGGATGACTAGACTTGTGCTTCCAGTTCCTGGATGATCTGACAGCTTGTTGAATTTCTTCTGCAGTTGAATCTTCAATATTCAATTGTTGATGTCCTTCTATGGTCTGAGCTTCTTCAGGGGAAGTAGACTTTGTAGAGTCTAGAGCAAGTTCAGATTCTTCAAGTTGAGTCCAGATTGATTGATTTTGCATAGAATCTTGAAATTTGACATTCATCAATTCTTCCACAGACTAAGTCTTCTTATTTTATACTCTGTATGCTTTGCTGGAAGTTGAATATTCAAGGAAGATTCCTTCGTCTGACTTTTCTTCAAACTTACCAATTCGATCATTTGCATTTTTCAAAATAAAACATTTGCCACCAAACACATGAAAGTAAGAAACAATTGGCTTCTTTCCTTTGAATAGCTCATAGGGAGTTTTCTCCAAAATTGGCCTTAAGGCAACTCTGTTAATAATATAACAAGCTGTAGAAACAGCTTCAGCCCAAAAACGAGAAGAAATATTGTTTTCAATTAAAAGAGTTCTAGCCATTTCTTGCAAAGATCTATTCTTCCTATCCACAACTCCATTTTGCTCAGGAGTGTAAGGAGAAGAAAACATATGCTGAAAACCAGATTCTTCACAAAATATAGTAAAGTCTTGATTTTCAAACTCACCTCCATGGTCTGTCCGAATACTTGAAATAGAATACCATTTCTCATTCTGAATTTTCTTGGCAAACTTTGAAAAGTAGAAGAAAGTTTCAGACTTACTTGCCAAGAAGTAGACCTAAGTAAATCGTGAATAATCATCCACTATTACTAGGCAATATTTCTTTCCACCAATGCTTTGAGTTCTCGTTGGTCCAAATAGGTCCATATGCAGGAGCTGTAATACACGAATAATGGAAACTTGATTTATTGGTTTAAAGGAATTTCTAACCTGTTTTCCCAATACACATGGTGTGCATAAGTCAGATTTTTGATACTTTAGGTTGGGAAGTCCACGAACAAGCTTCTTTGAAGAGATCTTGGCAATTTGCTTCATGTTGATATGACCAAGCTTTCGATGCCAGAGATTTGCTTCATCTTGGATTGAGATTAGCCATTGAAATCTTTCTGGATTGATATCCAAAAGATAGATATTCCCATGTCTTCGCCCAATAAAGGATTGTGAAAGATCTTTACTAGTGCCTGAACATATTCCTTCTTGAAAATTGATCTTGAATCCAGTGTCGCACAATTGGCTAATGCTGAGCAAGTTGTAGTTAAGTCCTTCCACTAAGGAGACGTTGTTGATTATGAGACTTCCAATTTTTAAAGTTCCGCTTCCAACAATTCTTCCTTTGCTGTTTCCGCCAAAAGAAACTTTTCAACCTGTTACTTGTATAAGTTTGATAAAATAATTTGAATCTCCAGTCATATGTCTTGAGCAGCCACTATCCAAATACTATTTTCCATTTTTCTTGATAGTGACCTGCAATTAAAAAGGAAACTCAAGCTTTCTTTGGTACCCACACTTTCTTAGGTCCAGTAGAGTTAGTGCAATAAATAGTCTTTGCGCAATCCTTCTTAACAGGCTTCCAAACCATAGAACATTCTTTCTCAAAGTGTTCTGAACTATTACACTTAGAACATCTAAGAGCACTTCGGCCAACAGGTTTTACAAAGACTTTTTGAAAATGATTCTTGTAAAAGGTTTTTCTAGGTCTTTTTTTGATTCTTTCCTTTACTTTTGGAAAATCAATTAAAGGAATGGTTTCAGGGGTCATTCTCAATCCTGATTTGTTAAAGTAAGGTCTTTGTACTGAAAGAATCTTTTCCAATTTCTCAGATCCCATAGAAAACCTTTTTGAAATGCTTGAAATATCATTTTTCAAAAGTGTGTTTTCTTTTGAAAGAGAATCTACATTTTCTTTTAAAGTTACGAAACTTTTATCCAGATTTTCAAACTTTTCTTTCCATAAAGTTTCTTGTTGCTTCAGTGTAATATTTTCCCTTTTCAATTCGAAAATCCTCTTAAGAGAGACTTTGAGACTAAGACACAGTTCATCAATGTACTTTGAGACTTTAATAGGGATCTTTGAATTACTTACATCGATTTCACTATCCGAATCTAAGTCTGTATCAATTTTAGAGTCTGAGTCTGATTCTGATTTTTCCATTAAACAAATGTTGGCATAATCATCATCACTCTCTTCGCATTCAGTATCACTCCAAGTTTCTGCTTTAAGTGCATTTCTGTATTTCTCAGCTTTTCCTTTCTTTTTCTTCAGCAAGGGACAGTTGGGTCTGATGTGTCCCTTTTTCTTGCATTCAAAACAAATCACATCTTTATTTAAATCATCATCCTCACAACTGGTTTGTTTTGAAATCTTTGAGAACTTTGTTTCTTCCAATTGAATCTTCTTTCATTTTTATTCAGTTTCCTGAACCTTCTTATCATGAGAGCAAGTTCTTCATCGTCCATATCATCTTCAGAGTCTGTAACATCATAATCTTCGTTAGATTTTAAAGCAATAGACTTCCTACCTTTGGGATCTTCTTCTTCACTGATTTGCTCTACTTCATAGGACTGAAGTGTTCCAACCAATTCGTCAACGGAGAGTGGTATGATCCTTTGTGTTTCCCTTATTGAAGTCTTTATATGATTTCACTCTTTGGAAAGTCCACGCAGCAATTTGTTAACCTTCATAGGTCCTGAGATTGGTTGACCTTGATATTCAAGACCATTCACAATTTTTGTAAAACGGCTAAACATGTCAATAATAGATTCTGCTGGCTTCATTTTGAAGGCTTCATATTGACCGAGTAGAATATTGATTCTAGTTTCTTTTACTCGATCTGTTCCTTCATAAGTAATATGCAGTCTATCCCAGACTTCTTTAGCTGTTTTACAGGAAGATATTTTGTTATATTCAGTAGGAGATAATGCACAATATAAGGAGTAAATTGCTTTTGCATCAAGAGCTTGTCTCTTGGTTATCTCTTCTTGAGTCATATCGCTAGCCTCTGCAACTTCTTTCCCTCTTTCTGAGATTGTAGCTTTAGGAATGATTCCTTTGTCTACCACATCCCATTCTAGAGGATCTTTCGATCTTAGGAATGCCTCCATCTTGTTTTTCCATATGTAGTATTCCTTTCCATCGAAATAAGGCGGTCTTGTGTTGCTTTGACCTTCAACCAACCCTGGAGCCAACATACTAGCCATGGATCTTTAACTCTGAAGTAAAAACACTTCAAATAAATGAGTACGCAAGCTCTGATACCAATTGAGAGTGCTAGTATAAACACCTATAGGGGGTGAATAGGTGTAAAAACAAATTCTTCTTTTCTTAGTGACTTAATTCAGAACAAGGATATAAAAGAGTATAGATGAATAGATAATACTACGAATTAAGTAAAGAGATAAGGAAAGAGAATTGAAACACAGAGTTTATAGTGGTTCGGCTTAGACCAAGCCTACGTCCACTCTCCCATGCTGACAGTCCACCGGCTGGATTTCACTATGAATCAAAAGAGATGTTACAATCTCACGTCCTCGATTCCACAATGCAGAGACTCTACTACACTTCATCGAGGTCTCACAAAATTCTCTCTTTTGAGTATAGTTGAACAAATGAATTAGCAAAGAGTAAGGAGCTTCAAACTTTGGAATTTTTCTATCTTGCACACACTCGAATAACTAGAGCGTCTTCCTTTTATACTCCTCCATGCCTACATAACCGTCGGCACCTTCCAAAGGAGTTCGTCCAATCTACTCGTTGGACCGAATCAATTAGGGAGATCTCGTGTTATTTAAGGAATATGAAGATAGCCCATCAATCATATTCGCCCATACAATCAGGATCTAGGTTTCCATAAGTAGAACCTTCCAAGTATACTTCGCTAATCAACGGATTTGTCTTACTCGATTTACTTGTCATACGAATAATAGATCTTTATATGCTTTCTCCAACCGTGAGATAATCTTCAACCAATCGAATCAAATCCTTAAGAATATCTTCATATCTGGATAAGACTTCCTCGACAATCTAGAAACTGTCAACGAGGGCAGGCTTTAAATCTTGAGTCTGGCGATCTTCAATCTGGAAGTCTTCAGACTTTGATAGATGAGTCTGGAAATCTTCAGACTAGGAAACGTTTTGTCAACTTCAAAATACAGAAGGAAGATTTCTCCAACATGGAGAACTGTCATGCTCGGTTCGGGGTCCCTTTGGAGATGAGAGATTGGCCTGGCTTTAGTGAAGTTTAGGTTAACCCTGACCCACTGTTGGTTTTGTTGGTTGGTTGGAAGTTGCCGGTGTAAGGGCTTGTAATCACTAAACTTCCTAGGGTCAACAGCAAATTTGTAATTGAAGTGTTTGGTTTGATGTTGTGGTGTTTTCTGTGCTATCCCTATTATATTTGTTATGATTGACTGGGTGTTGTTTATATCAAATGCTTCCGCTTGCGTTTAATTGAAAGATAAAAAGAATGGGTCGACGACGCGTCCTGAGACGTCACAAATTTATCAACCATTTTGGGATGTTCGCGTGCTCGGGGGTTTGAGGCATGACACCCACTGACTATTCAATTAAACTAGTTAGCAATGATCAATCGATATGAGTGAATGGGTTCATACATGTGAAATCAAGATGAGTGAAGAGACCCCAAGATCCTCCACCATGAAGAGGATCTCAGATCATGACATTAAATGAAGAATCAATTGGACTACATAGCACTTTCTTCCGTGTATCCACTCTAGTTAAAAACCTCCACCATGAAGAGGATCTCAGATCATTACATGAAACGATGAATCAACTGGACTACAGAGCACTTTCTTCAATGTAAATACTCTACTTAAGATCCTCCACCATGAAGAGGATCTCAGATCGTGACATGAAATGATGAATCAATTGGGCTACAGAGCACTCTCTTCCATCTATCCACTCTGGTTCCCAGAAAACGTATTAATTTTCTTTTGCGTTGCTGATAAAAAATTGTACTATACTTTTTATTACGAAGTAAATGATCTGTTCATTATCAATCAGAAAATGCATGCAGGAGTTTATTTTGACCCTAATTCATTACTATATTTTTTTCAAAGCTTTTTGAGAGTAAAACAATTTATTAAATCAATGGGGAACGAGTAGTGTTTACATTAGGGAGACAATATGCCCTTGATTAGAAAGCATCTAACCCAGATCTCAACATGTGCATTCTCAACATCAATATTGCGATCCATTGTGCTTTATCACAGCATGACACCTATTTCTTCAGCATAGATCATCATTGGCGATACACTTAAAACAAGAATGGTTTTATTTTTCTTTACATTGGTATGAGTTTAGTTTGACAAATATATCATTGAGACAAGTTCGTCAATTCCCTTTAATAATTGCTGAGTCTCTGTCAACCTTTCCTCATTTTTGGCTGGAGCACTGTCAATGTACCTAGTAAAGCAGAGGTAGTCAATTACTCAACTGTGTCCATCATTAAAGCCACATTACTAGTCTAGTCCTTGGTGTTGTTGGGCCATTTGTTGCTTCATCTTGTCATCGTAATCTGATGTTTCAACGTAAGGCAGGATCTACACCATGAAAACTTATCACCTGCATGTAAGCGCCAGTAAGCAGATACAATGAGGAGCCATGCTCCCTGTACTGAGGGCATCGTAAGGTTATGTGTTACAAAACTTCCATTGCGGTTTACTTTTGATATCTAATGCTGATACCTTCGCAAAAAGAGGCAAACTTTCCAATCACCTGCTTACTGATAAGGTGGTACTTACAGATGAAAAACTAAAATCAACAGAATTATATTCATTGAACAGAGTAGTTACTTAAATGCCTGATCTGACAGAACAATGAACCAAGCAAGGAACTGATCTTTAGTGTGGATTCTGCCAAAGCAAAACTTGACCCAATACAAAGAACAAAAGCTAAGCTAGCTGCAGAAAATTCTGCAGCTAAGTAGTCCACATCTAATTTCCACAATGTGTTGATTTCATTTCCCTTGTTAAAATGATTTTTACCTCATTGTCAAGGGTAAGGGCGGATATGTGTTGATATGCACTACAACGCTCATCTTGAGAGATAAGCACTAGAGAATAGAGCATGCCAACTTGTGGTCCTGAATGAAGCATGTTCCATTTCAATTTTATAATCTAGCAGGAAACTGCCACAGAGCAGCCTCCATTTAAATGGCATGCCTGATCTCTATAACTGATACCTACAAGTGGGCTATTGTTTTGATTTTGTATTTATGCTTCCATCTACATCTGTTAATTTCGCCTTGTGCCATGAGAGTGATGTATAATTTTAATCACTTGGACAATAGAAGCCATTAGTGTAATGATGAAATATAGAAGCGGTTGTTTAGAGGCAACTAAACACTAGGAGTTAATATCCTCAATTTGCAGCTCATCATCTTTCTCCATGAACACTAATGGCGCTCGTGCAACTCCTCTTATTGCAGATGAAGCTGGGAATTGAGCAAATGAAAAGCAAGTCAGATGAGTTCCAGGTGTGTATCAAGACAATAGGTGTTGTCAAGTACGGATTATACTCGATCAACTCAATACTTTATATTTCATGCAATACCTATGTGGAATATCTGCATTTTGTTTCAATGAACCGAATTATTACAGACATAGGCAACTTGAAGTTCTATTAATGTGGTTCGGCTTATCTGCTGAACTTGCTTCTAAAATGGATCCTTAAAGTGCAGGTCCAGGACTTTTTATTGATTGTACTTGGTTTTATTTATGTCTCAACATCTGTTGTTTTCTGTGGTTCAATGCAGGGAGAGCTAAGGGTAATGGATGTTGAGACCTTGGAGAAGGAACACAAAGCTCTTTTAGCTGATATTGTTGGGGAAACCGAGTTAGCAGTCTGTGCAGAATCAAATCGAGAAACTGAGGGTAAAACTATTCCAAAACCCTTTCCTTTTTTGTTTTAAACGTGAAATGGGTTGTCAACAATCTCCTATTTGAACAATTTGCTGTTAACTGGGGGAGTGTACCCATCAGATAGGATTTCATCCTATATTCAAACTCTGTTGTCTTCCATATTTGCTGTCTCAACTCAAATGAATAATTATGTAACGCAACCTTCTGTTCAGATATTTTCCTTGGTAACCTTGTCTAATTGCATTGCCGGAATCATTTGTTTATCTCCTTTTAACAGGGAATATCACAGCTCGTAAAGTGCGCCTGTGGACAGGATACAAGATTGAGTTAGATGCTTGTGTATGAACAGGAAAAGAAAGCAACCAGAACGTTCGATATTTGGAAGTTTTAACTACTGACTAGCGTAGTAAGATGATACTGGACTGGAAGGACGAATCGCTCTAGAGGAAGTTTCATCAACAAAAGGAAAAGTGAGAAAAAAGGAAGCAAAAAAGTCATGAGAAATGGAGATCAAGTCGAATTGTAGAGGCCACTGCCCAACCAAACAACCAGCTGCTTCATTGTAACATCCATACTCAGTGACCATATTGAGCGGAATACCTTCCAAACATAACGAGGTCAGGAAATCCTCAAGAAAGAGTTGCATAAACTATTTCTCCTCCTTTCCCTATACTTTCCACATGATTAACATTATGAACCATAGGAGATTAAAATAAAAATGCCAAGCCTTTTGGTTATTTTAGCTACTAATGCCATTCATTCGAATTCTTACCTGGTCGGCTGTACTAGTTGACCTCGCAAGTAGATAAATTAACTCAATTTTTTTTAATCGTGATGTCAACAAGAGAAGTTACTGTTGCTTCTGCATAATTGACTAGCTCGTGGACATCAAGGACCAGAAATGAAAACAGAGCAGCAATTATATAAGCGGTTGGCAACAAGACCAATCAAATCCCAAAACTTCAAGCTCTAGTATTTCACCTCCGATGCAAACCACTGCTTGTGGTCATGACTAAAACAAGTTTTTGCTTTAATGTAAGGTTTGAAAATTAACCTAAAAATTAGAATTGTTAATCGAAGGGACGCTACATTCATATAAAATCCATTGCCATCTATTGCTTGAGAAAAACATATTGATATGATATTTGGAGAAAAAATTAGAATTGGAAAAAGGAAATTATTTTGTTCACGGCTACTGTATATTTAACATCATGATAGACTAAGTGTCGATGTGATATATGGAGAAAAAATGCATGTCCAGCTTTCTTTCTTGAACCTTCGTTGTAGATCCGATTCTATTGCTTGAGAAAAAGAGCGTGCTGGCTGTCCTTGATGGCAAAGGCCGCTATTCAATCTCACGCTCCCTCATTGTTCTCACTGGCCCTAATCCAATTCAACGGCAGCGGCCAACCAAGGAATCGCAATGATCTTGCGGCCAGAGTGGCCCTATGCGCTCCGACTTGCCTCCCTTGGCCATATTGACGCACTTCGTAAATTGGGACATTGCCTTCAAGATGGTTACGGCTTGCATCGTGACATAGCTAAGGGACGACAACTATTGATCCTAGCCAATCTTCGAGAGCTAGAACTGATTTTTACTTGCAATTATGGTGATATTGGAAATTGGCACTCGCATGTAGATTTACAGTTATGAGCTCTAGCCTATGCTCTTCTTAGCGATTTCGAGTGTCATGTGCCTGCACCGGAGTTGCACCTGGTCAATAGGTTTTTGTAAGAGTGGCTTGAACTGGGTTGAAGCATGTTAGAGGAAGGGCTTAGGATGTGCTCACATGTGGGATGCAGTCGCCCTGAGACTCGATCTCATGAGTTTCATCGCTCTTCAATTTGCAGTACGGTGAATTATTGTTATCGTGCTTGTCACGCCCTAGATTGGAAGTTGAATCACAAGTTCAAATGTACAAATGATCGAACGATGAACCCCGTGATTGTTGAAGTAGTTAACTTTCAGTTTTTTATGTGTCAGTAGTGGCTTGTTTTTAGGAGTTAGTTTCTGCACATGTTCTGGTTAGTGGGGTATGCTAGTGGGTCTTTGTTGTTGTTGTTCTGTTGCTATTTTCCTGCAAAGTGGTTTGTATGTTCCGCCTATTTTATAGGATTTGTTCTATTGAATATTGTGACAAGAGTTACTGCAGCAACTCTCTTGTGTGTGCAACTCTCTTGTGTGTTTTTTCCTTCTCTGAGTTTATTTGAGTAAATTTCAACAGTGGTATCAGAGCCACAACAGGGAAAGAAAAAAAAGTGTTCGAAAGGAGTCTTGAGTGATCAATCAAACATGAGAGCAGTAGTGGTTCTTCTTTGCAACAGCAGAGATGGCCACAGAGAACTTCGTACAGCCTGCTATACCTCGCTTTGATGGTCATTATGACCATTAGAGTATGTTGATGGAGAATTTCCTCAAGTCTAAGGAGTATTGGGACGTTGTTACTTCTGGTATTGTTGAACCAGAGGAAGGAGCTCAGTTGACAGCAGCACAACAAACAGCTCTGGAAGCAGCAAAATTGAAGGATCTTAAAGCCAAAAACTATCTATTTCAGGCTATTGACAGATCCATCTTGGAGACAATTCTCTGCAAGGACACCTCCAAACATATTTGGGATTCCATGAAAAAGAAATATCAAGGCTCGGCAAGGGCAAAAAGGCAGCAACTCCAATTGCTGTGGGGAGTTTGAATTGCTAAGAATGAAATCGGGAGAAACAATCACAGATTTCTTTTCCCGGACAATGGCGATTGTCAATAAGATGCGAATCCATGGAGATAAGACCGAAGACGTCACAATAGTCGAGAAGATTCTTCGATCTTTGACACCAAACTTTAACTTTGTTGTCGGTTCTATTCAAGAAGCCAAAGATGTTGAAGAACTCTCAATTGATGAGTTGCAAGGATCGTTGTTGGTCCATGAACAAAATTTCTTACAAAGCAAGAACCAGAAGAGAAGGCATTGAAGGCCTCAACGCAGATCATCTTTCATCAACAACAAGAATGAATAGTGGCAGAAGCGAGAGGAAGGGGAACCAATGATCGCCGCAATTTCAATCAAAAATCTGATGGCTATTTTTTCGTGATTCTCAAGGCGAGAGGACGAGGACGTGGAGGTCGACACTCTACAGATTTCAGACCAAAGTCGTAGACAAATCCAAAGTGGAGTGCTTTCGATGCCACAGGTATGGGCATTACAAATCTGAATGTTGAACTAATTTAAATACACGAAGTATGGAAAGGACTAACTTTGTAGCAGAAAAGGAAGAAGCAGAAATTCTCCCCGCACCAGTCATGGGGAAAGGGACGGTTGCAATTGTTCCTAAAGGGACTTCAGTACATACCATCAAAGAAGTGTTTTATGTTCCAGAATTAAAAACCAACCTCTTAAGTGTTGGCCAATTACTAGAGAAGGGCTATGAAATTACACTCAAAGGAGGTGTTTGTAGAATCCATGATGAGAAATTGGGTCTAATTGCTCAAGTTACAATGACTGCCAATCGGATGTTCCCACTACATCTTCATAGCACTTCCCACTCATGCTTCACTGCAAGATTAAAAGAGGAAGCTTGGGTATGGCATTTCAGATACGGTCATCTCAGCTTTGGTGGACTACGGACATTATATCAAAAGAAGATGGTGGAGGGATTGCCCCCAATCACTGCTCCGTCCGATATATGTGAAGACTGTGTTGTTAGCAAACAACACCGTGCTCAATTTCCACAAGGAAAAGCATGGAGAGCAAAGAAACCATTGGCGCTGGTCCATTCAGATATGTGCGGGCCAATATCTCCAGTTTCCAATGGAGGTAAACGGTATATTATTACTTTCATTGATGATTATAGCCGGAAGATTTGGGTTTATTTTTTGCATGAAAAATCTGAAGCTTTTGAAGCATTCAAGAGCTTCAAAACACTTGCTGAAAAAGATAGTGGGAATCCAATAAAAGTCCTTCGCACAGATCGCGGTGACGAATACAACTCGGGTGCATTTGCAGATTTTTGTGGGAAGCATGGCATTAAGAGACAACTCACTACAGCTTATTCACCACAGCAAAATGGAGTTTGTGAACGAAAGAATCGCACTATTTTGAATATGGTGCGAAGTTTATTGACAGCAAGTGGAATTCCAAAGAGCTTCTGGCCCGAAGCTGTTAATTGGAGTATTCATCTTTTGAACAGAAGCCCGACTCTTGCTGTTTTGAATATGACACCTGAAGAAGCTTGGAGCAGACAAAAACCAGCAGTAGATCACTTCAGAATTTTTGGGTGTATAACCTATGCTCATGTTCCAGACCAGAAGAGAAAAAAGCTAGATGACAAGGGAGTTAAATGTGTTTTTCTTGGCATTAGTGATCAATCAAAAGCCTACAAGCTTTATGATCCTATAACCAAGAAAATCATCATCAGTCGTGATGTGATATTTGATGAAGAACAATTCTGGCCATGGAGTGAGAAAGGTGTTGAAGGACAAATTCCAATGAATTTTGAAGATGATGAAGAGCCCACAACCAGTCGAACCATCACAGAAAGTTCACAAAGTCAAAATGCTATTGCAGAAATTGAAGAACGGCCACATCGAGTTCAAAAAAGACCCGCTTGGATGAGTGATTATGAAGTAACAAGGGTTGACCAATCTGAAGATCCACTTACCTATTTTGCTTTATTTTCAGATTGTGATACTACAACCTATGATGAAGCTGTGCAAAAAGAAAATTGGAGAATTGATATGGATGCAGAAATCGCAGCCATTGAGAAGAATAACACTTGGGAGTTGACAGAACTTCCAAGAGGACACAAATCAATCGTGGTCAAGTGTGTGTACAAGACGAAGTTGAATAAAGATGGTGAAGTTGACAAGTACAAGGCACGCTTGGTCGCAAAAGGTTACAAGCAAGAATTTGGAGTGGATTATAAAGAGGTGTTTGCTCCCGTGGCAAAACTTGACACAATCAGATTGGTGATTGCATTAGCAGCACAGAATTCATGGCCTATCTTCCAATTGGATGTGAAGTCAGCGTTCTTGCATGGTGACATCCAAGAAAAGGTATTTGTTTATCAACCTTCTGGTTATGTGAAGCATGGTAGTGAACATAAAGTTTATAGACTGAAAAAGGCACTATATGGGTTAAAACAAGCTCCCCGAGCTTGGTATAGTCGCATTGATGCTTATTTTTTGAAGGAATGATTTAGAAAATGTCCATATGAGCATACATTATTTATTAAAGTTGATGATGGTGGAAAACTGCTTCTAGTATGTTTGTATGTGGATGATCTCATCTTCACAGGGAATAATAGTGTCTTGATCAACACATTTAAGAAGTCTATGATGGATGAATTTGAGATGACTGATCTTGGATTGATGCATTATTTTCTGGGCATAGAAGTAATCCAATCTGTAGCTGGAATCTTTCTTTCCCAAAAGAAATATGTTCAAGAAATTTTAGACAAATTTCAAATGAAGAATTGCAACTCTGTGACCACACCAACTGAGGTTGGATTGAAGCTTTTGAAAGATTCTGATGGGAAAAAGGTGAATAGCACACTTTACAAGCAAATTGTTGGAAGTTTAATGTATGTGACAGCAACGAGACCAGATATCATGCATGGTGTCAGCCTCATAAGCAGGTATATGGAACGCCCAGCAAAAATACACTTGCAAGCTGCAAAGAGAATTTTCCGCTACTTGCAAGAGACTTCATCTTTTAGGCTGTTTTACAAAAAAGGAGAAAAATCATATTTGTTTGGCTTCACTGATAGTGATTTTGCTGGAGATATGAATGATTGAAAAAGCACTTCTGGCTATGTGTTTATGTTTGGTTCAGGGGCTGTCTCATGGTCTTCAAAGAAGCAGCCAATTGTTACTCTATCAACAACTGAAGCTGAGTTTGTAGCTGCCACCTCAAGTGCTTGTCATGCTATTTGGTTAAGAAAGATTCTTGGAGAACTTCAGTTTAAACAACAAGAAGCGACAACAATATATTGTGACAACAACTCAACCATTAAACTTTCAAAGAATCCAGTTCTACATGGAAGGAGCAAACATATAGATGTGAAATATCATTTCTTGAGGGATCTCACAAAAGATAAAGTGATAGATCTTGTTTTCTGCAGAAGTGAAGATCAACTTGCTGATTTATTCACCAAGCCTCTCAAAGTGTCTACATTTCAGAAGCTGAGAAAGCTACTTGGTGTTTGTTCGTTGGATGTTCCAAATTAAGGGAGGGTTTGTTTTATTCCTTTAAACTGTTGTCTGCAACATCAGTTTAAGGGAGGGTGTTGAAGTAGTTAACTTTCAGTTTTTTATGTGTCAATAGTGGCTTGTTTTTAGGAGTTAGTTTCTGCACATGTTCTGGTTAGTGGGGTATGTTAGTGGGTCTTTGTTGTTGTTGTTCTGTTGCTATTTTCCTGCAAAGTGGTTTGTATGTTCTGCCTATTTTATAGGCTTTGTTCTGTTGAATATTGTGACAAGAGTTACTGCAGCAACTCTCTTGTGTATGCAACTCTCTTGTGTGTTTTTTTCTTCTCTGAGTTTATTTGAGTAAATTTCAACAGTGATTCCAATGCTGAAAACTTTCCAAGTCCGGGGTTCTTTTTTCCTTTTCTTTTTTTGAATAGGCTGGTTCAACATTCGCGAATCGCTCTAAAATCGAAAAGTAAGATATTCATTTGAATCTCTGTTTTGTAGTATCTTAGTTTATCTATTTGATCCTGCGGAGAATCTTACCTATGTGATAGCAGGGCTGAAAATATGTGGGTTTATTAGAATTCTCACGAGTCACACATAAAAATGTGGGGACAAACAAAATTTAATGGGAATCAAAAAATGTTATTCTGCCCAAAAATGTTACAAAGGGAGAATCGATGGCTAATCATTTAAAATAGGAATGCAGGGGACAATCCTTTCTTAGATTTACTAGGAAGTTAGGAAAGTCGGGCATTCATTTTTTTACTTTTTCATACTCGAATGGCACTAGAAAGATTCATTCTAGGAAACTAATAACTTGTTGCTTTCGGTGTCAGCTTTTCGTGTCTCATCCCTCTAGGTAAAGAAGCTGCAAAAAGTTTCTGCCTAATCAAGTGTAGCTGGGTTGCAACTTTGCCGATGCTCATACGCCTTCTAGGCTCCTCCACAGAGCAAGCAAGTCCAATATGGTATATCGTTTCCAAACACTCTTGAAATATGCGGTATCTTTCGTGAAGCAAATCCTGGGAACCGTTATGGCTCTCTCCTTCGTGAAGCAACATGGGATCGGTAATCTCCATAGCTTGTTGGGGTAGAGATTCAGCAACATAATTATAAAGATTTGAATTATCTCTGAATACGTCACTAGTGGGACTTAATCCCGTGAACATCTCCAATAAGAAGATGCCGTAACTATAGACATCACCTTCTCTTGAAACCTGGCTTCCTGTACCATATTCTGCAGTTTGCACATGCCGTGGCGTAAGAAATGCCAAATACAAGAACTTTTTTAATACACAAAACAATTTATTTAAGAATTGATAAAACAAAAGGCATTAGTCTCTTGAAGGATAAGTTAATAATCACAGGGTGTTAAAGCTTTTCGGGGTGGAGAGTGTGTGAGGGAGATGTTTACCCGGAGCTGCATAACCAATTGTTCCCCTTAAACCAGCAGAACTTGTGTTTGCTCTAGTGTCAGACATTGATTTGTGGACAATCTTAGTGTGACATCCCGATTTTCCAATTCTGGTTTCAATTGAATAAGTCGGGCATTTCATCTTCGTGCCTATAGCTCTCTTCTCTGAGTTGGCCACTCACGAGATAACTAGTCTATCAGGTGAAGCCGTTAAGGAATCTAAACGCAATAGACTTGAGAATTCGACCAGGAACCGACTGCTCGACCGTGCTAATCTGCAAGGGTCATTACGGCTGATCGATTAGAGGCGGAGATAGGTCGACTCGACAAAGGCATGTGATTAAGTGTGGGTGATTCCACCCGATTTCACAAATCGTCGATCGGCACTAGACCGATTTCTCTGTCGTTTTGGTACCCTGTGTTCGTATTTGAAACCTTGAGATTTCTACGACAACCGAGAGTTGCCAATGTGTCGAAGATGTACTTTGTGGCTTGAAATAATCAACCACAGGTCAATTGCACTGAAAATTCCTAAAAGCTACCCGATAGATTAGGACGCGCTAAAGTCGCGCCGATTGAAATTAAGCGAGAAATTGAACTCGATTAGAAATTGAAAGTTCTGTCATGTCACAATTCATTTTAGGAATGTCGACTCATCTTCGAAGGATTTTCTACAAACCGAGATTTTGGCGAAAAAGCAAAGTAAGGCCGTTTTTGTTCGAGATTGTCGAGGGCCGTTTTGATCGAATCTTTGGGATGCAAGTTGGATCATTTGACGGGAAAAGTCATAAGAAGGTCGAGGACACATGGACCGATTTATTTGAGCTTCAATTGAGCTTCAATTGATTGGAATTAAGAGAGAATTGATTGGATTTGAAGTACAAATGTCCAAAATTCGTAACTCCCATGGCACACAACATTTTGGACACTCAACCAAGCTTGTTTGGGAAGATTGGTTGCTGCAAAGGGCAGAGGGTGAGGGCCATGGATGGTGGGGGCAAGCCAAGGGAGAGAGAGACAAGTGTTGAAAGCTAAGGAGCCTTTGGGGTCCCTCTTGTTCAGCAGCTCTTCTTCCTCCTTGAATTGAGGCTTTCTCCATTGTTGTGGCTTGGAGAGACCTTGAGAGAACCAGAGAAAACCGAGCACACCAGCCCCTCCATCGTCGCACGCCCGGAAGGCCATCGTCGGCCGTTTTCCTCCCCTGTTTTCTCCTCGTTCCAGTTTCTGCTCCAGCTGACCCTTCGGTGAAGAATCGAGTCAAAAGTGGTCTTCCCGTGCGAATCAGCTCATGAAACACCCACCATTATCTTCAGCACATCCAATCCGTTCAGGAGGAATTGACGGTGCCCAGAAAGGAGCCCTGTAACCTCCCGAAATTGGGCGCGAAGGAACGGACCGCCGGACCGTCTGGAACCGCCTGGTTCCGCCTGTTTCGCCTGTTTCGCGGTTTTCAGCCATTTTCTCCCCATTTCTACCCTACCTCCACCCATACCAACCTCCCATAAGATCCCCAAGACCCTTGGGAGGCACCGGTTGCCAACCACCCGCTCGCCGGAACTCCGATCGGCCCGTTTTCGCCGTTGAAGTTGCTGGTTTCTTCTCTGCAGTTCAGCCCAGATCAGAAGCAGAAAGACAGCAAGGTTTTGGAGACTTCGAGGCCCGTTTTAGGTGTCTTCCCGGCCTTGGTTGGTGTCGCCGCCTTGAGGTTTATCGACTGCCTTGGCGCCGTGGTCGCCGTGAACTCACCGGCGCGCAAAACCAGTGAGTTTATCCTCTAAACCTCGCTTAGCAAGTTAATCATGCTTAAGGGGTGCTTAGATTAGTCTAAGTATATTTAGGTTGTTAGATTAGATTATTTAAATGTTAATTAGATTAGTTGTATGATTAGTTTAGTGGTTGATTAATTAGGGCTAATTGTATGTTTAAATTAGTGTAATCTTGTTTAAGCCCTAATTAATTATTTTTAGTTAATTAATTATTTCGAAATTATAAATATTATTTTATTAAATTATAATATTATAATATAATATTTAATTATTTAATTTTCGGAATTAAATTTAATTATTTAATAATTTCGAAAATTTTGTCGGGATGGCCGGTCGTTAGAATTTCGCGCTGATCGCAGCAGTGCGGTCAGTTGGTGCCAATTGTATGTTTAATTGAGAAATTATGCAATTTGATGATTATGGTTAATTATTCCAAAAGTTTGGAATTGAATGAAATTGGAGAAGTTTTGGTATTTAACTTGAAAATACCCGGTGTTAGCTTCTAGCACCGTGATTGGTTTGTATGACCAGTTGAATTGTTGATTGTTATTGGATTGAATACCCAGTTCTTTGGTTTATATATATATGTACAGTTGGGCGAGCAATTATGATATACATATATAAATATTGCGGCAGCTTCTGGTGAGCTATAGTATACTATATATATATTGCGGCAGCTTCTGGTGAGCTATAATATACTATATTGAATATTGTGGCAGCTTCTGGTGAGCTATAATATACTATATTGAATATTGCGGCAGCTTCTGGCGAGCTATTATATTATCTATCAGTTACAGCTTCTGGCGAGCTATTATATTATCTATCAGCTACAGCTTCTGGTGAGCTACCGTCTATACATTACAGCTTTGGAAAGCATATGTCATTGACGAATGGATTGATAGACGGTATTGAATGATAGATAGTAACGGTTGATAGATAGTATGGATTGGAATGGAAAGATAGATAGTATGATTGAATTGAATTGTACCGACGTGCGGGGAATGGACTCGAGGCGAGGTAAGTCATCAATCCTCTTTGTGTGGCTAGAGCGCCACGGGGCTTATTTTCTTCCTAATCGAGTTTTAGGGGTAGGACTCGGCGAGACATAGTCTCATCCCGGTTTGGGGAAAATATTTTCAGGTCCTTAGATGGCGGTCATGGAGGACTCGAAGCCATGGACATTTGTGGAGGTGGAGGCGAAGAATCGGCGAACATGTCGATAAGTTGGTCATAGGACAGCTCCTAGTTGTTGAGCTTGTCTATTTTGTAGACAATCCAGTGTTGTATATAAACCTATGTGTTTATAAGAAAGCTTGTTTGGTTGTGATTGATTGCCTGCTTTTCTATCCCAAGTTAAATGTTGTCAGGGGATTTGTTTCGCTTCCGCATGTGCGTAATAAAATGAGAATGGGTCGGCGACGTGTCCTGGGAAGTCGCATTTCTATCGACCGCAGTGGGATGTGCGCGTGCTCGAGGTTTGGGGCGTGACACTTAGCCAACCCAAAGTCACCAACATGTCCAACCAATTCAGCATCTAGAAGGACATTGCTTGGCTTTAGATCACAATGAATTATTGGGCTTTCACATTGATTATGGAGATAATCTAATGCCGAAGCAACATCAATGGAAATGTTTATCCTTTGGACGAGACTCAATTTCTTCGAGCGCCCATCTGCATCATTTGGAGCTAGATTTGGGTGTAGCCACTCTTCTAGGCTGCCATTTACCATGAACTCATAAACTAAAGCCTTAAACTCATCACCCTTATAATCAATGCTTGAGCATGCCGTCAAGACTTTTAGAAGATTTCGATGTTTTATGCGCTTTAAAGCCTCGCATTCTGCTTTAAAGCTCTTGAGAGCGCCATGTTGCGTTAAAACAAGCACCTTCACTGCAATGACATTTCCATTCTCTGGGAGGAACCCCTTGTAGACGGACCCAAAACTTCCGATGCCAATCAGATTAGTCGAAGAAAAACCATCTGTTGCTTTTAGAAGAGTTCCATAAGACAGATTCAATAATGAATCATCTAAGGAGCTTGAAATCGGCTTGCTTCTTTTCTGCTTCAACCAACATAGGGATAGGGAAGCAACAACAAGAAGTACTCCGAGAAGACCAAAAACAATGACGATGGTGAGTTTCAACTTATGGACTTGTCCTCTACTTTTGGAATTTTGAGAGACGCACTTAGGGAGCTCAAATTCAGGCATTCCTCCACAAAGCTTTTTATTTCCGACGACGAAAGTCGCACTCACATTCCTAAAAACTCCTTGAGTTGGTAGCGGACCTTCCAAATGATTGTAAGATAAATCTAGCTTTTCCAAAAACTGAAATGCCTCTAAGAACTTTGGAATTTCACCAAAGAAACTGTTGTTGGAAAGATCTAACTCCTCAATGCTTCTTAATGAGCTAATCGGTTGAGCAATGGATCCATGGAAGAGGTTATTTCGCAATCGTAGTACTCTCAATCCATCACAATTGCCTATACTGCTCGGGATTTCACCTTCTAGAATATTTCCTGAGACATCCAATGTGTCCAAATGTTTCAAGTTGCCAATTTCCATCGGAATGACTCTACTCAGATGGTTCGAGGACAAATTCAAATAGAGGAGGCTTCCAGTCATGGGTAATATAGGTGGACCACTAAGATGGTTACTGGAAAGATCTAGACCTACCAAGCTTTGATACTTTTCTAGGTATGAAGGAATCAGCCCTTCGAAGTTATTTCCGGCAAGATGTAAATAGATCAGACTTTGCAGATTTTGCAAGGAGGATGGGATTGTGCCAGATAGATTGTTGCCTGACAAGGTCAATGCTGCAAGATTCGAAAGGTTTCCTAAATCTGATGGTATCGGACCTGAAAGAAAGTTGTTATTTATTTGTAATCTACACAAGTTCACAAGATTACCAACCCCTCTCGGAATCTCACCCGATATCGAGTTATGATAAAGTACCAAGAATTCTAAAGTAGTGGAAAAATTACCAATGCATACAGGAAGTGTCCCACCCAATCTATTGTGATGCGCCACCAATGCCACTAAGTTAGGGGCATTTCTTAGTGAGCAAAGGAAGCTCATATCATCAGCATCGGACCCTCCACTCCCGAGATAATTAGTGTGCAAGGTAACCCTCTGAAGGTTATGGAGATTCGCCAACGAAGGAACTTTCCCAAAGAGCTCATTGTGTGAAAGTTGGAGCTTTCTTAGATTTGTGGAATTGGATATCGGCAAAGGAATTAATCCAGTGAATTGGTTTTGAATAATGCTAAACATTTGAAGGTTTGGGAGAGTGGCTCCTATATCTTCAGGAAGATTGCCGCAGATCCGGTTTGCACCAACATCCATTAGAACCAACGAAGACAAGTTGAAAACCGAAGACGGGATGGTACCTGAAAGCCTGTTGCTTCCAAAGGAGAGATGTTGTAGATTGGTTAGTCGACCTAGAGATTGAGGAATATTCCCACTCAAATCATTTCACCCACAATAAATCCACTCCAGAGATGATAAGTTGCCTATGGATGAAGGGATTCTATTACTTAATTGGTTAACAGCAACACTGACCTTTCGAAGATTTGACAAGGAGCCCAGCTCCACTGGAATTCCTCCAACCAATCGGTTGGACTCGAGGTAAAAAATTACAAGGTTTGAGCAACCTGATATATTCCTGGGAATCTTGCCCGTCAGTGAATTATTGGATAAATTCAAGAATTGGAGCCGACGTAGTCGGCCAACTTGTGAAGGGATTTCAAGGCCAAAGCTATTGTTTTGGAGCCTCAATTCCCTCAAGAAGCTAAGGTTCCCAATATGAGGTGAGATGGGTCCTAAGATTCTTTGGGAATGGAGGTTCAGTACAATGACTCTGTGGTGTCGACGACCACACTTAACTCCATACCACCGGCAAAAGTCGATGCTGTCATTCCACGAGTTAAGCGACCCGAATGGGTCACTAGTTATTCTCGCCTTGAATGCAAGCAGTGCAAGCTTGTCTGTATCATTAGTAGCAGAAACGATGACAACGATGCACGACAAGAGGAGGGCAGCCACAAGAAGACAAGAACAAAGGAGTTGTGCACAAATGAGACGCGAATGTCCCATTTTATGAGCTTAAATTGGTACTAAGTGGTGAAGGCAGGGCAAGAAGGAATAAGTGAAGTGATATGTATTGGTTGAGTAGCTTGAGCTATACATGAAACAGCCTCACATGAAAAACCTTTAATAGAAGCTCTTTAGACACTGAAAGAGTTCATTCTGATATGCATTCGACCCACAAAATCCGTTTGAAAGAGTGATGCGGCTTCAGGTGGTCTTTTAATGCTATAATTCATGTACAGTATTTCCACCCTCCTTTTTTCCAATCTAAAAGGCCAAAAGACATGCTTGACCACCCATTGGCAATCCGCGTTTATTAGAAGAATTACATTTTCTATAATTTTTTGAACTTATTTATATTCTATAATTATTGAAAGAATCACAATGTCTTGAGCTTAACTCTTGTTATTTAAATTAATGTGTTTGTATTCACTTAATAATATAATTTTTTTTAAAAATTACTATTGAGTGCGTAACAAATTATAATGGGGGTATGTGATATACCAACCCACCCTGCGCAGTGAATTGCCCCACCTCACGCTTTCATGGTGAAAATTGTCTCGCTTAGGATGGGGCACTGCAGGACGCAAATTTTTTCTCTCATTCCTTTCGTTCCCTTAATTTAATACAATTCTAATTATAAATCTTTTCTCTTTTTGGGTGATATTGAATTAGTCAACTGACATATCTTTGGCATACCTTGAACCTATCCCAAAATCCCTTCTATGCTTTCCAAAGGCCGTGTAGACCCCGAAGACTTTCTTTCTGGTATGCATTCATACCTCTTTCCCAACAAGTTACCTACTGTTTGAGGAAAAGACCCCGCAATTGACGACACACACATTATTTCCCATATTCATACCACTTTTCCATGTCTAATTTATTCTACCTTTTTGTTCACAAATTTTATGAAGACCCGGCACCGTGACTCCACGCACATTATTTTCCATGTTCCCACGGCGAATTTGAACCCAAGTCATATTTCCGTAGAAAAGGGACTTCACGTCATTAATCAACAGAACATCAAATCGAGCTTGACTAATTCTGTCATTTCGCCATGATTGCAAAGAGCTTCTTTCAATTGAATATTAATGAATGTATGTCAATTGGTGTCGTCTTTGAATTAGCACTCTCATGCCGTGTCGTGTGCGATTTTTCTCGATAAACCTGACTAATTCAAGTTTGGTCTTGTTGCCCCCTCCACCTCTATGAGCGTGACAATTCACGGAGAGAATGATTTTGATAATCACAAAATCATTTTAAAATGCTTAATGCTTTATGTAAGTTGCAAACGGAGGAGGAGGAGGAGGAGGACTTAGGCAAAAGCCTCATAACTCGTATTAATTTGTAGTTATGCAGAAGTTGTAGCCTATGCTCTTCATAGGGATTTCGAGTGCACTGTCCCCACGAGGTGCGTTGGCTCATAGGTTTTTGAAGGCGCGTTGGGTCAAAGGCTTTTGAAGGATTGGCTCGAGGGTTGCGGCATATGGAGCAAGTGCTTAGGATATGTTCACGTCCGGGGTGCCATCCTCTTGTGACTCGGCTTAGTTTTCTTTTGATCTCTAGTGTGATGAATTATTGTTCTATGTGAGGCTTTGGATCGAAAGTGGAAATGTATACTAATGGAAAAATAATTGTGTGATTCCATCTTGAATTGATGGTTGGAATCATTCCCTTCGTCTATGTTACATAGCATAATTGATGGTTGAAATCATTCCCTTCTTCTTTGTAACATAGCATGACTGGATAATGGCCTACTACAGCCCATTTGGTGTCATTGTGGTTAAACCGTAACTACATTGTGTTTGACTATGTTGTGAAGTGTGTTGTAACTTTTGTGGTCATTTATATGTATTTTTAAGTCGCAACACCTTAAAATTGGATGAGGTAGCCTCTTGAAAGTTTCTATACGCCGATTTAGTTTTGAAGAAGCTGCAATTATTAAGTATTTGCACCTCATAAAAGCTACAGCACCCTTATTCATAGCTAAGTTAACGTTGATAGTTTCGAATTTTTAACTTCTTGCGGATTAGTGCCCTTATAACTTCTTGTAACCGTATATAGAATTAAAGATTTGGAAGTTATTTTTCTGAATTCAATAACCGTTTGTAACCGCTGACCGTGGGCTATGAATAGTCATATCATAATCTTTGTAAATCTCTCAATCAATCACGGAACTCAATGTTCTTTATAAATTTATCTTTATTTTTACATTCCTGTAATTTTCTTTCTTGCAATTGAAATGGCTGGCCGCAATTGCCTCCATTCTATGTACTTTTAAATTCCTTGTCATCTACTTTCTAATCCAAAATCAACAAAGGACCTTATGAAACATTTATTGATTCACACATTAATTTGTATATATATTTGAAAGATATTTCATCGTCAATTCAATTTCAGTGAAACGTCTTTTTGAATAAATTGAAAGGTATTTCTTCGTCTATTCAATTCTGGCAAAACACCATCAAAAGTAACCAATGAAGTTTCGGCCGGGAGATTCAAAGCATGAGTTCTGTCGAAAGAGCCATCAAATGGCAATTGGCAACTTCTCTATGCGCTGCATCTTCCACATACCATTAAGCCACTCAATTTCACACAGTGGGTTAAACGTAGTGACATTAAAAACCTTAATATATCAATCTCCCAATAGATTGTGCAGAAAAATATGAAACTACCGTGGTCAGCCTGGGCTCTCAAAAGAAGCACGCGCCTGGGATGATCCATACAACAAGGAATCGAGCGCAATGTCAAAGAATCAGAAAGATCCATACATACAGTGGGCTTCAAGCTATATGCAGAACTCAAAAGCAATTAATAGACCAACCTCGCATTCATTCCAGTTGCCATTACCGTAGTGGAGGCCAAAGTACTTTGCGTTGCTATGGAGCCGGAATATTTTGCAACTATAACAAGGTCACTAAGCCCCTCAAGAAGAAGGCTGCATGAACTATTGCTCCTCCTTTGCCTATTCTTTCCACGTGATTAACACTATAAACCATATGTTGATTAGAATAACCGAAAATGTCAAGTGATTTGGCTAATTAGTTACTAACACCATGGATTTCATTCAAAATCTTGCCTTTCCCGCTGCAAATAGGTGGCCTCTCAACTAGAAGAATTAATTCGATATCTTTTGCTTGTGATGTCGACAAGTGAAGTTACGGTGGCCTCTGCATAATGGACTGATTAGCTCGTGGACATCAAAACAAAGAATCAATTATATAAGCGATTGGCTACGTGACCAATTAAATCCCAAAACTTCAAGCTTTTGTAATTGATCTCTGATGCAAACCATTGCTTGTGGTCATGACTAAAAAAAAGCTTTTTCTCTAATTTGATGTTTGAAAATTCACATCAAAAATTACAATTGTTAATTGTAGGGACACTACATTCATATAAAACCCATTGCAACTTAGAATTTAAGCGGTGCGGATAGACCTTAACATGAAGCCTCTACAAGATGTAATAAAAGCTTTAAAGTATATGATATTCATCATTTGTTTTCCCGGTAGACCCACGGACCAAATCCAATCAGCAAAGCTTGATGACACCCTGATATCGATGGAGCCATATAGAGAGTTTAGGGGCAGAGGCAGAGCCTTCTAGAGCTCAGAGGAGCAATTTTGTTCCCATTTTTTATATATCAAACCCGCATTATAGGTTAATCCGGCTCATCAAGTTGGCTTTGTTGTGACCCAATAATTTGTCAAACTGAAAAAGGTGCACGAGATCAAGTTTAGCATCAAGGGAAAAAAATGAAAGAAACCAAAACAAAAGAAAATATAAATAAAAGGTTTTTAACTTGTTTTGCATGGGTTTTCAAAATCTTTGTTTCTAATGCTGAATCTTTTATTTCTATTTTGTGAACTAAAGGCTGAACTTAATGATGGGAACTCAGAGTTAATTATACTATGGTTCTCCTCTAGGATGGAGTTTGTTAACCACGTCGAATTCTCTTATGACTTTCTGTCTTGGCCATTACCTAGCAGCCAAATGGTTAATAGTATGCTTTTTAGATCATGGCAGTGCTTTGCTAAGCAGATCATTTGAAGGTCAAGGACACATTCACTAAGGAAAAGACTGCAGTTGGAGGTATGGGTATTTAACTTTTTCAAGGATTGAACTATAGGCCAATGACGGCATATCTTGCTGACTTGTGATCTTCTTTAGAGTTTCTATTTTTATGACGTCATGATCTATTGTGCTTTTTTTAACAACATGACACCTATTTCTTCAGCATAGATCGTCATTTGGTCGTACGCTTCAAACAAGAATGGTTTCATTTTTCTTTCTATTGGTATGAGTTTAGTTGGACAAATATCATTGAGATATGTCTGTCAATTCCTTTTAAAAAACGCTGAGTCTCCGTCGACCTTTCCTTAGTTTTGCTGGAGCACTGTCAATTTGTGTTGTTTTAGAGTTAGCTATTTCATGTTGTGTACGATTTTTCTCAATAAATCTCCTACTTATTCAAGTTTAGTTCGGTAATGAATTGCCACCCCCACCTCTATGAGCATGATAATTTATAGAGAGAATGATTTTGGTGATCGCAAAATCATTTTAACATTCTCAATGCTTTATTTAAGCGTGTGAATTACCCCGTCTTGTGCTTTCATGGGGAAAATTGTCTCATTCAGGACGGTGCACCGCACGACGTAAATTCAGTCTCTCATTCCTTTTGTTTTTCTTTCTTAAATTACAATTCTAATTATAAATCTTTTTTTTTATGTGATATTGAATCAATCAACTGAAGTACCTTTGGCATACCTTGAACCTATCTCAAAATTCCTTCTATACTTTCCAGAAGCTGTGAAGACCTTGAAGACTTCCTTTTCGAACCCATTTATACCTCTTTTCCCAGCAAGTCATCCCCGCTGTTTGAGGAAAAGACTCCGCATTTGACGAGACATACATTATTTCTCACGTTCATACCACTTTGCCATGTCTAATTTGTTCTACTTTATTGTTACATAAATTTTATAAAGGTCTAGTACCGTGACTCCACACACATTATTTTCCATGTTCCCACTGCAAATTTGAACCCAAGTCACATTTCCGTGGAATAGGGACTTTGCTTCCTTATCGAGTGGAACATCAAATCTAGTCTTGACTATTTGTGTCATTTCACGGTGATTGCAAAGAGCTTTTTTCAATTAAATATTAGTGAAAATGTGTCAATTTGTGTCGTTTTAGAATTTCATGTCATGTAAGATTTTTTTTAGTAAATCTTCTACTTATTCAAGTTTAGTCTGGCAATGAATTGCCACCCCCACCTCTATGAGTATGGTAATTTATTGAGAGAATGATTTGGTTGATCGCAAAGCTGATCATCACGAGTTGTACTAATTTGTAGTTATGTCAAAAGTTGTAGCCTATACTCTTCATAGTGACTCCAAGTGCATTGTGCCCACGTTCGTGGTGCACTGTATCATAGGTTTTTTGAGAAATGGTTCGAAGGTCAAGGCATAACGAGGAAGTGCTTAAAATATACTCACATCCAGGGTGCCATCATCTTGAGACTCGGCTTAGTTTCTTTTGATCTCTTGCGTGATGAATTATTGCTCTATGTGAAGTCTTGGATTGAAAGTGAAATCACTAGTGTGAATATATACTAGTGGAACGACAATCGCGTGATGCCATCTTCAATTGATGGTTGAAATCATTCCCCTTTTACTGGTCTAAGGTGAAGCTTGCGAATTCCCCACCAAAAGTAGAATTGTTAATTGGAGGGACCCTACACTTCCCACTAACTATTGAATTAAACTAGTCAGCAATGATAAATCGATATAAGTGAACGGGTTCTTAATATTTTAAATCAAGACGAGTGAAGAGACCCCAAGATCCTCCACCGTGAAGAGGATCTCAGATCATGACATTAAATGAATAATCAATTGGACTACATAGCACTTTCTACCGTGTATCCACTCTAGTTAAAAACCTCCACCATGAAGAGGGATCTCAGATCATTACATGGAATGATGAATTACTTGGACTACAAAGCACTTTCTTCAATGTAAATACTCTAAGATCCTCCACCATGTAAGAGGATCCCAGATCGTGACATGAAATGATGAATCAATTGAACTACAGAACACTCTCTTCCATCTACCCACTTTGGTTCCAAGACCCCAGAAACCATATTAATTTTCTTTTGCGTTGCTGATAAAAAAATTTGTACTATACTTGTTATCGACGCAAATAATCTGTTCATTATCAATCGAAAACCGCATGCAGGAGTTTATCTTGACCTTAATCCATTACTATATTTTTTTTCAATGCTTTTTGAGAGTAAAATAATTTCTTAAATCAACGGGGAACGAGTATTGTTTACATTAGGGAGACAATATGCGCTAGAATAAAATGCATCTAACCCGGATCTCAACATGTGCATTTTCAACATCAATTGTGATCTATTGTGCTTTCTAACAGCATGACACCTATTTCTTCAGCATAGATCATCATTTGGCGATACACTTAAAACAAGAATGGTTTCATTTTTCTTTCCATTGGTATGAGTTTAGTTTGACAAATATATCATTGAGACAAGTTCGTCAATTCTCTTTAATAACTGCTGAGTCTCTGTCAACCTTTCCTTATTTTTTGCTGGAGCACTGTCAATGTACCTAGTAAAGCAGAGGTAGTCAATTACTCAACTGTGTCCATCATGAAAGCCACATTACTAGTCTAGTCCTTAGGGTTCTTGGGCCAATTGTTGCTTCATCTGGTCTTCGTTACTTGATGTTTCAACTTAAAGGCAGGACCTACACCAGGAAAACTTATCACCTACATGTAAGCGCCAGTAAGCAGATACAATTAGGAGCCATTCTCCCCGTACTGAGGGCATCGTGAGGTTATGTGTTACAAAAACTTCCATTGTGGTTTACTTTTGATGTCTAATGCTGATACCTTTGCAACAAGAGGCAAACTTTCCAATCAACTGCTTACTGTAACGCGGTACTTACAGACGAAAAACTAAAACAAAAGAATTGTATTCATTGAACGGAGTGGTTACTTAAATCCTTGATCTGACAGAACAATGAACCAAGCAAGGAACTGATCTTCAGTGTGGATTCTGCGAAAGCAAAACTTGACGAAATACAAAGAACAAAAGCTAAGCTAGCTGCAGAGTTTTCTGCAGCTAAGTAGTCCATATCTAATTTCCACAATGTGTTGATTTCATTTCTCTTGTTAAAATGATTTTACCTGATTGTTGAAGGTTAGAGCGGATATGTGACGATATGCACCACAACGCTCATCTTGAGAGATAAGCACCAGAGAATAGAGCTTACCAACTCATGGCCTGAATGAAGCATGTGCTATTTCAATTCTATAATCTAGCAGGAAACCGCCATGGAGCAGCTCGATTTAAATGGTGTACCTGATCTCTATAACTGATACCTATAAAGGAGGGTATTGTTTTGATTTTGTATTTATGCTTCCGCCTTCATCTGTTAATTTCACCTTTTGCCACAAGGGCGATGTCTAATTTTAATCACTTGGACAATAGAAGCCATTATTGTAATGATGAAATATAGAAGCAAAGTTGTTTAGAGGCAACTAAACACTAGGAGTTAATATCCTCAGTTTGCAGCTCATCATCTTTCTCCATGAACGCTAATGGTGCTCGTGCAACTCCTATAATTGCAGATGAAGCAGCAAATTGAGCAAATGAAAAGCAAGTCAGATGAGTTCCAGATGAGCCAATCTTCGAGAGCTAGAACTGATTTTTACTCGCTATTATGGTGATATTGGAAATTGGCACTTGCATGTAGATTTACAGTTATAATCTCTAGCCTATGCTCTTCTTAGCGATTTCGAGTGTAATGTGCCTGCACCGGAGTTGCACCCTGTCAATAGGTTTTTGTAGGAGTGGCTTGAACTGGGTTAAAGCATGTTAGAGGAAGGGCTTAGGATGCGCTCACATGCGGGATGCAGTCGCCCTGAGACTCGATCTCATGAGTTTCGTCGCTGTTCGATTTGTAGTACGGTGAATTATTGTTATCGTGCTTGTCAGGCCCTAGATTGGAAGTTGAATCACAAGTTCAAATGCACAAATGATCGAACGATTCTGACCAAAAAAAAAAAAATGATCGATGAACCCCGTGATTCCAATGCTGAAAACTTTCCAAGCTCGGGGTTCTTTTTTTCTTTTCTTTTTTTTCAATAGGCTGGTTAGACATTCGCGAATGGCTCTAAAATCGAAAATCAAAAACTCATTCGAATCTCTGTTTTGTAGTATCTTAGTATATCTATTTGATCCTACGGAGAATCTTACCTATGTGATAGCAGGGCTAAAAATATGTGGGTTTATTAGAATTCTCACGAGTCAAACATAAAAATGTGGGGACAAACGAAACTTAAAGGGAAACAAAAGATGTTATTCTGCCCAAAAATGTTACAAAGTGAGAATTGATGGCTAATCTTTTAATATAGCAATGTGGGGGACAATCCTTTCTTAGATTTACTAGGAAGTTAGGAAAGTCGGACATTCATTTTTTTCCTTTTTCATACTCAGATAGCACCAGAAAGATTTATTCTAGGAAACAAACAACTTTTTCCTTTCGGTGTCAGCTATTCGTATCTCATCCGTCCAAGAAAAGAAGCTGCAAAAAGTTTCTGCCTAATCAAGTGTAGCTGGTTTGCAACTTTGTCGATGCTCATACGCCTTCTAGGCTCCTCCACGGAGCAAGCAAGTCCAATACGGTATACCATTTTCAAACAATCCTGAAATATGTGGTTTCTTTCGTGAAGCGAATAACGGAAACCATTGTGGCCCTCTTCTTCGTGAAGCAGCACAAGATCGGTAATCTCCATGGCTTGTTGGGGCAGAGATTCAACGACATAATTATGAAGATTCAAATTATCTCTGAATGTGTTGCTGGTGGGACGTAATCCTGTGAACATCTGTAATAAGAGGATGCCGTAACTGTAAACATCACCTTCTCTCGAAACCTAGCTTCCTTTAGCATATTCTGCAGTTTACACATGCCGTGGCATAAGAAATGTCAAATAAAAGAACTTTTTGAATACACAAAATAATTTTTGTTGAGAACTGATGGAACAAAAGGCTTTAGTCTCTCGAAGGATAAGTTAATTATCATAGGGTGTAAAAGCTTTTGGGGATGGAAAGCATGTGACAGAGAGATGTTTACCAGGAGCAGCATAATCAATTGTTCCTCTTAAATCAACGGAACTCATACTTGCTCTTGTCTCAGACACAGATTCCTGGACAATCTTCGCCAACCCAAAGTCACAAATATGTCCAACCATGTCATAATCTAGAAGTACATTGCTTGGCTTTAGATCACAATAAATTATTTGGCTTTCGCATTGATTGTGGAGATAATCTAATGCTAAAGCAACATCAATGGAAATGTTTATCCTTTGGATGAGACTCAATTTCTTCAAGTGCCCATCTGCATCATTTGGAGTTGGATTTGGGTGCAGCCACTCTTCTAGGCTACCATTGACCATGAACTCGTAAACTAAAGCCTTGAACTCATCTCCCTTAAAATCAATGCCTGAGCACGCTATCAAGACTTTCAAAATATTTCGATGTTTTATGCGCTTAAAAGCCTCACATTCTACTTTGAAGCTCTTGAGAGCGCCATGCCGCATTAAATTAAGCACCTTCACCGCAATGACATTTCCATTCTCTTGGAGCAATCCCTTGTACACGGACCCAAAACTTCCAATCCCAATTAGATTAGTTGAAGAAAAACCATTTGTCGCTTTTAGAAGAGTTCCATAAGACAAATTCAACAATGAAACGTCTGAGCCACTTGAAATCGGCTCGTTTCTTTTCTGCTTCAACCAACATAGATATAGAAAAGTGACAACAAGAGTTATTCCGAGAAGACCAAAAACAACGACGATGGTGAGTTTCAACTTATGGACAACTCCACCACTTTTGGAGTTTCGAAAGATGCACTTAGGAAGCCCAAATTCAGGCATTCCTCCACAAAGCTTTTCATTTCCAATGACAAAAGTCGCACTCACATTCCTAAAAACTCCTTGAGTTGGTAGCCGGCCTTCCAATTGATTGTAAGATAAATTCAGCTTTGTCAAAAATTGAAATGCCTCTTAAGAACTTTGGAATTTCACCATAGAAATTGTTGTTGGAAAGATCTAATTCCTCAATGCTTCTTAATGAGCTAATTGGTTGAGGAATAGACCCATGGAAGAGGTTATCTTGCATTCTTAATATTGTCAGTCCATCACAATTGCCTAGACTGCTCGGAATTTCACCATTTAGAATATTTCCTAAAACATCCAAAACAGCCAAATGTTTCAAGTTTCCGATTTCTATAGGAATGACTCCACTCAAATGGTTCCGAGACAAATTCAAATAGAGGAGGTTTGTAGTCTTGGCGAATATTACAAGACCACTAAGATTGTTGCTAGAAAGATCTAAGTATGCCAAGCTTTGATACTTTTCTAGGTATGAAGGAATCGGCCTTTGGGAGTTATTTTTTGAAAGATATAAAATGATCAAACTCTGGAGATTTTGCAAAGAGGATGGGATTATGCCAGATAGATTGTTGTCTGACAACACAACTAATGCAAGATTCGAAAGGTTTCCTAAATCTAATGGGATCGGACCAGAAAGAAGGTTGTCTCCCACGTCTAATCTCTGCAAGTTGACAAGATTTCGAATCTCTCTTGGGATCTCACCTGATATCATATTCTGGCATACTCCTAGGATTGTTAAAGTAGCGGAGAAATTACCGATGCATACAGGAAGTGTCCCACCAAATCTATTTCTACGCATCAAAAATACCCTCAAGTTAGTGGCATTTGTTAGGGAGCAAAGGAAGCTCAGATCATCTCCATCGGACCCTCCACTTCCGAGATAATTATAGAATAATGTCACTATTTGAAGGTTATGGAGGTTCGCCAATGAAGGGACTTTTCCGTAGAGCTCATTGAATCCAAGTTGGAGCATTTCTAGATTTGTGGCATTAGATATTGACGAAGGAATCAACCCATTGAACTGGTTTATGAAAAGGTTCAAAACTTGAATATTCGGGAGAGTGAATCCTATATCTTCAGGAAGATTGCCGCAGATCCGGTTCATACCTACATCAATTATAACCAGCGAAGACAAGTTGAAGACCGAAGGGGGGATGGTACCTGAAAGGCCATTGATTCCCAAGGAGAGCGCTTTTAGTTTGGTTAGCCGACCTAGAGATTTGGGAATAATTCCACCCAAACCATTCTCAGTACAATAAATCTCCTCCAAAGATGATAAGTTCCCTATGGATGAAGGAATGCTGCCGGTTATTTGGTTAGAAATAAATCTGACCGATTGAAGATGTAACAAGGAGCCTAGCTCCACTGGAATTCCTCCAACCAATTGGTTGAACGCGAGGCCGAGAACTGCAAGGTTCAAGCAACCAGATATATTCCTGGGAATCTCGCTTGTCAGTGAATTATTGGATAAGTCCAAAAATTGTAGCTGAAGCAGCTGACCAATTTGTGAAGGGATTTCAAGGCCGAAGCTATTATTTTGGAGCCTCAGTTCTCTCAAGAAGCTAAGGTTCCCAATGTGAGGGGAGATGGGTCCTGAGAGTCCTCGGGAATTAAGGTCCAATGCCGTGACTCTATGGTGTCGATGACCACATGTAACCCCGTACCAACGGCAAATGTCAGTGCTATTGTTCCATGAGTTAAGCAACCCAAAAGGGTCACTAGTTATTCCTGCCTTGAATGCAAGTAATGCAAGCTTATATGTATCGTTAGTGGCAGAAACGATGACAACAAAGCACGACGCGAGGAGAGTAGCCAAGAGAAGAAAAGAACAAAGGAGTTGTGCCCAAATGAGACACAAATGTGCCACTTTATGAGCTTAAATTGGCTACTAAGTTGCGAAGGGTGGGCAAGAGAGAGCGAGCGAAATGATATGTATGAGGTGGAGCAGCTTGAACTATACACTGAACAGCCTCACGGAGAAGAGCTTTTATAGAGTTGGGTAGGACCCTGAAAGAGTTATTTCTCGTACGCGTTCGGCCCACAAAATCCGTTCGAAGTACGACGCAGCTTAAGATAATCTTCTAATGCCATAATTCATGTACCAGTATTCCCACCCTCCTTTTTACCAAACTGAAAGCCCAAAGGACACGCTTGGGCGCACACTGGCAAGACCAACCTGTGTGCGAATCAAAATAAACTAAATTGGGAAGCATGAGATCCGAGCAAGTCCAATTCTTCGTCAACGAGTATTGGATGTGAACGCAAATCCACTAACCCTGGACACTCCACGCATCATTTCGCACGTTCCTACTGTGAGTGTGAACCCAAATCGCACTTATGTGGAAAGGGATCTTTACGTATTGATTATACTTGTTAGCCACGTGAGTGACATTTGTCGCTCGTCGCCACCTGGTGTTGGCTGGGGTTCTAACATGGCACTGACATTAACAATTTCGTCGTCACTTATACGGTTTGTTGTCATATTTACACTCTCTAGGCCAAAATCATGATATTTTCATTAGAGACAAAATAGCATAATGTGCAAATTATGAAATGCGGTGCATGGAAAACAATCAACACTAGCCCCGATGCCCATATTTGGTTTTTGAGATTAATGGAGTCATGCCTTTTGTCTTATAATCAACAATTGTTTCACCAATAAATGTATTATCAATGGTCGAAGATGCAATCACAAAGCGAGAAAACACACCCAAAGTTAGCATGGCCAATTGTGCAACTTGATCCGCACAATTCAAGTTTGCTTTTGCATGCAACACGGCTTTAATGGAGACATGAAATGCATTTCTTCCAAAAGGAAAAGGCAACTTATTTTGTTCTTCCAAACATTCACTTTTCTTTTACGTTGGGATAAAAATAGAGTGCAAAAAAGAGACTGTCATCTCTTATATCCAATCACCTCCATTTTGAACCGATGATGATGGCTCGGTTTAAGCAAGAGTGGTTGTTATCCACACTAACCGTTCCCTCTGAAAGGAGCTCCAGAAAGGAACATCACTGTGCAAGAGGTGTTCTTGTTTCGATAGCGAAGAAGTAAAGTCATTTCACGCGGCCGCCTGATCCAATGCCAATGCGCGAAAATAACCCTCCCCCACGATGATGTTTAGTCATCGCTGAGAAGATTTCCTTTGTCTAGGAAATCTATATTATCCATTTTAAATTACCTAACAGGTGATAAAATCTTTCATAATATAACTTCCCGATTAGGGTTAGAAATGTGTTAGCAAAATACTTATTTTTTATGATAAAAAGTATCGTTTCATATTAAGTATCTCTTTTTTCTTGGTAAAATTAGATATATGATCGCATTCCATATAATCAAATCATTAAGTTATTCCCTAAATTTCAACAAAACTAGATTTATTTATTTATTGTCAGAACAAAACCAAAGTACTAATAAGCGTTGAAGATCAATCTTTTGTTATCTACCACTTTTTGCCTCTTAACTTTCATATCCAGTGCTTCTTGATTGTATCGTCAGTTTCAATAACTGATCTTACATCTGTTGATTTAATATAGTTTCTACTCACCAATGAGGCAAATTAGTCACCAATGGTAAATTTACATAAATGAACGGAATGAAAAGACCCTAGCATCCTCCACCATGAATAGGATCTCTAATCATAACATGAAATGAAGAATCGACATACAGAGTAAGGGTGAGTATGGTTCCAGGATAAAACTTGGAACCTGAGAACTGGACCGATGGGAACCTGTAGATTCCAGGTTCCAAGGTATGTAAGATAGATTCCAAGTTCCAAAAAATAAGGAACCTGTTTCAACGAGTAGCTTCCAAGATCTTAGTTAGAGGAACCTGAAACCTAGAACCTATAACCTAAAACCTGCAACAAGTTTTAATGTTTTTCTTGATTAATGTCTCCATGCGATCCTCCGATATTCCATGCCGTTTAATAATGAGTGTATAATCCAGAAATACTAGTCCGACTTTCCATTTTATGGTTAAGATTTTTACTTTATTAATGTTCATATTTTTCGTGTGTCAATGGTTAATGAATTGTAATCGTTCAAATAATAATATACCTGGAACCTGAGTAGATCCTAGAACCTATAATAGGGTAGGTTCCAGATTTTAGGGTATGTAAGGTAAGTTCTAAGTTCCAAAAAATGAAGAACATATTCTAACGAGTAAGTTCCAAGTTCCAAGTTAAATCTGTACGGAACCTGAAATCACTTACCATTCTTTTATCTAGTTGAATTCCTTGCCAAGGATTTCTTTTCCCCTATTAATTGTTTTATTCGTTTTGTATTTTCTTTTATGAATGACAAGCTTGTTTATTATTATTGTGTTTATTTTCGTTTTATTTAACTAAAAATGAAAAAATATAAAAAAAAAAAGAACCTGTTAGACCGTGAAATTGACCCTGGAACCTGTGAGACTGTGACAGGATAGGTTTCAGATTCCAAATTCCAACAGGTAGGTTCCAAGTTCCAAAAAATGAGGAATCCGTACTCAAAGGTAAGTTCCAATCGGAACTTATAAGGAATCTGGAATTGCTCACCTCTAATACAGAATTCAATATTGAAATAATTTCAGAGGTTTCCCTTGCATTTCCCCAAAAAGATCCCAAACATATACTCAATTTGACAAATTTAGTCATAAATCTATAAACTAGTTGCCAATATAATCCGACCAATTTTAGTTTGGAGTCGCTAACAAGGACACCAACCATTAACGTGGACAATTTTTACATTTTTTAATGGAAAATGCAATGGGAATATGGGGGCAAAATAGAAAAATAATCGAAAAAAATTATCCATGTTAATGCTACGTTAGCAATTTCAACCAAAATTAGCCAAAATAAATACATTAATAAATTATCAAAAGATGTAAAATTAAATTGATCAAATTAAAAAGTTTAAAGACTAAATTATCATCCGTATGATAGGCTTAAAACCTTTTTGGTTATTATCCCCTTTCTTCCATGGATCCACAATGGTTCTAATAAGCAAGAAACTGTACTGCAATTATTGATAGACGAGTTCACAAAATCCCTTAACAGAAGTAACTATATACCACGCATCACTTACTACTTATGAAGCATTGATACTCTTCAAGAGCCTTCGTATTGTATCGGACACTTTCAGACACTTTTCGACACTCGGTCAACACATGTTGGAAAATCCAATACCTAATCAACTTTCTCAACACTCTCCGACACTCGAGTCGAAATTGTGACATACGACTTTCCGACACGTGATTCCGATATTGATGTCAATTTTAAAAATTCAATAAATGAGAGGTCAAAATATATATATGAAAAAATAAAACACACTAATAAAAATAATAAATTAAGAAAGAAGAAAACCTAATCTTTGCATCTCTTTTGACTCCCACTTTTCGTAATACACAATTCACCCCTTAAGTTTTTTTTCTCATTTTTCGACATATCTAACGTGCGAGTCTAGAATATGGATTGCTTGTTTTTTCTCCAAATTTTATGAATTATTGAAATAGAGTTGAATTTGTCAAATTAAAACCATGAATGATATTAATAAATAACGGATTAATATTTTTAGAGTATATTCATTATAGATTTTTTAAATTATTTATTTATTTATGAAATTGATTCAAATTAATTTGATTGAAATAATTATAAAAATAATAATTTATTATGTATATAAAAATATATATTTAATACACAACGTGTCCCAACACGTCGGATTTCTCTATTTTTTGAGAAACGACGTGTTGCCTTATCGTGTCGTGTCGCGTGTCAGTATTGATGCTAGTTAGCTTAGTACCAGGTGGATACCTCAAATTAGAGATTCAGAAAACAGCCTGAGGAAGAGCCGGTTCATTGACTCACAAACTTGTTGGATTAACAATCAAATTCTGACAACTTCGGCCGTAAAACATGTCTCAAACATCTGTTTTCCCAGGTGACTCTGAATGGTTTATTGCCCCATCCACTCCATTTGCGCTCCTATTTTTGGTTCAACTGTCCACTAATCAAACAGAAGCATCCGATAAAAGAGCCATCAAATGGCCAATGGCAATTGGCAGCTTCTCCGTCCACTGCCTCTTTCACATACCAAAACCCACTCAACTTTACAATGTTGGGCTCAACTTGTGACATTTTTATCATTGCTATATCAATCTACAAATAGCTTGTGCAGAACAATAATCTTCATTTTATCATGAAATGAATATGAAACTACCCCAGACAGTCGGGACCCTGAAAAAATGCACATGCCTGAGATCATCAATTCAACAAAGAATCGAACAGAACATCAAGAGTAAAAAAGTTCCGTACATACAATTGGCTTCAAGCTATACGCAAAACTCAAAAGTGACTAAGACCACGAATTCACAACCATCCCAGTTGCCATTGCCGTAGTGAAGGCTAAAATACTTAGGGCCACTATTGTTATCCAAGTCAAGATCTTCTCCGAGCACCGTGGAAATGGCCACTCTTCAAGGTCTCTTCACCCCCAGTTTTCACCTCTTCACTCCAATATTATGTAATACAAACATTGTACAGCTACCTTACAAAATTACAGTAGATCTAAAAGGGGCGGCTGTCCAGAGGTCGATTTAGGAGGGTTTGACCGAGAGGTTGACGTCAAACCTCTCCCTCTCCCTCTGCCAACTGCAGTTGAAGGTGGTGGTGCAAGTCTAGGAGCAGGCTGTTCACTCTTGTTGGAACTAAAGATGGATCCAATATCAGATGGTTTCTTATCAAGATTAAAGCTAGAGCTCATATTTCCCTGACTCTGTTTTAGATAGCCTAAAGAATTCTGGGAGCTAACACCACCATTTTGACCACCACCAATTGAAGCAGAATTACCTACACTGGTTCTCGATGGCTCAACAGAATTTTGACTGAAGGCCCAGTTGCTAGTCTGGAAATTCGTCATGTTAGACGTACTCATGACAGCAGAACCATTCAAAGATGTTGCCGCAGTGCCATTTTTGGAAGACCCGGAAACATTTTGGGAGCCACTAGGGCGTGGGGGCCAGTCAGCAAAAGGGTCAATTTCATCAAAACTCAAAGTAGATGATGACCCTGCATCCACCTTTTTCTCCGCCTCATTTGAATGGGACTTAACACTCAATGACGTCCGTGGAGGCCATTCCACATCAGCTACTGGGGTGCATGTTGTGATTGTTTGCTGGCTAGATGCTGCAGATGGGATGGAGGAAGGCGTTTGCAGAGAAAGCAATTGCACAGGTTGACTGCTGGAAGTTGGAGGTACAGAGATGCTTGGGGAATTTGCAGTGATGAGTCCCTTAGCTGTTGGACCCCAATCTTCATCCCAAGAAGAGGACTTCTTCATGGTAGAGGCGACAGTACCGCTTGCTTTGCTGTTGGATTGGGACTGCAGGCCATCTGCCACGGAAGATGACTTGACCTCAGTACCAGAATCGCCAACTGAAACTCCTCGTTTTTCTTCTATCTTCCTGTGACATGGCATAAACATAATGATAATACATCCGTAGAAGAACGCAAGAGCAGGGAGTATACTGATACTAAAGCTGTACCTTAATATATCCTTTACAAAGAGCATATACTTGGCAAAATGTTGGACATTCAATTGTTGTGCAGTGAGAAGAGGCACAAGTAATGGAAGGACATGCTCTGCAGCAAATTCTACTCCATACTGAAAGCAGCAGAGAAATAGTCATTATAAGAAAGAGAACTTTCTACTTTATCGTAAAAACAACAATAATACCAAGAAACACAAGTATTTTTGAAAAGGCATTTTGAACAGGAGTGTAAAAGCAGACTCCTACCTGCTTAAGCATAGAGTTCGCAACTCCTAGAGTACACATGAGCGTAGGAGCAGAACGGTCAACAGCAGTACAACGTTGAATTGTTTGTAAAATTTCAAGGGTAGCTTGCTTGTCGAGCTTAGGGATTAAATCCCCTAAACATAGCAAAGCACTGACTCTCACCTTCCAAAAGAAACAAAACAAGCATCAAACTAGACGCAAAAGATGAGAATTCACAGAGTTCATACACATAAGATCACTCTCCACCACATAAAACATATTAGAATAATGTATAAGCAAATGTATGATTAAACAAGATTGATGCATTATTTATCATCAGACATGGCAGAAGCATAGGCATTGATGTAGAAACAATCAAAATCTGGGTGAAGAAGATGAAAACGAGAAGAGAAAAAGCCACCAAGACGAGAACTACTGAAATTTTACCACCCGACTAAAAGTGAAAGACCTCATACTCAAGGCAGACAAAAACAATACAAATGTCTAACCTACCATGCGTCAAAGTCAAGATAACCTAAATAAAGACAGAAAAAAACACACGGTGATCGAGGTGAAAAAAAATGAGGAAATAGTGAATTTCTGATTTAAATGGAAAATTGTTGAGTCAGCCCCCTGGTACCCTCTTAATGAATTTTCTGTTCAATACTCCAAAGAAAATGAAGTTGGCGAAAGAGTCAACATGATGAGTCCGGACAAAGAAAACAATATCTTGGTGACAACTTCCCAATGACATCAGTCTGACCACTTACTTTCATAAATGATGCATATTAGACATACATACCGCAGCAACAGTGGTTCTAAGCGCTAAGCCATGAACTCGAGGCAAAATTGCTTGCTTGACTAGCTGCATAAAATAGCAAGAAATTAGAACTTACAGTGGAGAGCATTAATGCTGCCAACAAAATCATCAAAAACTGTTCATGAAGTTCCATATTTGGGACAAAAAAATAAAGGAGTCAACTTGAGCAATGACAGATTCCTCTATTAGTTGATGAATGTCTGTTAAAACCCAGCATCTATTGCTTCCAGCGGCAAAATCTTGCAATCAAACAGCACAAGTCTACACCAAAGAAGCACCATAATGGAACCGAATCCAAAGATCTGTAGATGTTAGCATGCCAGCCAAGATCCATCACAAAAAGCTGTAGTGAACCCTTCTGGGTTCTAAACATAGAATTAGTTTGTTTTGCAATCAATCCCCCACCTGACTAGACACATAATACAGAGGTCAATGGACTTCCAATTGTGCAGTGAGCCACATAGAACTTAAGTCTGAAGGTTATCAGTTTAACGTCTGACTTTTCAACTTTCAGTTTTGAAAAGGACATAAAATTACAGTCTAGCTTGATCCCAGGGCTTGTCATTCAATTTTGGATTCTGATATTCCTAAGAAAGAAGCTACATGAGCTGATCGCTTGAGTAAAGTTGGTAGAAGCATACTAGGTCATCCTGAAGCCCACGTAGAAATATCAGGAAAAATCCATTCAACATTCTGCTTAACGATGTTTAGAATTATGCGCCACCATTTCATCAAAACATCTCTTATTCCTCTGGACCTATACCATCCAAAGTCTAATGCTTCACTCTCTATTTTCAAATCAAACTGTACAAGCCCCAAAATTCTAAATGTACCAAAAGTAGGCATAATGCAATCCATCTTACAGAGAGAATAGGTTTGCTTCACCGAACAGCAGCCTCATTTACTAAGATTGTCAATAGTCAAAACTTTTTTCCAGACAACCTCCAAAGCATAAAAATAAAAACCTTGGGAACTTTTGGTAGAAGGAAAATTGAGATGGATTGTAACCCAATCAACTTACTCATGAGCTACTCCAGACTGACCTGTATATTACTTGAACTCATCTCGATTCTTCTCTTTGAACTCAAGCTCGACAAGGCTTGACTTGACTAATCAAGTAGTTGAATTTTATATGGAAATTAATGTGTCTCATTTGTAACTATTACAAACAGCAAATGATTTTTTTAAAATTTACATGATATTTTAAGCATTTTAGTTCAAGCTCGAGACTCAGTTTGAGCATTAAATGGGCTTAGATAAAAATAAAAATAAAAATTATTTCAGTCAAGCCCGGACGAGTTTGAGCATATAGAAAACTTAGTCAAGTTGATCGAGCTACTGAAACTAAGCCTGAGACGAGTATCAAGCAGTGCACGATAGAGACCAGTCAAGCACAAGTATCAAACTGCTGTGACTCAAATCAACTATGCCCTAATGAGACTCTTATATGCCTGTCCAATAGAAATCCATGTGCAATTAAACATCCTGATTTCTAGCATAAACAGGAGTGAACTAGTTGAACAATAGATAAACAAATATCAGTGGATCATGCAAGGACAGAAGGTCATACGTAAGAGTAACCTTATTTGGAAAAAATTAGATGAAGCAGCAAGAAAATGGCAGAGAAAATGCTAAAATAACAAACAAGGAGTTACTAAGAAGCATCATTTTACATGTGTCAAGATATTTTACCTAAGACTTTTCCTAATGTGATGCAGCAACTTTTATTGTCCAAACAGCCACTTTGTCTTTCATTCCCAATTTCATATCAGACAAGGCTTGTGCACGCCACATTGCAAAGAAGCTTTAACAATAATTTAACACAAGTAGCACTGTTGCTAAGAGTAAAGAGGAAATTACCGAAATATCAAGTTGCTTGGCAAGAAATGCAGATTTTTTCAAGACTTCCTCTTGTATGCGGGCATCACTATCGTCATAAGCTCGAACCAATAATGGCAGGACATGAGATATTAACTGCTCCTGACTAGTCTACAATGACATTCAGGCCCATGTCACGATCAATACCGCTGGATATAAGGCATACACATGATAGAAGAAACTAAAGTACACAACAAGAGATTTCAAATATTCAGACAAATGGCATTTCATGTTCCTAGAAAAATCTAATATAGATGCACATTATTCATAAATACAACCGAAAAAACATAACTCACAATCCCTAAGAACTATCTTTCATGAGTCTGCAAATAGTAATTTGATAGAGTCAACAACTAATTTAACTAATCCTGTTGCGACTGGAAAGCCAGCATCTCAGAAAGGCTATAATTTTATTTTATTTTTTTTGGGTCATAAGAAAGGAAAGGCTATAGTTTGCATGATTATATTAGCACGTATAAGGCCCGCCCACTTCCAAAGTTGAAAGAAATCTAGTCATACCAGAAACAACCCAAGCAACTGATTTCATATCAACTGTTAGCAGAAAAGAAAAATCAATTATCACACTAAATTTGAAGGTAACAGACTCCCTCATGAAATGAATCAACAGTGGAGCATTTAAACTAAAAATAAATTCCAATTACAGCTACGAATTCACAGCAGCAATGTTTAACAAAAAGAAGTCCTTCACATAAATCCCGATAAAAGTTTAAGCAAGCTAAAGACCTGATTTTATGGTAATTCATTGGGTTAGGTAACCGATGATGCTTGAAGTGGAAAGGGAAGTACAAAGTAAAGGAACGCAAGCAAACTAAAGAGATATATGGGTAAATTATTTCCTTATGAACTGCAACTGACTGCCATCCAAATTTTTCTTTCTTTTTTTTTAAAGTAAAAAAGCTTCATCAAAGAGAACCAAGGAGGTGCAAGTCCTATACCAAGAGAACTCATTCATCCAAAACTGAAGGGAAATGGATCGTGTTTATGTATGTATGTCTTCCTATTTTCTCCACCCAGAAAATACTGCTTAATTTGGAGAAGGAAAAACATCATACAGTTTTCTCCAATCTCTTTTCGCGGCAACCAAACCAGTTGACAAACCAGAGGTTAATCCAGATATGACAGTTATTATCATCTCCAACACAAGAAGCTCCTCTTCAATTTAAAATATGTCAGAGAAATCTCAGTTCCCCTATCACACTTAAGCAATTACCTTGTTGATAATTAGGTCTGCATACTTCACAAGTAGTAGCAGTGTCTCACCAGAAGCAGAACTGAGAACAGGAACAAGTGCTGGAAGCGTAGATAACTCAAAATCATTTTTATCCTACAAAAGGAATTGACAACGAATGAGAAAATACGCTATCTAATAAATCAAAGCTTTCAACACATACTTTGGCAGAAGCCAACATCCAACCAGACAAATGGATATACGCACGCACGCACACATGCATCACACTTAGCATAAATTGTTGTTTTGCATGAACAAATAGAAGCAAATATACAAGGGAATGCAAATTCTAGCAATGGTGTAAGTGATTTGCAGGGTCCAGAATTCTGGCGACCAAAGACATAAGTAAACAAAGACTGGGACAAGGTACATGGATCATGATCCTAGACCCAAAGGAGGTTTTGAGTCTATCCTATAATATAGCCAAGATGGAGAAATTATGGTCATTCCTTCAGGCTGGTCCTAGCTGGCACAAAGCGACAGATTAATCCAGAATCCAGCAAGCCAGTCAAGATTCCTAAAACTTATGTTATTTTTAACTAAAACTATCCCTCAGAGTGGGTATATAACAAATGCATTACTGATTTTGTGCCAATGTCAGATACAAAGTTGGTAATTCTTGTATTTGGCTCTGCAAAAGACATGACGACAGAAGTTCAACATTTGGAATGTCTCTAGTCCTCATAAAACTCTCATTCTACATTTGATTCATTGACCGCTCTCTTCTCCAAAAAATTTCATTATGCGGGAAAATAAAGAGAGAAATGAAAATTTTCACTTTGCCAACTCAGTGTTCATAATAATTTCTTCTTCTCTTCTGCACTAGATAGAAGGCTTAAAACTTTAGAAAATCTAGGCCTCATTCCAAGGAATTTTTCTATCTTTAACTGTTCAGTTCTCAATACTGCGCTTATTCTCCCAAAATGAATTTACATCAAAAGATGCAACATCTAAAAATAAGGTTCTCATCTTCTTAAGACATTTAAAAAAAAAAAAATAGATATTTATATATATATATTGCAGAAACAGAGAGACCAACATTTTCTGATCATGAATAGCATGTGAAACATAACATTCTAAGTTGGTGTTGAAAAAACTATTGGCTTTTCAGTAAAACATGGTCTTTTCCCAAAAAAGAAAAGAATATGGTATCCATTCTATTCAGAAGATTGAGGTGCATAGAAATATTTCCAGAAGATTCGAAACGAAAAAAGATCCAAGGAATCTACTTATTGTGCCAGATAAGCGAAAAGCATTACTCGCAAAGTAAGAGAGACAAGAATTATTGCACCTAGCTGCTTGCCTATATCATTCATAGCTATAAGAAATTAACCCATTATAGTTTTTGGTAGATTCGAACTGTGAATGAAGACCTAAATTGTTTGGTTGAGGTCAAGTGCGCCCGTCTTAATTATTGTTTCACACAAATCATATCTAGATTCATCAAAGGAACACATAAGTCAAATTCTTCATTAAATCATTTTTTTGGTTCATAAATCTTCACTTTTTGAAGGAAAAGAAAAAATTTTATCCTCATTTCTGCTTTCCTTTTACAATGTATGCAAGAAAAATTACAGAAACAGTAGCCAATCTCTAAACCTAGCATGAGGACATCCTTGCTGTAGAACATTTGTTCCTAAAATTAAAGACTTAGGCCAAGTACCTGAGACTCTGCTATCGTAAGTACCATCGGTAGTATCATTGGTTGCATCACCAGATTCCGAAGTTCAGCACAAAGTGGCGGCAGAACCTGCATGGACATAATGGAAAAACTTTATTCAGGAAAGAACAAGGAAAAAGATGTACAAATCAAGAGCCAAATTACAGAAAACTAGAGTTGAAAACCAAAGTGCTAGATGAATTTGGAATTCTTTACAGCATTCACCAGAATAAAGTATATTTGACAAAACAAACTCCGCTGACAATGAGATGTTTGTCGCCAGCCAACCTTTCTCCCCTCTTTGTTCGCTATCAAACCAAAAAGAAGTTTCTCCAGGGCTATCAGCCACCTTAGTTTTACTTCTGTTTCTCTTTAATCATATAACAGCATCTAGGTTCTAAATTAGTCAAAATATCAACTTTTTTTCTTTTTGACAAGACACAAGAATTTCATTTAAAATGAAATGTCACCACAGCAGACAGGAACTGAATTGCCCATCATTCGGAAGATTCAAAATAATAAATGACATTCGACACCTCAAACAAAATCCTTCTTGGGCTTTATTAAAAAAGAATTAATAAAATCATATATCCCTCCTAGAAGGAAAAATGATAAGCAGACACACACAAATCCTCAATTTACATATAAATACAATATTTAGAATAGGTATTGGGATGGGACACTGCATAAGTTGAACAACATGATTCATTGCTATTCTATTCAAAAGAGATGGTATATACGTTACGTACAGGGAACTGTCTCATTCAAATAACATTAATTACTTGATGAGCTGGGAGTTAATCCACAAATGCATAGAAAGAAACGTAGAAGTCAAAAAAATGATAGCAGCCAATGTTGTATATTATGTTTTTTAACACCCAATAAAAATCAAACCTTATACCGCAAAACCCGAGAATCAAAATCTTTCCACATATCTGATAATGCTTTCAGAAATTCAGATTTCTGCATATTGTCTCTTTCCTGCAAGAACACAAGATTCATCATGGTTTGCATATCAATCTTATTCTAATTCAATTGTCCAGCTAAGAGTGAGTTAACAAAATAGTATAACTATGCATACAAGCATGTGGTCAAGGAAGCGAAGAGCTCTCAACCTCGTGTCATCTCGAAAAAATGGTGAACCTGCCCAAAAAGGAATTTTAATCTTAGAACATTAAGAGAAACATATGACATTGTCAAACATACAAATAAACGATACGAAGTTCATCTAAGCTGTAATTGACCAAAAAACACGTCCTCCATCATTTTTTTTTTGCAAGCAAAGAATAGCAATTCCAAAGGAAAATATCAAAGAAGCTTGTCTCCTAATAACCCATGCAGTTGACAACTACGTAATGCCTCTGACCGCACTGCTTTTTTCCCCAGCTTCAATAGAAGTACACATGGCCAACCACCCCATTTCAAGCCAAAATGCTTCTTCAATCAATTCCAAGAACCCACCCTATAGACAAACTATAAGTACTAATTCTGCTTTTCTTCCGAGGAATTTCACTTTATAATTGCTCTCATCTTGTGGAAAGACATAAATTACTGAGAAGAGAAACTAAAGAGAGGACACCTGTTCTCATGGTTAATAGGACACCTCTCCTTGGGGTTATGAGGACCTTCAAGATGGACAAGGAATAACCCAATAATTTATCCATCAATTCAAAAACTATCATTCCCTTCACGTAGCAAACAAAATAAACAGAATATCTGAGCCGTACCAACTGCCCATGGTGCAAATAAAGTGAAGATCAATTATTTGCCTTTATTATGCATTAAAATGTCTCTACAGATTCGTAAATCTTCCCTTTTTCACTAATACATAATCAATCCACAAAACAATATCGAGTAAGGACCTGTAAAATCAAGCGCTGTAGGCCTGAAAGATTCGTTTGATGAAAGCATTCTGTGCAAGTCAGGAACTAACTCAGGAGGAATGGTTGAGAATGCTTCCTTTGATAAGTATGTCAAGGTATTCATATACTGCATACGGCACACCAAAAACAAAACGCATCAGTGGAGCACCGTAAATAAAGAGAGATCCCATAAAAATGTGTGTCCACTGATCCCCCTATACGGGCGCACACTTGGATTACATAGATAGAAGAACAGGCCCAGCATTTGATAGAAAAGTACCATTTTGACATTGTTATGGCAGTCGAACAAAGGCTTGTGAGCAATTAAGTGGTAAGCAAGGCATCCAAAACTAAATACATCAGAAGCAGACCCAGCTGAAGCTGCCTTGCTCCGGACCAGTTCAGGAGCAGTGTAATTTAGTGATGGCTGCAAGGGCAGTACAGAATCCTCAACATCATATTCCTGCATGATCATTACAAAAGCTGGCATAAGTAACCAAACCACCATCATACTAATATCCGCAATAACATACTGAACAAAATGCAAGAATTGTGCCACAAAATAATGTCATGACACATAAAAGAGAATTTTCAGTCTATCTCCACAGTTTTTCATCATTACGTAATGGTTGGGGTAGCAAGAGAACAAGAATTGAGTAGGTAGAAACTACAAAAACACAATCAGGCACTAACTAACAGTTAAGATTGAGTATAATCATCGTGAATAAAGGAAAAAGATAAGTAACTTTGGCCAACATCTATTGTAAGATCCAAAATGAGAAAAGAAACGTGCAGCAATCATGTCTCAAAGAATAGAGAGATGAAAACAAAGTTTTCTTCACTCTTCATCTTATTGAATTATCCACATACAGAATAATGGAAGGATTGCAGACTAGATAAATCCCCCGAGGCCTGGTCTGAGGAAATGGCAAAACCAAATCCACCAAGCTTCCAAGCTCCACTTGACGTAATAAGCACGTTCTGCCAAAAAGAAGAAAAAAAGTCATGATTAATTACTTATGCATGTCCAATAACCCACCTACTATTTCTCCAATCTTGGATTAAAGAGTGAAAATTTTACTTAGAAGTGTAGAAACATCAACCATTAAAGGGAAAGACAAAGTTTTTCTTCCGAAAGGGAAAATATTCATTTGCAAGCACAAATCCCCTGGAAAGCATAACATGAAGACAGCATGACAAGATTTTTGGGGAAAGTAAAGTTATACAAATATGTGAAGGTAAAGTCGTTCATATAGAACTTCACATCTAATATACGGGGCAACTATCATGTCACTAAATTGTGGTGACAAGAAATAAACATGCACCCAAGCAAAGAAGAAGACAGCACTCAGCTTAAAGATCCTATTAGCTCCAGTTTTAAAGATAAAGCATAAAAAAATAGTCACATTACATGATGCAAGAAAGAAAGAAATAACTCCACACTACATTATGCTTCTCTTCCAATGATCCCTAACGCAAGTTCAGGGAAAAGAAATGGTGTCCAAAGAATTAACCTCTGGTGATATCGACCGATGTATGAGACGCGCATTGTTATGGAGAAAGTCCAGTGATTCTGCTATTTGTAGCAACCCATGCTTCACCTCCAACAACCCCATCTCCTGCAAAGCAGACACGAATTGACTTTGATTTAAAAGAAGACAATCCTGAATGAATAGAAAGACAAGAAACCCCAAGCCCCTCCTCATTTTGCAATTCTTGACACCAGTATCCTCTAATTTACATCCAGGCCTATATAGATCCTAGCTGGTACTCGTTGGATCTTATAAAAGACAAGCCAATAAAAACAAGGGGTTATGGACATCAGTATGCTTTCTTAAATAGGCATGCTCCATCCAAAAGCAGAAGTTTCTTGCAAGAATAAATTGAAGATGATAATAGCCACAACCCAGAGAAGACATTATGCATATCATTAAAATGAAAAAAGCATGTGCAAATTGTCATTAGTGAAGTCTCGTAAATATAGTGAGTGCCTACTTTGCCTCCCGTCTGAACCAAGGAAACAGTCGTCATGTACATCTCGAGGCATTCACCTTACCCTCTCCTGAGCCAAGATTAACAGGAGGCTTGTGCACCAGACAAGCTCCTTCCAGCTCAATTTCTGTAAACATTCCTATCAAACTACTACTCGCCTTACCCTCTCCTGAACCAAGTTTGACCAGGAGACTACACTCCTTCTACCTAAATTTCTGTATGGATTCCTATCAAACTAGTAATCAAAAAGAGGTCCTATCTGAAGCACACCAATGTAAACTACGCGATCAGCTTAATCAATACTGAGGATCACCAAAAACAAATTAACTATAAGGTCATGCGACTAAAACCTAACAGTGGTTGCAGGAAGCAAGTGATCGCAAAACGCCTCTAATTGTCGAAGTACGTCAATGCAACGATCGAAGGCATTTACGCTATTGCCGACAACTGATAAGAAATGAGGAGAAAAAAGACGAGAGCACGAACCATGCCCTTGAGCTCCTTAGGAACCTTGGGAACATTCTCCAAATTGCCCAGCGCATTGGCGACGGACGCGAACAGGGGCTCGGTGACCATGGCCATGGCATTCTTGTTCTCGTCCAGCGCCTGCACCACGTGGACCACCCCGGGATGCCGGAGGCGCACCAGCCGCGCCGCGTCCGCCCGGACTATATCCAAGAAGGCGTCCTCCGCGGCCTTGGACAGCCCGGCGCGCGTGCGCGCCTCGGAGAGGACGCGCTTGTCGAGGACCCAGACGCAGACCTGGGGGTACTGGTGGGCGCGCCCGGCGTCGCGGGAGGCCCGGGCGGAGTAGAGCTTCCAGGCGAGGGCGGGACCGGCGGAGCCGATCTGGTCGATGAGGTCGTAGTCCTGGAGGGGCTTGGGGCCGGTGACCTCCTGGACCGTCGTCTGCACGGTCTTCTCGATCACGGCGCCGGCCTTGGCGAGGGCCTGGGTCAGGGTCTTCATGTTGAGGGCCATCGGCGTCGCGCCGATCGGGAAAAATCGATGCCCGCTCGGCCGCTGATCTACGCGCGCGCGCGGGTGCAGATCGACGGTCACGCCCGCCGGATCGGTCGAGGAGAGGCGGGCGGCGGCGGCGGTGGGCGGTGGGCGGGACCGATCGAATTGCGGCTCCTCCTCCTCCTCGTCGGCGCCGGCGTCGTCTCCTCCGTCCGGTCTCCTCCGGCTCTGGTGGTGGTGCGCTTCTCCGTCGCGCGCAGGAATTCGATTCTGTTTTATTCTGATTGAATTTCTATCGGGGCCCCGTTAAACGCAGCGGAAGAAGAAGGGGACGCCAATTGCTCCGTCATTTCTCGTCGTTTTCCTTCCTTTTTTTTTCCTAATTTTATTTTCTTTTTTCTTTTGCTCCTTCTTCTTCCCTCCGGCTTTTGGTGGTTAGGAGGGCGCGTCGGCTTTGCCTGGCCTCTTTAGAAAAAAAATTTCCACGATCCTAATGCACGTTCTAATTCTAAATTATTAAAATGTGCCTGACTGACAATAACACGATTCCAGTCTGTGGACCGTCATGTCTCGCCGCTTCCCTTGTGTCCTAAGTTATCCCCAAAAAAGATATATATCACGGAAATATTCATTTTGCTCCCCTTGCTCTAGAGTTGGTGCATGTCAAATCCCAAACTTCGAAAATTTACCCCATTTTGCATGAGTAATATGTAAAGTACGCATCAAGAAAAATTTGGGACTATGAAACCTTGTAATGACTATAAATTTATCAAAAAATACAAATGATTGAGAAATCTTTCTGACTTTTTATAATCAATAGCCACTATTTTTTCAGCTCTTTGTTTTCTTTTTTTCTTTTTCTTTTTTGTATTTACCCTTTTAATATAAAATATAACATTTTTCATGACTACATATATCAATTTGGTACCTTTTTAGGTTAGCAGTGGCAATTTTACTTTTCTTGATTTCATTTAATTTTTATTTGAATATAGAGCAAAAACGACATTTGATACGATCGGTAAAATTCATATTGTTTTATTTTTTTTTTTTTTTTTTTCAGGAGATTCAATTTCGTTAATAAGAGAAATCCAAATAGCCAAATGCAACGATAAATATAGCCCACTCATAGGGGATTAATTGTGCGGGGTGACAATGGGATCTCTCATGGCCCACATCCGAGTGCACGCTTCATTTTAAAAAGATATCATATTCATATTAATAAGTTCGTGAAGAAACTGTGATAGTCCCCCTTTACATAATAGTTACTATTACAAGTTTTTCCATTTCTTACAAGTGCACTAAAACATTTTCCAGGTAACTAAATAGTATGTTGCAAATGCACCGACTCTTTTTTATATGCATAATCAATATATCAAAATTAGATATTTGAGTATATATTAGGTCATGTTTAATAACCGGCCAAACATTGATAACTATTTTATTCTAAGAAATAGATTTGAAACAGAATCAAAAAAATAAAAAAAGTTGCTTCTTTGTTCTCGAGAAGAACTCCAAAATCAATACCACTTTCTCATTTTCCTTTATTATTTTCATTTTCTTCTTCTTCTTCCTTTCACCTATTGCCAGCCCCCTAACGAGGCCAAACCTTGCTAGTGGCAAGACAAGACTTGGGTCAGCAAGGCTCAGCCTGGCCGAGAGCAGGCAAGGTCGCTGCCCATCGACCATGGCTATGACATGGCTAAAGGAAAAGAAGAATAATATAAAAAAAGGAAAAAATAAAAATGTAAATTCTAAGTTACAAAATAATTTGAGAGTCATATCAACACATTTTTATCTCGATATATAAATTTTAGATAGTTATCAAACTTCTTCAAATATTTAAATATTTTTCAGGAATAAAATCACAAAAAAATATTTTCGAATAAAAATTATTCTTGAAAATAAAATAATTACCAAAAAGGCCTTTAACACGTGCATAAGTGGCATTCGTTAGCGCCATGTTCTTTATAAGCCTCGATTCACCAATCATTCTCTCCCATAAGAAATAATAGTATCGTCGACTTCCATTTTGTGATTAGGGAATTTGCTGCAGTTTGGTTTCAATAATTATATTAAAGTTCCAATTATTTTTTATTCTTTCCGAATAAATACATTTTGAGAAGATGTGACCAATTTTCGCGATGCCGAATCGTTGCCACGTACGCATCACATCGACATTTTCCCCCAAAAATAAGCCAAGTTTCTATCAAAATGCATTGATTACCATCCTTTTTTCCTTAACTCTTTCGCTAAAGATTACAAAACAAGGGAAGTTCGACAAATTAGGAAAGTTAGTGCGAACCAAAGAACAAAGAACTATTTGACCAAAAAAAAGGGGAAAAGACCACAAAAAACCCTAAACTTTGCTTAAAGTGACAAATTTACCCTAAAAAATTTTCGTAACATGAAAAACCCCGAACTTTGTCAATCTTAACAAATTTACTCCAAACTTTTTTTTCGTGATACAAAAAACCCCAAGCTTCTATCTTATGACACATTTACCCTAAACTATAAGGTATTTTGGTCATTTTACTTTTAAATTTTTTTTTCTTTTTTTATTCTTCTTCTTTCTTCCCTCCGCCGGCCCCCGGCAGAGGGAAACCGACATTCGGCAAGGGCTAGCTAGGGCCGCCCTCGCTAGACAAGGGTCATCCTCACTCGATGCCGACGAGGGCCACCCTCGCCTACGTTGAGCGAGGACGACCCTAGCCAGTCCAGGCGAGGGTGACCCTCGCCCAACACTAGTGAGGGCAGCCCTCACCGGACGCCAGCTTGCCTCCACCGGCTCCGCCATGGCCAGTGGAGGGAAGAGAGAAGAAGAAAAAAAAATGCCCATAGTGGGGTAAATGTATCACAGTTTGCAAAGTTTTAGATAAATTTGTCACTTTGAACAAAATTTTGGGTTTTTTGTGGTCTTTTCGAAAAAAAAAATACAAAGAACTAATTGAAACAAAAAGGTACCGAAAGCTCTCAGATCTAAAGCTAATCAGTGACGTGTGTAGGTCACCATGATTGGAGTTTGAGATGACTTATTTTGATATTTCATTGGTTTCATTAAAAATAAAATGTTTTGGAAAATATATTATGATTACTTATACTTTTTTAAATAATAAGTTAATGAGAAATATTTTTTATATTGATAATAATTTATATCTAAATATTTTTACGATTAATGAAAATATATTTTGCTCATTCATTTATTTAGCTAGGCAAGCGATTTATTTCAAATCATTTATATTTTGTGAACAGATGGGGCTTTAGAAATAAAGTCTACGGGGATGAGGGATCAATTTGAGGTTAGGCGGCAACACGAACATCAAGAACAAGTTGCTCCATTTAAAGCTGACTTTTGCTGGTGGACGGAGAAGGGAGGAGGAAAGGAAACAGTAATATTAGGGCCAGCTTGGTCACATTTCAGGAATAACTGATTATGTTCTTTTATTTTCAAAAATAAAAAAATAACATAAATTCATTTGGTAAATTTTTTATTATTGAAAACATAAATTTGTTTTGTTGTTTCTAAAAATAGACTTGGAGTAGAATCAATAAATAGAAAAAAGTAATTTATTGTTTTTGAGAACAATTTTGAGAATCGAGTTCTAATTTTTTTTTTTTTTTTTTTCATCTTTTCTCCTTCTATCTTCTTCTTCCTCTTCCTAGGTCACTAACCGCTGCCATCAGTGGCGAAGGCTGGCAACCACCTGGGTGAGGCCCAACAAGCTCGCCGGAGACTTGCCTGACCACGATGAGCCTCGACCATGCTAGATTTGGGTGAGGCCAAGCCTCGTCATTGGCCAAGCAAGGCTTGCTAGTCCACCGGCAAGGCTTGACCTCACCCTGGCCTAGTGAGGCCCAGCCTTGCGTCGGTTGGGCCTCACCCGGGTGAGCCCGCCGTGGCTAGGTAAGCCTCCAACAAGCTCGTCGGACCTCGCCCTTGCCTGGTAAGGCTTTGTTGAGCTTGCTGGACCTCGTCCAGCCGATCGCCAGCCAAAAAGAATGAGGAAGAAGAAGAGAAAAGGAAAAGGAAAAATAAGAAAAATATAATAAAAGAATTAAAAAAATTAAGAGAGACAAAAAAATTTTAAAATCCTACTAAACGTATTTCTATCTTGAGAATAGAAGTTTTGGATAATTACCGAGTGTCTTTAAAAACTCAGAAATTATTCTTGGAACAAAATAAAAAAAATTTTATGAGCAAAAATTGTTTTTTGAAATAGAATAGTTGATCCACGTCTTTTGGTTGGCTGAGAAAATCGGGGGTGTCAAATGGGCCGGGTCGGGCCAGCACATGCACCGTGTGGCCCATTCATTAGCGGGGCCGGCAGATGCATCGCATCAGCCTAGTACGGGGGGGAGGTATGTGTTGGGCCAAGCCTGTTGGGATGCTAATCAAGTAAAGGCGCAGCCCAAGCACAAGACGACCATGTTGGATCGGACCACGGGCTGGATCATTTCACCTCCCTTAGAGTTACAGTAGGCTGGAGCAAACACTAATGCTAGATTTACTGCAAGTGATATACAAAATCAACACATTAACACACATTAACACTTAGTTCGGTGGGAAGAAGAGAAAGAAAGTGAAGCGATTGAATTGTGAAATTGTTTAGAAGTTGGCAAGGGAAAACCAAGGGAAAAAAAATGCATTATGACATGAATATTGTTTTATATATTTATTAATAGATGTAAAACAATGAAAGGAGTTTAAGCAAGACAGAAGAATAAATCTATTTATCCACTCCCAAATCATTCCGAATCCCTCTATATTAAAAAAGATTCTAAGAGATTCAAGATGCACATGAAATCCCTTTTATTTCTTTATAATTGGATGTATAACAATTGCTTATGCAATTCTAAAAAATAAACGAACACAACATGCTTTTACTGTCTGTGAAAATATTTGGGCATAAATTATTAGCGATGATTTACTATTACAATACAAGCGATCGACTTTTAAAAAAATCATTTTCAAATCATTTTCTAATGAAATGGATAGGGCATGATATGCTTATTTATTTATTTGTTTGGGAAAAGTGCTAAAAAAGTCTTAAACTTTTGTATTTATGCCAATTTAGTCTAGCGATCGATTTGGAGGAGGGGACCAAGAACCATTTAGAGGAGGAGGAAAAAGAAAAAAGAAAAAGAAAAAAATTAAAAAATATATTATTAAAATTTGTTAATGTCGTGGCCGTGTCCAATTAGAAAATCCGACCAAAATTGGTCGAAAATGACTGAATCGGTACTAAGTAAAAATATTTAAAACTAAATTAATATCGAAAAAATGTTTAGGACTAGATTAACATAAATATAAAATGTTTATGATTTTTTAAGCACTTTTGCCCCTTGACACTGCATGCGCGTTTCCCCACCACTTTCTACATGGCCCTTGACACAGCATGCGCGTTTTCCCCACCACTATCTACATGGCCACGGCTGCTGGTGCGCCGGGTATGGCGATAAACCGCTGGCAAATTGCTCAGCTTGTCGGCCGCTCCTCCCTTTGACCGTGAGCGAAGAGTCAAAGGCCGCACGACATTGTGGACTCGCCACTTCTCGGTCGACGGGTCCAGAACAGTATAAAACAAAGAAGCAAAGAAGCAACGCCACCCACTTCCATTCCTCCTCATCCATCTCCTCTCATCTCCGTTCAAGCCCCCGCCAGAGGGATGAAGCCTCCTCCCCTCGCGTCCCCCCTGCTGCTGCTCCTCCTCCTCTTCCTCGTCTTCCCACGCCCCGACCTCGCCTCCGCCGCCTCCTGCCACCCCGACGACGAGGCCGGCCTCCTCGGCTTCAAGTCCGCCGTCACCGCCGACCCCTCCGGCATCCTCGCCTCGTGGAAGCCCGGCACCGACTGCTGCGCCTGGAATGGCGTCACGTGCCTCTCCGGCGACCGGGTCACCAGCATCTGGGTCTCCGGCCACCCGGACCGCCCCGCCGCCTACCTGTCCGGCACCATCTCGCCTTCCCTCTCCAAGCTCCAGGACCTCGACGGCATTTACCTCCGGGACCTCAGGAACATCTCCGGCCCCTTCCCCGACCTCCTCTTCCGCTTGCCCAAGCTCAAGTTCGTGTACATCGATAACAACAGGCTCTCGGGCCGGTTGCCGTCTACAATCGGGAAGCTGGCCGGGCTTCTATCGCTGAGCCTGGAGGGGAACCAGTTCGCCGGGCCGATCCCGGCCTCGATCTCCGAGCTGACTCAGCTGAGCCAGCTGAACCTTGGCGGGAACTCCCTCTCCGGAGCCATCCCCAGCGGGATCCGGCTGCTCAAGGACCTGAACCTGCTGAACCTGGTCGGGAACCGGCTCACCGGACCCGTGCCGGACTATCTCGGGTCATTAACCAATCTCAGATTCCTCATGCTGTCGCACAACAAACTATCCGGCCCGATTCCGGCGACCATCTCGGGTCTGGCGCCAACACTCGCGTATCTCGAGCTCGGCCACAATGCTCTGACGGGACGAATCCCAGACTTCCTCGGGAACTTTAGGACGCTCGACACGCTGGACCTGTCGTCGAACCGGTTCCGCGGCGTCGTGCCCAAGAGCTTCGCCAACCTCACCAAGATCTTCAACCTCGATCTCTCCCGCAACCGCCTCGTCGACCCGTTCCCCCAAATGTACGTCAAAGGGATCGAGTCGCTCGACCTGTCGCACAACCGGTTCAGACTGGGCCAAATCCCGTCCTGGGTCACCTCCTCGCCGATCATATACTCGCTCAAGCTGGCCGGCTGCGGGATCAAGATGCGGATGGAGGACTGGAAACCGAAGGAGACCTACTTCTACGATTACATCGACCTGTCGAAGAACCAAATCTCGGGCAGCCCGGCAGGGCTGCTGAACCGGACCGATTTCCTGGTGGGCTTTGCGGCCGCGGGCAACAGGCTGAGGTTCGACATGGGGGCGCTGAGGATCCCGCAGACGATGAGGCAGCTGGACATATCGAGGAACCTCGCGTACGGGAAGGTGCCGGAGGCGGTGTCCGGCCTGGACAGCCTGAACGTGAGCTACAACCGGCTGTGCGGGAGAATCCCGGACGGCGCGAAGAAGTTCGCGGCGGCGGCGTTCGTGGGGAACCACTGCCTGTGCGGTCCTCCCCTCGGTCCCTGCAAGAGTTAGAAAAATTACAATTTGGCGCGTTTCGTGCGAGGAAACGTGCGAACTAATTAGTCAATCTGATGTTTGGATAAGGTTTGGGCCCGCACGGTCCGGACGACTTTAATAAACTATGGAAAATGAATAAAAGTATGGCTCCCTTTTGTTACCGTTTTTAGCAAATATCTGAAGTCTTTTTCTTTTTTTTTTATTCCTTTGAATCTCCGACGATCTATTTTACAACGATGATTTTGCTTGGATTACAATGCTTGCTCATTAATTTCCCACATGGCTTTAGGGTGAATTGAATTGATTATTTTCGCACATGTTTTATGCAATGGGGTCCGATCATCACTTGATATAAAAATTAAATCACGTTTGTTTATATATATATATATATATATTTTTTTTTTGAGATAATAGAAAATAAGGTACAACAAACTTAAAATTAGTGGAACTAGTATAAAGATTTTATATTCGAGTGAAGCTCGAGCAAAGGGTTTTGGCACACAAATCGAGCTCAAATCCATTTTGAGCTCCCTGTGCGGCGGCGTTCATGGGGAACCACTGCCTGTGCTGTCCTCCCTTCGGTCCCTGCAAGAGTTAGAAAAATTACAATTTGGCGCGTTTCGTGTGAGGAAACGTGCGAACTAATTAGTCAATCTGATGTTTGGATAAGGTTTGGGCCCGCACGGTCCGGACGACTTTAATAAACTACGGAAAATGAATAAAAGTATGGCTCCCTTTTGTTACCGTTTTTAGCAAATATCTGAAGTCTTTTTCTTTTTTTTTTATTCCTTTGAATCTCCGACGATCTATTTTACAATGACGATTTTGCTTGGATTACAATGCTTGCTCATTAATTTCCCACGTGGCTTTAGGATGAATTGAATTGATTATTTTCACACATGTTTTATGCTATGGGGTCCGATCATCACTCGATACAAAATTTAAATCACATTTGTTTATATATTTATTTATTTTTTTGAGATAGTAGAAAATAAGGTACAGCTAACTTAAAATTAATGGAACTGAACCAAAATCGAGCTTGAGTATAAAGATTTTATATTCAAGTGAAGCTTGATCAAAGGGTTTTGGCACACAAATCGAGCTCAAATCCATTTTGGACTTTGAATATGTCATATATGGGCTAAAAAAATATAGGAAAAGAAAGGGTTTGAAAAGTCAACAAAAGAAGCTTATGAAAAATAGTGGAAGCTTCGACTGTTTTAAAAAGAGGAGAGAGGAGGGCTTCGGCAGAAATGAAAACAGGGTAAATAAAGAAACCGGGGAGAGAAGAGAAAGGAGAGACAGGAAAAAAAATTGGCGCACTCACGATCCGAACGCCTCATCAAAATGACTCAAGTTTGTTTTGCAACGCCAGTAAGTGATTGAAGCCTCTAATCATCTACTTGAAGCAATCGTCGCAATTAGGACTTGAAATTCGGATTTCTTGGATATTTGTGCAGCGAAGCCTGATTTTTGAGTCATTGAGCAACATATTTTTGTAGAAAATGATACTTTGGGATGTTGTGAAGTTATAGCATCTTACAAATTGTGATTTGAGCTTGCGGTTTGTCTGGAACATAATTTTAAAGTTGGGGGGCGCGTTCTGGAATTGTAGCGAACAGTAGCTATGAGTCTAATTTTTTGTCGTTTTTGGTGCTGTTTAGGGGCGGCTGAGTTGGTGTTGTTGTAGTACATCAAGAGAGCTTTCTAAGGACTATAAGACAGCTTGAAATGAGATTTTGTGGAGGAAGTTATAGTGCGATGAAGTTAGCGCATAAGCCGTGCCTAGTGAAAAACAATGGGTTTCCACTAAATGTGAGCTTTCGTGGCATATAGGTGTCATTTCATCGACAAATAGGCCTAGTATAGGTGAATAATTATAAGAATATCCTTTTTACTCGACCTTTGATATTGTTTTTTAGTTAATTGTTAGGGATCCGAGTGCGTTGGAGTTGATTTTTGACTTTCCCTAAATGAGTGACACTATTTCTTCTTTGTATTGTAAACTTATGTTTTGAGAAACATGGTGGATTATATATTCTATGAGTTGATAAAAATCATATTTTGTTGCATAAAACATGATTGAGCTATTACTGCCATTTTGTTGTATAAAATGAGTTATATTTCGAATTCGATTTGAATAATTGTTTGAAAATGATTTGTGAAATTCTTTATGGAAGAATCTTGAGACATTTTGAAGAACACTTTAATATTTATATATCAAACGTTTGAGTTGTGATAGGACTTTCATTTTGATGTTGGATTACTAGATATTGTAATTGATGATTGATCTCAATATCTCTATGAACCCTGAAGGGTGTGTGGATATGCGCATATTAGTTTAGGATATTGCTGTGAGCCGAGACACTGGCTAATAATAAGTGGAGATCTTGCCAAGGGGAAATCTTGGTCCTCTTGTCACCGGCGTTACACGTCACCATGGCTAGACATTTGAGCATGAGTTGGTCAATAGAGTGGACCATCGACATGTTATTTGAGTTTGGTCGATGGAATTGACCATTGATGTGTGGTTTGGTGAGATTAATCAATGGAATAAACCATTGATACATGTTTTATGAGATTGACTAATGGATTGGACCATTGGTATTTTCGGTACTTGAGTTATGATTATATATTATGTTAAAGTGAGTTAGGATTATGTTTTAAATGTGCATATTGATTTATTGATCCGTTTAGAAGAAATGTGTTACTCACTGAGCAGTGGTAGCTCACTCGTCTCATCTACTTGTTTTTCAGGTTATGTAGCATCTACTTGTTTTTCAAGTTGTTTAGCGAGCTACAAGTAGAGGTGAACATTTGTTTCGGGGAGGACTTTTGTGGTTGGAACTTTTGATATGACTTGTATATAGTTGATAAGTTTATCAGTTAATAATTGCAAAAGGTATATGTTTTGGTTTGGTGGATTATAGAAATACTCTGATATTTTAACCAAATACCATTTTTGTCATATATATATATATATATATATATGTGTGTGTGTATGTTGATATTGGGCCGAATCTTGGTTATGTTAAGGCTGCGTTATTTGATAAAAAGACGGCTGTGTCATGCCCTTATTCTTATGGATTGGGGCATGACAGAGTATCTCACAACGATAAGTCAAACTATGTGAATTCGTTTTATTTTTAAATCAAATTTATTTTCAAACTTCCGTTTGATAAAGATTGAATGATTTTGAAAACATATTTTTTAAAATGATTGCATGTATTGTACACAAAAATGGATAAACGAAATTTTTTTACCATTCATGAATATATTAAAACATAATTGGTTATGACAATGAAAACATTTCTCATTAATCAACTGGTGTAAGTGGTCGTTTTTGGGAAATGATTTTTCAATAATTTATTTAATTAAAACATGGATGCTATTTACGATTCTGCCATCGTCCCTTGCTCTCGGACAACCGTCTGCGAGACTCGGCCGGCGAGCGGCGAGCCCTCCAGTGGTTCACTTCGCTCTTTCCCTGCGAAGCCCCAGAGCTGGTAAAACCAATCCAAACCTCGCCGGCGACTCTCCGTACGATTCACCTCGTCGAGGAAAATGCGAAGAGCGGCGAGAAGCTTGTCCCTGCTTTCCGGCGGGAGCGCCGGCCGCACCTGGTCGCCGTCGCTCTTCGCGCGGGGAGCGAGCGAAGCGCCGGAGGGCGCCCGCCTCTGCTTCTCCACCGACGGCGGCGACGGCTCGAGGGTGAAGATCTTCGACCGCGACCTCAAGCGGAAGCAGGTAATGCGAGCCCGATCAGAAAATCGATAGTTTCTCGTTCGCCGTTTTGCCTGCTCAGTTACAATTTCTGTTTTGCTTTTCTGGTTGGAATGTTCGGCGTGGCAGCGTGATCGAGCTGCGTGGTTGATGCGTCCCAGCGATTGTTTCGTTGATTCCGTCGCGGAGAATCTGTTGGATCGCTTGGAGGTGGGCGCCGCGTGGAGCGGATTCCTCAGTACTTGATTTAGATTGCTTCCACTTTCTTTTGCGATCCGATTTGGGCAAAGAGAGAGATATGGGGGAGATAGAATTCGTTCTTCAGTTTGCATTTAGTTTAGTTTTCTCAATTATGGTGCTTATGGTGTGAATGTGATCGCCTCTTGTAGGACTGTAAGAAAACATTTCCGACAGCCTTATGCTTGGGTGGTTCCTTGGAAGCTGTCAGGCGCTTGGTACACGGTCGGGGTGAGTTGTTAATACCTGTGCTCCCTTTCTAATTCGATCTTTGCTCACCGTAAGGTCGGCTTTCGTGCTTAAGAACGCACGAGATCGTCATGTGGGGACATGAACTCGTGAGAATGAGATCCCACAGTTTAGTACAAACCCTTTCTTTGCAAATTGGAATGGCAAGTTTTCGTTGGTTCCTTGTTGAAGCCTGTTAGCTTGAGTTTATTAACATTCTTAGCCCAGTATTATTAATTTGGTTGGAAGAATATATGAAACAAACAGGGCTGATGTTCATAATCTATATTGCTCTACTGTTATGCGTGTAGACAAAGTTTTGGCCTACAGATCGACAGAAAACCCTTATTGAGACGCAATGGTTTTAGGTTCAATTCCCTTTTCCCTTTCTGCCAATTAGCCAGGACCCTTGTGATTGCATGCAGTTTTAAAGGAAATAACAGTTGAATGGTGGTTATGCATAGTGCTTTTATTTGGATTGAATGCAAACCGATTGCGGAGGTCCTCTCCAAATGTTTGAGCAAAGTGGTTGTCTTACAGTAACAACATGCCTCTGCTTTCTATAGACTCATCACAGTAGCGGCCTTGTTCTTGATGAATAGATGGACATACAAATGGAGCCTGAAATGGCAGTTCATAATGTGAGCTTCAAACATATTATGTCACAGTCTTGGAGTATTTTGATCCACATTATCTATGTCTGGGCAGAGAAAGGGGACTTTTGAACGAGGGATGCAGTATGCAATTTTTTGTTTTGTCGGAAGCAAATCCTTTAATACAAATGCTTGGAGCAGAAAGGATCTCTGCAGGAGTTAGTTTTATCTTACATTTGCTGACATTCGCTTTATCCTACCTTTACTAACATCTTAGTACTCTTCTTTTAGGTACACCTTGTATACAGCTATACACTAGGGATCCTTTTTCCTCATCATTTAACTGCTATTACAGTTTACATGTTGGAGATAAGCATGCTTGCATGTATGAAAATCTAGTATGCTGCTTCGTAATGATTTTATGAGCATCACTTTGATTTTTAAGGAAGCTTGTTAGTTTATGTTAGCATCCTCACCTAGCAAACATCACATATCTGATAGAGAAGCAACTATTTTCAATGTGTTGCAGACTTAGTAAATACTGTTTATGCTATTCATATAACATGATGAACATTTTTTCTTTTCTGACATAAGGTGCCATTCAAAAGCTCATTATGATGGATATGTCATCTGACATGATACAACAGTGCAAAGAGCGGGAGCAAGATAAACCTGATAAGAACATTGAGACGCTGCATGTTGTTGGTGATGAAGAGTTTTTGCCTATGAGGGAAAGGTGTAGATCTGGACATTAGTTCTATTACATTGTTTACTTGGCTGAGCAGTATAATTTGAATTCCTAACAGTCTGTGTTTTTGGACATAAAGTTCTCTAGATCTGGTTCTCAGTTGTTTGGGTCTACACTGGACAAATGATCTTCCTGGAGCGATGATTCAGGTATGGTTCTGCTTGTTCTTTGTTGTCATTAGTGCAGTCTGATCTTGTAGTTCCTCATTGGCAACAATATGGTTATGTATATTAGAGGGAAAGAGGAATTAAAGCGAGCATATGGGCCTTCCAAAAAATTATGCTGTGTAGGAAACATCAAATTGGGTTACTTGTGCAAGTGGATTTTTGTGAACTATTAGAAAAGAGGCACCATAGAATTGATGTCTCAGCATGCATTGCATATATAAAGGGAAGTTACTTAAACAAAATGGAGCAAAGTGACTTCCACTGCTATTTTCAGGCCAGAAAGTAGTTTCTTGGAGCTTAAGTTGGTCAAACTGTGTAATGCCCTCTGCCAAGTTGTCTTGATTTAAAAACTTCGTCATTTCAACATCAGAGCTTGCCCTCAACTGACTCAGATAAATAGACTTACTGAGTCTCCAACTCTTATATGGAATTCCACAACATGGATTGATATTCTGTAATCAGGTCTTAATTTCCTTCAGATTTCTATGTTTCTCCCAGGAGAGTGAGAGTAAGTTTTGTCATCACTGATTAGGAGTTATGATTATTGTGAGATTATTGGAGAAAGTGAAGGCTCATGATGAGGACGATAGTAGTGCTTTATTTTTTGTTTCTTTATGCTGTTTAGAAAGTTCTTCTCCAGATTTTTTTTTTAATCTAGATCAATTTGCTGATATATGGTAATGCATGAAACTCTCTGTTCATTTGAAGCTCAGACAATTATTTTATTATTTTTTGACAGTGTAAACTGGCATTGAAGCCTGATGGCCTCTTTCTAGCAGCAATTTTGGGTGGAGAAACCTTAAAGTTGTCGAATTTCTTCTTATATATATTTATCTCATTTTTACCTTAAGGATTAAATTTTTGATTGATTCTTTTGTTTTCTTATTCTTGTTACAAGGGAACTGAGAATTGCATGCACCATAGCACAAATGGAGCGTGAAGGAGGCATCAGTCCAAGAGTATCTCCTCTAGCACAAGTATTCTTCAAATCTCTCTTGCCTTTTGTCTGTATTCATGAAGTTGTACTTTCCTTTATGGACAGTAAAATAAATTTGGCAGATGCAGTCTTGCATGCCTGCTTCACTTTATGGGCTTGTGCATAAATGACTTTTTGGTATATGTACTTGTAATAATAAAGTCTTGAGTCCTGTGTCCCCTGTAACTGCCATTTCTGACTACAGTGAATTTTTGGTCCATATACAGCTCGGTTAAAGAGACGATTCATGATCCTTTAATTGATAGTTATCACGTTTTTCCTTACTTCGCAACCATTAATTGGTGTGTTTCAGGTGCGAGATGCTGGTAATTTGTTGACAAGAGCAGGTTTCTCTCTTCCAGGTGTTGATGTCGATGAATATGTAGTAAGATATAAAAGTGGTGAGCTCTTGTTTTGATGCTTGTGCTTGCTATTTTTAAGTTCTCTATCAGCGTGAAAATGACAGCTCAACTACGAAAGTTCTGTTTTGACTTCATTGCAACTGCTAGTTTATAACTCACTTTTGAGATTTAAATTATAACTAGAGATGGTAAATCTTTAGGGCCAATGATTGATACTGAGAAAAAGCTGTTGTTGAAAATTTTGCATAGCCTCTCTATTTGTCCATTCTCCCTAGTAATCCTTAACAGGCCTACTTCATGCTCTTGCGCAAAGTGTTTTGTAGCCCTACATGTTTTATCAGCACATGAGAGAATGCATTATATAAGGATGTCAAGTCAAGGTGGTAGTTGTATTTCTTTCTATCAGAGGAGAATTATGTGTTACATAGAAATAGGAAGAAAAGCTAGGAGTAGTAAGCAAGAAAGATGATATGTGAAGTCGGTTATTGGTTTGCATAAGCTGCATATGAGCATCCTAGATGCAAAATCTACTGGCTTAGTTGCTGATGAATCCTCTTTTTTGCTGTTCTTTCTGGTCAGAAGTTGTTTTGCATCTTCTTCATTTATGACATGCTAGTCAGTGTATGTGAAAGGCCTGAAGAATTTAAGTTTTGATTTGATCTTCTCATTGCCTGGGGCTTATAACTCGATCAACAATAATGTTTAATCAATGTTAGGTACTGTGCTTCCTTTTTCTCCTGTCATGCTTATATATGTAATTTCTTTTTATAGTACTGTGTTTCTTGGCTCTGTATTTACAACAATTAGTGTCAATTTATACGGTATTTCTGATGTTCTTTTTTCCTCTGTTTTCTGGTAAAGCTTTTGAGCTGATAGAACATCTCAGGGCAATGGGCGAGACTAATGCTCTTCAACAAAGGATTCCTGTAAGACTACCCCTAAATGTCGTGAATGTTCTTCCCTCGCTCACTGTTTCGTTTGGTTTATTACAATAGCAGACTCCTATGCACTCGATAAAATTAATGAGAACTTTGTTTGTTCATAAAATCAGATTTTGAGAAGGGAAACAGCTCTAGCAACTGCAGCAATCTATGAGTCAATGTTTGCTGCTGAAGACGGTACCATCCCTGCAACTTTCCAGGTAGCCAGAGTATCCACATCCGGCTGTGGATTCTCATATTTGTTTTGTCTCCTCTGTTTTGTTTTTAAACGGGAACTTTACAAGGTGAAAAGAATCATGCTTTGTTTCCTTCAAGAGCCGTTTAATCCTAAGAACATTGAGGTTAAGTGTAGTGCACTGGGAAGAGAACATTACATAGACTTGATGCTAATCATGTGAATGTTTCCCTTCCTCTGTGAATTTGGATCTGTTGCATCAGTTGGTAGACATCTTTCTTTTCGTCATCTGCAGTTCACATTATTCATCAGCTTCAATTATTTGCTTGTTTCATAGGTAATTTATATGACGGGCTGGAAGGAGCATCCATCTCAGCCGAAAGCCAAACAAAGGGGATCTGCGACCATATCGTTCAACGACATCCAGAACCAGTTTGGAAATGAGAGTTAATCTCTCCCTGTTTTGAAAAATTGAGAAGTTACCGTTTCCATTGGTCCAAAGACCCGAAAGTATGGACGGTCTTTCCAGAAAGAGAAGGTGTGACTACCTATCCAAGAGCCTCAGACTCGTGTTTTTTGAGATGGCTTTGTCATTGATAGGAGATAGGTAGGATAAAGGAATATGAGATCCATCCTGTTTGCTGCACGAGAGTTTCATGTTAAGATGCGCTTTGCATTCGAGGATCCAATGTGGAAGTTAAGATCACCTGGAAACTCTCCAAAATCAGGTCTCGGGATAGAGTGCACTTTCTGCGCCGCAATGCTCTCCAGTCAGAACACCATGTGGGGTAGCAACTCTCCTCATCTTTCAAGTGCTAGAAGACCATCCTCTTTCATTTTGTCCCCGGCAAGTCTATTCTTTGCGTCATGGCGTGACTTGAATGGTTTAGAGGCCTGGCAATTTTTGAACACTTCCATAACTGTAATAAAGCACCCCATGGACCAGCTACGTCGCAAGCATAGATGCATAACTTCAGATATCGAGTATCTGCAACATGCAGGAATCGTATTCATGATCTCAAGACTCTAGAATCGATCTTCAAAATGAATCATCAGCACAACAATCTTAAGGAAACAATTTCACGTCGTCCTAAGATCACTGCATCGATGTTAGACACTAAGAGCAAGGTTGTGCTAATTTTGCAGAGGTTATCCTTTCAAATGGTGATTGTGTTCCATGGTAAGGTCTATTTGGAGGTCACCGCACCACATCATGCTTTAATCATATGCCACATCAAAACGAGGCTAGTCGCTTGAAAATATTTCGTTCGACTCCTCTTACATGTTATAACGGTGTTGAGATTGCAAAAACAAATGGTGGATCTATAAACTTTATTGCAATAAATGCATGTATTATCTTTGAATGATTTTAGGTCGAAATATCCACATTTTAAACAAATAATCCTTATACCTTTTAGCCTTTTTTTTTTTTCTAGAAGTATGTGGAAAGAGACCATTTATTTTTTTTTTATACAATTAGGATATCTTAGATTTTTTTAAACTTTTTTTTTTTGAGAAAAGAGTAAAAAGTAGTGAGATTATTTCGAGTGTAAAATAGCACACCATTCACGCGCGCGAACGCCTCCGCTGCTTCTATGAATCGCAGAGACACCGCGTCGCTCCCTGGCATTCATGCAAACGCAAAATCGAACGAGAAATCTCTCTCTCTCTCTCTCTCTCTCTCTCTCTCTCTCTCTCTCTCGCTCTCGCTCGCTCGCTCGCTCGCTCGCAGATGGAGAACACCATCGCTCGCAGCGAACGACATCCGACGCCTCTCTTCCCATCAAACGCCGCGTCGCGTTCAGGTGATTCCTCTGCTTTTCGCTACCGCACTGCTTCGGATTTCGCCCGGATGATCGAGAACGATCGTCAAGTGCATTCACAAAGCCATAATACATCCGCTGTTGTTGCAAAAAAGATCCTGGGATGTCGTTTCGGATTCATCGTCAGTTTCAGTCGTGTATAGACCTTTGGCCACTGAGTAAAGTGACTGATCGGAGCATCGGAGGAGGGCGGATGATCTGACCGGTCGAAAGGAATGCGGCTTCGATAATCTTAGAAACAGGAGACGTGCAGAGGGAATAGTGGCTCGATTCTGTTTCTTCGTGGTAGAAGCTACGATGCAAAATGCTATATCCGATATCTTTCTCTGGCTATTTTATTGCAACGGTCAGAATCTCGGATTTAGCTAGCTGATGACACGGCAATGGACGGCGGAGCTGTTGTGGCTAAATGTTCGTCGGCTATTTCAGCTTCCGTCGTTCGAGATCCATATATTAGTTCGACACTCTTCTTGTTAATGTCTCGACAGTTGGATGTTTCGGTAGTTTCAATGCTTTTAATACTGGCTAGTGATAAATGATGAGATTGTGTTAACCGATCGCAAAGCAGTTTGTCTACTCCTATTACTCCAACCGTGCAATGTCGGCAGAAGTTACAGAAACTTGTGATGACGGCTTGGGCTGATTGGCAAGTGATTATACATCTTCTCTAGCTGTATCTGCTTTCTGTGGAGTCCAGGCTAGAGATAATCTGGGATGTGATTTTTCATATTCGTTAAGGAGTATGAGTCTCGGATGAATTCCTTGTCTACATTATGTTCACATGGTGTCTGGGCAAAAATTTCGGTTGGTGATTCTTCCTATGGCCACGGCAAGCATTTGCCTGGCGAACAGCCTGAGATGAGCATAGCCTTATGTGGTTGCAGGTGGTGCAGGGGTTTGCTTGATGAAAACTACTTGGAGGAATGGACAAGACGAGTCCTTTATCTATTTCATCTCCTCCTTCCTCAGTTCGAATTCTTTCCGCCTTAACTTCGTCTCTATCGACCCGGTAATTCAGCCACTGCATCCATAATTATCCCCGAGCTGTTACTCAGTTTTTTAGGGTGTGCTCTTTGCAGGACTTTATTTTTAACTGCGGGGGTCTGTCGGTGGCTTTCGTCTTTATTACGACTTGGGAGTGCAACCTTGTTCCATATATGTTCAGCAGGTTGGTCGGCTGAGTTATTTCAAGTTCCTTCCTCTATATGATGCTTGATTTGGTTTCTGGATTAGGATTCAGAAACTGAAGGAGGATTTTGCACATTTTTATGTTGTTGTCACTCTCCAAACGAAGGAGCAAAACGATTCTTTCATCTACTCTTACTTCAAGTAAGTGTTACATTCATGTGCATCTCACTTGTGGCGGTGGATGCTAGTAAAGATCTCCTAATCTTTGGTTATGGCACAGATTTGGAATGGAGCTTGGCAGGCCAACATTCGTTCCTGTTCCTGACGTAGAGATGGGCTTTGAGAAGATTGTCAAGATAGCTCTCTCCCTTGGGGGTACACCTTATTCCCGCTGGCTATAGTTGATAAATCTCTGCAGCATATATCCACAGTTTATTGCCATATGAATTGCAGTAAGCAAGCAGCAGCATGGTGTATGGAAATTGAAGGCCGAGGTTAGTTCACCTAAGCTGGGTGATCATTTAGATGTCTTCAAGGTTTCTGGAAGCTAGTCCTTGGCTGCATTTAACATGATTCCCCCTGTTTATCACCTTCAAGAGGATGCGATCGATGCAGAGGATGGATCTCTTTCTTGGAATCGTCACATCCATACCTGGCATTGACAATCATGATGCTAATTTGGTAATTTTACCAAGTTCATGGCAACTTACTACTCGAATTCTTTGCTGTCCAATCTTTTCAAAGCATCTAGGACTCATTTTTCGGTTCCTTCCACAATGAGCTACCTTATGGGACCTGGGAAAATCTGATCTGCTCTAGGAAGAAAATAAGGATGCCCATTGCTCGTGACTTTCAATAGTGGCACTACAGTTAATTGCCAATTATCCTTCACTGCAAAAAACTTGTCTTATTAGGTTGACAATATGTTGAACTAACTAAAGGGGGAAACTTGGAACCATTGTAGGAATTTTTGCTTTCTGCATCCTTTCCATGGCATCTTGTGCATCCTTACGTTGCAAAGTCTATTTTCTCAATTATTGCAAGGCCTTAATCAACACAGTATCATGTACCGCAAATATTGTCTTTTCATTAGTTATCCATGTAGGTAATAGCAATCACTTCCAGATTTTATTTAGTCATGGGAAAACTTGCCTGGACTTAAAAGGGATTTTACCCTCTGCGGTGATCTCTTCAAAAGGAATTTGAGATAGACTTGTATCAGAAACCATATTTATCTCAGGAAATTCATCAGCTTCCTCCACATAGATTGTACTGTGATGTAATGTTATCGTTATTCTCCTCTTAAGTGTCGCATAGTGTTCGGAGACAGGTTATTTTGTCTGAAATTAATTGTAGGTTTTGCACTTGAAGTTGTAAGATCAACATCACATTTATTTTTCTTCATCCTTATTTTGACTAATTCCTGATTTTCCCATGTTCAGCTTAATCAAGCTATTGGTTCCATTGAGGCAATTGCCAAGGCATCAAAGGAAGACATTTTGGAGAAAACTGACCTTTCAGCCGAGAAGGCAGACGTCATCAGGAGGTTTTTCAGGGATCCCAAGTTTTACCTCAGTCCCAAGTTGAGTTGATGCAAGGATTGTTATCACACCGAATGGTCCTTATTTTCTCATCGGCTTAATGTGCTTAGCCACAAATTATTTGTATCTCTACTACTAATCAGACAAATGCCGTTTCAAATTTGGGAGTGAACATGCCGTGGAAGAATTTTTCAATGATTAACCCACGATATCTTTTTCAAAACCAATCTTCTATATTCCTCCTCGATCACTTTCGACAGCGGAGCTTCACCCTCGTTTCCTACTGTCCCTGATCGAGGAAATCAGCTACAGTGTCATTAGCTTGACGGTTTCAGAAGAAGCGTAGGTTCGACATGAACTTGCTCGCTCGCTACCTGTAATCCAAAACTGTGGATTCCGTGGATTTCCATAGATAGGTTACTCCAAGATGCAAGTGTGGCATTCATTCAGATGTTGCGTTCCCCATTCGTAAATTCCGCATTGCATAAACCCACTTCCGTCACCGTATCACACTAACAATACGATATCGTTTACGGAAAGTTATTCCAATTATTGTCATTAAACGTATAAAAAGAGCACGCCCGGTGCTTGCTTCTAAGCAATTACAAAATTATTCCCTCTCTCGCCGTAGAAAGCGAGTGGATGTCGTTGGGATGTCAAATCCAGGCATGGACAAAAAGCAAGCGACTCCAGCGCCGTTCTCCATCTTCCATGTCGCCACTCGTGCGGCAGGAGCCTCGAGCTTTCCTGTCTCCTCCTCATCCTCAGCCCCAGTAGGAATTTTCGAAGACGATGGGTGGCTCTTCGCCGCCGCCGCCGCTTCTTCTTCTTCTTCTTCTTCTTCTGCTACTGTCTCCGGCGGCCGCGTCTTCATATGGGTATCGGTCAGCAGTTGGAGATCCTGGAATGAAGAGCCCCGACGTCAGAGTCGGCTTCGAAGCTTGGAACTTCTGCAACGAGGTGGGCGCGGAGGCTCCCGCCATGCCCAGTCCCAGGCTCGCCGATTGCTCTGATTTGCTCTGCCCTTCCTTCCCCGGTTCGCCCATTTCGCTCTCTTTCTCATCTATTCTATGAAATATGATGAGCGTTACCCTAGACTCGCGAATCGCGATCTCTGAAACATCCTCGTTGTCTTTTCCGAGAGAGAATTCGGGTTCTGTCGTTCTGAGATGATTCTGACTGCGGATGATATTGCATGTGCATAAAGTAGCTCTTCTAGATCAGGAAAGGCGTGTGCTTTCAGTGTTTTACGTTTGATGTCTCTTGATGATGATGCTTCTGGATTATTGATTGGTTTTGTTTCGATTCACTGGCGTGTTAGGTTTAAGTTTAACTCCTCCTGATGGTGGGAGCGAATGCGCGGTCCATCAGAAGGTGAAGGGATCGGACAACAGTTTAAGGGCAGGCGATGCGTTTCGTCTGGAGGGTTTTCAGGCGTACGAAGATCCGGATCTGTATGCTGCCGAGAAAGAGCGGTACCTCGGTTTTCTCTGCCAGGCAAATGATTCTGCGGAACCGTGGCAATTCTGGATGGTCATGCTCAAGAATGGTAATTTCGATAAGAACACCACGCTCTGTCCCGAGAACGGGCAGAAAGTCAGCAAAATAGTGACCGACAGGAGCTTTCCCTGTTTCGGTAGCGGCTGCATGAATCAGCCCTTGGTTTACCATAATCAGTCGAGATTGGTTGATGGCGAAATGGCTTCTTTGACTGGAGGTTTTTACGGGACATATGACCTCAATGCTGATTTGAGCAAAGGCACTGGAAACAACTCGTACTTTTCGGTCTCGTGGCAGAAGAATATGAGCTCAGGAAGTTGGATATTTTCTCATATATTGAGAACGAATGCCAAGTATCCTTGGCTTATGTTGTACTTACGGGCAGATGCTACAAACGGATTTAATGGTGGTTATCATTATAAGGGTCAGGGAATCATGCGAAAGGTTTGTTTCGTTTGTGTACTTCTAATTACTGTTAAATTTTCTCTTTGCATTTTGTTGAATCTATAGAGTATTTGGAGAAGTGCAACGGATGTTTAACCAAGGGTAGAGAATTTGCAGATAGGTCAATTGAGAGACTGAGGCCTTTTCTTTTTCCATTCTACTCAGCATATAGGCTGAATGGAATGTTCTTTTTCTTTTATATCATTCGGCTAGTTAGTGAAGCGCAGTTAACTGAATTGGGATTGTCCTCTTTGGCAACAGTTGTCCATATCCATAATGCAATGGGACTTGTGAAGTTGAGCAATAGTTTGTTTTTTCTTTCTCTTCCCCCCTTTCTGTCCCCATCTGGAATTGTTTTGACCTCGTACTAGGGCAGAAATGGATTTTCTTTTGGTTTTCGTGGAGCTAAGCAGCATACGCTTTTTGGTCTGCAAACATATAGTTCCGGTACTTTCTCCATATATCTTCACGCCAATGCATAATTACTCATGTCAAATAAGCAGGTCATTGTTGCATTAATGTCATCCCCAGCACTTGATTTTGTTGGATTAGGCTGTTCATAAAGGGCAAAAGCAAACAAAGAGATCAAATAGTCAAAGCAGAAAAATCAATATGCACCAAATTTCTGCTCTTTAAATCAGAATCTGTATGTTTTAGGGGGTAATAGAGATCCCAATTTATATAACCATATCATTGATTTTAGGTGTATAAAATATTTGTGTTATGTGATCTGATTCCTGGAAGTGATGTTTTTATTTGTGATTTTTTAGTTGCCAGAATCTCCAAACTTCAAAGTAAGATTGACTCTTAATGTGAAACGTGGCGGAGGGCCTAATAGCCAATTCTATCTACTCGATATAGGAAGCTGTTGGAAGAATAGCGGAGATCCGTGTAATGGCGATGTACTCACAGATGTGACTAGATACAGCGAAATGATAATCAATCCAGAAACAACAAGCTGGTGCAGACCGGAGAACCTTGTCTCTTGTCCTCCTTACCATGTCAGTGTTTCTGGCGAGATCATATATAGGAACGAGACGTCTCGGTTCCCCTATGCTGCTTATCATCTATATTGTGGCCCTGGGAATGCCAACCATTTGGAGAAACCATATGATATCTGTGACCCTTATAGCAATCCACAAGCACAGGAACTTGTTCAACTTCTGCCACATTCTGAATGGGCAGTCCATGGCTATCCTGAAAAGCAAGGTGATGGATGGGTTGGAGATTCTAGGACGTGGGAACTTGATGTCGGAGCTCTGTCCCATCGTCTATACTTTTACCAGGTTGGTTGCACTCCTCTCGTTGCGTGATTAACACAATTTCTGTGCTGTATGTAGCATGTTAATTTACCACATTTTCAGGGGTCAATATGTTGAGTGGTCATTATGCTCCTATAGGCATGCTTTTAGGTTGCCTAATTTTCATACTATCTACTGGTTGCACTCTGCTGTACCATGTGCAGCCTACAACATAAACAAACAGGGAGCAGAATATTTGCATGTCCGATCTTGACTAACCAATCTTAAGCTGTTTCACAGATGAAAAAGCCTCATTCCTGTTTCCAATCTTGACTATCCAATACTACCTTGTGCTGTCCTTTTTTCTTTTTCCGGACGAGGGTTAGACACAAAAATAGAACACATCTCCATCTTCCAATTCAATAACACTGGGTTTCCTTTTTACTTAATATACATCGTGCATAAGAAATTTTTTTTTTCTTTCCCACTATTAATAGACACTTGCGATTAATCGGGCATCAAAAGGGCCTTTGTCCTATTGATTATTGATTGTCACTGCAACACCTCTTTAACTATTTCACTCCACAGGATCCGGGAACAGAACCAGCAAAGCGTATATGGTCCTCGATCAATGTTGGTACAGAAATTTATGTCAGCCGGAGTGGGGTAACTGCAGAGTGGAGTGTTAGCGATTTTGATGTGCTGGTCCCCGAAGATGTCACGTTTGACGGTGAAATAGCTGACCAAGTTTCGATTCTTTGACTTATCGGTTGATGTTGTAAATCGTTGTTGAACGCAAGTGACATGGCAGTATATGTACATAAACCGTGGAAAGTGAGGTGTGGTGATTGTGTTTTGTTCTCGGAGTTGCCCATCACAAGGAAACCGCATCACTTCTGTTTGATCTTGTCGCACGGTTTTTCTTCGCAGTATGGTGATTTTTGCATTATCAGACACATACTTAATGAGGTGGTAGCCCGAAGTCTCCAAATTCATCACTTACCGGACCGTCGAGTTTGAGTCGATATCGCATCAGTCTGGCTATGAGACTTTTTGCAACTTAAGTATATCACCAGTCACTTTTTTAGTACATTTACAGTCTAAGAAGGGAAGTCAGACATTTCCTATGATGCGAAGATTGTTCCTTCGTGCTCTTTTTCAACTTCGTTTTACATTCGGTTAGAAAATGTTGCATGTACGACCATTTATACAAGTTCAATAGGCAACAATGGACAAGAGAGGCCTGTGTAACTAACCCTGGCGTCTGAACAGCGTTGTCGTCGGCTAGTCCTAAGCTTCTTGTTCATGTTCAATGCGATAATGTTTCGCCTGTGCTGTACAATCTGATGCTAATGTTTTGAGCCGTCAGTTCCTTGGCCGTGGAATAGCTTGTGCGGTGCCTGGGGAGCAAACAACACCAGGCCAACCGTCCTTCAATAATTGTTTCAGTAATTGTTATAATATGACAAATAGCTTCCTTATATAAAGTCGTATCATTTCTAGTTTAGCTCGAACATTTAGTCCATCGAGTGAGATATCATATCACTTTAGGTTCGATAACTTGTTTTGATTTACCATGGTTTCATCACGAGAGTGACATAACCTCTCAATCAGTTTGTACATGGGAGGCTAACCCCGCTTTCAAAGCTCTTAAGTAATATAATTTTCTATCCTATAACTTCTAGTATCAATCGTCCTAATCTCACTTCCACAAACTAATTATATTTATTCCCTTTACATCATTCACTTTTTACTCAATAACCCCAAATTCCACATACAAGGGTTCACGAATACAAGATAATCACGGACTATAACACTAACATAAAATTCATCAGGGCAATTTTCATACATTGAAGTTAAGTGATTTTGAAGGTATACGTGGTCGTCCAATGTTATTATCCTAGGTGGTGGGCTCCGATCAAGAAATAATTCGAACTCGAGAAGCAAGGTTTCAATGTAAATTAGAGAATAATGAGAGACTGAATACGTCTTATTTTTTGACGCTACCACATGAATATGCATTTGACGTCATGATAAGCTATGAGATTTTTCAACGGATAGAATGCTTTTGGAATAATAATATAAATAGTCCATGAACTTTGTACCTAATATGGTCTCTAAGTTTTTTATTTATTCAACTTGTCTCTAAACTTTAGTCGAATATGTAATGTCGTTCTTGAACTTTTAATTTATTCAATGTAAATCTAAATTTTTGAACAAATGACAAAATTTAATATTATCATTCCATTATAGGGATAATATTAATAACTTCAGCTTGAAACGAATACCTAATAAAAGTTCAAACACCGCATCAAATAAGTTAAAAATTCATAGACTATAGGATTAAACTTTAAAAATCATATCCTACGAATTAATAATCTAGAGCTGACATCACGTATCAAAACAGATCTCAACATTATTTGTTCGGTTCCCGATGCTTTTGCACAGGAAGAGTCGCGTCTCGCTCGTCCTTAGTGACGCGGTCTGTGCAGACCTTTTTGTCTATTTGAGTGAGGTGGCAGACAGGCCAAGTGGAAAATCTATACGATGCGATATGGTGATACAATAATAAGTATTTAACTCCATCTGCAGCAAGTTTTCAGGAGGAAAAAGAAAGGTCGGGTGTTTTTATATCGCCGGAGGCTGCCAGCTCCGTCTCTTTCCCTCTCCCACCTCACCTGCTCCCGCGGCAGTTGGCAAGGCAACGTCCCTGCCTTCTCTCTCTCTCTCTCTTTCTCTCTCTGTGTTGTCGCAGGAGTTGCGGCTTCTCGAGCTCGAAGGAAGCGGAGGGGGGCGAAATGGAGAGGGAGTCCGGCGAGCAAGGCGTCACCCGCGTCCTCTTCTGCGGGCCTCACTTCTCGGCCTCTCAAGATTACACCAGGGAGTACTTGAGTCAATACCCATTTATCCAGGTTCGATTCCCGTACATTATCTGATGGAAAGGTGTTTACTTTTCCGCTTTCTTCAGTTGGGAAGCGGTCGGTGGAGTTGGCTGGATCGTGTGTTTTGAGCGGAAAAAAAAAATGAAAATTGGGACTTGATTGGCTTCGCATCCATTGGTATTGCGGGATTTCAACTACCCCTTGCACTGAAGTGAAGTGATATCACATTTCTGCCTCCGATCATTGTAAATGTTCTAAATAGTAGAATTGTATACTTTGAGACACTGTAGTAAGTGATGAAATATTTTCTGGGCTGGATTGGGAAGCAATCTGCTCTTGTTGGGGTCCTACTTAAACCTGATGTAGCGATCCCATCGTCGCCAGCACTTGGCCTTTGGATATATAACAGACTAGGGAATAAAAAAGCAAGTCCAACTTTGCAGATTCGGTTTGGTCTTATGTTTAAATGTGGATATATCCTCGTTAATCATGTTTCCAAATTTTCTTTCTAACTGCACGTTGGAGATCATTCATTCATCTGTTTTCCATTTTCATAGGTCGATGAGGCGGCCCTTGATGATGTGCCTCGTGTTATCGGAAACTACCATATTTGTGTGGTAAAAAACAAGCGCTTTGACTCGGATATCATAGCTCGAGCGAAACAAATGAAGCTTCTTATGCAATTTGGTGTTGGTCTGGAAGGTGATAATCTCTCTCTCTCTCCCCCTCCCTCCCTCCCTTCCCCACTCACCCTCCCCCCTTCTCTCAGCCCTGCTTGCTTGTGTAAGTTGGGCTGGAGGAGTTGGGTTTATTTGTCAGTATTATTCCTTTGTTTTGTTAGATCTTAATGGAATTTACCGCCCAATATTTACATCTTCATGAAGGTGTTGATATCGATGCTGCCACCAAAAATGGAATAAAAGTTGCCAGAATTCCAGGTGACGTCACGGGAAATGCAGCATCATGTGCAGAAATGGCGATTTATCTGATGCTGGGTTTACTCCGAAAGCAGGTACGTTTGATCACTAGAAAAATCTTAAGTAGCCAGGGTACTTCATGTGATTCATCTTACGTGCCAAGTCCACAGGTTAGGTTTGTTGTATGTCATGCTTCTTTTTGTTCAAGTATAGGGAATGACAGGTTGAACATTTCGGCTGTAACATTTTCTGAAATGTGAATAAATCCCCTGTCATTTTGCATTCTCATCCTTTTCTGGTTGAAGTTTTAAGTAATGTTTGATCATCAGCACCAGTAAATTCTGTTTGAAGCCTATGTATTTTCTTCTAAATCAAAGTGCATAGGTGTTTATATCTTCATTAATATACTGGGAAACAGGAAAATCGTTCAAATTATACCCCAACTTTCAAAACATAGCAGACTTCCTACATCGAGCCTACATCTGAATGGAAAGGTTCATTTACGCTTCAAGCTTCACAAAGGTCTATCCTTCTTTTGATAGGTAAGTTATGCCCATGTCGTCTTGTGCACATAGTCCAATACCGCGGCTCTAAAACATGACTTGTGTATTGATTTCATCAATTGGGGATGAATGATGATGAAATGAATGAAATTAGCAGTAGTCTGTCGAATGCCATTGGTTGCCCCATGTCAAATGGTCAACTACTAACAAAGTTTGGTACAGTTGATTATGTCAAACTCATAGAAACAGCTGCATAGCATAGAGGTAAGTTTGTTGTGGACATAAACATACAGGAGACCTAAATCTTTGTCAAGATGCCAATTAAAGGCCATTGTTATTCGATTTGAAAAGGTGATCGCTGAGTTGATTTGTGAAAACAAATATTTCCAAGCATAGTACTAAAGGCCTCGTTTGGTTCCATAAATAGGGAATCCTCAAATGGATTCCCATTCTGAGGAATATCATTCATTAGAATAAGATTCCTTTTCCACTGTTTGTATGACAAAAATTCTTGGCCTTGTTGGAGAATACTTCTCACTGAATACGGTGATCAGTAATTGGCGATCATTGTGGCTACTTTCAAATGCAACCTATGAACAGTGGCAGCGACCAGTGGCTGGCAGTGGTGGAGTTCGGTTTTTGATAGTTTTTTGGTTATAGAGATGTAATAGTGGAATTCCAATACTAACTATAGCTAGTTAATCTAATTCTGCATTATTTGAGGAAATTCTATTCGATGGAGAATTCAAATCCATGTCTTGATTTCTCCCCAAGCATGAAATATGTAGGACTAAAATCCCTATGTTGAGGAATCCATTTTGCATAGAACCAAATGAGGCCTAAAAACAACAAAGAAATCTCTTCCACTTGATGGGTACTTATGAGAAATTCTCACAAGGAAGAAAGTCTTGAGTACCTGACAGAATAGAGTTCCTGAAGAAGGAACTCAATTGAGTTTGACATTGGAGCGAGCAGATGAAAAAATCAGCTAAGGTGGTCTTGAAAGGAGGGTCTCCATCTCACCATCTTTGTTACAAGTACTCCTATCAAGAAACTGAGAATGCTTCACTGAGAAAATGATTGTGGACAAAGAAATGCCCTTATCAGGATGACATTGCAAAAGTTTTGCACAAACAAATATTGTTTCTTGGATGCAAAGCTACATGATGCAAATTATTAGATAGAATATCCATCTTTGGGCACTTAGATGCAAAGACTCTACATCTAATAATCATATTCCATGGCTAGTGATAATTTATATAAGGAGACTGGGCCTTTTTGTTATATTAAAATGGGCTGCCTTTTGCCTGCTAGTGTTCATTTCTGTGCGCGCGCGTGTGCCTTTTGTCATCTGCAAGTTGCAGTGTCCTTCATTGCTTCAGTTTTGTTCTTTGCAGAATGAGATACAAGCTTCTGTAAATCAGAGAAAACTTGGGGAGCCAGTTGGTGAAACTCTATTTGGAAAAAACGTGAGTATCTTTTATGTTTTAATTCTTGTATACACAACAAAGAATCACTTTTGGGTCTCTTTCATGTTTCATGAATGTCCGTTGTGTGTCCTTAACTCTTTGGATCGAAAAGTACATTGGAAAATATATTGTCCATTGTAGGTATTGATCGTGGGGTATGGAAATATTGGAATTGACTTGGCTAAGCGCTTAAGACCTTTTGGGGTAAAAATAATTGCCACAAGGAGGAGCTGGTGCTTAAATTCAGAAGCTCCTCTCCAGTCGAATGGTAAATGTGTTGTCATTCAAAATGAGGAAATATTTCTTTACATTCTCCTGACTTACAATAATTGGCTACATTCTCAGCAGGCCTTGACCAAAATGGCATGAGTGACAGTCTGGTTGATGTGAAGGGAAGTCATAACGACATTTGCAACTTTGCTGGTGAGGCAGACATAGTTGTCTGTTGCTTGTCTTTAAACAAAGATACAGTAAGAGTTACTTGACTCCATGCAATCATACTTTGCTTCATTGGTTTATCCAAATCACATCTGTTATCCTATAGAACTGATTTTCCAAGAATACATTCTGACTGCACAAGGAAAAGTCAAATTTAATTAGGTAGTAGTCTTTGCATTTACATGAACAACCTTTTGAAAGCGTAGATTCAGGGTAGTTTGTGGCTTAGTTACTTCTATTTGTCTGAGTTCTTTGTCCAGTTTGATTAAAACGTCTTAGGTTGCTTTATCCAGATTGGTTGGAAAGTAGGAAAGGTGACATATGTGCCAGTTTTTTCTTTTTTCCCTGAGCCATACATTTCCGTGCTCCTTTTTGGACATATGTTGCCCTGAAACGTTTTCTTTTCTTTTTGTTCCTTTGTTATTATTCACTTTCTCACTTGGAAATGTCTTCTGGATTCTTATTATTTCATTTTGATTATCTCGCAGGCTGGCATCATCAATGACTCATTTCTATCTTCAATGAGAAAGGTCTGCTCTATGTATCCCTAAATGATGATTTTTGCTACAGATACGAAGTTCTGCTCTATTCTTTGGCCGTGCCAGTTTTTTCTTAACACTTGTGACTGGTTCTCTGATCCCCATTCATCCTCTTCAGGAGCCTTAATGAGAAGTCTAGATCCTTCTCTGTGCTTTACAGGTGCCAGTGATGATAGTAGTGATGCTCTGCCCTTCATGTAACCTTAGCCATTGGTCTGTCTGGGGTTCTAAAACAGATATTTTGCGAGAAACCTCTTATTGAAGCGTTTAACGCGTGTGGTCTGCTTGCAAATTGGGTCGGGCAGGATGGATTCCACTTTGTTGCATCCCCGAATACTATACAAATGTATTTTAAAATGTACGGTGATTTGCTTGGGGTGGACTCACCCTACATACAGATGATGGATGCTTAATCATGACTCATGCCATGTCCTTTACTCATCCTTTAAATGCAAGTTTTGTCATTGTTCCTTTTCTTGTACTTCTGTACTTTTGCTCCTAAGCTCACAGATAATTATCTTATGGGGGAAAAAAAATACTGGCTGCAAAGAGAGAACCTATAATAGGATTCCTTTTCTTTTCTACATCTTTCTCTTTGAAGGTTTTGGAAATAAAAGATGCGAAAATGAGATCTCTGTGGCTCGCAAGTAGACAGAGCATCACGGCTAAGACTTTTTACTATTTTCCAATGGTGATGCAGGGAGCCCTTTTAATAAATATTGCTCGAGGGGGTCTCCTGGATTATGAGGCTGTTGCTCATCACCTGGAGTGTGGTCACTTGGGAGGCTTGGGCACCGATGTGGCTTGGACAGAGCCATTTGATCCGAATGATAAAATCTTGAAATACAAAAACGTTCTTTTAACTCCTCATGTTGCTGGGGTCACCGAACATTCTTATAGATCCATGGCTAAGGTATGTGGACCCTACAAAATATGCTGGAGTTCTTTAAATTCTTAAGGGAAAATGATGTGAAATGTGATCCTTAAACTTTAGCTCAATGTAAATGGGTTCCCTGAACTTTCAATTTATTCAATATGGTCCTTAAAATATATGGAAATGTTCGATGTTGTCCTTGAACTTAAATTAATGAAAGATTAACTTTGAACATTTTTATATTGTTCAAAGACTTAACTTGAACATGTATTAGAAGTCTAGGGACCATATTGAACAAATTAAAAGTTCAGGGAGTACATTGCACATTAGGTCAAAGTGTGGGGATTATTTGTGTTATTATCTTAACTCTTAAAGGTTCCTCCCCTACCCATCCACACACACACAAGGGTTACATTCGTCTCTTTTGTTTTTTCCTAAGTCTTTGTTTAGAGAAAGAGCAAAAATGGTGGAGAAGACAATTTGGGTGAAAATTGGAAGGAATTTAATTTTGAGATGCATTTGGAGGGAAATTTTAAATCTTCTAGCATCTTCCTTCCTAATTATCTTCACCCTTGTTCCCAAACATGGGGTAAGTGTGCATGAAAAAGTTCAGTGAGAAGGGAGAAGTATAAGAAATTCTTTGTCCACATTAATCTTCTGGGTTATTCTAAGCGATCACAAAGATCTGATATTTCTCCTATTCATTTTTTGTGAAAATTGTAGGCTGTGGTATGGATGGGTTAGTGTTCTGTCTTTTCATGGTCAAGCGTAAAAGGTCATCATAGTGTACGGAGAACAACCAAATCATCACCCTTGCATATCTAGTTTTGATAGCTGAATTCTTCGTTTGTAGTTGAAAATTGTTTTTAAACTGCTGTCATGCATCTTCTGAATTGTTGTAGTTCTCAAATCAGAATGAAAGTCAATTGGCAACCTCCAGAAACCAACAGGCTGAAAGCAGTAGTTTTCTCGAGTTTGGACAACTAAGTAGCTCGAATAGCCTGCCATGGCACCATTAATGTGAAGTCATCAGGATGACCAAAGAAATTGTTATAATCAGGAACTAAGACTAGGGTGCTATACTTAGCTGAGGCAGAATGGATCAAATGAAATAGCAGTTCTTTCGCAATCTAGTCTTGCAGGTTAATATAACAGTGGAAGTTCATCAACCCAAATCTTATGTCACTCTCCGGCCCACTGTATTCTCATTTATTGCTTTGTTTATCCTACTTCTTGTGGCTACCTCATAATGACATGTTTTCCTGCGGATTTCCAGTTAAATGATTGTTCTGTTTGTTTATGCAGGTCGTTGGCGATGTAGCTCTTCAACTTCATGCTGGGACATCTTTGACAGGGATAGAGTTTGTCAACTGACTAAACTTGAAAAGCCAATTCAGGAGGAGCATATCTTTGGATTACTTACCAAATCACATGCTCATATGGTAGATTACATTTTGCATGTTGATCTTTCTGATGATTCGAGACGCTAGCACAACTTATCTCAGGCTAGGAGATGCACCGAACCGAGTATAAGGGGCGTATGCATCCTTGGTCCCAACACCTCAGAGGTGGGAGTCGAACCTGGCCTGGAAGCCGAGGTGCAGCGGTCAATGTTACTGGAAACTCATTACATAGCAGATGGCGTAGAATAAACGTGTGCTCTTAACTTAATTGGAGATAAGTCTCAGACAAGTATCTGTTTAGTCAATCCTTTGTGAGATTTCTATTTTGGTTTAGTCTTTAAATGATGTCAAACGTGATCCAATCTGGGTAGCTCAATTTAGATGACGATGCTGAGACACGGGATCACCCGCTCCGTGATGACATGTCCGGATGATAGCATTTTTCAGCCCAATGGGCAATGGCAAGCTGAGATGTATGAAGCTATTTCAACGTTTGGTAAGCAGGACTTTGGATGGAATTCAGGTCCATTCTCGTGCCACTTAAGTTTTCATGGAATTACTGATTCGATTCCACTCGACCCGGTTCTGCAAAAAATGTGCCACGAGAGCATAACTTTTTGCTGCAGTAGGTTTGTGTGAACGAGCCTTGTGTGAACGGGAAGGGAAAGGACATCACACGCCGGCCATGCATTACGATCACCAAATGAGGATTAAAAAAAAAAGCAATCGTCAATGAGTCCGCGTGAGCCAGGGTTTCGATATAGAATAAAGCAGTGTGAGCTCATTTCTAGGATGGCAGCCTCTTGAGTGTGCAATGTGCATTGATTAACGACAGTCCATCTGCATTGCCAATCTTGACAATAATATAGTTTCATGCGCACCGACATGACAATTTCTTATTCCCTCCGTCCTTTTAACCTCTGTCAAGTATATCTAGACGGTTCTATTAATGGAAGGGAGTCGGGTTCAAATTCTTGAAATGAATGGACAACGCGCTCTACTCTGAATCAGGTTCGATTCCTTTACTCGATTTATGGGGACAGCTAGGCAAAACTTCTGTTCGATGCCATGGGGCGATTTTCTTGATTAGCAAAGATAAGGAGAGGAGAGCAGTTCAAGTTAGGGCTTGAGTCAAACCCGCAAGTTTCCACATCGTATAAAGTCATCATCCTAAGAAGAAGAAGAAAAGTCCAAAAAAGGAAATGCTTACGGAAGGTTCCAACCGAGGAGAACGTGTGGCTAGCGATGCAGAGAGCAGTTCCAAGAGCCGGCAAGCGTAATTACCTTGATCTTTTCGCTTAAAGATTTCGATTGGATTGGACGGCATACCGGGTCAAATTCAAAGGGCGGATCGATCAGCTTCAGCACTCTTCTCAGAGAGAACAGTTGGGTTTCTCCGTTGAAAATATGGGCGAAGTTGGACTGGTCTGCGCTCCCGAACTGTTCCAAAAGGTTGACCCACACGCTCGACTTGCAAAATAATTTTCGCTGACACGACTCGGTCTTCTCGGTCGTCGTCGTCCTCATCCCTCCCTCTCGCTCTCTCCTCGCCTTCGCGTTTCCAACCGCGTTTTCCCCTTCCTCTTTCACTGTCAAGACACGCCCCTTCTCCCCAAAGACTCGAGCATAAGAAACGTTCGCTTCGCTAGACGAGCAGAGAGGCTCAAACCCATCTGTAGAACCACCCCAACATGAGATTACCAAGCTTGTCGCACCAGCACCATTTCCCATGGCTCACTTCCTCGGGAAACTCCGCTCCCTGCTCAGCTTGATCGTGTCCTTGTCCTTGTTCTTGTTCTTGTTCTTCGCGCTGCCGTTCGCTTCTCCGGTCGCCTCGCTCTCGACTGTGTCGATCACCGAAACCGCGAACCGGACGTTGGTCTGTGCTCTTATAAAGACTCCCGGCCAGAGCGTGTTTCTCAACTGTACCAGCTTCCCGGCAGGAATTCAAATTCCTGCTGATATCAATGCTTCCTTCACGGGCATCGTCGGCGGGGACGGGTTCCTATGCGGCTTGAGAGGTAGTTATTTTTCGACCACGTCGGCCCTGGTTTGCTGGAGATACTCCGCCGCCAATGGCATCGAGTACCGCTACAAGCGCATCTACAAGGGTCCTCCTCCGGTGACAGAGCTCGATTCCGGAGATGCTCACGTGTGTGGTCTTGCCAATGGGACTAGCCGGCTCGAGTGCTGGGGGTGGCGCGGGTTTGATCGGACCACGGCCCCGAGCAACTGGTCCAGCGTCGCGGTGGGCGGGGATTATGCGTGCGGCCTGATGAGCACGGGGGAAGTCGCGTGCGTCGGGGACAATGCCCCCGTCGTGAATCACAAGCCAAAAGGGACCTTCATAGCGGTCGCGGCCGGGTCTGGGCACGCCTGCGCCATCTCGGTGGATAACGAGCTGGCGTGCTGGGGGGCAGCCGAGAACGATCCGCCGCCAGGGGTATTCGTCTCGGTGGCCCTGGGAGAGAACAGGAGCTGCGCATTGAGGGAGAACGGCAGGGTCGTGTGCTGGGGGCAGGGCAATTTTAGCTTGCCGGAACACCTGGGAGACACAAAGTTCGTAGCCATCGAAGCCAAGCGCCGCGTTTTTTGTGGAGTCTTAACCTCCAACTATTCCTTGTGCTGTTGGGGCAATGAGCACTTCGAGTCCAGGCCCGGTTCCACGGTGTTTGACAACGTGCTGCCCGGCCCGTGCCGGAGCCAATGTCCTTGCCTTTTGGGGGGCTCTGGGAACTTGTGCGGGCAAGGATATACGGTGTGTCGCCCGTGCGTAAATTGGACTCCAGTGAATCATCCTCCACCGCCAGGGCCGGCACCGCTACCGGCACCAACAACAGCACCTTCACCGGCGCCACCAACCGTTCAGCCCGAGGATTTACATGGGAAACTGGTGGTATTCCTGGTGGTGGGATGCGTGGGATCGGCTTCCTTGCTGTCGGTCTTCGGTTTCTTGCTATTCAGATACTGCCAGGGGAGGGTCTGCCGGGTCCACGATTCGGGCCGCCTTGAAGAGACCCCGCACCCGGATCAAACTACGGACCCGCCGCCACAGCCTGGGCCACTGGAGAAGCGGCTGAGCCATTTGGTCAGCATGGACTCCCACCTGGAGGAATTCCCCTTGCAAGTGCTCGCCCGCGTTACCAATGGATTCGCCGAAGAGTTTAAGATCGGGACGGGAAGCTTCGGGTCGGTATACCATGCCACACTGGACGACGGACGAGAAGTGGCCGTCAAGCGAGCCGAAACATTGACAGCAGCGTCATCGCCGCATTTAGGCGGTGGCGGCCCAAGCGTCAGGAGGCAGAACGAAGACATAGACAGGGCATTTCTCAACGAGCTCGAGTCTCTGTCCCGCCTCAACCACAAGAATCTCGTGAAGCTATCCGGATTCTGCGAAGATGGCGACGAGTTGATCTTGGTCTATGAGTACGTGCACAACGGTACTCTCCACGACCATCTCCACAAGTTTCCCGACTCCCCGCTCAATTCGTGGGCAGCGCGTCTCCGAGTAGCCTTGGACGCGGCTAGGGGCATCGAGTACCTTCATTTCTACGCAATTCCCCCTGTCATCCACCGCGACATCAAGTCTTCCAACATTTTGCTCGACAAAAGCTGGACGGCTAAGGTTTCCGATTTCGGGCTCTCTCTTATGGGCCCCGATGACGATGAGTCCCACCTCTCGCTCCACGCTGCAGGGACGCTTGGCTACGTGGATCCCGAGTACTACCGGCTCCAAATTCTCACGTCCAAGAGCGACGTGTACAGCTTTGGAGTCGTCCTACTCGAGCTACTATCGGGGTACAGGGCTATTCACAACAACGAGAACGGCACGCCGAGGAATGTGGTGGACTTTGTGATCCCCTACATATTGCAAGACGAGATTCACAGGGTACTAGACCGGAAGGTCTTGCCCCCAAACCCTATTGAAATAGAAGCCGTGAGGTACGTAGGATACTTAGCTGCAGACTGCGTGAACCTGGAAGGCAAAGATCGCCCGACGATCAGGGAAATTGTATATAGCTTAGATAGAGCTCTGGCTACATGCTTGGCCCATCCCAAGCTCTCTAGGTCTTCGACAGAATCCTCGTGAGCAGCACGGCGACTCGCCATTCCCAAGCCAAATGTGCAGAGAACACCATTCTTTCTTAATTCTTTCCATGTCTACCTGTCTCTTTTTGTACGGTTACATTCTTTCCTTCCTTCGATTCAGAGGAGGGAATAAGGGCAATGGATGTTTCTCCAACATGCCATGTACAGATGCAGTGCAACATCCCCAATTAACAACTATTTTACCACAATTCGATGACGAGACTATACTCCCTGTCGAATAAGCTTAAGAACATTTCGGCCCCGTTTGGTACGCGGAATAGGGTTCAAACGGAATCCGGATCCTGACCTCTTTCTGTACCTCTTTCCTTTCTATTCCTACCTCCATCCCACTTCTTCCCCATTCTATTTACTTAAGGCTGCTGCTTGCATCGATCCGAGTTTTGGGTTGTGGTCTCTTCTTTTTACTCGTACTTTTACAGCTTATGAATTTTATTCAATACTCGATCGCTCAACTTCTAGATGAAATTATGTGCATGAATATTCTCTTGCTTGCCGCTTAATTTGCGTCTTGCATTGTCAGAACAACGTTTCCGGGAGAATTCTTTAATTGAAAAATTATCAACTAGATCTTGGTATTTCGGTTTTTGGTCTCTCCCTACTTTGTTTGGGATAGTCCTGAAGACTGGCTACGGAAGCTAAAATTTTAGGACACAATCGAACCCATCCATTCTTGATAGTTCTAATCTCGGCGAGGAAGGAAAACAAGAACAAATTCGTCGTGCTTCTAATTTGTAGGCGCACTGCTTCTTCCGCCCAAAAAAAAAAAAAAAATGAATTCCTCGAGGTTAGTCGTTTAGTTTAAACTGCATTCTGTAATCTCATTAAGAATTTAATCTTCAGTTTCCTCAGCCACTGGGGCACAAAGAATTCATGTCACTTGAGATAGGCACACTAAAGATGCGACATGGTCGACAAAAAAATGGTGAACCGCCTTCATTTCAATCGATTCTGGCCAGCATGTTGTATGCAAAATTACAATGTAGAGAGGAGACTACCTTTTTGAGGAACTTCTGAACCCCAGTATCGAAAAAGGAGAAGACAGTGCAAATGCTACTGCAAAGGAATTTTAATGACAAGCCAGACTTGGTATTGGGTAAAAAGACATCCCAAGGTTCAAAATCCCCCAGAGTTTATACCCCTCACAACAATCACTATGGTAGGAGTAACTATACAAACGATGATACCGTGGAATAATGAGATCTCACACATCCTAAAACTACTCGGGCGCTCCAGGAGGCTGAGGCGCTCGTAATAAAGAAGGAAAAGCACCACTATTATTCAATCTGCTCTAACACCTATACAACCGAGGCCACTACTAAGTACAGCACGCTAAAAGCACATGGACCTGCATATATAACTTTACCTTTCACATCAGCATTCAACTTCTTTAAGAACCGGAGGTATTCACAATGACCGCGTGGCTCTATCACGATGCTTCTCGACAGCATTAGCGAATCTGATGACAATGCAAGATATGTCATCTTTACTCTCTCTTGCCAGTGCCTCGCTTGTTAATCGCTTTGCTGCTGCTTGAGGGTCTTTTATCGGTTTGACCAAGTCAACTGCCTCTTGGTTACTGATCACCTGCCCACGGAGCAACATTGCAAATGAGACAACTAAAGCCAACTCTTCAGATGAGCATTCCAGCACGGGATCGAAGGTTCAGGTCATCTCCAAGGTGGTTTGTCAGATGCCCTATTCTTGAAATGACAAGAAAAAACCATTGACCTACTGGGATTACCTTGAGTGGCAACTCTCAAAGAAAGTTTTACTAGGGTACAGTCAAAAGAATTTTCAAAAAAAAAAAAAAACTAATCCGGGTGGATGATGTAGACTTGCTTAGCCTTATCAATTTGCGATACCATTTTATGTTCTCCAGCTATCTTAGGCGTGCCTAGATATCAAGATGATTTCTCTAAAGAAATGATGGAGCACTCCGTATTTTTCTTGACGAACTGGGGCAGGGTGGAACCAATGATAAATAGAGGAGGATCAGGATTGTGCAATAAGATTCCTCACTTTGAATGAGGGGACTCAGTTAAACTCAGTGCCAGGAAGCTGCCTATTTAAGCCACCTTGAATTACAGCAGGAGACAGTATAAACAAGCTTCATGGGATAATGTTATGAGGCTACACATACAAGACAGGCTTAAGAAGGAATTCTGTTGTGGCATCTCCAATTTCTAAGTTGATGAATGCCATACACAAATTTAGGTTAGGAAAACCTACAGCGATGAGAACTGGTGAAAAGTTTAATTTAAAGTGCACTATTCATCATTGTTTTATCTTTTTCTAGATAAGCAACACAAGGGAGTAGAAAGATAAAAACTCAAATTCAAAACCTCTTAGATCTTGGTAGGAGGGCCACGACTACCTACAATCTAAATTTCTGATGTCATGCACTAAAGCACTCACCCCCACCTAAACCATCAAACCTAGAAGAAAAAAAGGCAAACAAATAATGACTCTAGCTTATAAATGATAAGCAGCAGCCCTGGCAACTCGAACTCTATGCCACGGCATGGACAAGTGTGCAACCTGATTTACCAAAGGCTGCAATGATAATGAGAGAGGAGAGAGAGAGAGAGAGAGAGAGAGAGAGAGATTTCATGCTGAGAGAACCGACCTTCCACAAGCCATCACTTGCCAATATGACGAACTCGATAGTCGAATCAATTGGTACGTGCCTTATGTCAGGCTCCGAAGTTAAATGTGCTTTGAGGCTTTGATCCCCAAAAGCCCGTGCAACTGCAAGCTGTCCATTAACTCTAGGCACATCTCCTGAAATTAGAAGAGAACACTTGTTCTAAGTACGAAAACCATGAGACTGCATTCCACAAGTTGACCTGCTGGGACTCAGGAGTCATGAAGAAGGCACCGGCATAATAAAAAAATCCCAAAGATGACAGTTTTACCAGGAAGAAGGGTAACAAACCCCCCCTGCTCCTCAATCCTTTTCCGTTCGGTGTGCGGCTCGTGATCGACCGTAATTTGATTGGCAGAGCCCCTCTCGCAGACCACTGCTCTGGAATCACCGATGTTGGCGACCCACAAATCTTTGCCATCAATCACGATCGCAGTCACGGCAGTCGAGCCGCCAGGGCCCAACTGCATCGACTTCTCGAGAATGAAATTGTCCGTGGACCGATACGCATTCTTTATGGCAGTCGCAGGGTCTGTCCAGAAACTCGGCTGTCATCAACGGAAAGGGTCTTGCTTATTCAGGATGTAACTCCAATTCAACTCCTAAAACTATCATCTAGTCTCATCAAGAAGCTAACTTTGCAGGCACAAAACACCGACCGACCGAACGAGAGCTGACGACTGAAACAAGAGTAAGCAGATGGGCAGTCTTAACAATTTACCTCGTCGAGGATGTTGTCGAAGAGATGCTGCTTCAAGTAGCTGGGGACGCGATCGCCGAGGTGGCCGTCGAAGATGGCGAACAGCCCGAGGACGTGGTTCCTCCTCTTCTTGTACTCGGCGACGAGGTAGTCCTCCATGTCGTGCCCGGACTTGCCCTCCACCAGGTGGAACCCGTGGGACACCCGCACGCTGCTCGACTTGCAACGGCCCTTGCCCGAGTCGGGCGAGGACGAGGACAACCTGCTCATCAGGCCGCCCATCTTCCGCCACACGAATTCCTTGCCCACCCAACAACCCCCCTCTCCCGCTCCCACGAACCCAACCCACGGATTGATCAATCGATCAAATCAGCAAAGACCCAGAACGAACGCCCGAAACCCAGATGGATCGACGGCACCCAAAGCCTCCCGCGTCGCGCGCTGCTGCTGCTGCTGCTGCTGCTGCTGCTTCTCCTCCTCCTCCTCCTCCTCGACGATGATGATGTGGTCTTCGCAGTCGATGGAGGAGAAACCGGGAGGCAGATTGAATAGCTGAGCGCTGGTCAAAGGGGTGGAGGAGGTCAAAGGAGGTGCCGCCCTCGGCCAGAAAATATCTAATCTTGATCATGTCAAAGAGGGAGACCCCCCCGTGGAGTTCCTCGCTACCTTAAATAAAAACCGCGTTTTTTTCTTTCCCTTCCGTATGGTGTTGTCTCGTATGATGATGATGGCGATGACGAGGACGACGGGGACGAGGACGAGGTGGGGATCCCCCCGCCCGCCCCCACGCGCTTTCGTGTCTTTCTCTTCGCCGAATGGAAATGCCCCCGAATCGGTTGTCCCCAGAACGAGGGAAAAAAAATGAGAAAGAGGGTTTTTTTTGGGGGGGGGGGGGGGGAGCTGGAAAGGTTTGACCGGAAGACCTCTTGGTGGTTTTTTTTTGACTTGGACTGGAGAAGAAGGAGAGGGGGAAATTGCGCGTGGGCTCCACTCCCCCCTTTGGCATAATCGAGCAGAGCCTTCGCTTTGCGTGCGACGTGCTTCGCCGTCCCTGCTCGTATCGCCGGCGGCCCTTCCGGACGGTGCACGTGAGCCGGCTCATCTGAGTTGAAGACCGAAAGGCGTCCTGTCGATATAGCCTGCTGTGGAACCGAGAAGAGAATTGAGATGATCCGTGTTTGTTAGTCGATGGTTAGGTGTATGTTCTCTTCGGAGGCTTTGCAACTCTTCTGTTCCTGGTTTACCAATTTGTCGATTTGTAGATGGATATGTTATAGAACAGGTTAATGTTAGTAGTGTACGTCAGAATTCTGGATGTAAAACATCAAGAATATTGCCTTCTAAGTGGGGAAGAATAAACAATTCACTTGGGAGCGAGAGGGGCCTCAAGAGGGGAGGGTAGACTTCCCGTCTCTTCTTTGAAAAGGGTTACCATCAAATAGATAGATATGGTGGATCGGTAAATATAGTAGCTTCCTGCGCATGATACGAGATGTTAGAACTTAAAAGTATTCTTATTAGGGTAATTTGTGTTTTGCATAATGTATTTGAACCGACTTGTCGAACTAATACCTCAAGGGCCCCCTCGCTTCCAAGTAAATTTTTATCTTCCCCACCCAAGAGTGAGTACTTTCGAAGTTTTATGTCCTAAATTCGAAGTTTTACGTCCTAAAGTGCAGATGAAGCAGTTTATGGATGCACTCAGGTCCAAGGCTTTACAACTCTTCTATGGCTAGCTTAGGCCTATTTGATAACACTCTCGGGAACAACCAATTCTATTATTTTATTTATGGGAATAAAAATATATATATAAATCCGTTTCATAAATTTTTTATTCTAGGAACAAAAATCCTTTTTTTCTCAAAAAAAAAATTGAAACGGAATCAAAAAGTAAAAAAAAGTTATTTCTTGTTCGAGAACAATTCCTATAATTATGTCTAATTTTTTTCTTTTCTCTTCTCTTTTCTTCTTCTTCTTCCTTTTGGCCAGTCATCGGTCTCGGTCATGGCCGATGATTGGCCAGACGAGGGTTGGCGTCCTCGCCAAAGTTGGCGATGTCGAGCCATAATGAGGCTCGTTAGCCCAAGCCTCGCCTTGGCTAAGGGAGGTCGACCTCAACCAAATCTAGCAAGGTCGAGCTCGCCTAGCCACCGATGAGGCTCGGCCTCGCAAAGCCACCTCCAGATTGAGCTCAACCTTGCTAGTCGGTGCGAGGCTGGGCCTCACTAGGCCAAGAGAGGTTGACCTCACGTCGCTTGGGTGAGGCCGAGGCTCGTGGTGGCCAAGTGAGCTCGCTAGACCTCGGCAAGTCGATCGCTAACCACTACCATGGCTAGCGACCGGCCACAAAGAAAAAGGAAGAAGAAGAGAAAATGAAAAAAGAGAGAAAAATAAGAAAAATATAATAAAAGTATTAAAAAATAATTTTAAAAAAATTTAAGAGTCCTATCAAATGCATTTTATTCCGAAAATAAAAATTTTGGATAATTACCAAGCACTTTTAAAAACTCAGAAATTGTTCCCAAAACATAACCAAAAAAATTATTTTTAAGCAAAAATTATTTGCGAGAATAGAATGGTTACCAAACGCACTCTTACCAATTTGTTAATATGTAGATAGATATGTTATATAACAGGTCACAAAATTTATTTACGTCAATGCTGGTAGTGCCATATATTACAATTGGTATCCACTTCAACGACTTTTAGCCAAAATTGGCCGTGGCCCTATTTGGTTCGGCATTTGTAATGGAATTTGGGACTCTAAAATCTCTTAGCCAAATGCAAACGCGTTTGGTTCGTGTTTTTGCTCAACTTTGGGAAAATACAATTATATCTCCAAAGAACTTTAAGGGCCTTTAGTCCAAAGCATGTCCCGAGATACTTTCGAAAGTTGCATTTTTAGAATGTAAGTTTTGGCCTCAATTACTGTTTATCTTCTTCAAAGACCGCCGCATGGAAAAGCTTATCAGAGGCCGATGACAGTTGGCCAAGGGATCGCACACGCTAGCGACCGCCACTTAAGGGTCGTTCGACCTCGGCAACCGTCGTTGGACCTCAAGCGAAAGACGACAACCTAGGTGATTGATGGCTTGAATCGCATGACCCAAGCGGCCGCCTCAGGTTGCACGACCTCAGGCGGCCATCGCCTGGGGTCACTCAATCCAGGCAATCGTCACGCGACCTCAAGTGAGGTCATCCAAGGGCTAGATCTAGTTGTCCGAGCTAGATTCGGAGGTCTGGCGGCTAAATCTGGCTAGTTGATGGTTGGACTAAAAAAAAAATACAAAAATCTTTTTTTTTTAATTTAGTAAAAATCCTTTACAAATGTAATTTTTACCAAACGGCATTTTAACCAAGTTGTTTCCCAATACACTTTGAAATTACAATTCACCAAACGCTATTTGCATTTCAGAAAACTCCCTTAACTTAAAGGTATTTGTATTTTCTAAAAATATTCCCCCTAAACTGAACCAAACGGGGCTTGTATGAAATTTATTAACAAATTAGTAAAAGATTTAAGAGTAAATTAGTCAAATTACAATATTTATCCCTTAATTGACGTAAACATAAATAGTTTTAAGATTTTTTGGATATTTTTCTAATAATTAAATGGGGTCACTTCACAAGCGCAAAAAGTGGTTTTGCATATCTACTTTCTCTTAGAGTGAAAGCTACAACTCTTCTTACCAGTTTTCTCAAGTCATTTTCAACCTAAAGCTGCCCTTAAGGTAGGGGGACGAATTAGTAGCGTTTGAATATAAATGAGTTCATCCATTTAACTCATATTCATATTGCCCATTAATTTGCAAAGAAATTTAGAGGGCCAATGCCGAACTCCATGCATATAACTCGCTAAAAAAAAACGGCTAAACAAACTCCAGAAATCAATAAACAAACAACAAAAGAAATCCCCTTCTAGGATTTCGGGAAGATTCTAAATTGAGTCATTATCTAAAAAAATGGCTTAGAATAGATATTATTTCTAATAAGGACCTAAAATGTCCAAATTAGTTTTTAATAAGGCTTTAAGTTTGCTGGCCAATCAAAAGCTTGCTGACAGCTAAATATGTGACTTTTCTAGAGATCAGAACGACGGTATCTTTGTTAAAAATTTGGATAAAAAGAAAAATCAAATTTATTAAATCGAAACTTGTTACGAAGGTGTAAAAACGCAATTAAGTCGTAAAATTATCAAGTTAATTCAGTCGAGTCCCCGCTGCTGCCTCATTAGAGATGAGAATGGTACGAGTGGACGTTTCCCACATTGGAACCAAGAACAATCTACTAAAGACCGGTTCTAGAAAATTAGAACCGAGATCAGCCCATTGCCTATGGGCCAGCGAGGGTCGCCACTCACAAGTGAGAGCTGCCATTGGCAAGGTGGCGACAAGAGGGAGAATTACCAAAAAAGTCATAAACCTATTGCAATTGTGCCAATTCAGTCCTAAACCTATTTTTTGTTCAATTTAGTCCTAAACCTTTTATAATTGTGCCAATTCAGTCCATCTGGCCAAAATTGGCCGGCCGACGCTGACGTGGACGCCGGCGAGAGACAGCCGGTCGGCGAGGTAATTTTTTAATATTGTTTTGAATTTTTAAATATTTTTTAAATATTTTTTTTTGGCCTTCTTCTCCTTCCTCTGGCCGGCGTCGTGAGGGCCGACGAGGTTAGCCTCGCCGACCATTGGCGGAGGCTCGCCTCGCCCAACGACGGCGAGGCGGCCATCGCCAAATCTAGCGAGGCTCGACCTCGCCATGGCTGGGTGAGGCCGAGCCTCGCCAGATCTGGCGACGGCCGCCTCGTCGGCCACTGGCCAGGGCGAGGGTCGACCTCGCCCAGTGGCCAGCGAGGCTGCCGTCGCCATCGTCGCCCTCGCCGCCTCCGCTGCCTCCCCCGTCCCTCCGATCGTCGGCACGATCTCCCCCTCCGAGCTCAAGCGGCCCTCCTCGGTCGTGACCGTCACCAAAACCCTGTTCCAGCGCCTCTGGACCTACGAGGACGAGATCGAGCTCCTCCGCGGGTTCCTCGACTACACCACACAGCGCGGCGGGGACTCGCCCTCGCCAGTGACCGACGAGGGCCAAGCTCGCCGAATCTGGCGAGGCCGCCGTCGCCAGATCTGGTGAGGCTCGGCCTCGCCCAACCATGGCGAGGTCGAGCCTTGCCAGATCTAGCAATGGCCGCCTCGCCGTCGCTGGGCGAGCCTCGCCAGTGGCCGGCGAGGCTGACCTCGCTGGCCCTCACCTCTGGCCGACTCCGGCTGGAGGAGGGAGAAGAAGGCAAAAAAAAAATTTTAAAAATTTTAAAAAATATTTAAAAATATGAAAAAAAAATATTAAAATATTAAAAAATTACCCTCATCGGCATTTGTCCCCGTCGGTGTCCACGTCGCGCCGGCCGGCCAATTTTGGTCGGATGGACTGAATTGACACAATTATAAAATGTTTATGATTAAATTGGACAAAAAAAGGTTTATGGCGAATTGGCACAATTGCAATAGGTTTAGGACTTTTTTGGTAATTCTCTCGGCGACAAGAGCTTGCGGCCCTCTCCGCCTAGTGTCTCCTTCTTTCTTTCTTTCTTTTTAAATAAAAAAATTAGCTCATTTTTAAATTTAATTTAAATAACATTTGTATTGAAAATCATATTTGGATTAAAATGCCGTTGTTTCTATCCTATGTTTCATGATTTAGTCACGCCATCACTATTTAGGAAAGAAAAATATTTAAAAAAGTCATATAAATATTTTTCATCAGTCAAATTGGACGGAGTTAACAAAATGACTTAATTGTATAGATTTTACAAATTTCAGAATTTGATTATACATTTTTTAAGTTCTAAGACTCATTTCATTTTTGCGACTAGTTTGATAACTTCTATTGTATTTATCTTCGTTAAAAATCCCAACATTGGCTCTCGAGGGAACGAAACGAAGGTTGAGATATAGGCGGAGTGCTGTCTGAGTACGGAGTACGGACCGATGGGCACCAGCGGCATGTGACGGGATGATGGTGTATGGCGGCTACGACATGCGACCAAGCAACGGCGGCGTGCGAAGGGGCACCCAGAAATCAACCGTCGGCCATTCTCCAGAAGAAACAAATGGCCGCACCCATTTCTTGCCTCGATGCTGCAATTCCATTCCGATTATTGTTTCTCTCTCTGTCTTGAATCGATCTCGACTATGGGTCTCCGATCCCTTTTCTGAAAGAAAGAAGCCCATTTCACCTTCAGCGACGGGAGGCTCCACACTCATGTTCCTACGTCGAGGAGCTGGAGCAGTTGGTCAAGAATTTCGACCCCGGAGGCAGTGGCAGGATTTGCTTCGTCGGAGCTGGGCTCCACCATGAGCTCCCTTGGCCACCCCGGAGATGGTGGAGGAGGTCAGCTAACTAAGGAAACTCCGAAACCCATTGTATCATAGCCCGAATTTGATTTGGGTCCTAATGCTACATTTCTTAATGTGTTTAGCCCCTCCATAGCAAATATGTCGAGTCAATATTGGTAAGTTGATATGTGATGCTTTCTATAGAAAAAAAGAAGCACTTTTGGTCCTCATACTTTTACTAATCTTTAGTTTTAATCCATGTACTTTGTTTTAGTGACAAAGCTAGTCTTAATATTATTTTCCAATGAAAACTTAACCGCTCCGAGCGAAAATCTTATGAAAGTATCACATTAAGACCAATCTACTGGCACCAAAAATTGGCTTATTGGGCCTAGAGCCAAAGGAGAGCCCATTAGGGTCATTGTGTAAGGCTGCGTTTGACAACCACTTTGCCAATGATCTTTAGCCCCCTAAAGGCCTTTGGGCCAAATATCCGGTGTTTGGTAAAATTTTTTTGACTTGCCTTTTGCCAAAGGCAAGCCTTCCCAAGGTTGAAAGCCCAAGGCAAGTTGGGGGCTGCCTTGGGCATTCGGCCTTCTCGGAAGGCTCAGGGAGAGCAAGCTAAAAAAATTTCTTCCACAAATGTCCTCACTAACATTTCGTTTTTTTGGTTTTGTTCTCGTGATTATTCACCTTCTTCTTCATTGAGGTTGGCCGACAAAGTTGTGCAGAGCTACGAGGGGCAGGTGACAAGCTAGACAGAGGTCGGCAAGAGGCCGGTGCGTCACGGCGACTGTCGGCGGCCAGTCGCGTGACCTCGGCGACCCCCTGCAAGTCGTGTCGCCGCGACTGCTGCAACCCGACAACGCTGCGACCCTCGGCAGATCTGGGTCACCGGAGGTCGCCACGACCCAAATCTGGTCATCGGAGGTCGCCGTGACCCAAATCTGGGCCACGCGACCTTCGGCAACCCAAATCGTGCGATCTAGTCGCAACGATCTGGTCGCAATCAGGGTCGCCGCGACCAGATCGAGTGGCCCCGGCCACCTCCACACGGAGGTCGTGGGTCGCAGCGATTTGGGTCGTTGTGACCCTCACCGGATGGTCGCCACGACCCGCCGCGCCGCGACCTCCGTGCGGAGGTGGTCAGGGCCACTCGATCTGGTCGCGGCGACCCTCGCCGACAGCCTGCCCCTCGCTGGACTGCCTGCCCACCCCTCATCGGACTGCCTGCCCCTCGCCGGCAGTAAGCAACCAATTCTCCTTTTTTTCCTTTTTTTTTTAATAATAAAAGTCTTTTGCAAAGTTAATTTGTCTAAACACTATTTTGCTCAAATATACTTTATAATGAACTTTCACAAATACGATTTACCAAACACAATTTGCATTTCCAAAAATCCTTTTAGCTTAAAGGCCTTTACATTTTTTCAATGATTTTTCCCAAAAGTCTTCTCAAACGCACCCTAAGACCATCGGTTATCAGGGATATTGAAGATTAAGAATCAATAACCGCTCGAAATGAAAAGTTAAGAATGAAGACAATTTCAAAAATTCGATGCTGATAATACTATGGATAATATGAAGATATCATTGGTGCAGTACAAAAGTCTGCAAAAGTAATTTGAAATTAAAGTCAATAATTGTTAAAGAGTGATAAATTGTAAATTAGGCTATAAATAGCCAAAAAGACGTAATGGTAAAAGACCTTTTGACAAATCAATAATCACAAGAACACTTGTCTTTTGGCTATCTTTTCTATATATTGCACATTTATCTTTTATCGCATGTTTTATCTTGTATTTATTTTTTACTTTATTGCCCGTAGAGTAGAAGTAATCACTTCTTTTCCGAAACTACACGGAACTCGGTCCACATAACAAAAAACCAAAAACTTGCTGCTTTGGTGAAAGATATTTGCAATGGAACGCTTTCCCGATGAGCACAACCATAAAGCCGCGTTTCTTCCATTTACAGGAATGTGCTGGATTTTTTATTTTTGCAATTCTATTGAGATTAAACACATTTTATATAATACAATTTCAATATAATTTTTTTAGAAGTATCTAAACCACTCTTAGAAAAAAAATATAGATAAAATTTGGATGTGTGAGTACAAACTTCCAGGCGTAGGTATGAGCTTAACACCAATCACGGTTTTGTATTTGGTCAAAAGCTTTATATCATAGAAAATTATCTTTCATATTTCAATTGTCACCGTCCTTTTCCGAAAAATTAAGAATGAAAAAACGAGACTTAAATACTCATTAATTGGAAATAAAATGAATTTTTCTATCTGATTTAATCAGATTTGATGATGCCTCTTTTTTTTCCAGTAAAATCGCGATAATGGCCAATGATAGATTTTCCTCCTTCGGGTCAATTCAGGGTTGAATTGTGGAACGTATTGCAGTTTATTAGTGGAAATATTAAAATTGCGGAAACATAATATTAAACTGTAATTTATGGATTTTTTTTAAAGTTCAAGAATTCTTGTACAAATTCTAAGGAAAATCGACAATAATATAGGACCCAAAAAACAGAAAAGAAAAATAAATAAATTTCGGGCGCTTCCTTCATCTTCCTCGTCTTCTTCCTAGGGCTCGCTCTGCTCCAATTCCAGGCGATCCCTTCACCGCATCTCCGGATTGAACTCAATCGGCGAGGTCGGGGGGGTGGGGGGAGTTGCCGGCGAACTCGGCGGAGCTGATTGGCCGCTGGCCGTGGCCGAGGCGCGGAGCTGAAGCGCGCGTGCTCGCGTCGGGGAGGAGAAGATGAGCAGGCTCTCGTTCCGGCCCCGGCCGCTCGACATCCACAAGAAGCTCCCCATCTTGAAATCCGTCAAGGATTTCGAGGACGAGGACACGCCCACGACGTCCGCCACCCGCAGCTCCCAGCTGTCGCGGCTCTCTTCTAACATCGACTTCGATAACCACGTCAGCACCAGCAACGAGGTATCGTCGATCGCGGCGCCACCGGATGGCTTCCTATGATCTGACTGTTGGGTTGCTTTCGTCGTTATTGACTCTGACGTCGCCTTCATTGCAATGCGATCAGGTGAATCCGGTCCCCACCAGCAAGAAGGCCGCTTCTGAAATACCTACTCCTGAGTATGTGGTCGTCGATACGTACGAAAGGGATTACTCGCGCACCTTCAGTCAACCGACGTCCTATTTGCGTGGAAGGGGAGGTCTGCAAGATGAAAGAACTTCTCCCTTCTCTTATTTCTCTTTGGCGGTTTTAGTTGTTTGATCAGTAATAAACGTGTTGCACTCGGATAATTTGATGCAGCTAGGGCTGAGATTGGAGAATTTGTTGAGTATGACTTGGACAATGAAGATGAGGACTGGCTTCACGATTTTAACGAGGAAAAAAAGATTTTGTCACCAGAAAGGTAACGCCGCGTGCCGTTTTGCCACTGCTTTCATTGGGTTGCGGAAAAGTCTGTCTAAATGTAGTTCATTTTGAATGGTGGATGCTATTTTCCGTGGGCCATAGACATAGGGGAAGTGATATAGTCATCATTAACGCTAATGCACGGACAATCTATCCATCATGTTCGTGATTCATTCACTAGCATTCTTTTGTGATTGTGATTATTGTTTCATGTCTACTGAAGGTTCGAAAGTCTTCTCTTCCGCTTTGAGGTATTGGATCATAAGGCTAGGGAAAGAGCTGGAGTCTTAACAGCTACATTAGCTTCACCAATTCCCGTGCTCTTGCAACTTGATGCTGCTACCGAGGTAAAAGCAAATAATAATTCCAGATGATGATGCTCGAGCTAGTTCTCACTTTCTCTGCATATTGGATGTGTGGCATGTCCTTTAACTCGAAATTTCAAAATAGTTGTTACCGTCCAGTAATTTATTGTATCAATACCTCCTGAATTTTCATATACTACACTTGATCACTTAATGCAATGGTATTATGATATTATGGTATTACTTGTTAGAGATGCTTTAGCAGATTATTTACTTATTGTGGTTGATCCAATAGATTCTACTGTCAGCATCAAGTTTCACTCCCGCAACCGATTAACATGTTGTTTGTCATAGGTCAAAATTACAAAGTTCCACTTTCACCACAATTGAAGGTTACCTTAGAATGAATATATCTGCAGTTGTTTGGTACTTGACTATTCCTAGATAACTACTCGTTGATACCACTTCAGTTAAATATTATAAGATACATAATGAGTGACTATTAGGCAAGTAGCTAAGCTTGAGGTGCTAATCAAAGCCTTAGTTACAAGAATATGTTTAAGTTTTCCATCTTAGTAGGGTATGGACATGATGATGGGATCCTATTTTAAATGTGGAAAATTGGAGTAATTGATCCAGGTGATAAAGGAAGAAACTTTTCACGTAGTAAAAACTCTTGCATGCCATTGGTTGTATTGAGGAGGATAAAATCTCCTAATGGTTGCAACTGAGCTCAATTCCTGGACCTGCTGCTAGACACTTGAATTTCATCTGTATGCCGATGACAGTCTGACAGATAGCAGGGACTGGATGCTTTTTAAATATTCCCTCCTTAGAGAGTGCATAACAACTGTAATTTTCAGAGAATATTTGGGCGCTCTCGACAGTCTCGGATACCAATAAAAAAAGGCATTGACATGGCATAGAAACTTGCTTGATTAAGCTATTTGTTCAACTACTAGAGAAAGCTCATCCATATTATCAAATTGGGAGCATACTGCCGCTTTTAGTTTGAAATGAAGCTAATATTGATTTTTATAAAGCTCCCCCTGTCATTAGTAGTGTTTTCTTAAGCAGGTAAGTGATTTCTTTGGTGACTGCTTTAGTGGTTGTTTGTATTTCTGTGTTTTTTGCTGTAACAATGGTAAAAAGGATTTATAAAACATGGTGGACCTTTTGGCCTAGGACCCCCTTTTGCCCGTAATGAGTACTCATTCTTCAGATCAAGTTATATGGTTTGGTTCTTATGATAAAGATGATTACCGACGTTTTGCTTTGTGCAGTAGACTTGGTATCTGTGGAAGGAATATTTTGCATCTTAACAACTTCTTTTTTCTTTGTGCCAGGCTTTCCAGGCTCAGTCCATTAAATATTCAGTTTTCCAGTCTGTTTATTCTTATTGGAAAGAGAAGGTATGAATTAGATGCTTCTGAAAACGTTTGATTGTTATTTGTGCACTTAAAGGAAAATCTGATAACATTCATTATTGTTCTTTGATGTCTTCTGAACTCATCTTCTGTGGTGGAGTTGTGGGGTGGATTTCTTCATTTTTAATGACTGTGAGTAATATACATGATATGGAGCTACAAATCAAGTGGGCCAAATGTTGAGAATATGTGATTCGGATAAGTACAGTTTATGACTAACAGTAACCCTTGATTCTTTCTATGGTAAAGATTCTGAAGATATTTTGCTTTTAACTATTATTTGTACCTATTTTTGTTGCTGTTATTTTGTATATGTTCATAACATCTTTAGCTTTCTTTCTGTTTCTAATCCACGGGCATACTCATCTGGCTGCCAAAATGTTTACTTTCTTTCCATGGCTTCTTGATGAAAGATGAGCATTGAGCTCCTCTTAGTATAATATCTTGATTTGCTTCATGGTGTCTGATGTTGCAACTGATGTTGCAAGGAGTAGTCTGAAAATGCTTTTTACTGCTGAGTAATTCCTAGAATGGTGTTGGGATAGCATAAAGTTGTTTTCAAATTAATATTTCGTTCTAGCGGAAAGGCCAGCTGGGTATTTAGCTTACCCTAGTGTGATTGTTCAACTTTTCCTGAGTGATTGCTTGACTTGTTAAGTAGGGTCTTGTGCTGAAATTGATTTTGCCAGTAGTTTTCTTGAAATGATTTTTATTCTGAGCAATTGTTAAAAGGATGTTGAAGTAGGATAAAGGTCAGCTGGTTTCCAATTTATATACGTTTTTAGTATGAAGGCCAACTTTTTTCTGTCAATTTATATATGTTTCTAATCTACTGTAAAGATCATCTGTTTTTACTAAGTAACCATTGCTAAAAGGGTAAGGTTCTAAGGCAAGAAAACACATGTGGTCTACAATCAAGCATCAAATATTCCTCAACAAATCTGTAGTCTTTCATTGCAGGTCAGAGTTGGTACTTATTAATGGGATGTATCAGATTTAAAAGTAGGATGAGTAGTGCTTACTGATCGAAGTGGAAAAAATGATTATATCCTTGCGCTCTAGCATTCATCTATGCCATGTGGTTATCTTTTACTCAACTGGTTGGACACTTTCACCTCTGTGGCTGTATGCAACGAGGATGCTAAAGCTTTGTTTTCTTGCTTGGCCAGCGTGAACGGTGGCAAAAACCTATATTGCGGCGTCTCCAGGTCAGTTTCTCTTCATGAGCTTACATATAGACGTCTAACGAAGGATGGCTTGCTAATGACCCCATCACTTCAATGTCTTCCATGACATTTCTGATACCTGTTGGCTTCTTATGTCATTTTTGTTCTTCTAATTTCCTCTTATGCAGCCTCCCCCGCCAGTTAATGACACCAATCCTTACAATGTCTTTAGACCCAGGGAGAAAACCCACAGACTTCACACAAGAAGGGTAGTCAATTGCAGCACTCATGTCTTACTTTCTTCGATATTATCGTTACGATCTGCTTTCCCATAAATCTCATAAGTTATGTGATGATCTTTTCAGATGCAACGGAGAGAAAATAATGTGCAGTCATTTGAAAAGCTTCGTCAGGTCTGTATAGCTAATGCTGCAACTTCCCCCTTTTATGGCATCGGCTTTTTTAGGTGGTTGAGAAATCCTATATGCATAGATATTCTCCAGTATGGTTCTATTTGCTGTCCAGCAATCATGAGATTGGTGTTATCCTCTCATTTTTTGAGTAGAGAACATTTAAATGGTTTTAGAATTCTTCGGTTCTGATAGACTTGAAGCATCCATCAGTAAACCATAGCTCTATTCCTTCTAGTTATGCAAAGGGGTCCAATTCTCTATGGTATAGTGGTTGGTCCTTCCATACTGCCTCATTATTGATTCTTGTTACTTCAGAAAAAAGGAATAGAGAAGAAGCCGTTCTTGAAATATAAAGGATTTGCATCAAATTTTAAAAATCCGCAAAAGACGACTTAAATGACACCTGATTTTCCTCAAACTAAATGATTTTTTTCTTATGGAAACTTCACATAAGATCTTGTTTAGTTTGTGTTTCATATTGGTCTTGCTGTAGGATCCTCATACGTATCATCTATGACTTAAAGGACCATAATGGTTTGAGCCTATAGGTCGAAGTACGTGGATTTTACTCTCTTTTTCTATATGCTTGGAATTCTTCCAAGTAACTTCTATATGCCTCAAACTATGATGCGCACTTATACTCTGGTTTTTTCTATAAGCAACATATAAATTGAGCTTATAGTAAATGTATCATAACTTGTGAAATTACTGTTTCTCATGAATTCATGTGAGGAATTAGAAGCAAATTAAGGGGTATAATTAGATGAGTTTTATTAAATATTTCTATTTATACTAGCTAATTTTTAACCTAGAGAGTTAATCTACTTATAATTGACAAGAATGTCTGATATTCACTAGCATACAGCCTTTCATTCTACAGGGGTTACAACCTGTTTCAGCATGAAGAAATAATTAAAATCCGAAGTTCAGTATGCATTGATCCACTTGTTGACCATTTCAACCTTAGCTTTCTCTGAGATTATTTATGCATTGTGCCGGTGAAACATAGAGAATAGTTTTCTCCTCAGAATTACACAGGATGGAAATGTGAAATTCTCTATGCAAAAATTACTGACTCAAATACTTAAAAGCATGAGTTCTGAAGAGAGTTTATGTGATGAACTGATATCTGTTTTTCTAGTTGAAACCATTGGATTGGGAAATACTTCTCAGAAATCTTGTCGCATGAAGGAGGACACCTCTCTAATTGTGAATGTCGAACACGTGAAATGTATGTTGATATGGAGAACTGTAATGTCAAAATGCTCCCACATGTGCTGAAAAAAACTGCATTCAAGCAAATCAATGTTATTCAGTGAGAAAAAGGATAAACAGGCGCAACCCATTACCAATGAATAAAATTTAACCAGTCCCTATCTAGCTCAATTGGACAATGTAATGTGTCATCAAGGACCTCGTAGATAGGGTATATCAACTACTAGAGCCAATACTTCATATGCACAAGAAAATGCGTGCACACACGCCCTCCAGAATATGTAAGAAGGTGATGGTAGTCACAGCTGCAACTCAGGCGGTGCTCAGGTGAGAGGCAGAGAATCCTGGCCGGGGTGTGCTACTTGGAACCCCTGAGGGTTGACTTTCTCTCGTCTTGTTTTGTTAGATCATGGATTCTCGTGTAAACTATATCTCTCAAGTAATATTAGATTAGCCAGGTTAACTTTTCAGGAAATATTTGTTCTTATTTATGTAACTTGATAGCTCAAAAAGGTTACGTGCTGAGCCTGTCTAGGCGCCTGAGTATTTGTATAAGTATATGCATTTACCCAGAAGCTTTTTCTCTTTGATTGAAATCAACTCCTCTCAGGTCCGGCGTAACCTTGAACAAGCAAAAATAATTATGGAGGCTTTAATTAAGGCGAGTAAAACTTCTGTTGTTTCCTCATTTGGTATAAATATGTCTTAGGTTTTGCCTCTTCAGGAGTAAATAATGTTCGTTCTTGGTTCATGTTTACAGAGAGAAGAGAGGAAAAGAGAAGCAATGGAAACGGAAGTAAGCCTCCAGAGGCTTCAGATGGAATATAAGGTGCAGAGGCTATTATTTTATGTTTGTGGTCCAGTTGTTTTCCTATCTGTTGAGGCTAGATCCAGAACATAATTTTCTTCGTTGCCAGTGATCTCTTTTGGTGAGAATGGCTCAAGTGAAATTAAACTTTTATCACACAAGACTTGCTTTCCATCTGCCTTAGTCCATCGTGAGAGTCATAGCTTGTCACATTTCTTTTTGAAACTTGCACTTCTATTCCAGAACCTAGCAACGCAGCAATTGTTGCTCGGATACTGTTTATGGAAGTTGACCAACTCCTGTTATAGACATGAGTTATACACCTGAGGACTTTGAATTTCCGGACTGTACTTTAGCTTTTGTCCTCCAATTCTTCATACTGATCAATCTTGCACCTTTTCCTTTTTAGCATGAAATGGAGCTAGTGGACGATAGCTTGGCTCTCCCTGGATTTCCACCTCTCTCTTCCAAGTTTGGTTCGACTGAGGAAGAGTTCGTGGACTCTGATGAAATTGCTAACTTTCGTCCTCGATCACGGTCTTCAGCAACACAGAGTCTACCTTATTCAAACTCCAACTTTGTTTCGGCTCCTCCGGGCAGCATCAGACAAGAGTCGAGACGACGACCTGTGCCCAATACATGGCTGCATAAGATGGTGCACTATCAATCTCGTCTTGCAAATGTCTTTTTTTATGATTATTTATTTTTACATGTGTGTACTCTCTTCTTGCTACCCATCGGAGACTTGACTATCAGATAATCTTGCTCCTTGACAATGCAGGATCCTCTTGAGCCAATTCTGCTGTTCACAAAACCTTTAGTTCCTGAGAAGTTGGCTGCTGCCGGCATTGTACCACCAGCCAACCTGTCGAAAAATTTTACTACCCCACCCGTCAATAAGTTCCGTGGAAGAATAGGACGAGGAGGTCGGATAATATTTGACAGGTGGAACCCTCTTTTGCATTCTCCAATCGACTTTGGCAACTCTTCCTATGTACCATAACTGCAACCTTTCGATTTGTATTAGCACTGAGATCTGTTATTAGCATAATCACTCCAAAAGTTTTTATTCAGATTGGAAGTGTATATCCTGGGTGTAGTGGGACGGATGATAGTTTCCTGCAATGCTCCACTTTGATTCCTTTGTGCTGCCTTTACCTGCACACGTGATCACTCATCTCTCTCTCTCTCTCTCTCTCTCTCTATATATATATATATATATATATATATACACATATAATTAGGGGGCATTAGTTCTTAACGTGCTACATGTTTTTGACATGTTTATGAAGATTGAAAGTACATATGGATAAACCCAAAGCAGGACGAATGCATCCCCCCTCCAAAACATACCCAGTGCCTCTATCGTGCTATAGGCGGCTAGGCCCAATCTGCACAACGTTAACCCAACAGTGTTGATCATAAAAGGAAACATGAGCTGTGCAGTTGTTAAATCTATAAAAAGAATCAACACAAAAGTGAGTTGTTTGGAATTCTCCTCCTCGCAGTCGGATTGAATTGAGCTAAAGACCGATGGAGCCTCTAAGGGCAACCCGAGATTAGCAGGAGCTGGTGGGCTGTTCGCCAATGAAAACGGTGAATGGTTGGGTGTTTTTACCTTGTTCGTCGTCTGTATCAGGTTCAATCTTTTAATGACATCCAGAAAAGAGAAAATTTATATGCAATGAATTCATGCTTTTATTGTTTTTGTCAAAAAACGTTTGGTACTTTATCATAACTTACAACGTATATTACTTTCTACTGGTGTCTGCTTATCTAAATTGACGGTGTACGTACTAGATGTAGCTAGTTAATAACCTATTTTGTTATTGGAAAAGTTCATTACCTTGTCAAGTTACAAGTTTAGAAGTACGCATATGACTTGAAAGATGTGAGATTAACATATGCTCAGTAGATATGATTCATATTTCGATAAAGTATGGAATAGACTTTGTTAATTTCATATTAACAATTAACAAAGCATGTGCATATAGGGAAATTTGATTACGTGGGAATCTATGTGTATTACACATATAATTAATATGAATCCTAATATGCTTTTTTCGTATCAAGATCACTAATGCGCCATATTTTGTTTGCAGTGTACTGTATTTTGGTATGTCAATTGTTGTGAAGTTAATAATTTTAGACAATACACACAGAAAATGAAAAGAGTAAAAAAGAAAAAAGGTTCGCTAGGGAGTAAAGACTTTTTTTTAGGCGGGGGGGAGGAGGGGGATCGGAAGGGAGTAAAGACTGCGAGAGTATCTTAGAGAGTATCTCACTACTACATGCTCAATATCCAGCTGAATAAGCAATAAGATATCTTGTATAATAACTATATGAATTGGTGCGGTGATGAATTAACGAGAGTTTGATTTTCTAGCACATAAACTAATTCATTACAAACATGATACTCGAATTCTTTTATATATTTTCTTTTCTATGGAAAGGCATTTGCTAAATGTTTCAATCCTGCATTGAAATTTATTGTCATATCTAATAAAGGTGAAGTGATTTTTAAGGATACTCTTAATTTTTGGAAAATAGTCCGATTAACAAATGTATATTATCCATTAATTGAATTATAGATTCGTTAATTGCCAAATGACACAAATTTAAAGTAGTTAATCTCTCAGCACGTTTTGCAAAAACCACAATAACTTGCATAACATGAAATTATCACCCCAATAGGAATTTTCTTCCCAAACACGACTTTGAAAACCAGTTTAAGAAACGCTCGAAGAAATTAGTGGTGAATTACAATAACGTGCATCGTGATTTTCGTAAATGAGGATGAATAATTTGATCAAAATTGGACCATGTAGTGTGAGAGTAATTTCCCAATCTAACAAACGGAATTTTCTTTTTGGCCCTTGACTTTCTCTCTTACACGCTATGCATGATCCACATGTTGAAGAAACAGGTGATTGCATTAAATACATCATATTCCATGAATCCTATTCATAACTCGGATTTTCATTTCTATTTATAGAATATTTAATTAATAATATTCGAGAAAAAAGCAAATCCAGGTCTCTAGCTAACGTTAAACACAAAAGTCTAAAAGCATACTTATAAAAAAAACATCTCTAATTTTAAACCGTCGCGAATAATTTTTACATATTTCCCGTATGGGAGATATAATTGAAGTACCGTTCGAAATGCCCTGCACTTTTGTCGCACCTCATTGTACACTTCGTTATTCTTTTGCCTTGAAACAATTGACCCTAAGCCAATATTCGACCCGACCCAAAAATAGGAAAAAATCATTCCTAAATGATTTCTGCATTTTTTTTTCTACGAAAGATATGATTAAAGTATTGTTCGAAACACTACACGCTTTCATCGTGCCTCATTGTTTGCATTATTTTGTCTGGGGACAATCAATCTCGAGTCGATATCCAACCCGACCCGAAAAAGAAAAAGAATCCTCCCGAGTGAAGAAGCATATGATAAGTACATAAAGTTCTAATCTAATTTATGACCATGGTTAATTAATGATAATATCTCCAGCTCCCTCCCATTCTCTCTCTCTGTCGCTTATATTCGATGCATATGGATATATAATTGGCTCTCGGATCTGAGCAAGTCCTTAAAAGGCTTAAGAGGAAGAAATAGGAAGGAGAATCGTCTTGGGTTGGGAGACCCCACAATGGAACCCCGTATTCCCTCTCTATTGAGAAGGAAAAGATAGACAAGGAATTAAGAGGTCTCACGATGACGAAGGTAGGCACCATGTCGGAACGAAAGTTTCGGCTACTGCCGGATAGGCAAATATAATAAGGATGAGTGATGCCCACTGCAGAGTTAGCATACCTTACGGCAGTATTCTCAATCACAGGCTAACTCTATACCCAAAGCTGAAAACAGGGGCCCTCTTCTCTCCTCACTCCCTTCTCTCTCTCTTTTCTTTTCTTTCCCCTAAATTCCTCCGTCGATCGTCGAGTTCACGATCAATCCGATTGAGCATCGAATTGAGATCGCCGCCGCCGCACCGTTGCTCCTCTGGTCGCCAATCAATCGCGCATCCGATTGAGCACCGAATTGAGATCGCCGCCGCCGCACCGTTGCTCCTCCGGTCGCCAATCAATCGCGCATCGCTTCAGGTTCGTCCTCCCGATTTCGCCCTCCCTAGGGTTTCGCTGTCTCGCTGCGAGGGGTGTCCTCTGGGTGCCTTAGGGTTACTGTTTCCGACCCGGCGGTTCTCCGGTCCTTCAATCCGTCCCCCTTCACTAAAGCTTTGATCTTTTTCGGCATCTCGATGTGGGATTTTCTTTTCTCCCCCAAATTCCCCGTGCTCGGAAAAATTTCCGGGAGAGTGATGTGGAATGTCGTTTGCTTTTTGCTTGTTTTGTCGATGCCCTCTGTAATCTCTCGTCGTGGCTGTCTCGACAGATGCCTGGCGGTGTTGGGTGTGGTTTGTTCACTGTGAATAGAGCTTTTTTATGCGTGTAGCGCCAGCTCGGGCATGCGTAGACCCTTTGTGAATTTGAATGATTACGGGAAGAGTGAGGGCTTTTGTGGATTGACGCGATGAATGTACAGGCAGATATGTCGGGGCATGATTCTAGTCAATCGGGCACTCAGTTGCCCGGTGTGTCTCCGCAAAATGGCGATGTTGTCCTGAATATAGTAGCTGCAGGCAGTGGTGCCCCTCATGCTGGGTTCGATATGGATGCGGATCTTCTCAGAGCTCGGAACTATATGCAAGAAAGGATGTGATCTTCTAATCTACAGCACTTGTTCTTGTGCTTTAACTTCCATCGGTTCTTGTTTGCTGATCGACCTTTTACTATCCTTTTCAGCTTTGTTCTCTTAGCTCAGCGGCATCATCAGCAAATGAATGAATCTCAAATACAGAAGCTGAGGGATATCGTCAAACGCCTGGAAGAGGGTCTCTTCAAAACTGCTCCCTCCAAGGTCTTCCCCTCCTCATCATTTCTCTCCTCTTCTTCTTAGTAAAAGTACAATAAGTGGCTTGTGATGACCCTTTAGTGGATTTTTTATGGTGCTTTACATGTTACATTTCCGAAAGCCGATAATCTATTCATTTCTCTTGCCTGGTTTCGCGTGTTTTTTCTCACGATTATCATTTTTCCTTTTACTTTTAGGTGAATATGACATGAAATCCTTTTTGCTATCTTAAAATTACTACTATGTAGGAGGAGTATGTGAATTTGAACACATTGGAGTCCCGGTTGCGTAGTTTGATCAAGCGTCCATCTCTTAATAATCGAAATCCAGTGAATCCTAATCCAATGCCAACAATGATTCCAACTCCGGGATTGTCGCATATTGGGGGTTCGACCATGATGGCGACATCTTCAGTGGATGCACAAATGAGTAATATAGTAGCTGCAGGCAGTGGTGCCCCTCATGCTGCGTTCGGTATGGATGCGGATCTTCTCAGAGCTCGGAACTATATGCAAGAAAAGATGTAATCTAATCTACAGCACTTGTTCTTGTGCTTTAACTTCCATCGGTTCTTGTTTGCTGATCAACCTTTTACAATCCTTTTCAGCTTTGTTCTCTTAGCTCAGCGGCATCATCAGCAAATGAATGACTCTCAAATACAGAAGCTGAAGGATATCGTCATACGCCTGGAAGAGGGTCTCTTCAAAACTGCTCCCTCCAAGGTCTTCCCCTCCTCATCATTTCTCTCCTCTTCTTCTTAGTAAAAGTACAATAAGTGGCTTGTGATGACCCTTTAGTGGATTTTTTATGGTGCTTTACATGTTACATTTCCGAAAGCCGATAATCTATTCATTTCTCTTGCCTGGTTTCGCGTGTTTTTTCTCACGATTATCATTTTTCCTTTTACTTTTTGGTGAATATGACATGACATCCTTTTTGCTATCTTAAAATTACTACTATGTAGGAGGAGTATGTGAATTTGAACACATTGGAGTCCCGGTTGCGTAGTTTGATCAAGCGTCCATCTCTTAATAATCGAAATCCAGTGAATCCTAATTCAATGCCAACAATGATTCCAACTCCGGGATTGTCGCATAATGGGAGTTCAACCATGATGGCGACATCTTCAGTGGATGCACAAATGAGTAATATGGTTGGGAGTAGCAGCATGCAGCCCACGAATGCAAACACGGGAAACCTTATGTCAAGTGGTGTCATGCAGAGCAGTTCCTTTAACCGAACTGATGGTAAATGTCAATGTCATGCGATTTGGTTTTAGAAACTTTTGGCATTATTGTGGCAACAATTTTACCCTTTGTAATGGTGTAGGTCTGCTTTCGAATGGGTATCAGCAAGCTCAAGCGAACTATCCCATTGGTTCTGGAGGAAACAACCTGTCACAGATGGGTGTGCCAAGAATGAGCAGCCAGATGATTCCGACTCCCGGATTTAATAATAATAGCGGAAATCATTCTTATGGAACTGTAGAGGCTACCAATAATGGTGGCAGGATGTCCATTGTTGACTCTCCCATGGTATCCGAGGATCCACATCTAAAGCTGCATGTAAGGGATCAGGACAGTCGGGTATTGCATGCCCTTGGCAGCCAAACAGGTGGGGCGATTAGGTCTGGTATTCAGCAGAAATCTTATGGTTTTTCCAATGGAGCACTAAATGGCGGCTTGGGAATGATTGGGAGCTATTTGCCGATGTCCAATGGGCCTAGAACATGTGAGGGCTTTCTGAATGCGTCGCCTTATATCAATTTTCCGAAACCTTTGCAACACCAATTGATCAATATCAACGCTCATCTGTTCAGGGTACTCCTTAGATCTTTTCTATATGATTTTTCTATATAAGTAGCCTTCGTTACTAGTTAAGGCCTTGGGACAAATGTTTCGGAATAAGTCTGATCGTTGCCATCTCTCTGAATTATTTGTGATTATATATTAAATGAAAAGTTTCTTGTTGACAGGTGGTGCGTATGGGAGCACTACTGACGTTTCTGGCCGTGGGAATCTATACACTGCTGGAACTTCTGTTGGACCATTGGCAAATTCTCTAAGCATGGGCACACTAAACGAGTGATATCCAGCTGAAAAGGGACTGAAGACTGAGAGTAGCTTTAGAGAGTATCACTACTACATGCTCAATATTCAGCTGAATAAGCAATGCTGCAATAAGACGTCTTGTATTGTAACTATATGAAATTCAGTGCGGTGATGAATTAACGAGACTTTGATTTTCTAGCAATATCGTTACAGACATGATACTCGAATTCTTTTATGTAATTTCTTTTCTATGGAAAGGTATCTGCAAAATATTACGATCCTGCATTGAAATTTTTTGTTAAATCTAATGAAGGTGAAGTGATCTTTAAGGATACTCTTAATATGGAAAAATCGTTTTCATAATATATGAGCATTGCAAATACTCTGATTAACAAATGTACATTATCTTAAGCTTCCCCGAATGGTTGAACTATAGATCCGTCAATTGCCAAATGACACAAATTTATATTAATTAATCCCTCGACGCGTTTCGCAAAAATCACTGCAGCTTGCATAGAGTGACATTATTACCGCAATGGAAATTTACCTCCCAAACGCAACTTTAAAAACCAGTTTAAGATATGCCGGAGGAAATTAGTAGTAAATTGCGATAACGTTTATGGTGTTTTTTTAAATGAAGATGAATAACTTGATCAAAATTCGACCATGGAGTGTGAGAGTAATTTCCCAATCTAACAAACGGGATTTTCTTCCCCTTTTTTGCCCTTGACTTTCTCTCTTAAACGCTATGCATGATCCACATGTAAAAAAAAAAGAAGATGATTGCAATAAATACATCATATTCCATGAATCTTATTCATAACTCGAATTATCATCAATTTATATAGGATATTTAATTAATAATATTCGAAAAAAAATTGAAATCCGAATCTCTGGTTAACTTTAAATGGACAAAACTAACCACATACTTATAAAGAAACATTTCTGATTTTAAACCGTCGAGAATAATTTCTACATATTTATGGCATGAGAGATATAATTAAAGTACCGTTCAAAATGCGCTCGATTATTTTTTTGCCTTGAAACAATTGAGCCTAAGCTAATATCTTACTCGACATGAAAAATGAAAACATCATTCCTAAATGATTTCTGCATGCTTTTTCCTACAAAAGATATGATTAAAGAGTACCGTTTAAAATACTGCATATTTTCATCACATCTCATTGTTCGCACATTGATATTTTTGTCACGAGACAACCAATCTCGAGTCGATATCCAAACCACCCGAAAAAGGGAAAAAATCCTCCCGAGTGAAGAAGGATACGATAAGTACATAAAGTTCTAATCTAATTTATGACCATTGTTAATTAATGATAATATCTCCAGCTCCCTCCCATGCTCTCTCTGTCTCTGTCTCTCTCTCCCTCGCCGTCGCTTATATTTGATCCATATGGATATATAATTGGCTCGCCCCGTTCGCGCGTGAGAACTCGCACGTGGTGGGAGTCGGGAAGCCCAGCAACCCCCTCTTCTCTCCTTCGCTCCCCTCTCTCTCTCTCTTCTTTCCCCCAAATTCCTCCGTCGATTCGATCGTCGATCGTCGAGTTCACGATCAATCCGATTGAGCACCGAATTGAGTCCCCGCCGCCGCACCGTTGCTCCTCCGGCCGCCAATCGCGCATCGCTTCAGGTTCGTCCTCCCGATTTCGCCCTCCCTAGGGTTTCGTCGTCTCGCTGCGTGGGGGTGTGCTTTGGGTGCCTTAGGGTTACTGTTTCCGACCCGCCGGTTCTCTGGTCCTTCAATCCGTCCCCCTTTACTAAAGCTTTGATCTTTTTCGGCATCTCGATGTGGGATTTACTTTTCTCCCCCAAATTCCCCGTGCTGGGGAAAATTTTCCGGGAGAGTGATGAGGAATGTCGTTTGCTTTTGCTTGTTTTGTCGATGCCCTCTGTAATCTCTCGTCGTGGCTGTCTCGACAGGTGCCTCACGGTGTTGGGTGTGGTTTGTTCACTGTGAATAGAGCTTTTTTATGCGTGTAGCGCCAGCTCGGGCATGCGTAGACCCTTTGTGAATTTGAATGATTATGGGAAGAGTGAGGGCTTTTGTGGATTGACGCAATGAATGTACAGGCGGATATGTCGGGGCATGTTTCTAGTCAATCGGGCACTCAGTTGCCCGGTGTGTCTCCGCAAAATGGCAATGTTGTCCCGAATATGGTAGCTGCTGGCAGTGGTGCCCCTCATGCTGGGTTCGGTATGGATGCGGATCTTCTCAGAGCTCGGAACTATATGCAAGAAAAGATGTAATCTAATCTACAGCACTTGTTCTTGTGCTTTAACTTCCATCGGTTCTTGTTTGCTGATCAACCTTTTACTATCCTTTTCAGCTTTGTTCTCTTAGCTCAGCGGCATCATCAGCAAATGAATGACACTCAAATACAGAAGCTGAAGGATATCGTCAAACGCCTGGAAGAGGGTCTCTTCAAAACTGCTTCCTCCAAGGTCTTCCCCTCCTCGTCAATTCTCTCTTCTTCTTCTTAGTAAAAGTACAATAAGTGGCTTGTGATTATCCTTTATTGGAATTTTTTATGGTGCTTTACATGTTACATTGGCGAAAGCCAATAATCTATTCATTTCTGTTGCCTGGTTTCACATGTTTTTTCTCATGATTATCATTTTTGGTGAATATGACTTGACATTCTTTTTGCTATCTTAAAATTACTACTATGTAGGAGGAGTATTTGAATATGAGGACATTGGAGTTCCGGTTGCAGAGTTTGATCAAGCATTCATCTCTTAATAATCGAAATCCAGTGAATCCTAATTCAATGCCAACAATGATTCCAACTCCGGGATTGTCGCATAATGGGAGTTCAACCATGATGGCGACATCTTCAGTGGATGCACAAATGAGTAATATGGTTGGGAGTAGCAGCATGCAGCCCACGAATGCAAACACGGGAAACCTTATGTCAAGTGGTGTCATGCAGAGCAGTTCCTTTAACCGAACTGATGGTAAATGTCAATGTCATGCAATTTGGTTTTAGAAACTTTTGGCATTATTGTGGCAACAATTTTACCCTTTGTAATGGTGTAGGTCTGCTTTCCAATGGGTATCAGCAAGCTCAAGCGAACTATCCCATTGGTTCTGGAGGAAACAACCTGTCACAGATGGGTGTGCCAAGAATGAGCAGCCAGATGATTCCGACTCCCGGATTTAATAATAATAGCGGAAATCATTCTTATGGAACTGTAGAGGCTACCAATAATGGTGGCAGGATGTCCATTGTTGACTCTCCCATGGTATCACAGGATGCACATCAAAAGCTGCATGTAAGCAATCAGAACAGTCGGGTATTGCATGCCCTTGGCAGCCAAACAGGTGGGGCGATTAGGTCTGGTATTCAGCAGAAATCTTACGGTTTTTCCAATGGAGCACTAAATGGTGGCTTGGGAATGATTGGGAGCAATTTACAGATGTCCAATGGGCCTAGCACCTCTGAGGGCTTTCTGAATGCGTCACCTTATATCAATTCTCCGAAACCTTTGCAACACCAATTTGATCAATATCAACGTTCATCTGTTCAGGGTACTCCATAGATCGTTTTATATGATTTTTATATATAAATAGTCATTGTTATTAGTTAAGGCCTTGGCACAAATGTTTCAGAATAACGCTGGTCGTTGCTATCTCTCTGAATTATTTGTGATTGTATATTAAATGAAAAGTTTCTTATTGACAGGTGATGTGTATGGGAACAGTACTGATGTTTCTGGCCCTGGAAATTTATACACTGCTGGAACTTCTGTTGGACCAATGGCAAATTCTCAAAGCATGGGCACTCTAAACTTGCAGTCTCTTTCCAAAACAAAAGCTTCATTGGTTGCTAATCCACCAAATTTGCATAGCACTCAGCAAGCTGCGCAGTTGAAGCCTCAGTCAGTTGATGCAGTTGAAAAAGTGAATTTTCAACCTGCAATTCCTTCAAGGGAGAACTTTATCCAATCTCAGCACCAACAGCAATTTCAGCAACAGGCTCATTACCAACCGCAACAGCAATTTGCTCAGCAGCGCCAGCACATGCAGCAAAATCAGCGGCACCAAGGTTTGTTGGACAATGAGATATTTGGTCTTCATCAGGTGACATCTGATCCGGGAAATCAATTCAAGCAGGAGCCTAGAGAAATAATGCCAGAACAGGCATCAGATGGAATTCATTTGCCTGAGTTTCAAAATCAGTATCAGCAGAATCAGTCTGATAATCAATCTAAGGTTCAGCTCTTTGCTTCTCAAACTAATCAGCACAACAGCTGCTCTATGTTGTCTCAAAATACTCCGCAAGTGCAACATTTGTTACAATCACAACAGCTAGTTGCCGAGGCCCAAAACGAATTCACCTGCCATCCCGGCGGACTACAATCAGATTCAGTTCTTCATGGTCAGTGGCATCCTCAATTGCAAGATGGGACTGAAATCCTGGGGAATAAATTAAATGAGCAGCATTTACAAGATGATTTCCAGAGGAGAATTTCTAAGCATGATGAAGCGCAGTGTAACAATCTGTCTTCAGAGGGATCTGTTGCTGGTCAAAATGCCCCTTCAAGGGGTAAAACAGAAGCCCCAACTTTAAGTACTGCCACCTGTAGGTCTGGAAGCACAAACCGTGACCGTCAATTCAGAAACCAGCAGAGGTGGCTTTTATTTATACGCCATGCTCGTCGATGTGCAGCTCCTCAAGGGAAATGCCAGGAGATTAATTGTATCACTGTTCAAAAATTGTGCAAACACATTGAAAGCTGCAACTTGGCTCAATGCCCTTATCCTCGTTGTCATCATACAAAAGTATTGCTTTCACATAATAAAAATTGCAGGGACCCAAGTTGCCCTGTGTGCGTTCCTGTGAAAAATTACTTGCAATCACAATTGAAGGCATATCCTCGTCCAGATTCTACATCTGGTTTTTCGAATTCCCTTAGCAGATCTTGTAAACCCTCTGACATTATGGAGAACCCAGCAAAGTTATTGTCAAAGAAGCCATCCGTTGCTGAAAGTTCGGAAGACCTACTTCCTTCTATAAAACGTGTCAAAGTGGAACCGCCTTTGCAGCTTCCTATTCCTGCCCTTGATAATTCAGCTGAATCAGTGTCTATTGCTGAGGAGCAGAAGATTTCCCAGTCAGTCCCTTACCATGGTCAGCAGCATAATGAGATCGGTATCCCTATTAAGGCCGAGTCTGCAGATACAAAGATGGATCCATCTGGCAATTCCGGGGGAAGAAACCTGACTACTGGTGAGATGAAAATGGAAGGAACAGATGATGTCTCAAATAACGTGCTTGGTGAGGAATCCACTGTCATTCAAGAACCATTGGAGAAAGAGGGTGATCAATCGAATCAAGAAATTGCCCAACCAGCTGAGCAAGGAATTGTTACCAAGTCTGGGAAACCAAAAATTAAAGGAGTATCATTGACCGAACTCTTCACCCCTGAGCAAGTGAGAGAGCATATCACAGGCTTAAGGCAATGGGTTGGCCAGGTATATTTTTTGCTCATTCTGCAGTCCTTTATTGGCTTCTGGTTTTCTTCCTTTCTGCCAGATGAAAATAAGCACATTTCTAGCAAATATTGCTTAAAGCCCAAATTGAATGGTCTGCTTCTTTTCTCTTTCCCTCAGCTGGATTTTAGCTCAGCCTTTGTGTAATTTGTTTTAATGACTATCTGCTTCTTGAATATCAGTGTACACCATAGTTAGTAAAAGGTGGCTTGGATATTAGCATCTTTCAGGTTACTTCTGTAGCCAAATTGTGTCAAACATCCTAGAACGAACACAATGCGGAGAGTGAGTAAAGCCCAGAAGAAGAATACTGTGCTATTGGGGGGAGGTGGAAGTTCATCCTTTGAAGAATAGGAGCCTAGAAGCCTTTGGAAGTTGTTTCTCTTTTGTTTCAGTCGTCGTATTTTTTTTGTCGATTGGGTGAATGTCAGCCAAACCAATATTTGAAAAGTGAATCTTTATTATCGTTCTAAGCAATGCTAATCATAGTGGTAATCCTTTTCAGTTGTTATATCCTGGATCTTCAGAGCCTTCCGTCGTGGTTTTTTTTTCTTTGGGGGGGGGGGTGTGGGGGTGTGTATGTGTATTATATAGTTTGTGCTTTTGTTTATTGACACAGACATGTGATCAACTTCCTTTACTAGGTAGTTTCCAGTATCTGGTTAAGGATGCTTAACTTTTGGCTTATGGTATCTGTTTACATTCCATTGTAGAGTAAAGCTAAGGCGGAGAGGAACCAGGCAATGGAGCATTCGATGAGTGAAAATTCATGCCAGTTGTGTGCTGTGGAAAAGCTTACTTTTGAACCACCACCAATATATTGCTCGCCATGCGGCGCTCGTATTAAGAGAAATGCACCTTATTATACTGGTGCGGCTGGAGATACCCGGCATTATTTTTGCATTCCCTGCTATAATGAGGCTCGTGGGGACACCATTGTTGTTGATGGCAATAATATACTGAAGGCAAGGCTGGAGAAGAAGAAAAACGATGAGGAGACCGAAGAATGGGTGAGTTGATGTGCTTCTCTTTTGCCATGACGTTGATTTCATTATTTTTATTGACATAGTTATCATTCTTAATGTTCTCATTTTCATTCTTGATCATTATTACTCTATGGGTGCAGTGGGTTCAATGTGACAAGTGTGAAGCATGGCAACATCAAATATGCGCTTTGTTTAATGGTCGGAGAAATGATGGAGGCCAAGCTGAATATACCTGCCCTAACTGCTATATAGCTGAGGTTGAAAGAGGCGAACGAAAGCCCTTGCCACAGAATGCTGTTCTTGGGGCTAAAGATTTGCCGAAGACGCTTCTTAGTGACCACATAGAACAGCGGCTAGCTAAGAGACTCAGACAGGAAAGACTAGACAGGGCAAAGCTTCACGGGAAAAGTTATGATGAGGTGATTGTAATCCCTGCGGAGTTTGCATAAATAAAGCGATAGTTATGTGAGATCTTTTTCTAGAAAGAGTAACGTTGGACCGACCAAATAGAAACATAATTAGTCGATGAATAATTGTTCTAAGTGCTGTGTGCTTGAACGGTAACGCGCCAGCATCTCTTCCGCAGATATAGGTCGTCATTAGTGAAAATGCTGTTTAGTTTTTGTGGATCCTGCTTCGTGGGATATGGGGAGGTCCAATGTGCATAGACTTCCCTTGCAATGTATAGATGAGTATCTTGACCCCATTAGTTACAGATAGCATAAGACTATATCGTTCCACGTGGACTAATCATCCTTTCTAGTGCTGATACCATGGGATTCAAGTCTATTTGAAGAATTCTTCTTGGATATATTTCATGCCTCAAATTTAGTTTGGTGATTGATTTTGAATTGTTTTTGCAGGTTCCTGGAGCAGAATCACTAGTTGTAAGAGTTGTTTCATCTGTTGACAAGAAGCTGGAAGTAAAGTCTCGGTTTCTCGAAATATTTCAGGAAGAAAATTACCCTACAGAGTTCCCCTACAAGTCTAAGGTGCGTGACAGGTTTTGTTGCTTGTATCTCTAATTATGAGGTGCCATACTTGACTCTGTTTTATCGCAATGCTTACATTTGTCAAGTTGCTGATGGAATATTGCTTTCGTCCTTGAAGGTCATTCTTTTGTTTCAAAAGATTGAAGGTGTGGAGGTATGCTTATTTGGTATGTACGTTCAAGAATTTGGATCTGAATGCCAATTCCCAAATCAACGTCGTGTCTATCTTTCGTATCTGGATTCCGTGAAATACTTCAGGCCTGAGGTTAAATCAGTGACTGGAGAAGCTCTGCGAACATTTGTGTATCATGAAATTTTGGTCAGTTTGTATTTTTTAGCTTGTATGTTTTTCCACATGCCTGGTCTGGGGTTCTGTTAGTGGATCTTAGTATTTATCTCTGTGCAGATTGGATACCTTGAATATTGCAAGTTGCGGGGTTTTACAAGCTGCTATATATGGGCATGCCCGCCGTTAAAAGGCGAAGATTATATACTGTACTGTCATCCAGAGATACAGAAAACCCCAAAATCTGATAAACTCCGGGAGTGGTGAGGCATCTTGCAAGGATGCACTTTATAAACTATTTCATCAGTGTAATGCAACCTGAACACTTCTGTTCACTGACTCTTCCCCCCATTGGGGATGCTTTTTATCTTGGATTTTAGGTACCTTGCAATGTTAAGAAAAGCTGCAAAGGAGAGTATTGTTGTTGATCTTACCAATCTGTATGATCATTTCTTTGTATGCTCTGGCGAATGCAAAGCAAAGGTAACTGCGGCTAGGCTTCCATATTTTGATGGTGACTACTGGCCAGGTGCTGCAGAAGATCTTATTTATCAGCTTCAACAAGAGGAAGATGGCAGAAAGCAGAATAAGAAAGGAACCACTAAAAAGACCATCACTAAGAGAGCGTTAAAAGCATCTGGTCAGTCTGATCTCTCTGGAAATGCATCGAAGGATTTGCTATTGATGCACAAAGTAAATTTTTTTCCCCTCCATCCCTTGTTTCCTTTCATAAATTGTCTCTCATCTTCTATTTTCTGTGAATTTTCATTTTCTGACATGAGTAAATTATTTTCTCAGCTTGGTGAAACTATATCTCCTATGAAGGAAGATTTTATTATGGTCCATCTGCAGTATGCATGCACCCACTGTTGCATTCTCATGGTTTCGGGAAACCGATGGGTTTGCGGCCAGTGCAAAAACTTTCAGATTTGTGACAAGTAAGATTTGAAGATCTTCATTGGCATCTTTCAATGTTATTGTGGTCTATTTCTTTCTTATTCATGTTGGGTTGTTCTGAATGTTAGCCTTCTGGTGTTTGTTTCGTTTAGCTAACAACCTCATAACTATTCAACCTTGGCACTATGAATGCTGCTGCTCGCGGATGTATTTCTTGTCACTGAATACATTTTCTCACTTGAATGTTGGGAAAAAAATTGGCAGTGAAATCTCTCTCTCTCTCTCTCTCTCTCTCTCACTCTCACATGCGCCTTATTCTTCTTTCTTTTACCTATAAAAAAGGCCAGGTGAATTCATAGTAATGAAATTTATATTTTTCAGATGCTGAAATTCATACTATCTATTATAGCCCTCAGGACACTTGAACCCTTTGCAATATGAGTTAACCTGCATCGTAAAACATGGAGAAAAATTATGTAAGAGACTTGTCGACAATTTTGGTTTATTGTATAATATTAGCTGATAATTATGATTGTTCTAAGTTTGTAAGTTCCTCGATTAGTTGCTGGCCTGAACAGTTGCCAACTCTTGTTTTGAGCATTTGTTTGTTAATCTTTCTCATCTCCTTTTCTGTGTGTGGAGTTAAGGTAACTGAACGATCTTTGACTAGTTTACAGGACAGATGCTCATGGTCTTTAAGAGTTTGTTTTGGGACAGTTCTTAATTAACGTGGAAGGTGGAAGTCATCACGGATTTTTCGGATTTCTGCTTTCCCTATTCCTTGATTATGCTTTGCTTGGATGACTTCCAATGTGTATCTCCTTTATCATGATTGAAGCATCATTTTGTTACCTGAAATTGTGGCATTCCTTTTCTTATCCTTCAATTTATCCTGCTTAGCAAGGGAAACGAAATGTCTATGGTTTTCTATGATTTTTTTGCTTTAGGAAGTCTAGTTCTGGCTTGGGAATCTATATAGTTGTTCCTGAGTCATCCTTATTTTGTAGGAAGTCCCTAGTTCTGGTTTGGAATTTAGAGTCATCTCAAATTCCTAGTCTGTAGTGCATTGTTCAGAATCATGGGCTTTAACAATTTTACTTTGCAGGTGCCACGAAATAGAACAGAAACGTGAGGAAAGAGAGCGACATCCTGTTAATCAAAGAGAGAAACATCCCCTGTATCCGGTAAGTATGTTATTTGTAACAAATGAGTTATCTACAGCGATGGTAATTTGCTATGACTGATTTGAAAAAGGCTGGTTACAATATGCTGCTGAAAGATTGTTAAATCTTGCAGCTTCAAATTACTGATGTACCAGAAGATACAAAAGATAAAGATGAGATACTCGAAAGTGAATTTTTTGACACCAGACAGGCTTTCTTGAGTTTATGTCAAGGGAATCACTATCAATATGACACCCTGAGGCGTGCAAAACACTCTTCAATGATGGTCCTTTACCATCTTCATAATCCAACTGCTCCGGCATTTGTGACAACATGTAACCTATGTAGCCTTGACATTGAAGCTGGTCAGGGTTGGCGTTGCGAGGTTTGCCCAGAGTATGATATATGCAATACCTGTTATCAAAAGGATGGTGGTATTGATCATCCCCACGAATTGACAAATCACCCATCTATGGCTGATCGTGACGCACAAAACAAGGAAGCCAGACAACTGAGAGTTTTGCAGGTGCGTCTTTCAAAAACATTCTGATATCTTGAGGATTGTTTAGTTTAATTTGGTTTGAATGGAATTAAATTTAGTTTGCCTTTAAATAGTTTAGCACTGGTTTTGTTTGGGCAAAAGGATTAAGGCTTGCTCATCCCTTGTTTGAAAACAAGGTACTTATTTTTCATTTTTTGAAAACCACCATCATGAGTTTAGACCAAATCTGATTTATAAAAAGTTTAGCATGAAGGAGGCTGGACAATTTGATATCTCAATGAGCTCAATACTTCTCAATTGTTCCATGATAATTGTGAGATTTTGTGGACCATTTCCAATTATTCTAAAAGCTTAAGCTATTAGATTAAGGCGTGGTTTTTCATTTAATTACTTTAGCACTCCTCACGCTTAGTCCAGCAAATGTGGAAATTTAATTGGAGAGGCAAATGGAGCCTGGAAAGATTCAAACTTAGGACCTCCAGCTCTGATATCATGTGAGATTTTGTGGGATCACTGCCAATTGTTCTAAAAGCTTAAGATTAGATGAAGACGTGGTTTTATATTTAATTACTTTAACAATAATGAAGCTTTTTTTTGCTGTTTCTTTTTGTTTTAATTTAAAGGGTGGGAGAAGGTGTTGGTTCTTTTCTTTCTCCACCTCTTATCTTTGTTTTTGTACCTGCTTTTTGACCAAGCAAAAAACAGTTGAAGAAATGGAGAAATTCATGGGACTAGCATTTATATGAACAGTTTTGAGCTGCCTTTTCAAGTAGTATTGATTTAGAATTTTGGTCGACATTTGTTTGGTTGGTATTAGGTTATTAACAAGAAAGATTTGTCTAAATCGCTTCATTTTATTTTTTTTTCTAAATTTGCTTCATTCTATCTTTGTAAAAGTTACATATCTTGTGCACATAAAAAATTTTGAATGTGGAAGACTGGAGCATTAGTCGGTTTTGGTAAAGTGCTTGCAGAAATGAATGTACTGGGAGGATTGCTTTCACATACAATTTGATTGCAAGATGCTCAACTTTGGCTGTATCTTAGTATTGTGCAGAAGAGAAGAGAAGGAGGGCCAATAATTTTGAGCAAAAGAATGTGATTGGATTGGCTTCAAATGTTTTTGGGTTGGTTTGATAAGATTGGTTTTTCAGTTGGGTTTTGGCTGATGGGAGAGCTAAATCACATAGCAATCAAGTCATTAATATTTTCTCTGTTGAATGCTCATTTTATTTGATTTTTATAGATCAAAACAAAAACTGATTTTTATGGATCAAAACAAAATTTGAGAAAGGTATCATACCAGCTTTTGAGCTTTTCATTTATTGAATATTTCAGTCTGTTAAATCCTATGGGCACATTAATATTTTCTCTGTTGAATGCTCATTTTATTTGATTTTTATAGATCAAAACAAAAACTGATTTTTATGGATCAAAACAAAATTTGAGAAAGGTATCATACCAGCTTTTGAGCTTTTCATTTATTGTATATTTCAGTCTGTTAGATCCTATGGGCACATTCAGAGTGCCCTTTCCTGTTGTTCTTATTGTTGTTTTGCAGAAGTTCCACATAATCAATCCATTTGAACTCCTAATCTGATGGAGTTCAATGCATTCTGTTATTAGGATCATTGGTATTACTTTTTCATGCTTTTGGATTTAGAGGACTTCTTTTCACATGTTTCTGTCTATGTGGAAATGCAGCTTAGGAAAATGCTTGATCTACTGGTGCATGCATCACAATGCCGTTCAGCACTTTGTCAATACCCAAACTGTCGCAAAGTGAAAGGTTTGTTCCGCCATGGGATCCAATGCAAAACACGTGCTTCTAGAGGTTGTGTTCTTTGCAAGAAGATGTGGTATCTCCTGCAACTGCATGCACGAGCCTGCAAAGAAGCTGTGTGCCATGTCCCACGATGCAGGTTAGATGCCGAGGCTATCCTTGTGAAGATATGTTCGAAGCAATCTGCAGTTTGTTTATTTATTTCATAGGAGGAGAGTGTTGTGTTTGGTGATTTCTTGCTCTTATATATTATCATTGTATGTGTTTGTCTTAACCAGAGACTTAAGAGAACATTTGAGGCGGCTGCAGCAGCAGTCAGATTCACGGCGCAGGGCAGCTGTGATGGAGATGATGAGACAGAGAGCTGCAGAAGTTGCCAACAATGGAGGATGACCTATCTGTACATAGGTGAATAATTATTCTGGGAAAATTTCAGATAAGGAGGCGGAAAATGGGTTCGTGCAACTTTAAGTATAGTGGATTTTGCTTGGAGTTTAGGCGAATTGGTGGCTGTATCTGGTTGGAGGGGGGGCCTGTGGTGTTGATGCTGTCACAGTGCCCCTCATGCAGCCTATACAGATCTATCTTTATTAGAATCTACCAGGATGAAGTCTCCTCCTCCTCCTCAAAATGGTGTCGTCCTCCGGAGGTACCCTTGACCAGAAGTGATGGCTAGAAGAGTGCCAATGTGCGTGCCTCATCACGTGGGTCACCATGGCAAATTCTTTGATTAGGTCCTCTTCGAAGTGTTATATTATCGTGAAGGCCGGTGGCGCGGCAGTGAGTGTACCATAGTTGGTCTGATCCCTTCTTACTTTGACAGAAGAAGTGGGGAGGAAAGTGGGTTTTACTCCCTCCTCTCTTTTTATATTGGGCCCCCTTTTTTGGTAGGCTGTCTTGGAATAGATAGGGTGGCAAAATAAGGGCGTCGCCAAATCCACAGCAATTCTTTTCATTGTTGTTGATGTATAGTCTAACTTTTGCTATTTAAGAAACTTATCTGAGTTCTCTCTATCCCTCTCTTTTGCGCTTCCCGCGCACATATGGAACAGCCAGGGTACTTAGGAGACTCAAAACTGATTTTGTAGCCTGGAGAGAAGCATGTCATTGTCTTTCGTCGTGTCCGTGCTGTTTAATTTCTTCTTTCCGATGCTATAAGCATATCGAGTGATGAATTTACAGCCGGTCGGGGGTGCTCGATTTGTTGGTGCAAGTCCTGAAATAATAAGAGTAGCTGGGAGCTGGTTTTATGAAGTCATACCAGCGCGAGGAAATTTGTTGTGCCGAGAAGTCCCCTTTTGTCTCTTTTATTGGTTGGGAAGTGGTAATGGTCATCACCTATCGATTCATGACCGAGGTTGGGGTACCGATTGTTTCGCCTCTGCATTTCGATTGAATTTGCATCACTTTTAAAAGGACACGCATAGCCGTGATTTGAGACGGTGAGCCTGAGGGCGACCTAGCCATTAGGGTCGATGACGATGGGTGCCGCTTCATTCGATGGCATAGATCGGAATCCATGCACGAGATCCAAACATTTCGACTCCCGGCCAAGACGAGTATATCAATGTGACTGGACAAACGTGAGCTGAACTGTAATGCCACGAGCCCTCGAGCTTTCGGCTATCTTCGGCTCGTCGGTCGGCCATACTTCGCTCTGCCCATGGCGCGCCCTCGTTTGCACACATATCGAATATTGCTAATTATTTCTTAAATTTAACCACTCGTATTTGAAAAAGATAATGACGATGGCGCATGTGAGCGTCACAAAAATTGGGTATAATTACAATTTCTTTTTTTATTCATTTTAATTTTTATAGTTGCAAATTAATGAGTCATCATTATCCACAAAGTTATGTGCAATATCCTTTTCCCCCCTTCCATAAAATTACAAAAAGGGAATATCCCCAAGAAGAAGAAGAAGAGAGGAGCGGGTGGGTCCACGTGGCGCGATTCTACTCGGTTTCCAGCCAAACTCATATTCTGTGGCCTTCGCGCACTCAGATTCACTTGTTTCCCGCAGCGTGACACGTCGCCTTCTTCCTCCTCCTTACATGTCATCCGCTGTTCGCGCGACGACGACGACAACGGCGACGATGTCAGGCGCGAGCAGCTTCGTCCGGTTCAAGTCGGAATTCCTCGGCATCGCTTCCCTCCCCAAGCCCGGCTCCCGCAGCAATGCCAGAGCCCGAGTCAAGTTCGTCCCCGCCTCCACCACCAGAGCTTCCGCTTCCACTTCCGGCGGCGGCGGCGGCGACGGCGACGGCGACGGCGATCGCGGCAGTGACCGGAAGAAGGCCACGATGAAGAAGACGAAGGCAAGCGAGGCTCCAGCTCAGCAGCCGCAGCAGCAGCAACAGCAGCAGCAGCAGCAGCAGCAGCAGCAGCAGGTGTCGATAGTGGACCCGGTGGGACTCGGCCGGCGGTCGCGGCAGATCTTCGACGAGGTCTGGCGCAAGTTCTCCGGCCTCGGGCAGATCTCCCGCACCTCCCTCGCCGACGGCGACGACGACGCCGCCCTCCTCCTCCGCGAGTTCGCCATCCCCGCCGCCGAGTCCACCACCGTCCTCGTCGTCGGCGCCACCAGCCGCATCGGGCGCATCCTCGTCCGCAAGCTCATGCTCCGCGGCTACTCCGTCAAGGCCCTCGTCCGCAGGCCCGACCAGCTCCCCCCCGACGCCCTCCCCCGCTCCGTCGAGGTCGTCGCCGGCGACGTCGGCGACCCCTCCTCCCTCAAGGCCGCCGTCCAGGGATGCCAGAAGATCATCTACTGCGCCACCGCGCGCTCCGCCATCACCGGCGACCTCTTCAGGGTCGACTACCGCGGCGTCTACAACCTCACCAAGGCCCTCCAGGACTACAACAACCGGCTCGCCCAGCTCCGCGCGGCCCGGAGCAGCAAGAGCAAGCTCCTCCTCGCCAAGTTTAAGTCCCCCGAATCTCTCCAGGGATGGCAGGTTCGCCGGGGGACCTACTTCCAGGACGTGCTCGCCACAAAGTACGACGCGGGCATGGAAGCCAAGTTCGAATTCACCGAGACAGGGCAGGCCGTTTTCTCAGGTGAATTGGAGTTCTTTAAACTCTCGTCAGTGAAAGAAGGTGCATTTCTCACTTATGCTTCCCGACTCTGACTCCTAGCTCTATGGTTCAGGGTATGTTTTCACTAGAGGAGGCTATGTCGAACTGTCGAAAAAGCTCTCGCTTCCTGTGGATCGCACTCTCGATGGGTATGAGGGTCTAGTCCTCTCTGTTGGCGGCAACGGAAGATCGTACGTGTTAATTCTTGAAGCAGGTCCTTCAGCCGATACAACTCAGAGCAAGCTGTACTTTGCGAGAATCAGCACCAAAATTGGATTTTGCAGGGTATACAGACCTCCTTTATATAATGAAGTCTGTTCCCATTGATTTCTTTGCGCTTCCACAATGTTTGCTCTTTTCTGTGCCTTATTTCCTTCATCCTCACTGATATATAAGCTGACAGGTGAGAGTACCATTTTCATCCTTCCGTCCAGTGAAACCAGATGATCCTCCATTGGACCCCTTCCTGGTGCATACATTAACGATTCGATTTGAGCCCCGAAGACAGGTATCCACAAACTTTTCTTTTTAGCCAAGGTCTATCCTCTTATTGATAGAACAGAGTAGTCTTCCACTTCCACTTTCAACCATTACCTTGTCTTGACCGCTCTGGACTGTAGTTGTTGGATTACTAATTTCAACATCCTACTATCTAGTAGGTGAAGCCTACATTATGCTATATATTCTGTGAGGCTGTGCATGTAAGATCTTTATTGTCCTGTCTCTACTGCTCTAAACCATTGTAAGCTAATTCCCTTAACAAGTTTTTCCTATGGTTTGGAAGTGCTGGGCAGTTGTTCAAAGTTTGCATCTCAGATATCCTAGTGTGCTCAGTCAATTCTGGTGGTGAAAATTCATTAGCTCGTCCAATAATCAATCAGAATACATGCTGTCGGTTCTATTTAGTAAACAGTGCCTGTGATGTGATTGAGAATCACTAAACAGCATACTTCTGTGAAAAACAAGTCCATTAGTTTTTTTGCCCTCTTCTATATTTTTGTTGAAACATGGAAGTCCAGTCAGATTTGCAGTTCTCATTTCATCTTTCCATAGCGACCACAGCGCCCCTAGTAGATCTGCTGACAGAGCATGCAGAAACCATTGCATCTAGAGTTTTCAATTTGTTATAGTGATGACTGGTGCTTGTTGCCACGCATGTTCGCCCTATCTCTGCATGCATGAAAGTTATGCACTCTCTCAGTGGGCAATTTCATGCGGTTGGCATCACCTTGCTGTAAATGTCAATGCCTTTTCATTTGGGTACAGCGCTCTTTTTTAAATTTCCTGACATGAGCCAAAGGTTTAATGCTGCCAATACTTGGCTTAACTTTGTGCTGCAGAGACCCATAGAAGGACCTTCAGGTGCTACACAAGACTTGAGAAGCTTTAAGCTTATTCTGGAATATATAAAGGCCTTGCCTGTAAGTTCTTTCCTCATGTTTTCTGGTTGTTGCATACATAACCATTAGAATACTCATCGACATCATTTGAATAGTTTTTGGTTGTGTGAATTTGAAATACTTGCTATGTTAGAGAAAGGATGATGATGAGGGTCTGGAACATTGCAGTTTTAAAAAAAAGCAATACAATTATGCCAGATTTATCCGCTATTATGCTGCTTTCTGGAGTTGTGAGTGAGGATGTTCTGCAGCAAAGCCTTTGGCAATGTCTGTAGCACAATGAAAACGAGGAACGTTCAACTAACTGACAAAAGATGAAGCTTCTGGATTATTTTGCTGAAACCCGCTGTCTTTTGGTGTTTATTAACCATTTGATTTTTACTTACCTGCAGACTGGGCAAGAAACAGACTTTGTGTTAGTTTCGTGTACAGGACTTGGAGTTGAGCCTTCTAGAAGAGAGCAAGTTCTGAAAGCCAAGAGGGTTAGCCCTTTCAGATTTTCTTACATCCATGTGGAATTCTATTGTCAAACTTGATAACTCACGATTCCTGTTTCATTTCTAGGCTGGAGAAGATTCTTTGAGGAGGTCAGGGCTTGGTTATACAATTATTCGCCCTGGTCCCCTAATGGTAACACTCAAAACTGGATTTCCTTTCAAACTTGGTAGTGAATGTATTCAGTGGATCCTCTGTTCCTGTAGTGCATAGATGGAATTTTGGAGATTAAGGATGACCCTTGTATCCTGCTACGCTCAATGTTTCTGCTTTATTCTCAAGGAATTTTTGTTGATAGATTTTTTCTGCAGATAGTTTCCAAGTACAAGATACACCTTTTTCTTACCTAGGTGGTTATTAAAATTTTTATGGGCATTTTTGTAAAATTCATGGTGGTTATTGCAGGAGGAACCCGGTGGTCAGCGTGCTCTCATATTTGATCAAGGAAACCGGATTTCGCAGGTGAAGATTATCAATCTTCCTGCAAGTAGATAATGTTAAAAGTTTTCATGGGTTGTCATTGAATTTGATCCATTTTCTGTTTGCGAAAACACAAGCTGTGACAAGTTATAGACAAGGGGATATTTGAGATCTTATCAGGATTCTCTTCTAACGCAGGGAATCAGCTGTGCAGATGTGGCTGATATATGTGTAAAAGCGTTGCATGACTCAACAGCAAGAAACAAGAGCTTTGATGTGGGTTACACTCTCTTTTTGCTACCAATTGTGATTTGGGGTAGTGTAGACTAGTGACTTTGTTTGATTGTTCAGGTATGCCATGAATATGTTGCGGAGCAAGGGAGAGAGCTCTATGAACTGGTAAAGACCATCGGGTTGTTTCTTTTTGTTTCCACAAGTCTAGATATGTATATGTATCTCGGGAGTGACAATGTCTTGAATCTCCTTTGTGTAGGTGGCACACCTGCCCGACAAAGCAAATAATTACTTGACGCCAGCCCTGTCAGTTCTAGAAAAGAATACCTGAACTAGTTGAAAAATTTCGTCTCCCTACTGGACATGTGAATCTGGGGCAGTGAAATTGATCTTAACTGTCCTGTGAATATATGCTGTCATGATATCTAATTGTTCTGCTTGCCCATTTTTCACATGCTAGTGTCTTTTGACAATCCCTATGTATATTGGTGGCCTGTATGTACTTAAATTTACAGAGTACATTCTGGAAGAGGCCGAATTGGCCAACTATATGAGATCCTTGTCAGAAATTACACGTGGAATTTAAAAGGAATTGACTTCTTGCATGAAGAGTGGTGATGTCTACCATGGGGGCGCTATACACACCCTCACACACTTTTTTGCTGATTGTGATTGTTTTTTTTTTTTTTTTTTGGTGACCCGGAACCGTCGTACAGCCGGCAGCCGGCGACGTAAACCCAGGGCGGCGCTGTAAGGACCCACCTCCCACAATGTCGCAAGTAAGGCGTGCAATGCGCACGCCGGGACTCAAACCTCCCCCTTTCCGCAATTAGAGGGGGAAAGGCCCAAATCAGTGCGCCCACAAGCGGGGTGGGTTTTGCTGATTGTGATTGTTAGTTCGGTATAAAATGACCATTTTGTCAGGACACTAAGGACATTCAGGGGTAGCTCTACCTCGTGTATTTTCCATATGATGTACATAAATCATTTGTGTTCCTAAACAGGGCATCTTCTGTAACTCCCATAAAATGGGTGTGTCATATGATGGTTTGACTGTGTTATACAGGGAACAATAGTTGGTCTCTTCCTTTTATTCTTGTAATGCTGCAGCCCCCAGGGAATTGTGATAATCCGGTCAATGTGTTTGCTGGTCTTATCATTTATCTGAGCTCGGCCTATTCTTGAGCAAGCAACTTCACAGTTCAATCTGGCACATGCTACCGTGTCTCTCGAGGCTTTTCCCAGCTCTCAGCCGCAGCAAGGAATTATCTGAACCACTGTAGTCTTTATGAAGTACTTCCCATTAAACCTTGTGAGTTCGTCACTGTTTTCAATGATGGTCATGAGGGCCTCTTAGCCTAAGTTAGAGCCAGATTTTTGCTATCAAAGAGTTTAGAAGTGGGGTGATATGTTTTGTCCAACGGCCCTTGAAGCCAAAACTCGAACAATGTGCATTTTCAATGAACTGGATATCCGAAAGGGAATTTCCGTGCTTTAGATGGATCGCTCAGGTCTCCTCCGGGGAACCCAAGAATAATGTGGTCATTACTTATTAATAGTGCGTGAAGGCGTTCGCTTTCATGTCTATTTTGATGCGGCAAGCATGAAGAAGCTGTACATATAACCCCTCCACCTGCACTGCCACGTGAAACTGCACGAAGAGGGAATGAGAACAAGACATGACAAGAGAGCCCAAGAAGTCATGACAGCTGACAGATCATCCTGGGTCATGTGTGGTGACACGTAGATCATATCAGAACGGGGGAGAGATTGTTGGACAGTTAGTTAGCTTTGCGTTTTGTGGTGGAGGGAGATAAGCAGAAGGCAGAGAAAACTGCCAGCCTTTGGATTGGATTGGAGTAGAAAAAATGAGCCAGGCCTCGTCTTTGTGACTCAAACTCAGAGACAGAGGAGAGAGGATAATGATAGTACCAGTTCATTGCTCCAAGCCTTGTTGCCCGGCTTCTGCACCTGCTGCTTCTGCTCTTGTACGTGCACCCCCATTCTCAAGGCGCATTGCCAACATTCGCATCCCTACGAAAGCCGGACAGGTAGCAACTGGCTGGCTCTTGACTGCAGCTCTCATAATTTGGCCTACAGCCGTGGCTGTGGCCGAGGTGGTTCCGCAGCCATCGGAGTCCGATACACTGTCGAATGTGCCTCAGATGCTGTCGGGCGAGTGCAAGTCTCCCAAGGACTGCAAGAAGCCCAGGATACAGAGGCCCAAATCGAGAAAGGCAGAGTCGTGCACCACCAAGTGCGTCACCACCTGCATCCGCGGCGGCGATGGTTCTCCTGGAGAAGGCCCCCTCAATATTCGCAGGTTGCTAGTTTTCTTTCGTGGTACTGAACTGGCCATATGATATGCATCATACATACACCTCGTTGCCACCAACTAACCGGCGACATACCACCTCTCTTTTCATTTGAGAGAACAAGACCCTTCAATCTGTTTTCTCCAGAGGGGTTTTTCTTATCTTTAATTTTCTGTTTCCTTTTGGGCAGACCTCTGGTGGTTTTCAAGCAAGGCTTTCGCAGCAGGAAATACTGGTAATATACAATTCATTTCCTCTCTCCACCTCATCTCAGGATCAGCACTTAACCATTCCATTGTATTTTTCCCTCTCCGATATTAGCATGCTTCATCATGATGGATAGAGTTTGATTTAGCTTTTGACGCCTGTGCAGTCTGGTTGAGTGCTCGGATATTTGTAATTTGATTGGAGATGAGGATTATGGTCCTTGACGATGATCTAACCACAAACTTGGTAAGACTACAGTGGAACCTCGCTCATCATCTGTTCTTCATACACATTGAATGAAAGCAGAGCCCTTATTATCTCGTGATTTCCATCACACCATCTATTCTATAGTTAGAATAGGACGCCAATGAATCTTTCGTTAAGTTCTGATCCCTAATTGCCATCTAGCTTCTCTTTACAGCTCAAACTTTTGCTACATGCGTCTGTTAGGTTAATTTAATCTCATGTTGGACTTCATTCGTTAAATACCAGCTATGTTGATTATCACTCGGAGTTGGATTTTTGATAGAGGGGAACCATGCTGACTCCGATATTAGAGAAAGCAATTAGAACGATGTCTCTATGAGTTGGGAGATCATCGTAGTAATCCTTTGATATCCGTGACTGTTTAGAAGAATGATGTATGCTTCATACTCTTCACATGGTCTCCCTAAAATTACTGAGAGCAGAAGTAACAGTACATTCAAAGATTTAAGCTTTTTCTCATAGGGATAGGAATTTCTCATGTGCATCTAAGTGTATTTCTCCCTGAGATTAAGATTATTCTTTTTTTTGGGTAAAGAGATTAAGATTATTCTTCAATACTATGTACCTCTAAAAATTTAGATGTTCTGTACTTGCTGTCTAATCTTTCACTTCCCAGATTGAAGTTTCGGCCAGTTCCCAACCTCTGCTCATGGGATAGTTTGCTGGGCAAGCCGTATGGGCTTCTCTAACTTCCAGGTGGAAGCACAAACTATGGGACTTCTTTCCACAAGAAACCGCTACTCCGAGTGTACTCTTCACAGAACTTTCCTCTTGTCCCAACGTTACAATTCAAACACACTGATAATATCTTAATCTCGAGGTTTCCTTGGGCAGTGGGCACACCACTTATTCACCACAATGCTCCCAGTTACTCTGTGGAACAGTATGCTTGAGAGTATACCAGTCGGAAAATTCTCGCTCTCTTCTCCTACTTAGGTTTTGTGAACTTCCCGAATGGGGTAATACAGAAGTTTTGGGCCAAGAATTTTTAAGCCATTGTTCATTTCTCCTACATTAAGTTGGAAAATTTTCTTGGAAGTTCTGAAGCTGGAAGTTTGATCAGCAAATGCGAATGGTTGGTGCTTGGCGACCAATCATCTAGGTTTTTGTGGGAAGTCAGTCAATTTGTCTTGAGAACTGGTCACATATATAGAGGTCTAAATGTCCATTAGTGTCCATGTGCTCCCAAAGAATAATCCTAATTTGTAAGCGTCATGCTACTAAATAGTTGTGAAGACAGTGTAGAAAAGAGGAGAAAGTTAAACTGTTTTTTATTTTCCCAAAACCCTTTAGGAACGTTGAATTCTTATTAGCATTACATATCAAAGAGGATTTGAATCTGCTTGGGGGTTAAGTATATTCCTGTGGTACCAAAAAGTGATAGTTGCAGTGTAATAATGACAAAAGGAAGACAGTGCCAGATGCTGTGCTTCTCCACCAAAATTTCAGTCCATGCATTCATGGCTTTTCAAGTTGGTTGCGCAAAAGTGCTAGAGCTCAGTGCAACTTCGACATTAACAAAGCTTCTCAGCTACTGTTTGGAATCACCATTTCCGGTTGTCAGATTACAAACCTAACCTCCCCGTTCTCTTTCGTGCATAAAATTTAAACGACCGAAGAGAGGAAATATTGAGTTGTCTGAGGATATGTCAAATGTACTTGGAATGAATGACCAACCATACGACGCAAAATCTTTAATGGGGAGTTTTCAAAGATCTTGCAGTCATTTACTTGAGCTTATGACTAATGCTTGTGTCGGGGAACAGTCCAAACAACAAGCATGATTTTTCACAATGGAGGATAAGCATCAACGCCTAAGTAGTGTAAACAGTTAGTGTCAATATCATCCTTCGAAATGTAAAGACACCTGTGACCATTTTCTAGCGTACCAATTAGTGACTTCGTTCATTATTCTGAGCGAGGACTTGTAAAGCAGGAGCTGTGGTGCCATTATTGGTCAAATAAGCAAACCTCCCAATCGTCTGACCCTCACTGCTCATTCATTGGCTTCTCTACCATTCCAATACGAACATTATCATTATGTTTCCCAGTATCAGCGGAAGAAATGGTTTGAATGTCTTGTTTAACAATTGTCGGTCAGACTTTTTTTAACAGTATGTACATCATCAAAGAGCAAAGACCAAAACTACACGGGCTGCAGCCATCTTGTGATATTTACCATGGCAAGACGAAATGATACAGAGCCTCCCCGAAGGCATTGTTGCTATGACCTTACTAATCTTGCCAAGGCTAAGCCAAAGTAACTATGAACAAGCATTGTCAAAATGGATTTTCTCCGGCAGGAATAGGTAACGGAAGCGGGAGTCAAAGGTAAGAATTCCACAATTGCGAGAACCGAGAAGGCTTTGACGCCTTTGTGACATGCACCGCTCCACAAACGCCGCCTGATTGGGGGGGAGGTAGTGCGATATCCATACAGCTAAATTAGCATCGTCCACGAATCCCTTGGCAAAGCAATGTAGCATCTTTGGCACCAATAACCTCCCTTTGCTGCTAACCCCAACTGAAGCTCTGATGAAATCTCGTTGTGCTTCCTGCAGCTCATCCCTCACATTCTTGGCAGTGTAGATCCGAACCTGAATTTGTTTTTTTATTTGAAGTAGGGTGATTTTTTCTCTTCAAAGTCAAACATCACCTAGGGAAGAACACGAGATCTTACCGCAGGAGATGAGTACGTTCCACAGCTGAGAGCAAATGCTACAAGTGGTTCAGCTGCATCAATAGCAAACTTTCGTTGCTCTTCAGATACCTTTAGCTTGTGAAGAGCGAGGAGCAAAGCCTAAATATTATCAATGGGAATGACAGTCAGAAAATCATGCAAGGTGAGAACTTTCAATAAGCAATGACACATCACATCTAAGGCAGGACCGTACGATCTGTGGCCTGTGGAGAGGTGGTTTCATCTTCAAAATTCCATACTCAATAACTGTTGCGCTGAAAGAATGGCCTCCCACAGTATATGCTGCCTGCAGGAAAGATGATTAGTCCACCATTTTTTCAAATTTTCCCGAGCATTATTCAATGTCATGCGGCATTTTTCAGCACTTCCAATAATTGATGACCGAGTAGACCTGGCTTTGCTGCAAACATTTACACACAGTGCTATCATGTAAGTTAATTGACCATGGCTGAGGCTCACTGGACATTGATAACCATCATCCACTAAAGACAAATAGGTCATCTATATAAACACAACGCACGAATATTATCAGTCAAAATAATAGATTCATCCTGGATGAGCCAAAACCTCCCTTAGGTATCAAATTCAGGACAGGTGTTTAACCTCATTTGGCACTTTTCCCAACTTCCAACTTTTCCTTGAATAATTTCCTTGTCAGCCGCCAATTTGCATGTTATCACTGTATTATCTTATTTTATGTCTATTAGAGTAATTAAATATTAAATCACGCCTTTGTCTAACAGCTTAAGCTTTTAGAATAGTTGACAGTGGTCTCACAAAATCTCACATGGTATCGGAGCTGGAGGTTCTGAATTCAAATCTTTCCAAGCTTCATTTGCTTTTCCAATTAAATTTTCACACTTAGTACTAGGCAAAAAACCAGACTAAACATGAGGGGAGTGTTAGAGTAATTAATATTAAACTACGCCTTCAAATAATAGCTTAAGCTTTTAGAATAGTTGGTAGTGACCTCACAAAATTTCACTTTTTACAAGCACCACTCCAAAATAACTAGGAAAGGGATGACAAATATATGATTCCACTACTAATTCGACTTTGCTGTCTGATCCAATCCAAAGCACTAACACCAACCATATCACCTTCACACAAGCCCAGAATTGCAGGTCCTCCAAGCCATTTAGGGAGAAAGAACTAAAAGATGAAAGAAAACCCTCTATTTTAATGAACTAGTAAAAGTACAGGAGAAAAGTAATCAACTTAACAATTGGAACAAGCAGAAGAAAGACGGAGTTCAGTTCTGGTGTAAATATTCAAATAATCTGCATAGAATATGCTTCCACTTATAACTAGGACACAGAATTGGTGATTTGAGGTAACCTGAACTATTTTTCACTTCTTCTTTTTTTGTCATATATTGTTTTACTTGGTTATTCTGCCATAAACTTGGTAGTTATGAAACTATTGATAGCACCAACTAATAACGAAAATTTCATTAGTCACACCTTTCATCTGATTCTTCATCCTTGATATACGCAGAAATATCAAATTTCACATTGCTATTTATCTTATTTTCTCTTTTATATTCAAAATGAAAACATGCATGCATCCTAAAAGCCGCCAGTAGGAATCACTTTCCAGCCATGTATACTGTCAGCAGAAAATTGGCTCAAAAGTTATGTCAGCATCTGCTCCCGTCACTCACCATGTATCACCTAAAAGGGTGCTTGAACTAACAATTTGACTTCTTATGAGACAGCTTTCTGTTATCGCCCAACAAGCATAACACACACATCATGGTTCGTGAAAGGCATGTAAATGCGTTCTCCCTTGTGGCATGACATATTGGTCCCCAAAAATGAAATAGCAATTTCCTTGATCATGATATTCACAAGAGATTCTCCACACAAGTTGAATGATCATGAGAAGAAAATAAATCTTGAAAGGATAGATACAAACCTTCTGCATCAACGAGAACAGCTTCATATCACTTTTTGGAACCCCATAAGCCAAGTAAGCCTGCTTAAAGTCAAAATCTTAGAAAATCATCTCTGCACATGTGGATGGAAGGGTGAGTGTGCATGTTCCATGGATGTGGATTTAGCTGTTTGTCTAAACATTTTTTTATATCTTTACGTGGAAACAAAAGTCTTCTTCACAAGTTCCTAAAATCTGTTTGCCAGTATATTCTTTATACTAGCAACAATATCCGTGCAATGCATGGGCTAGAATTCCTATGACTTAAAAAGTGATTGGCTAAATAATGCTTTCCTCCTTATTTTCTTGTTTATATAGTTTTACGTATTGCTTGTAGCTGGAATAGAATGTGAAGTTTTGCTTGTTCAAAAAGTTATATGTTTCACATTGCTTTTGCCCATCCATAATTTCATAGTTCAGAGGTACTTGATAATGCTAAGTTCTTTAAGAGCGTCCATATAACTAACAAGAAATAAAGGAAGAAAACTATGAGAAAACAGGCCAAGTACCAGGTGTCACCATCCCAAATATCCTACTTAAAACACCGTCCAAAATATAGTAGCATAGCCACTAGACACCTGCCAAACTGATGATACGACATAAGCAAGATATTCATTGGTTTGATGGAGATCAATGACCTACATGCATGATCATGGCATTGTATAAGTTGATCCAGAAGGCAAGTTTGTCGTGGCTGCTCAGGTGGATTGGGTTGACCTTGGCAAGCTGCTCAACAAGTGTCCTGTTCACATTCACAGAGCTACAATGATCAGTAAGCTCCAAACATGTAAAAAATTTAAAGATCGAGAGAACTGTTTCTAGTTTTCTCATACACAGTGGCCGAACTATATGATAAATGCAAGAGGCAATCACTTGTGAAGATTATTTTATCTACCAACAGCTAAAGAAAGCATGCTGTTGATCACAGTACAATGAGCAAACCACTCATAATTTCAGCCAAAAGCACACAATTGTGCCCATGCGGATCCTCCACAATGCAACATGACATTAATTTCCATCTGTTAGGTTAAAGCTCATTCTGAAGCCTTCTACCTATCTGGCTACATCTGCTTTGCAGAAAATTTGTCTACATAATCAAAACCAAAAATAATATCCCAACAGGCTACAGCAATACTCCGTTTATATTAGAATTTATGACAGATACCTGGCAAAAAACATGAACCACTGCAGGAGCCAAAAAAAGTTCCCCTTCTATTAAGACCGTAAACTCGATCTTAATTAAAGACAGTTAAAGCGGTATAATAATAGATCAAGACTAACCTAAACTTCCTCAAAGCTCCAGAGGCATATGCCAATTGCTTTTTCCCAACAGACATCCAAGATACTTCGGATGACAGCCCATAATTTCCTACATCTGCCCAACTTAGCTTCCCGCGTACTCGGTATGGATCACAAGCATTATCTGAGGCCAGCACATCCAAGTTACTCTGTACATCAACTTGGGGGCTTTGCACCCAGGACGAAATGACCGAGCGTTCAGATGACGACCACCATGATGAGTTGGAAAGATGCCCATGTGGAGATAAAGGTGAGAGATGGCCCTGTGATGTAGAGAACTGGCTTGGAGATGCAGAATCTGCCAGTGAGATAAATATATTCTTCATGCATCTAACCATCTCTTCAGACAGTAGGTTGGGATAATCCCAGAGGCCCTTAGGTGGCAACTCCCTGGGTAGCTTCCTACTATCTTGAGTTTGACCACATTTTGTATCGGACCCAGTACATATGTTATCGCAGAGAGGTGCAGAGGAGCCATCCCCATCCTGATGCGAGGAAGTGTCATAATATCCAAAGTCAAATACCACCAACACAAACTTATGCAATCAAATAATGCATGAAGCAATACTTTATGCATGTCTTTAAATATCCTACAGAGAATTAGGAGGCTTTATGATGTATGGGACATATGGCAATTCAAATATAACTCATTGTCAAATGACGTCATGTCTGTGTTGACATAAATGTCTGGGTTCAATACACATGACCTGCATATATTTAGACATTCTATGAAGATAAGTGACCTTCAATACCCAATGCAAAGATCTCAACCACCCAAATCCACAAAAAGTTTCCTTTCCACTTCTTAATCAGCACTTACTTTATTATCAAGGATAACTTTCATAAGCGCTGTCTATCAGATGCGTACATTGACAAATAAACCAAAGCTAATGAAAATCAACGATGAGAAGAGAACCCCAAAAGGAAAATAAAAGGATTTTATATATGTGTGACAATTGGGAGCAAGTCAATTTAACTGAAAGTATGTGAATTACCAGCTCTTGCAATATGCCAGAGGAACAAAGAGACTTCTCCTCCAAGGAAGAGTGCCTCAAACGGTATTCAGCCAGCCTCCGTTCATTTCTTTCTTGACTTAATTGGAAATGTAAAGAGACTATCTCATGTTCGAGTTTGGATACTGCGAGTTCCAACATCGCAATATTGGAAAGGAGTTCCTGAGCCTGTACATAAGGAAGTATTTTACCGATATCAAGGCCTGGCTGAGAAAGATAATTAAAACATCAGCAAAGCCCACTGACAAAAAGCAATAAGCTATGTCGTGTTCCTGTTCATGAAACAAGAGAAATTATTCTACAATCCTTATACTGAATAAGAAAACCGTCTTTCATCTATTGAAAGGAAGATTTGATCACTCAAGAGCCCTTGTTTACTCCCTCTACAACAATTAAAAAAAATGCACTTGGCCATGTGAGACCACGCTTTCCCTAAAACCTATAAGCGTCAATGAACAGACTTTCTAGAGTGTTTGCTAACAGTTAAAAGAGGAGACAAATTATTGGGAAATTGTCATACTAACAAAAAAAGTAAAGATTCAAACTCCTAGCACATGCTCTGATGTCATGAGAGACATCTATTCTTCCCAAAAGCTTAAGCTGTCAGAAATCAGACAATCATATTTAGCGTAATCCTTCACAAGCCAAGAAGATTTGTTCTTTGTAAAGCAAGGTTATGTGGTAAGGCAGCAGTCCTTCTCTTTAGTTAACAACACAAATAGTTCCTTGACTTTGGCTTAGTAATAGTTGAATTGTCTAAAACTCCATGTCTCATGCATCTGTTCCCTGAAGGCAAACAGATTTGAACACAGAGAAAAACCATTTTCCAGAATCATAAATTGATAGAAAAATGCAAAAAAAGTATGTAGAACATGTTGTTGGACTCCCTCCCAAATATGAGCTCTCATATCTTAACAGATTATGCCTGGATCTCAAAATAAGGAGTAATATCACATAACATGAAGAATAAAGCAAGACGGGTGTTAAAATGTAAAAACCAACATTTCTCCAGTCTGTATTTGAAGTTGACAGACAAAGGAATGATCATAATGAGTAAAAGTTTCCCTCTGAAAGTGACTTGAAGGAGTTCGATGGCATACATACTTTCATCCACGAGATTTCCCAAATTATTTCCCCAAAGAACACATGGAATAGGCACTTAACCTGATGAGGAAGACATGAAGGTTTTGATAATTTTACAGCACTTCTCTCGATTGCTTGTTCCAAAACTGCATGCAGTTCTATCTCTTCGCGTAGCTGCTCTTGAAGTTTCTGTACCTGCAGCAACCAGATTCCATTACTAACCATTAGAATGCTCATGACACCTCTGTCTAGGAGATATGGAGGATCTCAAGTCAATAGAACGGCCATATGCATCAAACATGATGGCCATCTTCTGTCCTGATATATGCATTCTAAGAAAAGTCGAACAAAAACCGAAATAAGCAAAGAAATTAAGTAATTTCAAAGGCTCTTGTAGTTCTGAAATCAACCATTCATTTAGCTCAAATATTGTCAAAAAAAAGAGGATAAATATAAACTGCAAAAGAACTGCTGCTAATTACAGTTTAAACAAAGAATATGGTGCATGAAGATCTCTGCAACCAATATAAAAATGCTCATCTCCAACATAAATACACATTGGATATGTCAGATAGAGGAAGCTATGGGTAATGTTGAGGTAATGCACCTCTTACACAGAAATGATGACGCCTCCTTATTTTAACTCTGATAATTATACTCAACCGATCAAACAAAAATTTAGCATCTCAAGTACATGCAGAGTGATGCACATAATTTTACAATTTATAACCACAAATGAATCACAAACCGAGATCAGAAATCCCAAATTTGGTCAAGATGGCAACAGCCTAAGTTACTGACTCTGACCAACAGCCACCCAGAATGCCAGGGAAATGGAAGGGGCCTATTATATCTGCTCAAGGCCTTGAGCATATAGCAGATTGTGCAGAATGCATATGTCAGTGAGAAAAGGACTTACATCCAGCTCAAGTTGGAATCTGTAAGGGCAGGTACCGTTTCTTCCGGTAGATAATCCAGGACTTCCAGTTTCGTTATCAGAATCTCTCGCCTTCAGAATCAACACGGCAGTAAGATTGCAATTGCAAAAAGCAGAAGGAAGACACATTTCGACCAACACAAAAATCTTACATTTAATAAGGAACCGTCATCTCTCTGAAGATGGAGTTTATCCAATGAAGTTTCTGAGATCAAACCAACTGTGCCAGAATAAGAGCATTCGGAGAGAGAATGGCTTCTGTAATCAAAGAAATTCCAGAAATAGATCTCAACGACATAAGACAACCAGAAGCATCCATAAAGAAGAGGGGAAAAGGAAAATAAGATATCTCCATTACTGATTTTGCAAACGACTGAGGGACGGTGAGTCACACATCCTGTTAGCCAGGAGTTTGGCCACTATCTCATAGAGCACATAAGAAGTCTCTTCGAACACATTCGCAAATCATCGCTGTGCATCATCGTCGACCCAAAAGAAACCTGCAAATCTGCTTGGATAGTCAAATAACTTAACTTTTGCATTATTTTTTTCCCAATTTTTAATGCAAGAAATCTATCATAAGTTTGTGGAAGAGAGACCTTCTATAGAAATAACATTGCAGTTATGGGAGGAAGGTACTGTGACACCTGTGAAGCAAGCAATAAAATCAGTCAAGCTCGTCATGAATGCAGCAGAACTACCAATCACTTTCAACACGACCTAAAAAGTAGTTTTTACAGCAACCATTCAAAATGTAACTCCAAAATTTCTGCTCCAAAACGCAAACATTCACAAAGGAACCCTGAAAGGAAGGTACAAAGGGGAATGACTCGATGCAGGAGAATCACAAATTTAGGGGACCGTTTTTCACTTTGATGAAGATCACACTGAATAGTCTATGCATGAAGTGAAAGAAAAGAATCATGGGACTGTGGAGTGCCTAAAAGAAGTCGAATGTATTAAAAGAATGGAACTTTTTTAACCCACTCAAAGACTGGGCAGAACGGACACGAGGCAACGACCCCCAAAATGATCTCACAGAAATTACAAGAAGGAAGTTCAATGACTCGGCGGGCATTAAATTATTGAGCAAATCAGAAGACAAAAGAAGAAGATATTAGGCGAAGAGAAAGGAAATGATTCTGCTTTTGTCGAGCATTTCGGCCAATCACGGGAGAGCATAGTGAGCCCAACAGCTCAAAGCAAGTAAAAGAAAAATAAAAGAAACAAAGCTAATTGAAGCTAAAAGTAAGCGACAACACGACAGTCGACACCAAGGTAGAACCACAAGACGAGAGAAAATAGAATAGGAGGAGGAAGTAGACAACAATCCAAAGTAGGGGGATCTTCAGTGAGTGGTCCATGGCAGCCTAAAACCATCAGCATCCACCATTCTTGATCCGTCGCTATCAGCAACAGCATCAGCATCCCACTTCTACTTGAATACACGTTCTGGTTCGAGTCGTAAAAAGGAGCCCGACCCAACATGGTGGTGGGTCGTTTCTCTTTCGGAAGATTAAAGACAAAAACTTTTCGTTCGAGAGGGGTACTATTGCTAGATTTTTCCGTGCAAAAAAGAAAGAAAAGGAGAGACCTTTTGAGGCAAATGCTCTGGACCGAGGAAGAAGAAGGAGGAGGATCTTCAGTTCTCTGACAAGACGCGAAAGATTGAAGAAAATGCCGCAACCCAAAAACCATCAAAACCAGCTTCCTCCTTCTGCTCAAATGCTCCCTGGTTCCACCGAGCTGGTGCGCAGCCGCTGTTTCTCTCTTTCTAGCCAGTTCAAGTCCAAGTCAAGCTTTATTAGCTCTGCGCTCGCTGGTCGGGCGGCACCAGAAAATGACAAGAAGTCCCAGTTGTGCGGCGCGTGCGAGGTTAGAATAGCTATATAGACTCTCTCTCCCAAAAGCTGGTTTCTTTCAACGAGCCCGGGCGAGCTAACAAGAGGGGATTTAAGAGGGATTAAAAAAGGGACGAACTTTGAAAATACGGGGATTCTGCAACCACTCCCCCAACTAAAAATGTAGACCGAAGGTAAATTGGGTGGGGTCTCTCGACTCTGCGCATAGACGGCGAAATGGACAGCGGGCCGCAGAAAATAAGATGTCTTTTTCTCGGGCAGACTTTAGCGACGTCTCCTGAGATGCCCTTTTTCAGATTTTCATGGTTGGTGGGGGGGGGGGGGGGGGGGGGATTGACCGGATTTTTATTGCTCATTACAGGACATTCGCAAAGATCCAGGACTTCGGAATTTCCGGCGTTGTTTTTGAAAATTTTTGAAACGCAGGAGATAGACCCAACTCCTTCTCTCTCTCTCTCTTCCTCCCTCCTTCAACCCATCTGCAGAAATCCATGGCCTTTCTGTCCCACCATCTCCATTTAATAATTTTCTCCCGCGTCGAGACTTCCTTAATCAAGAATCGTGTCCGGTGAAAAGCGCTCGCTCACTGTCGCGTCGGTCGTCTCGTTATCGACCGATGCGAGACATGACAAGAACCTGCGATGATGGGAGTGTCGTCCTACGAATCGGGGCACCCGCTCTCGCGACTCGCCCCTTAGCACACGCGGTTCAAGATCCTCCTCGCGAGCACGTGTACGTGAGAGATGCTCTGGACACGATCTCCATCACCGAGGGCTCTTCAGCTGCATCAAGGGTGATGATATGTCCGTAAAGATTATGTGAAATTAATTTAAGTTTTAACCACACATTGTTTCGTGTATTACATGATCATATATTTTCATCATGATGATTTTTATTCACTCCGAGAGTTAAGATTAAATTGATAAAATTTAAAAATTCAGAATTGAATTAGCAAAATTGAACATTTACTCGATAAGTTTAGAGTTGATTTAATAATTGTCTCTAAAAATAAGAATGCTATGTTTCTTATAAATAGATTGTTATGTTGGTAACATATATTGAGCAAAGGGAAGGGTCTTCTAATTATTTCTTATCTGTCGAAAATCGGTATGTACATATATTTTTAATTGTATACAACTTTTTTTTCTTTTCTACCTTTTTACCATTTGTTGTGTGAGTTGTGAAATTTCATTCAAGGGCAACAATGGAGGCACACCTAGAAATGGGACCATAGAAAAATTTTGTGGGTATATATATTAAAAGATAATGTCAGAATCCTTGAATTGGCTTCTAATTTATGGTCAAATGAACCTTTGCCGATTGGGGATCACATGGCCACCAAATAGTGTCACGTGACAATTGATAGAGAAACACTAACGATAAAATATTTAGTTGTTCCACTGGCTATGGACCTCGGGGTCTCGACCTAGCCACTTGCCACCCTTGAACACCACCACAGGGCCATGCCTCCAAATCTAGCTGAGTCATATTTTGATGCCGCACCAGATCTACTCCACCTTCACCTGCTCCAAGCTCGGCCGCTCCTCCATGACCGCCAAGATCCTGGTCACAACATTAAACTTGGCAGCTATGGAAGGCCGTCACCTCCAAATCTAGAGGCTCAATGCCAATGTTGGCCGAGCGTCCAAATCTAAAATGTTGACACTGCGCCGGATCTTGCCATTGCGAAGGTCGTGACATGACTACGAGTTGTAGCGATGACTGTCGTTAAGAGTTGCAAACGGCCATGGACAGAGAAAAAAAATGGCACATCACAAGGAACGAGGAGACAAAAAAATAAAAATGAAAAGAAAGAACAAGAAAAAGCCGTTCACCCTACTTGATGTAATCATATAAAGGTCAAACATTCCTCTTCCGGGGTAAATACACTAGAAGTGTCAAAAGTTGCGCTCACTTTGGTGCCAAAAGTTTATTTTGGGCTTCCTTCTCGTCTTCTTCCCCGAAAAACAACACCAACCATGGTACCAACAACGACACCAGCGGCGGCACCAACAGTGACACTAGCAACGGCACCTTCGACCCCCCTTCTTCCTCCTCCTCCTCTGCCCTCGCCTCATATTCTTCCCGCCACTTCTTGCTTGAGCAACAACTTTAGCCTCTCCTCGCTCACCTAGTCGAGCAACTACGATGGTGGTTGAGCAACGGTGGTCGAGCAATGGCGAGCAAATGACGGTGGCCTAGCGACGGCGGGCGAACAACAAAGAAACCCTAATTTCAATCTCCATATGAGCTATACGATGTCATTTTTGTAAGGTTGTCCACGTATTACGGCAAAACGAGTTATGTCTTAAAGAGGATGGAAAACGATGTCGTTTAAAAGCTATCACGACTTTTTTTTTAAATATAAAAGCCACGTAATTAATTTGGTCAAAATCTCTCGCCGGTGATACCAAAGTGATTGTTTTTTCTCCGATTTGGCATTTAAGAGAGTGAATGATAACCATTCTAGTTAGAAATTGATTTCTAGAAGAGAAATAGATTTTTTTATTTCTATTTCTAAAAGAGTTTCTAAGCAAAAATAATCGTTTGATAATGACATAAAATTTCTACTCTAAAAATAGAAATTCGTTTGATAATGACACAAAATTTCTTCCTTTCAAATGGCAGCGGATCGGCGAACAGCGGTGATCGGCGACAATGGGCCGGGCGGTGGCGGCGATCAAGCGGCGGCGTAGGGCATGGCTGATGGTGGCGACAGGCAACCAATGGATGTGATCGGCGGCAACAGATGAATGATCAGTTGACGAATGATGAGAAAATTTTTATTTCTCATTTCTATTCGAAATAGAGAAATAGAAAATTTTTACTTTCGATTTCTATTCCAAACTTATTTTAGAACAACAATCTATTTCAAATATAGAAAATTGGAATAATTTTATCAAATGGATTTCTATTCCGAAACAAGTCGGAATAAAAAAATTATTTCGGAATAGAAACAAGTAGTTGTCATGCATCCTAAGTGATCTGACGAGAACTTTTGGTACCAAAGTGAGTGCCGTACATAACTTTTGATACTTATACTTTCCCCTTCCTATCTTCTATTCCTTTAACTTATAATGGATGTTCAAATTTGTAATTCTACCATGTTTCCCAAACCTTTAGGAGTAACGTCGAATTTTTATGTATCCTGAACTTGATCGTGTTCTCACCCGATTACTTAGTAGTCGGTTGGTCAACATGCAAAATTGTCACCATTTTTCCGATTGAAACTATTATAGGCACCTTAAAAAGAAAATGTCAATATCCTTAAAATGAAAAAAAAAGAAATTTACGAACTTAGAGAGAGAGAGAGAGAGAGAGAGAGAGAGAGAGAGAGAAGGGGGAGGGGAAGCTCAGCCTCGGCATAGGCAAGGTTGCGATTCTCGCCGTCGCGAGCAAGCCACCTTTTGCCGGTCGTGCGCAAACTAGGGAGGGCTGCTTGCCCAAATCCAGAGCGATGATAACACTTGGAATCTCCACTGCCCCCTGACAGGAAATGTCAAAATAGGTGCAGCTGGTAGCGAAAACATACTTGGCACGATCGATATAAGAAAGTCATCGAATTAATTTGATTTAGTATGTAAGCTTGGTGCAGAATGAGAGAAGGCCCAAAAAAGACAAAAAAGATGGCGTGCAACAAAAAAGGAAAATGAAGTATCTTCTACGACTCCTCGACAGCATCACCGGGACGAGCGATGTCGATGGCCAAATCTGGAGAGGCAGCGGCGTCACTGGCCATGGCAGCTGGCCCAAGGTCGATTGGCTGGCTTTGGACAAACAAGGAAGACGAAGCTGGACGAAACAATTCCATGTCACAAAGAAATTCCACATCAGTTATTTTTTTCCTTAAATGTATTCGAGACGCTTGTAAATTTTAAGTGGATGCAAAGGAATAAAATACTCGCCACATCAGCTGCAGATGTAATGCTTTGAAATCATCAAATATTTTCTCAATACTGAAGGGCGAATTCGTAGGTTCAATTCCTACTTGATACACGCCAATGGGATCCTACAATAAGTCTATTGTTCGTTTGTTGTGAGGAAAATTGTTTCAGGAAATTAGAAAATATGTTGGTGTTTAGATAACGAAAAATTAATCGATTTGAAGGAAAAAAAATAATTTAGATTTGGGGAGTGAAAATGGTTAATTTTTATTTGTTTAGGGTCTAGAGAAAGTATCTTCCTTTTTATAAGAAGGGAAGTCATTTTGCCCATATCTAAACTTGTTATTTTATCGGTCCTTAGAAAATGTTTTTCAAAGATCGAATAGTTTCCATTATCTGAATATCAAAAGTCGGAAAATAATATTTCGAAAATAGTTTTCTTTCAAACAAATAAACCCTACAAAGCTGTGAAGTTATTATATTTATTTTTATTTTCTATGCCCTAGAAAAATTAGGTTTATGATTTTTCCTTCCTCTTAATTCTCCAAACTACCAGACGCACTGTTCATACGTCGACAAAAGAAGAATTAGCTAATTGGTTCATATAATTCCTACTTCAGGCCTCACACAAGCGCGCACACTCTGATAAGCAAAGATCATACAACTCAATACTTCCTCATTGATTGGGTGGATGATAACGGAATGCTCTCGAAACGCCCAGTAAAACACAATCAAGACTTGATAGTAATTGGATGGTTTTTGTCAATGTGTTAACCCTCCCATAATGGGGAAAATTGTCCATAGCAGCAAAAGTTTGAGAGAGAGAGCCCTTGAAGAGGGTCGTTCAATCCTTATTCAGTTTCTCGCGACAATTATCAGGCCTTGGCAACCAAATTTCATCAATGGTCTCGCCACTTACTTGACCGGTTCGTACTTGGAGTTCGATGGGCCACTTTGACAAGAAAGGAGGGCCGACAGCTCTCACCTAACGACTAGGAGACATTTCCGGCCGGTGGCCGAGATGGCACTCCCCCTCCCCTCTTCTTTCTTTGTCTCTCAATGTCACTCTCCTGTCACTTTTTTGCTTCAACTTGTTCGTCGTATGACATGTCACTTCAACACTCATATGCTAATTTTGACCACGTCAACACTATCATGTCAAGAATATAAATTGCATGAAATGGAAGGACTGGATGGCAAAAAATATTACAAAGAGGCAAACTTTATTATCCACAAAAATAAAATTAAAAACAAATCAGATAACCAATCACACATTTCAACATGAGTTAGGAGAACAAAAAATGGACCTAACCATTTTCTCAACAAAACGTGTAAATACCAACACATTAAAGGAAATTAAGGATTCATCGGTCTCACAGAAAATCAATCGTAAGAAAACATTTTAACCATACAAGTCAACTGGAAAATTTGTGTTTTGTAATGTTTATCTAACAAACACAGGAAAATGATGTAAAATATCTGTAAAATTCAACTATAAATGGAAAATTGATTTTTTTTAAATAAAATATTTTACAACAAAGTTCATCTTCCATGAGACTAAGGAAGCCTAAGCAAAACAGAAAATTTTCAAGAGAATTGACAAGACAGTGCGCATGTCACATTTATCTGGACAGTTTCCCGGTATATGATATAGACATCACTTTTCAGCACGAGGACTATCGCCAGTATTGCCCAGAGACCAGATCACAGAAGAACCTACAGAAATCTTTTTCAGATAATTGGAAATAATCATGCATTCATTGTTCATAGAACACAGAGAGAGAGAGAGAGAGAGAGAGAGAGAGAGAGAGAGAGAGAGAGAGAGAGAGAGATAAAAGTCTCATAACTGAACACACTTAATCCCTTTCAAACGATTCATTTATGGAACAATGTCCCTTTGTCCGTTGGCCATCCAGTTGCCTCAAGCTCCAAACTTGCTTCCCAAAAAGAAGCACCTACTCATCTGAGCACATGCTTCCAGGCATTCCGTCCACCACCCCAAAATCCATTCCAAATCTTCACAGGAGCTAGTAATTGTTCCTAACCAGCTTAGAATGAAAATGCTGCAGTTGAAGATTGTAACTTAAGAACGTCAGGTCACGCAACTGCTCTTGATCCGCGCGGTTTCGTCCACCAGTGAGAAGCTTCTCAGCCATGTCCCTTTTCAGCCCGTATCTTGAAGAACCGTCGCAGGTCTGACTGAAGACCCGGATAGCGAACCTCTGCAGCTGGGGGCATTCTTCTCCAAACCTGGACCACCAGTCCACTGCAAACAGAACGGCCCGAAGTCACTATCACTAGCTTTGACTTCGGCATCATTAAAACAAGTAAAGCTTACAAGTAAGGTGAGGAATTGTCCTACCGGGGGAAATGTTCCTTTTGTCAACAGCACTCCCCTCTGCAAAAGCACCTTTGGCATGTCGATACTTGTCAATTTGTAACGCGATTACGACTTGAGCATCAAGATCACGAACCATCAGCACAATGGAACACAGGAGGCCAAAGGCCACTTCTGCGTCGAAGTAAAAGTCACTTGCATAAAAGAGACTTGGGTTCAAATAATATCCAGCGGCATGGAGTGGGTTGTGTAGATGGGCATTCCAAATGCCATCAATTATTTTCCAGAAGGGCATGTACCTGGACTCATTGTTCTCAAACTCGCTTCTAATCATTTCTTTCAACTGATCCATGGTTTCATATATGTACCCTGCTTGCGGTTTATCACTCCCAAGAATGAAACCCAGGACACGCAACAATGGCACCGTTGCCTTTAAGACCATTCTGGCTCCAGACCAGAAAGAGGGATTACTTATCAGGTCAACTACCCTCTTTCCCTCCTCGCTCGAAGCCAAAAGTGAGGTGCTCCATCCGGATGACAGGAACATCTCCCTCAATTTCTTCTTTCCTGATACCATATTCTCCAATGTCATATATGGGATAGCTGATATTATCTTGTGGGGTTTGAGAAGCTCATGGCCAAGGGTTTGTGAGCCCGTTAGTTCCAAGCCAGGTGCGTGAGTGTGGATGAACTCTACCACAGTCTTGGCCTTCTCCATTACACCTTTGACAGAACTCACCATACCAATCTTTTCCAACATGAGTTCGATGCAGTGAGAAGCACTCACACCCCACATAGCTCTCTTGTATTTTTCTATGAACTTCTCGCCTGCATTCTCCAGCCAATCTTCCGCTGACCATGCCACGATCTGAATAACATTGTTGCCTCCAACCTCCTCAATTACTCCATTTAATATTGACAGAAAGGCATCAACGTCACCAACACAAGAAGAAATGTCAGTTGACGAGAGATAAATAGCACCTCGAGGGCAATCTGCCAAAAAGTTGACCAAGGTCCTGCCTTTCTCATCAATCCATCCATCCAGCAGGATGCTGCACCCTGTTGTCTCCCATGATTGCCTGACTGTTTGGAGATATTGTCTCATTTCTTTCACTTCTTCCTGAAGGATTGGGCCTTTCAACTCTCGGTAACTAGGGATATCGTACTCACAATGCGCATTTCCAACAGTAGCAGTCATCATTTCCTGGAAGCTTGGAGAATTGACAGCATTAAAATCAATACCATTTTCATAGAAGAACCGGCCAATGAGTCGGGCTGGCATTGACGGTCTGTACTCTTTTCCTTTGCTAAATGTCCTCTCCCATAGACCTGCTTCTTCAGAAAATAGAGAAAGGTCTGCCGAACCATCTTCTGGTGCACTGGTCATCTCTTCACTCTTCCATGAAGAGGCACTTTCGGTGGATTGACTCTTGCTAGATGTGCAGCTATTCGTGCCAGGGCACCTCTTTCTCTTCAAGGGAGTTTCTGATGTGGCCAGATTAAGGACTTCCTTGTTCATAGTCTTATTTTCACGTCGCTTCTCGTGAAATAGTTTCTTCACATCTGCGGGAACTTCTGTGCAAGGAGTCACTTCTCCCCTTATGCCTCCCAAGTGATACTTGAGACGAGACTTTCCACTCACTACCTTACCACAGTAATTGCACTGAACTTTACCTTTCTTGCTATCCTGAATTGTACAGTGAACTTCAATGCTAGCGGAGGCCCCACTGGCCGCCATTGACGCAAAGATTACGAGGATAAACTCTGACAATCAATTGCAATGAAGTCATGTGATTTAGGAAATGTGTACATGGCACATAACATTCTGTCATATATTAACTACTAACAAAGACAGATGCATTTATTAAATACTAACAAAGAGCTTGATGTGCCAAGCATTTCCTTGACCAACACACGAATAAAAGAAGAAAATGGAGGGCGCATTAGTATATAACAGTGCAACAGATGGGGATGGAGTTAGCTTTAGCAAACCTAGGACCGAGGAGGAGCAAAATGTTAGCTGTCGTATGTTGATGTTATTCTTGGATTGTTCTAGAAGCAGCTAGCTTGCAGAAGAAACTAGGAGATAGCTAGCCCAGCGACATTTTATTCATGGGGATAGCTGGTTGTTCTATCACTACGTCACTTCTTTTAAAAAAATTAAACACGACATAGCCGTTCCCGTTGATTAATGTAGAATCCAACTGTTTCACGACATTATGACGCACCAACAGCCCCGCTAGGCCCGCTGGCGATCTGAATTGCACTGTTGCCTGGTGGAGGCCCACCCACCTCGATCACCAAATTTTTCTCAAAATTACGGGAAAATTTTTTGCGAGGAAATGCTGATCTTTAAGTCGAAATATATCGTTTGTCACCACCACCACCCCACCCCCAAAAAAAAAAAAAAAACGCCCGAGTCGTCCGTCACCCGTTGATTCGGCTGATGACGGAAGAACCGGGCAAACTCATCGTGTTCAACGGTAGAGATCAAAAGACGGCATCAGTCATTTACTGTTTTTCCGGAAAAGAAGTAGCCAAAACTGGCCGCAACGCAGGCGCCGCTTCAAACTTCGCTGGTCGAAGTGGACCGCGGTCAAGATAGAAGTCGCAAGACGTCGACATCATCGGGGGAGTCGAATCATACCGGGCGGTACCCGGAAGACGAGAAAGACCGACCCCCATTAGCCCACAGGCACAAGTGATCGCTACCCAGAAGACAAAAATGAAAACTTCTTCCCTCGAAGATGCAGAACCCCGAGTGCTCCGCATTCCCGAAACAGAGTGCTCACGGGAACAGAGTGCCACGCGCAGGCACCGGTTCAAAACATCGTTGGTCGAAGTGGACCGCGGTGAAGATAGAAGTCTCAAGACGTCGACATCATCAAGGGAGTCGAATCATGCCGGGCGGTACCCGGAAGGCAGAAAAAGACGGACCCCATTAGCCCACGGGCACAAGTGATCGCTACCCAGAAGACAAAAATGAAAACTTTTTTCCCTCGAAGAAGGAGAACCCTGGGTGCTCCGCATTCCCGAAACGGAGTGCTTACGGGAACAGAATGCCACGCGCAGGCACCGGTTCAAACTTCGCTGGTCCAAGTGGACCGCGGTCAAGACAGAAGTCGCAAGACGTCGGCATCATCATCAGGGGGAGTCGAATCATGCCGGGCGGTGTCCGGAAGACAGAGAAAGACAAGACCCATTAGCCCACAGGCACAGGTGATCGCCACCCAGGAGACAAAATGAAAACTTTTTCCCTCGAAAGAGGAGAACCCCGGGTGTGCTCTGCATTCCCGAAACAGAGCGCTTACGGGAAACAGGGGATTCCTTCTATTCAGCGAAAGGCACAAGGAGTCAAAAACCAAAACGATCGAGAGGAGACTCGTACCTTTTCTTTCTCGAGGGGGGCCTTCCGGGGGAACGGAGCAGCGGACGAAGGAGACTAGCCGAGAGCGAGAGCGATGTTCGGAGAGAGCATGCAGAGAAGAAGGAAGACCACTGAGACTGAGCGAGCTCGTAAATTTACACCAGACATGACCGCCTTTTGCAATAGGACTTTGCTCGCGTGACAGCGCCGTCACTCTCTCGATGAGCGACGGCGCATCTTGAGCCGTTCATTTTAGTCTGTCCGTGACGGGCAACCGGGATGGCCAATGCTGTAGGTGCGGTGGTCACCGCTTTTGCGAGTGTGGTAGAAACACTATTCAAGATAAAGAAAAACTGCGTGGTACTGGTAATTAACTGCAAAAATACGACGGTGAAATGAATAAAATAAATGAAATTTAAGATTTCATAAATAAAGAAATTTAAATATCCAATATGTGAAATATATATATTGACTATCAAATTTTTATTATCTGTTAAGATGCACAGGACACAAACTGTTTAATTTGCATACTAAAACTCAAGTTAATTTCATTTTCTGAAAAGGAAATTTACTTATGTCTCTCGTTTAATCGTTTCCTAATGTTTGTTTTTTTTAACCTTTCATGGTCCGAGTTTCCAATTCTGATCTTTTTAAGGAAACCAGTCAACTGGTTTCCTCGGAAAAAATAGTGGTACAAAAGCGACCCTTTTTTTTCAAGTTCCACGGTACAGTTAACTCAACAGTTTTCCAGAAAATACAAGTCGCATTAGAAGCTTTAGCTAAGTTTACAATGTCAGCATTTCAAAAGCCTTTTGTCGTTTTTCTTTGCTTGCGTTAGCTTTAAAAAAAGAAAGAAAATCTTGGTTATTTCGCCAAAGAAGTAAATCTGATTCAATTGCCCTGAAAAGCATAATGTTTTAATTCAGTCAATCACGACCGTTGATCTCATGCTGTGAGAATCAAGGGTTGTGATGGAACTAGTTCGATATTGTGATGGAATTGGTCCGCTAAATCTACTTCCGAGCAAGCATGTTTCTATAAGGTGTTCTTGCAATTCTCTGGGATATATATATATTTGGGTGGCCATGGGCCGAAACTTATAATTTTTTTTTTTGGCACAAAACCTTATATAGAAATTAGTACAAAATACATGTGATTACAACTGAGTGAGACCACAAATATATATAGTTAATATCATGAAAAATCTTAAATTGATACATTTGTAACAAATTTATCTTAAGTTAATTTCTGTTAAATTTTACAGTCACATGATTAAGTTAAATAACACATGACGAGTTGATGAGTGTATTAATTTGGGGTTTTATCTTCCATTTATCACATGTATAACAATTTGTAGTTTTTATCATATTAATCAAATTTTATGAAAATTAATATATTGATAAATTTGTTATAAATGTACAAGTTTCTAGTCTAGTATATCATGAAGCATTTTGGTTTTGTATATTTTATGGCTTTTTTTTTTTCAATTTCATTTTTTTTTTTGGTCTCTTGTATGAGATTCAGGTCCAACATCACATGCCTTAAATAGGGTGACAGTTTATTACACGACTCTTTTGTTTTAATTTATTACACGACTTGAAAAGGCACGAAATTAAAGATTTTGGGCTAACATCGATGTTGTTCATGTCATGATCGTGTCGACTCGTACAGCGCAATTATCAATGTTTGAGTCTGTTCCTTGCAACTTGAGATTGATTTGTCTGATGATTTTAGTTAATTGGTCAAGCCTGCCTAGTTAATGAACCGACTACATTGGCTGATTAAGTTAAAATTAGCTACATATTATCTATTATATGCAATTGCGACTATACTATGAGTAAATGCTTTTTTCTTCTTCTTTTTTGTATAACCAAGGGTACGGGTGCAAAGACTCGGCTATTGGAAATCCATTAACGGCCACAAACCGACTAAGATTAGGGTTATGTCTAATGCAGGTGACTTTAATTAATAACAATTTATAGGCAATTTGTGATATCTTAACGAATGAGCAACATCATCATGGTTCATATACCCTTTTCAAGTACCTTTTTCGACAAATTATATCTTCTATATCAGTCATATATCCTTCCTCTTTTAAGGTTTAATTAGAGAATTGGAAAAAGAAAAAAAAAACTAACTAGAGATCCGCTTTCTTTTCCGCAATTGACTCGGATGCTCAATTAGCATTTTCCCTGCTTTTAGGTTGTTTTCATGTGATTGAGATATAAAACTCCAACTCCTGGTTTGACCTGCATCTTTGTTGCCCCTTGCTTAATTCATGCAAAGATCTGTTCCTATCCAGCTCGTGAATGGAGTCACCTATACTATGAGGTTAAAAACGGCTACAGAAAATACTTGAAAAGTACTCTTCACATGTGACCCAGTGGGTGCTTTATGTGACACGCATATCATGTTATTCAGTGTACTAATGTACAAATAGCAGCACCTGCCTAATGCGATGCGTATCGTAGATTCGATCAAACCACTCACTGCTTGGTATATGTACAAAGAAAGAGTCACGAAAAGAGTTTGGCAGCAATACATTTTCAAAGTGTATATTTTAACCGTCTAAATTGCTGAAGAATAAGCAGTGTCCATTCAAGCAAATTCATTAGACAACTTGTCTACAAGAAATCAATAAAATTTACAGGCCTTTAACAAATGAGTGGACTAGCAACTTTGAACTTGAGTCACCTCACTTGGATTCTCGACAGCAGCTTCATCGGAGACTGAAGTGGATTCAGCCTTTTCTTCTATCCGAATCCTCTTCTGCTGGCACTCGTGTGATTCGGTGCCGCTGCTTTCACTAGCCTTGTTCTTAAGTGATAGGACTCTGGGATTGTATTTGGATTCAGCTGGCCAAGGCAGTGAAGCAGCGACAGTTGGAGAAGATGGCAGCAGCTCACTTTCTGGGCATGCCTCCTCTGACGAAGACATCTTTTGAGGGCATGTCAGGACAACACCAGCTTTCTGCTGTTCCTCCAGAATCTTTTGCAAGTATCTCGCGTGTTCTTCTATGCGTAGCTGAAGTTCTCTTTGCACCTACATAAATGTTGTAAAAGCAGTGACTAAGATCCATGGGGTCTCAACTAGAAAACAAAGGATTCCCCTGCAATCCACTAAAATAGAAATTCATAATCTTGAAGAGAAGAAATCGAAATCCAAGGAAAAAGGCAAAGCAATAGCATCTCAGTCCATATTACAATATGTTGGACTTCTCTTTTCAAACTGTTTCTTTTGTGTATGAGTACAAAAGTTTCCAGCAAAACTGAAGGACCAACGGATATTCAATATGTGCCACTAAATTTGAGACGGTGAAATACCTCAAGTTGTTCATGCAACTGTTTCTGAACTTCCATCTGCATGCGCAAGGCCTCTGTAATCTGTGTGCTCCTGTATTGAATTTTGTTTGACAACATTGGAGAAATTGAGATGAACATAGATTTATATGTGCGCGTGTGCGGGGAAGAGAGAGAGGGAGAGGGAGTACTGACCCTTTCCTTCTTCCATCACTTTCGTTGCCACAAGACATAGCTTTCTTTTCCTCAGAGCTGCCACCTTTTTTCTCTAGCAAAGCAAAATCAGGAATAAAGGTTTAAAACATGAAAGATTTTATCTTATAGTTACTAGAGAACCACTGGCAAATTAATAGAGAAGCCTGCAACAGATAAAATGAAAGATGGGAAGCTCAGTGTTCATGAGGAACCAGTACGCAACTTCGTCTATGTTTCTTATTGGCAAGGAAAAGCAAAATTCTTTCCCATCATTCAACAGCATAAATTAGCCGGGACTTCAAAACACAAGGAGAAAGCCTATGATGAAGAATACACATGCAAGAGAGTATGCAAGCTCCCCTTGATTTGCGAACGGAATTATTGACCAACAAAAGCGACATTAACATGGTCAACTCAGTCTATATTCCCTAGTGCAAACAAGTCATTAAAAATACAGATAAGAAGATGAATAAACAAGTAATAGATAGATTAATATAAATTTGGATCGTCTATCCTCTACCTTCAATCTCTCACTAACAAAGAAGTCCTGTACTTTAAATTGCATTAAGTGTGTGTAAGTGAAGCATACGATGTGCAATTTCTTGCATAACCTATTAGCTGAAAATGCTATTCAACCCTCGTGGTTAGATGGTCAATGATTGCACAAAATACATTTACAATAATACATGGCAGATCATGAGGTGGGGATAATATTACAAAAATCGAGATCTTTTCTGATCTGCACAATTTCCAATTACGCAGTCATCTAATTTATTTTGCATAATCGTGAATCCATCTTTTAAAGAACTTCCTCAATAATGCAGCTAACAGAAATATATAATCGCCTCAAGGACCCTTTTGGTAGCCACCAACAATTATAAGTAGACAACTATCCAACATTTTGTTTCATAACACATATTGATCACTCTCAGGCTAAATGATCAACTCATCCATCTCTCTCCTCAAATTTCAAAGTAAACAAAATCTCAGACAAATTGGGAAGCTAGATGGTTCTGCTGCATCATTTGAGGTTATTGCAACCGAAACAAGTACATTGAGTTACTCTTCTCATTTTTTTGAAAACATGGATAGGCATGCAGGTCATCTGATTGAGCGGTGCTCATTTGACAGTTCAAACCCATACAGGCATATCAACCGACATCAGAACTTAATTCTGTCTCTTTAGTCATGTATTCATGGTGTCAGTATTTTCCCCTTTTCGCCATATCAATCTCGTCTCGTCTTCTCCATTTCCTATCAATTTCAGCCAAGGACACCCCATATCAATCTCCTGCAGCAAGTCCTCTGTCTCCAGTGCATACCTTCTGTTACATTGCTTAAAAAACTAGTAAAAATGTTTCTTCAAAAACTAAGAAAGCCCCAAATATGATATCCACAAAGGACATGATAATGTAAATTAGCCACGGAAGTGAGAATTTGGGATTGGATAGATTGGATGGCTCACAGCAAGCAGTTTGGTTAGTGGGGAGTTTTTGATAGCCATACTTGTAGGCTTTTCCATGTCAAGCACAGAAACTACTAGTCATGTTTTGTAATTAGAACGAAAACCAGCAGTCAATAATAGCATTACTCTGTTCAGTAGCAGTTCCATATAGCCAGCAAATATGAATTGCAAATCCACATAACTGGCGGGACAGCATGGATGGAACATGGGCAAGAGGGCAAAATAGCAGTTATGAATGATCAGAACTATGAACATAAATGAATCATTACCTTCTTTTTTCTCTGGCATATACTTGGCTAAACGGTATTTCTGCAAGAAATATGGAAGATTTATGTAAAATAAGATATTAGCAGTGGACTAAAACACTTGCTTCTGTAGAAATTGTGAAAAATATACCTGCAAATGACTTTTTACATGGTAGATCGTCAAACCTTCAACATTCATAAGCTTCAATACTCCCTTAGGGGTAGCCTCTGAAAATCAGAGCAAACTAGTAAGAGTCTGATTATGAGTCTTAGTTTTTCATACCAACATGGAGTTTTAAAGAATCTAGAAGCTCTCATCAGAACTAAAAATTTCTTCTCTGGATAATCGAGTGGAAGCCCAATAACCAAGTAAAGATGAAACGAATAGATTGCTCACTTTCAGCCCCATCAAGCTTATTGACAGCATCCACAAAACGCACATGAAGTTCTGGCGTCCATCTCATTCTTGGCTTGTGTGCTGCGGCAGGTCCAGAAGATGGCTGACTAGAAACAGAATCAATGGCTGGAAATGGGGAATGACACTTTTGTTGGCAAACCAATTCCGTTTCTTGCTTTGACAGTGGTAGACGTGCTTCATAGATATCCTATGGAGACAAAACATTAGTGACTAGGCACAGTAAGCGGATTGTGCAAAAGATCATACACAAGGAAACAAAAAATAGAGTTGCACAAACCTCTACAGTCTCGTCCAAGAGTAACAACTGATTTATTTCAATTCAGTTCATATGTACAGTGAAAGCAGGCAAACGGACAACGTGCACTTCTCACACCTAACTAACCATGCTATTGCCGTAATTATTTCTAATGATACTTAAATGACCAAATCAAATTCAGTTATCAGCAACTAACTGCAATGTCTTCCATCATTCAGCAGTGGCTACAGATAAGGGGTCAGAAAGGGAAGGAACAAAACAGAAATTCAATTATTTCACTAACATCTGCATATTAGGAATTGAAAAAACTAGCAGCAATACTTGGTATACTTACATCGAGATTTGGAGTGTCTGCATTATCAGTTATAGCTAGATCAAGCTCATCAGACAAATACTGTAGCTCTAATTGGTCTGTCAGAATTAAGCTGTCACTTGCACAGTCCATGCCATTGAAGCTACCATCAGAAGTATCTCCAGGAAAACCCAAGAAGTCCGTCATGAGAGACTCTGTATGTTTTTCATCATCCAAATTACTGATGTCCTCACTGAAGAGAGACGAAGATTTTGAGTCAATAGCAGAAACAGATTGGTTGTATGCTGGAGGATGCGGAAGAAATGGCAGACTCCGCAGGTGCTTGTGGGCTTCAGAAGTTGAAGAAGATGACTGGTATAAGCTAGTACAGAACACTGAAGATCGTGAATATGTGCTCTTTGGAGTTCGGACATGAGAAGCCAGAGAGAGTGGACTACTTGGGCTTGATTCTGAACAGGTTTTGTGAGATTGAAAGGTTGATTCTCGCGAAAGATTCAAACTGAGTGGTTCCATCCGGATTAATGGGGATGGGGATGAAGATGACCATCCACTGGCCTTGGAAATTCCTTCAGATTCAGCATTCAGAAATCTATGATCCAGGGACATCCCAGTGTAGTGGGAATTTTTCATCCCCTTCGTAGACCCACTTTGAGGTAACGTTATGCTTTGTCCGTTCATGGCTCTAAAACTGCTGAATAAACTGAATAGAGGACAGTAGTAACCTGTCAAAAAAAGTAGGGACAAAATACAACAGTAAGACCTTGTACTTCACTCGAGTGATAGAATTTACATAAATAGAAATAATACAAGAGCTTTTTAAAAGGGTAAAAGAACAGTTTACCTATCGAAGGAAAAGTTCCGTCTTTCACCTTTCCACTCAATCAAAAGCTACGAGTCGTCTTTTGACAACTGAAGATGCTTCTGATCTTCTTTCAGGCAAGAGGATTTGCATAATATCTGCTACAGAGATCAGCAACTCGTCCTTCTCATCAGAGGACATCAGCAATTATGCACGTTTACTGACACTCTCCTCCGAGACAATACCTTCACAACAAACCAACAGTTCTCAGCTGATTAGTTTTGTGAAATCTTCCTTTCGCTAGTATAGCATCGACGTCATACAATTAACTCAAAATTATAGCAGCACAAACAATACGCATGGGTACCCCTAGTCAGCCGATAGGCTGTGTGCGAGAACGTGCCATAAGAAAAATGAGGAGGATAAGATATTTGTAAGACTAAAATACAAGTCCAAGAATCTTAAAAGCAGCTCTTGATAAGCGGTACATAAGCTTCAGATTTGGGTAGCAGAAAGTATTGTAAGGTGAGCATTCAAAGAATTTATTCACATCTCGTTTCTGGTAGACAGGAAGAAGGAGATGATTACTCCTTATTGACGCACACTACCCGCATTTTTCCTAGTCGGCCCTCTCTTCGGTCTGAACAACAAGAGCAGAAGTAGAAACCGTGCCGACATCTATTTCACAGTCCGGTTCGAGCTCCAACTAGAGGGAGAACTAAATAGAGCAACTGGGCAGCTACCGGCTACACGAGCAAGAATGAGAAAATCCATAAAAATCGCATTTTGCCAGCGAATTCTGGCGAAAGCCGAGATAAATCCTCGACAAGCACTTAACTAAAGCTGTCTGAATAGGAGAGAAAAAACGAAGAAGAAGAAGAAGAAGAAGAAGAAGAAATTTTGACCGCGAGAGAAGGTTGAAAAATTCATTATAAGAGAGCCCATCTCGTGTAATTGAATGAGATAGCATTGCCTAGAATCCCACAGCAACTGAATCTCCAAATTCAAATCCCAATCACCTTCGAACGAATCGAGCTTTTCGCTAACTATTCATTAGGCGGTCAAACCAAATTCAAGCATGCATAGCAAGCCAAGACAGCATAACTAGAAAGAAGTCCCGACTCAGGACGAGCGATTGACGGGCGGGGGAGGCCGCGGTCGCAAGTCAAAATCGCGAGAGAAAGAGCAGGCGCCGCGACGAAGACAGAGGGAAGCGCGAATCCCAACCCGACGGAATCAAAAACTCAACCGACTGGGCAGCTTCGTGTGCTGACAATCCATCGCTTCGCGGCGAATCCCGCGGCGAAGACGAAGAAGACGACCCACCGAAAGACAAAAACAAAGAAAGAAGGACGGAGAGAAGAGAATATCGCTTCGCCCATACATGATAAGATCAACGACGGCCTCTCGCGAGCCCACGACCGCGAGCGGAATCGACGGCGAGGCGCGGTGGGAAGAAAAGGCCCGAAGGCGTCACTGGCGAAGTGGAGTTCAGATGAGATCCAACTCCCCACCTGAGACAAGACGCGGGGCCCGACAGCCGCCAACCGCCGCCGCCAACCGCCGCCGTCGCCTCCTCCTGCTCCTCCTCCTCCTCCTTCACGGCGCCACCGCGCGAGAGGCCGAAGGGACGAGAGGAAAGCTCAGGAATTTACGCCGACGCAGAGGCGGACGCAGCCATGTCGTCGTCGACGATGATTGGTTTTATTCACTTGGGAGGTAACGTTACCATTGCCATTTCCAATTATAGCGCAAGAAAAAAACAGAAACAATATAAAATCAAAAATAAACAATAAAATTTTTTAATAATTGCCCAGATCATAATAGCTTCGATTAATGACGTCATAACATTTATTTCTATACCCTCGACGCGAAATTTTTTACTTTTTTTGCCCATGGGCGACATAAAAAATGAATTAATTCGATTCTTATCCTACTTTTGGGGGGGTGCATCTGCTAAGCTGCGAGCAGCCTCCGCTTTTGTTTTTTTGGCTGCTGCGGCGGGCGCCAATCAATCATAGTCGAGCTCGAACTCCACGCGCTCCACCGGAGGTGGCTCCCGCACGCGCCGTCTATTAGTTCCGATTAATTTAGAATTGACATATAAAAATAGGGGGTTGCGTCAGCTGTTTTGTCTCTTTCCCGCCAGATACTGGAATCCAGGGCCGACGACTCCCAGTTGTTTTGATCCATTATTATCGATTAATTGAATAATTATTGTCTCCGTCATAATTGGGACAGGATGGGGAAACTTACAAATCTACGGCTGCTCCCTTATTTCCCCAACGTGTTTTTTTTGGGTTTTGTCCATGATTCCACTCTTGTTTCCTTGGGCATTTCTTAATGTTGTTACCATGTTAGCGCCGTTAGGAATCTTGAAATCCTCTTTTTGATCTAAGCGGCGTGACGTGGAAATCTAATTTTAGGAGAGGGATTTGGAATACCCAATTTGGATGATGCACAATGCAAGATTCTTTTTTTAAAAACGAAATCTCCTAGATTATGGGATGCAATTCAATAAAAAGTTATACTAACCGGTTTTGTGGTCCATCGTTCTTTCCACCCTTTTGCTTTATTGCTTTATATCAATTCATGGTAATGGCTTCTTGCGAACATTTTTTAAATCCGTGTAAACTTCCAAACAACCTAATGAAAGAACAGTCTTTTGAATTTCACCAATCCGTTTTTTGCTTGAAGAAATCAACTTCTCGCAATATCATGTGACGCTTTCGATTCCTCTAATGATGTCGTAGGCTTGTAGCTTGTAATTGTTATTCATGTCATGGTTGTTGCTACGATATCTAATATGCGGTACTTTATAATCTTTTGAAGTTTCATATCTAAAGATATATTTGTTGAGTCAAAGCTAAGTAGCTTATAAAAACCAAGCTTGCAACTAGAAAGAGCACTTGATACCCATTAAAACTTAAAAGTATGTGCAGCTTCTGCGGATTTTTGTCCATGAACTGACTTCTATATTTTTCCTTTCTTCCCTCCATGCTTATCCATTAGAGAAAAGAGTGCAGACATTTCGCCAAAAGTCAAGCCCACCTCACAACCCCTTCAATTACTCACCGGTTTTCTGGCTCGTGGGAATAAGTTAATTTTATGCCACAATAAATTCCCAACAAATTAGTTATCATGCACGATTCAATTCAAAATATGCATTTAGGGCTCTATTTGTTTTACAGAGAATAAATAATTTAAAAAATATTATCCAAAATATTATTATTTATATTGCTTACAAATATGTATGAATGAAAAATATATTTATCGTCCACAAAACTATTTAGATATAAGTTGTTGGTAATGGAAATATTTGTATTTAATTAATTATTTCAAATCACTCATTTTTCTTGAAACACTTTTATTAGAAAAATATTTTTCCAAATCATTGATTTTTCGCGAAGCAAATAAAACTTTGTATTCATTCTGGCTTAAAGTGAGTTGGCAAGTCTAGCTACGATTGAGTTAGCACTCTAAATCATCAAGCAGCAAAAAAATGTTGTAGGTATTTGCTTTATTTAGCAAATAGAAGTGACCAAGGCGAATGATTTTAATGGGTTTCCATGGACCAATTGATTGCAATGAAGTATATGGTCTTTCTTTTTTTCCCATTTTAGTTGGGGTATGTAGATATATTCAAATTAATATATAAGGGTATACGTGTCTAGATAGTCTTGATTTAATAACATTTGTAACAACCCGATTCGATTCTTATGGGTCAAGCTCTTGAAGATTCCTACTAAAGGCGGTAGCCTTTTGGAGTAGATGATCTAGATGGGATTTTTTTTTTTTTTTCTAGAAGATTACTTATGAATCAATTCACAAGATCGATCGTGCTACAAGGCGAGGTCGGGCTATCACATAAAAACTTTCCTAGCCCCACCGCATGAAATGAACTTCATCACGACTAGGAAAAAGACCACCCAACGCATACAAGCCATTCAAAAAATTTCAATTCTGACGGTAACTATTGTTGTCATGTAATGATCATGTCTCTATTAGGGACCCGACAAACAATAATGGACTCTTCTGCCTAATCCGATGCTTAGCCTTAATGCAACACGAAAATGGTTAAAAAAAACCTAAATAAATAAATAATATCGATCACCCCACTTGAGAAAATAAATAAATGAAATTTTAGAAAAGGAGACAATGTAATCATGAAAAGAAGACAAAGCAAACTTGATCGCCCACTTGAAGAGTATGACCAAACTTAGGAGTCCCCATCTCCAAAAGCTAAACCCGATGTGCTGTTCCTGATAGAAACGGTCCAAGCATGCCAAATTTGACAATCTATCGCCTGCCCTTCACATCATCCATGCCATATTTCGATATGAGGACAAGAAGATCACTCCTTCCTCACGCTCACCATGAGAATCGCAGAAATTTGGCGCCTAATCATCGCCGCTAAGTATTTTAATTATATCGGAGATGCCCTTTTGATATTAAGCACTGTGGCGCCGCATTGTTATGATAATTTTCTAATTGGATTTGCGTTGCAATCTAGGACTCTAATGCAAAAATTAGGTGTTGATATCAATATTACCGTATTCAAAGTGACAAGGACAATGGGGAAGATGTGAGGATGGTGAATTTTTTTCAAAAGGAAGTGGGGTTTGGACATGACAGCTTTCTATTCCATCCTTTTGCAATTGGCGAAAAGAAAATAATAATAATAACATGTAAAGAACCATGGTAAACATGCTTTTTATGAAAATATTTAAATGTTAAATCATGCTCTCGTTTATCATATTAACATTTTAAAACAATTGATAGTAATCTCACAAAAAAATACCCTATAAGAGTGTGATGTCGTAAGTTCAAAACTCTCTGGGTACTTGATGCACCTCCTGATTATATACTTTCATGCTTAATCTTAGAGCAAAATACAACTAACGCATGAAGGAAAGTATTAGAATATTTAAATATCGAATCATGTATTCTTCTAATAGTTTTAAACTTCTAAAATGGTTGATAGGTCCACAAAAATTTTAAGCTCTATACTTTTAAGATATTAGTTAAGCACGCTTCATATGGATTAATCTAATTCTCAATACATTAATTACACATAACATGGTTTAAGAAAACCATGCAATTGATATTTCTTTTTAGCAAAAACCTCATATGTTAAACATGTTTTTCTTCTTTTCTTTTCTCAACTTACGACCTCATTATTATTATTTTTATTTTATGCAGGAACATGAAGGCATGACGACCTCATTCTACGATCATACGTCATGGACGGGGAAGGGGTTTGTCGAGAGAACAAGGATATGAGATCTGTCCATCTTGCTTTTAAGCGAGATTTAACATGATTCCCGTTGATTCCGAAAGTACCAGTGGGCTTGGCCCCACTAATTACGTCTCCTCCCGCAATATTCACTCCAAGTGGCTGTTGCTGCTACCTATAGGCTATTAATAATTTAATAATAAACAACAAAAATAATAAGGAAATAGTCGGCCTGCAACTTGGTTTGGCCTTTTGAGCTTAATGATTTATTTTCGTCATGAAAATAATGGCGGAATAGTGATGATGACGAGAGTCCAATAGGTACATGGCACGAGGTCCACACATTATTGAACGGGGGAGAAAAATAAATTAAAGAAAGGCTAAAAGAGAAAGAAAAGAGGGGGTGGACGAGGAAACTCGTCAAAGGCCAAGAGATAGAGAGGGGGTAGAGGGGCCATTGGGGGTTGGGAATGGTCAATTTGGGAGCGATGGAGTCCAAGAAAAGCAAGGTAGGTAAGAGAGGAGATTGCAACGTTTTACTTTTGCACTGTTTATATGGATCGAAATAGATTAGTGCTTCTTGCATCAGTGTGTCATTTGCCACTGTCATTGACTCATCGAGCAACAAACTCTCTTCTTTTTTTCCCGTTCTTCGAATCCGTCGCTAAAGCGTTTGGATTGAAATCACAAGAGTATCCCTAGACAAAGTTATCGAGTACTCGTCAAGTTCCGGGATAGTTAATTGGGAACCCCTCTTTTTCGTCGTATTTGCTTACGCAATTCTTCAACCAAAGAATCTAATCTCGGTCTTGAATCTTTTTTTCATTTTTTTTTTCATCCGAGTTCTATCAATTATGAGAAGCAGGGAAAAGATAGTGGAAGGTAGGGACCATTATGGATTATTATAATTGGTTTCTATAGTCGGGCATATAAAAGTATTTAAGTAACTTTTTATTATTGAAATGATATTATTGTACTTTACAGATAATTGATAGGTTTTGAATATCAAGTTATCAACAAACCAGATCTTGAAATCCTCTAAAGGTTAAGGAAATGGTGTCCCGCACTCATCTTATGACCCCTTAAATCGCAATCAACAATATGACAACTCGAGATAGATTCACATATTATTAGGCCCCCAGCGAGTACCATCAGCAATCAGAAGATCTTGTGTATAAACGTCACATAAGAGGTGGAGGATCCCAGCCATATCACAATCCCAAATCCTTTTTAGGTCGATGGTGACCAATGAGCTTCAGCCCTCTGTTTTAATCAAAATCTGCGTCTCTCCTCTCTTACATTGGCCCCTCACTCAATGTCAGGCTTTCCCTTCCCGGTTACATCGTGGCGTCCTTAAAACCGATCAGGCGCTCTACGGCCAATGGAATCGCCCCTTAAGATCGCTCTCTTCTGGTGTCGAATCCGAGTGTTTCCTGAATTGGAACTTCCCCAGCCAATTACCATAAGCCTTTCATAGTTTCACCTCCCGTCATCACACACGTTGGGGAAGCAGGCTTTGCAACTTTTTCCCCCTTCTGTTCCTTTGCGACGGCAGGGCCTTCGTTTATTTTGTAAAAAAAAAAAAAAAGTTATAAAAATAATCTTTTGCAAGTGAAATTTTTTTCATCATCTATAAAAATATATAAAACATTTCTCATTTACTAACTATTTCAAACGATATAAGCAATACTTTTAAGAAAATATTTTTCGAATTATTCATTCACCCTTGCGGTTAGTCTTGCTATTTCTTTAGTTGCTACTTGCCCGCCCATAGCATTATTCGTCTTTGAAGCTGTCTTATTCTAGCCATGACATTAATTGAGGCTTTTCCGTCAGTTAATTTAGTCTTAAGCTTTTCAATATTAATTTACTCATAAATCTTTTGCGATTTGCCAATTTTGACTAGAGATCGGTGATATCGACGCTAGCTATCCTTGTATAGCCAATGTTGATGTGAACAAAATTTTACATTTTTTAATTTTTTTTAAATTTTTTTTCTTTCTTACCCTTTTCTTTTCACTGTTTTTCCTCGAATGTACATGCAAAGGACACAAGACCATTCGTTGGCCGTCGTGGTTCTCGCTAGATTTATGCGAGATGAGGGTTCTCGACCTTGGTTGAGCTAGATTTGTGTGTAGGGAGGGCCGCGACGGCCCTTGCCTCACACAAATCTAGTGAAGTAATGGTCTTTGTGGTCCTCACCGCTCGTGCAAACTTGGTGAGGCTTGTCGTGGCCCTCATCCCTCGCATAAATTGCGCAAGGGCCTCGCGGCCCTCACTTGTGGCCAATGGGGACCGGTGGTCCTTTAGGAAAAAATAACAATAAAAAAGGAAAAAAATAGAATTTTTTTAAAAGATTGTAAAAATTGTCTATGTTAGCATCGACTATGCCATGCATGTCGGTCAACGTCCACGTTATCAATTCCAGCTAAAGTTGGTTGGAAAAACTAAATTGGCAAATACTTAAGATAATTTATGATTGAATTGACTGCCGTATAATAAGTTTTTGACTCTTTGGATACCTAGTAATGGAGTGCTAGGAATGTGGTATGGTGTTTCCATATGCAGTACATATCAATTTGCCCCTCGGGTAAATGCAAATGGCATTTGGCAAAGTTTTTCAAGAGCTTAAGGGAGATGCAATTGCATCTCTAGGCCTTTGGCTCAATGCAAGTTTGGAGGTGTTTTCGAGCTTTGAGCATTTCCAAAAATGCAAATACATTTTTTTTTTCTTTTTAACTTGGACTTTGCCAAGCTTTCATAATTTCAAAAATTGTTCTTACCTCATGTGACATCATTGGCAAAGATTTAGGTCATAGGTGAGCATTCGACAAGCCAAATTTGACGACAACAGTCTCACCCAAGGTCGCGCGACTCAAGCCACATTGCTCGAGAGTAGGCGACCTCAAGTGAGGCCAGCTACGCTAGATCCAGCTTGTGGACTACCGAATTTAGTCTCACTAATTGCCAATTAACTGTTGAGTCATTGCTGATTTCGAGTTTTTTTTTTAAATGCATTCTAAAGTGTAATTTTTCCAAAAAGTATTTAAGTCAAAATTATTTCTCAATATACTTTAAAAATACAATTTATCCAACACTGCTTACATTTTGAAAAATCTCTTTGAACTAAGGCTCCATTCGTTTTGCGGAAAATAATTTATGGAAAAATATTTTCCGGATTTTCCGGCGTTCGTTTCACGAAAAATGAATTTCTTGAGGAAAATGTTTTTCATGAAAGGAAAAAAAGTCTTTTAAATTAAGGAAAAATATGTGAAAAACATTTTTCTCACTTGATCTCCTCTTATCTCGCATCTCTACAAATCCTCATTTCCTCCTCCCCTTTTTTTTCTTCTTTTCTTTTTTTGTTCGAATTATTTTTTAATTATTTTTATTTTTTTAATTCGAATTATCTTTAATTTCCTTTTTCTTTTCTATTTCTTTTTTTTTTTTTTTTCTTTTTCTTTTTTTTTGTTTCCCATCTTCTTCTTTTTTTCTTAATCGTCGGCCGTTAGACGAACCTCGAGCTCATTAATCTCAAGCTCGTGGTCTGCACTCTTACTTATCATTTTCTTCATTTATTCTACCCTGTAGTTGTACGTTACTTAAGCAAAAGGCTTTACATGCTTTGCTTATTTTTTTTTTGGTAACCCAGGGAACTCGTAAGCCGACAGCTGACGAGCAAACCTTAGGGGAGCGACTACCGGACCTATCACCACAGTACTCTAGGTAAGAATCCCTAACGACGCCTCTAGGATTCGAACTTCTCCCCTTCGTGAGGGGGAGAGAGCCCAAGTCAGCTGCGCCGCTAAGGGCGGTGGTTGCTTTGCTTTTTTTTTTTTTCTCTTTTGCTTCTTTTTAAAATCCATACGAACATTTTTGAGAGTAGATGAGCGTTTGACGATAATGATGGAATAAAGATATGAAGCAAATTTGCCTGAATTTAAATGCAAGTTCATATTTGAGGGATTTATAGGTCAGTAAGTGATATTTGCCTAAGTGGTGAAGTCTTAGAAAATATTTTTTTTCCGAATACCGACAAATATTTTTCGAAACATTTTCAGGTTTTAGCCAAACATAAAAAAATATTGTCATTTTTCTGGAAAATATTTTCCAGAAATAGCTCATTTTCTGCGAAACAACGGACCCTAAAAATATATGTATTTTCCTAAAAACGTTAGTTAGAAGTAGAACCGTACACATCCTCTTAGTATGAGAAGTAGAATGGTTTTGGAAAACGATATCTGAAGCTCCGAAGCAGCACCTCTGTACGGGGTCGTAAAAGGTCACATCATCCGCGAATGTTAAGAGCAATCAATCGTTCCTCTACTCGACGGTCCGTAGCAATCCCTACCTCGGAGGGCCCAGGGCCAGGGTGGAGCCTGGAGGGAGATGGTGGTGGGGACTTGTGTTCACGGCTCCGGAGATCCTAAAGTTTTCCCTCTTTTTTATTTTTTTTTGGGTTTTTGTTTTGGGGGGGGGCTGCTAATTGCATTGTGGTCCCCAAAATGTCTGTTCTTTTCCTTATTGGGACCTCCAGACTCCTCAGTATCTTTTAGAGCCACTTTTTGGTGACAAAGGATGGCCACTCACCATCTGCTCGGGTGGCGTGCACTTTGTTGCATCGGACATCAGCCTCCTTTCCATGGAAAAAATTTGGGAGAGGAACGGCGATTTCGCATTTCCTCACTCAACTCATGCTTTTTCTTACTTTTCTTTTTTTAATCCTAAAACTACGGTTCGAAATCAATGAAGCATGATAATAGGCAAAAAAAAACAGTCATCATGCTATTTGGCTACGTTTTAGAAGGCTTTTGGCGAGAAAATTTCGAGGTAAGACAAATGACTTTAGGTGAGAGTTTTTTTTTTTTCTAAAGATGCAAGTAGTGATTGGTAAAGTGCAATTTAAAGATATATTAGGAAGCAACTTTGATTTAAATACTATTTGGAAAAAATAACACTTGTAAATGACTTTTGCTAGTTTTTTTTTTTTTGGTCCTAAAAAAACCTCAAACCTTCGCCAGTGAGCTACATTTGGGCAGATGTGGCCCCGGCCAGAGGTCCCGTGAACCCGGCGACTGTTGCTCAAGGTCGTGGGCCAACAAATGTAAATGCAATAGTGGAGCTCCTTCGTCATCATTGCAGAACGTAGAAAAGGCCGGTGAATTCGTGTGGTCAAGAGCTTATATTCGTCTCAAGTCCCCTTCTCTTCCCTTTCTGTCCCGCAATGCTCACCGAGGCAATCGATTCTCTTTGTCACAATATTTCGTTGATTTTCACAGCAATCTCTTCTTCTTCTTCTTACTATTGCACGTTAAAAATCGTCAGGACACTCCGCTAATCTCCATCGATCGTGGCTTTACAGAAGATAATATATGCAAATTTGGTTCTTCAAATGCGAAGTCTTGAGTGAGGAACTAATCGATCACGACTCTTTTTCCTGTGCTTTAATCAGGCTACGCGATGCATACCACTGAGCCCAGCTTATCTCATTCTCGGTCTTGGCCCGAACTGGCTGATCGATGGCAGCCCAATTCGTGAGCCCATGACCATGAGATTGTAACAAAAGAAGTGGCCTTGATAGTGCAACAGAACTGTGCGTGCACATTTTCAACCTTGAGAGTGCAACTGAGCTGCCCGGACACTGCTAATTAACGATGCGCAGCAGTTGAACGCATATGTATTTGATCAATATACATAAAACATATCAAATGAATGGGTTGAGTCGAATAATGATTTGACCCAAATTGATTCATTTACATGTAATACAAATTTAATAATCCATATCTGATCCTATACGTATTGTTAAAATACTTTTATGTTAATTCAATATAGGAAAATTCATATCTAAATTAAGGTGAAAGTATAGAGTAAGCAAGTGTGAGATCGAGGGAGTGAAAAGAAAATCATGATGGTGGGTTGAGTTTAAGGAAATCGCAAACTTATTTAACATTCATATTAAATCCATTTATGATTCATTAGAGTTGAGTCTAAATCCATTTATAACCCATTTACCAAATATAACTAACTCATATAATAACCTAACCTATTAGATGTGGGTTAAGAAATGGTATATGATCCATTTACCAAACATAACTAACTCATATAACAATCTAGCCTATTAGATATGGGTTAAGAAATGATGTAATGATCCATTTTAACGGATCTAATATACATCACGTCTCAAGAAGCCTAGTTGTGTTGTTGGTGGTGGTTTTGGCGGCAATGAGACGACGCTATCGGTGGAGAAGGGGGATTGTCGTAGCGTTAATAGGAGTGTGAAGGTGGCGCTAGTCCTAGACAGTAGACAACGATGGTGGCAACCGGAACGACGAGGCGTGATACCGGTGCCAACGGTGCCGGTAGTCTAAAAGAAATGATGAGTATTATTTTTTCTTGGACATCGTTTGACAATTCCCCTTATCTTATCCCATCCGCACTTTTGACTTTCGTCTTCCTTTAGGATAGCCCACCCTATCTCTACGTCCATTCAGATCCTTATCTATATTGTTTGATAGGACCAAGAGCATGATGGCTGGTAGGATCGACGTTATTTTGTTTTGTGCATCCCTACGATCAACTCAAATCCAAGAGGGGATTTTCTACTTGTTCTTATCTCGCAAACCTCCCCTTTCTGGCGAGCTACGGCAGAAGGAAACTTCGACGTCGTATTCATTTTCACGAATCGAGTTCTCTTTTAAACGCGGGGGCAAGAAAGACACACGGGCGCCGACGGATGGCAGGCCCTCGAAAAAGTCGACATAAAGTCTTCGCTCGCGATATCAGGCGCAAGTAACTTGGGCGATGGAAAGGTCGAAACTCGTTATGTAGTTAGGACAATATGTTTGGAAAAAGAACACAGAGAAAGCAAGTCTCAAGCAATCAATTTCCCGCGTGAAACTGCAAGACGTTATCTTTTAGCTTTTTTAGGGTACCTTGACAGATCAATTCCCGATTATGATGAGTCGTATTCAAGCGCATTTTATTGTAATCTTTATCCAAGGACAAATGAGGAGCGGCATAATCGAGAATTGCTCGGACCGAACCGAATTAGCCGATTTGGTCTTATTCTCGAGAGTGTTGATTTGATTCTCGATTCTAAAAAGTCTTGGGACCATACTGATTATATATATGTTTTTTCATTGTTTTTATTTCTTTAAAAAAAAATAATGGGTTCAGTTTATTGCTTATGAGGCAAATGGGAGCTTGTAATTGGATAATAAGATATCTAGATGGAAGTATATGATTTGTCTTGAGCTTTGATTTATTCCTAGTCATGCTTTTAATAATAAGATATGCATATATAAACATGAAAAAAATTATGACTTATTCCATTGGACTTCATTTTAGAACCATACTAGATGAACCCTCACCCTACAATTTTCGAGAGAAAATTCCAAATAAGGACTCAAAGAGCTATTATTTTCCTAAATAAGAGTAAGAAATTGACATTGCGTTAAATCAAGACCCGAATAGCTATATCATTCTCAAATAAGGAGTTGACCTCATTGGTTACTGGCAGGCTAAATATTCCGGCCGGTCAAGGGGTTATTTTCGTTAAAACACCATTTTTATTTTAAATTATCTTTTGTTTCTTGTTTTATTTTTTTCTTTTCTTTTCTCTCATATTTTTCTTTTTCTAACAAGTGCTTGTGAGGGCTTGGCGACCTTGTGGTCGCTGGGTGAGGGTTTGCAAGCCATCGCTAGTCACAGGCAAGGGCTGCAACCCTTGCCCAAGGCCTTGCCGACTGTGGGCACCTTGGCTAGGCTGTCTCTCACTCACGATCGGTGCAGGCAAGGGTCTTCAGGCATCTTCGGTAGCCGATCTCGACCACCGGCAAAGAAGAAGAGAAAACTTGAAAAAAGGAAAAAAAAAAAAGGAAAAAAAGAAAGAATAAAGAAAAAAATTCAAAAAAAATAAAAGAAGAAAATACTCTAGAAGGTTATGTCCTTATTTGAAATTGATATGGTCATTTCATATATTTATTTGAAATAAATTTTATTTTAGATCTCTATTTGAGAAATGATGATATTTTATGTCCTTATTTAGAATGAGTTTTACTTTAAACTCTTATTCGTAAAAATTCCTAATTTTCAAATTTTCACCAAAGGTCTTTTTTATTTATATATTAAGAATTCTAGAATGATCGGAACTCATGGGAACGCAATCCTAGAAAGCCCGGGAATGCTGCGCGCTGGCGGTGGGGGGGAATCTGGGGATGGGCGAAAGCAAAATTGAATCTCGGGAGAGCCGCCCTCGGCCACATGATGTCGGGATAATCCAGCGCGACTCTCTCGATCCTTTAGACATCGTTACTAACAACCAGTGAACCCGCAAAAGGCAAAGAAAAGACTAGAACGCAAGCTAAGAACTTCCCTCCTCCTTCCTCTTTCAGGCGCGCCGCTCGGACCGAGTTCCGAGAGGCAGAGAGAGAGAGAGAGGGACGATGAGCGTCGCGCGGCGGCGGGAGCCACGCGAAGAAGCCGCCCCCGCCCTCCTCCCCCGAGAAGCCCCGATCCGGAGCCGCCGGTCTTAGGGTGGGGACCGGGATGGCGATCGGGACCGGGTCCGGGTCGTGGGGAGCCTTCTCGCGGCGCTCTGAGGAGGAACTCTGGCGGTCGGGCGGCGGCGGGGGCGGGGGCGGGGGCGGGTGGGCCACCGCCGCCGCCCTTCTCCTCGTGCTCCTCTGGCATTGCCGGCGGAGGCTGAGGCTCTTCTTTTGCTTCCTCTTCCGGTGTGCGCTCCCCTTCGCTTCCTCCTCTTCCGCCGCCGCGTCTCCTCAAACCGGGTGAGCTATTCCCGTTTGATTTCGTTTTTTTTTTTTGTCGATCTCGACCCTCGTCCTGTTATGATTTCGGGTGGGATCGCGTCTTCGCTGCGGCGGTCCCGCTCCTCGTGCCGGCGTCGACTCTTTTGATGTTTTCTTTTGAATTTCGTCCGGAGGAATCTGAGTGGAAGTTTTTGTGCTCCCGCAGCGGATTCTCGGAGACCGTGTCGGACGATGATTTGAGGTTTCTGATTCGGAATTTGGACGAGAGCAATTGCAATGAGGAGAGATGGGAGGATGTTGTCCAGAAAAGGAATAGTCTGGTCTCATACTCCGCCAAGTGCTGTAGACCCAAGGTTTCTCCCGCTTCGCTGTCATACTCTCCTGTGCATTTCACATGTTGTTCCCTTCGGTGATGAGATTATCCAGTCCTGCTTGCACGTAGAGAAATGTTTCTTGGGAAAGGAAAGGAGGAAATTGTGCACCAGTATGATGATGCTTAGGTGTCGCATATTCCCTCAGTACGTGCTTCATGTCGGCAGTATGTAGCATCTGTCGGTACCGTACATGTGCTGAAACATAAGTGGCTTGCTGTGCCATTAAAATCAGCACAACCGCCGTTGTTATGTCATTGATTCTTTACCTTTGGCTTCCATTTGAACCTTGGAGGTAGATGGTTGTTACGATTAAGGGCGTTTGCAGTTAGCATTCCTTCGCCACTATGGAATTGGGCTGTAAACACTCTTTGTCACCGAGTCTTCATATTCTCTTTGCTCTTTAGTTCACTGAAATGATTTTATAAGAGCTCCAGAGCAGCACCTGGTGTAAAATTGTGAGAATTAAGACAGCGAACTGTCATACTTTCTTACGTTAGTGAGTGACTCCTTGATCAAACAAGGGAAGGCAATTATTCCATTAGTTGTCCGATGCACGGCTAAATTGTGCATCCTGAATCTTTAAGGACCGGCAACCCGGATTTAGGCCTAATGGGTCTTCTTGGTGAAAGTTCAACCTGCATCATTTAGAAACAAAAGGCATGTCAATTTGGTTTTGCTAAATGGAGAGGTGCTACATCTTTTATCATGAGACTCTTTCATGGTGAGAACCTGGCGGACTACCTAAAAAAATGTGGAATTCATACGTTGCAACTATATAATTGGAAAAATGAGCGAAAAAAGTTAGTAAATTCGAAGAGAAAAGGACACTATAGCTATTCAAAATGGCTGAAGCAACCTTAAACCTAGTGCCAAAGAAACTATTGATACCTACAAAAAGGAGTGCTACATTGGGTGAAAGAACAAGGAGTACCCCATTACGTGGTTATACATTAGGATGTATCATAACAATTCGTAGTGCTTGATCATATTGTTTCTCTTTTGACTGAATAATTTCATCATCAGAGTCAATCTCAGGAAGTGTGTCTGCTTCTTTATAGGTCTAGTGACAATATTTTTGCTTTCGTGGATTTCATGAGCTGATTGTGAGCTATCTTTTGCCTTTCTTTTTTTGGTTGCTTACAGGATGGCCCCCTGAAATACCTGAGTGTGACAGTATTTGAGAATTGCTCTCCTGAATTGCTGAGAGACTTTTACATGGATAATTTTTACAGGCAGCAATGGGACAAAACTGTCACTGAGCATGTCCAGTTGCATATGGATATAAATAATGGAACTGAAATTGGTCAAACGATTAAAAAGTTTCCATTGTTGACAACCAGAGAGTATGTATTGGCCTGGAGGCTTTGGGAGGACTCAGATGGAGCTTTCTACTGTTTTACAAAGGTAATTCACACATCTCTATGCTCTGGTAACTCTGAATTGATGAGCTTTCTTTTTTTGAATGATGGATCTTATGAATACATTGCTTGCATACAACTAGATTCTCTCTCTCTCTCTCTCTCTCTCTCTCTCTCTCTCTCTCACATATGCTCGCATGCTGGTTGTATTGCGTGACAGGACGGTATGGTTGGGAGATCATATGGCAGATGCTTTTGGTCCAACAGTCAGAACTTAAAACTAATGCCAAATATCACTTGCCCTTTATTTCTGTACCAGAGTAATACTAAATTTATTCCTAATTTCTCAAGGTTTATTCAGGAGTTCAGTCTTGGGGATATTTTTAATGGGTTGACTGCCTATATTGGATGATTGGTACATTTCCATTTCAGAAATAAATTAATGTTTCATCTCTATGCCAAGGAAATATGATTTGATTGTTTGGTGAGACTTGGAGTTGCCATATGTTTAGATAATGGGCATAAGACCTCATAACTTTTGACTCTGTTGCTTCATCTTCTTGAGACTGTAATTTGGTTTGCTGAAGATAATATCAGGAGTGTAGCATTTTGATTCTCCGTGATTGTGACCATGGTGCTTATCATATGTTGATTCAGTGACAAACCCCCTAAAGAAATGTTATGTGGGACTCATTGGTAAGGATTGGGTCTAGAACAAGGCAGAGGGAGGCAACTATAATGTGATTGGACGAATATTTTTGTTAAAGGCTGGTAAGCCTATCGGTCCATGCGGTTGTGGTAGCAAGTCATATGTCAAGCTTGATTATCATATTTCACAATGAGTTTTCTTGAGAAGAGCTTTGCAAAAGAATACAGGGGTATTCTAGCAAGGAAAGCTTTTGACTTTTCTGAAGTTTCATAAGGACAAGGCTGCTCCTTCCTGTAGAGGCTTCTCTGAGAAGGACTCAAGACTTTGAGCGAGAGAGGAGAGAGGAGGAGTGTCTTGTCACTGGCTTACTTGTCTTTATCTTTATTCGGCCTCACCAAGGAGTTCAACGCCAGACCGTGCTCTATATTTTGCTATACTAAGTGCAAAGAGTGCTGTCACATCAGTTCCATGGCTTTTATAATGAGGCTGCAATTATCCCCAGGTATTGTTGAAGGCTCTAGAGATGTGAATATTAAGTGTGATGTCTCAACTCTGGGTGCTAAAACAGGTCCAAAAGATCTTTCAAATTGGTGGTTTGTGGTAGATAGGGACTGGTTTGAGGATGTACCCCTAGAGCCTAGAGTAGAGTTGATAACCCAAATTATCTTGCTGCTGGCTAGGAAAGTTATGTGACCATATCAAGTTGCGGTGACTAATATTTTGGTACTCTGAGAGAGAGTCCACACACTTCACCCCGCAATATGCTAGATTAATTGAGATTTTAAGAATTGTACATGTGATCAGGTAGGTATCCATGACCTTCTTATGTTGAACTTACTATTAATGAGAAGACTTTGTATTTGATGATAAAGGCCTTTCATTTATCTTCTTCGACGATTACCAGGAATGTCAACATCCCTCGGCACCACAGCAGAGGAAGTATGTCCGTGTTAAGTACTTTAGATCAGGATGGAGAATCAGGAAAAGTATGTTCTCAAACTTCTTGTTTTAGCGACTCTTCTTCTCCTTGATACTAGACTCTGTTTGAAGCTTCGTTGACTGGGACATCAACTCAAACACTTTGTGGGAGTTTGATTGTTTGGTGTGGCTTCCGCACTGAACTTTCTGCCTCTTATTAACTTTTAAATTTGGAAATTAGTCTTCCGTTTTCTGTTGAAAATCTTAAATATGTTTAAAAAAAATTATAACTCCATTAAAACTAAAATAATTTTTTATTCTTAACAAGAAATTCATGAGGGGCTTTTGGTTTAAATTTTGTTTTTAGCCTTAAGCATTTTTGCTCTTATATGATATTGTCTACCTGAAATCCTTACCAGATAGATATTGACATTTAAAGTCATTTGGAGTCGTGTAGATTCTTTTAAATATTAAAAAAAAAATTTAAGTAGATAATAATTTTTCTGTTGGAAAGCCCATAGGCACCTTTTAATGTTTAGAAGTTGAGGCAAACATGCATTGCGTGTACACCGCCTCGTATCAGCAGGCTTATGGGCTTTTACTTCATGAATCTCTTTCCCCGCTGCTTTGCAGTACCTGGCAGGAACGCGTCTGAAATTAGAATGTTCCATCAAGAAGATGCCGGTTTAAATGTGGAAATGGCAAAGCTGGCTTTTGCAAAGGGCATATGGAGTTACGTGTGCAAGATGGACAGTGCATTACGCAAATATTCGTCGAGTCACATGCAACATGGTTCATCTCTCAGTGCTGTCACTTTCATCCAGAAGGTCTGACAAAGAGATTAATTTGCTAGTGCTTTAGTTTTTCAAGGTCGTTTTTAGTTTCGCCATAACCTGATTAATTGCTCATATAACAGATACAGGGGTACTTCTGATTTTGCGGTGGTCACTAAATTCATTGACCTCCTTAGTTCCAAGAAATGAGCTTACGCTGCTCTATCCTTTCTCTATTTTCTTGTTATATCTGCAGGCAAACTCTCTTCGGAAATTTTCTAGATGGTGGCTGATATGTGCTTTTCTCTCACTCCTAGGTACCTCGTGAACTACAAACGTCAAGCGGCCCTAACTCTTCATCAGGGGCTGCAGCACCTTCAGTTCGTGTTGAAACGATCACTGAAAAGAAGAAACTATTGAGAAGACCATCCAAGAAAGCACTCGCCAATGGTTTTCTTCTTCTCGGGGGCATTATTTGCCTGACCCGTGGCCACTCTTCACTTGGAGCTAAAGTAGCCGTCGGCTACGTGTTGACAAAACTGAGTAAGCGCGGTGCTTCTTCCAGTCAAAGACTGCGGGACTGAGGTACCAAGACCTATGAAGACGCTGGAACCGCAGAGAAGGTCTAAAGAGCAAAGTACGTTTCGTTACAACACTAGGCTGATCTATTCGCACAACGACAGCCGGTCGGAAGGTGTAGAAGAGGGGAAAAAGGGAGGTGCGTGGGTTAGAAAACACAGAAAAAAAGAGAGATCGATCCTTATTTATGTTTTTCTTTGGTTTGGTCAAATGTATGTAATTACCTGGAACAAGACCTGAACAAATGTACACAACAGAATTGTCAGCTTCTATACACAAACAGCCCATTCTCCAAAACTGCGTGGGGTGATGTCCTAATAAACTTCTTTCATGCGAAAAAAAGGGACCAACCTTATAACTTATGGAAGCCCCCGCGGTATTAAGTTTGAGATTGATTTACAAATATCACAAGGCACTTGTCCCTCACGTTAATGTGTAATTGAGTTTGTTGATGGCCAAAAAGAAAATGTGCAATTGGGTTGGCGTTGAAAAGGGAAATTTGTGAATACTTGCGATACATGCAAAGCATAACTTTTAGTAAGATTATCAAGCGCTCGACCGATATACTTCGATGGCTTGGGCATTTGAGTAGATAGATTAGTGGAGGTGCGAAAATGGGTCTAGAACCCATATTTGATGATTCACTTTATAAATAGGTTGCCTAATAACTTCATGTGTCTTAAATGGTTGATAATTAATCAATTTCCAACCAATGTGAAAAATAGGAAAAAAAAACATTCCTAATCCATATCAAGAGTGCGTTCAATTCATCATTTGCAAGGGTCTTTAGGCTTCAAAGTCACTATTTGGCATAATTTTTGGGTTTGCATTTGGCCAAAGCTCTCTAAATGCTTTTAGCCCAAGGCAAGTTTACGGTATTTTGGAATGTCGTATTTCCAAAATGCAAATAGAGTTTTTTTCCTTTTAACTTTGCCCTTGCTCAATTTTATAATTCTGAAAATATATTCAAAAACTCTAACTTTACCTTAGTCATCAAGCGAGCAGCGGGCGTGCCATCGACGAGCGGTTGGCGAGCCACTGCCACCTGTGCCTCTAGATTATTATAAGAACATCTCTATCTTTCAAATATGCAGCATAGGTTTTTTTTATCAGTTCAATCTAAGCCCAAGTCTGTTATAATTCGGTGACACTACTACTAACTTGCATCTGCATTCCGTCTTCAACAAACTACCGGTAATCTGATATCCTAGTAAGATGCTTCTCGAAATAGTCACCGTCTAGTTCTTCTGTCCAGCAAGCAAGCATGAATAACACCTGTCCAAGTCCAAAGCAAGAGATATATTCTTCCCATGATTTGTGAATTTTGCAACTTATGTGTCTCTCTTCTCCTTGTATTCATCACCTTTCTACACAACCAATAGTGATATATAGACTGTTCTCATCTTCGTAGTGAATGTGCCTGATTGTCATAAGAAGAGACTGTTCTCTAAGATTATTAAACGGCCAACGGTTAAGAAGGAAGAAAAACACCTCAAGTGCCAAAACTTAACACAAATGAACACATAGGGTGCGTTTGTTTGTGTTTCTGTTTAAAAAATGTTTCAGGGAACAGAAATATAAAAAACTATTTCTGTTCCGGGGAACAATTTTTGACTAGAAAAATGCATTCCGTAAATTTGTTCCGGAAATAAAAAAAAGAATAGAAACATGGTTGGTAAATTTGTGTTCTTTTTTTGTTTCTTTTAATTTTTTTAATTTTTAAATTTTATTTTTCCTTTTTTCCTTTTTTTTTTCTTCTTTTGGTTGGTCGCCAGCCTCAACCATGGCCGGCGATCGGCCGACGAGGGCCGGCAGCCTCGCCCAGCCATGGCGAGACTCGCCGTGCTTGGCTGGGCGAGCCCGAGCTTGCCTAGATTCGGCGAGGCCGAGCTCGCCCAGCCACCGGTTGCCTGGTGGTGGCCCGGCGAGGCTCGGCCTCGCTAGGGGCTTGTGACGCTTGGCCTCGCCGGGGGCTGGCGACGCTCCGGTGAGTTCGCCGGCCCTCGACGGCCGGTCGCTGGCCATGGCCGAGGCCGTCAACTGGCCAAAGAAAAAAGAAGAAGAAAAAAAAGAGAAGAAATGAAAGGAGAGAGAAAATTTGTTCTTAAAAATTGTTCCAGAAACAATAAACAAGTTTTTTTTTTTGTTTCTTGTTTTTGTTCTAATTTTGTTCCCGGAAACAAAAAAACAGATTTGGAACAAAAACGCAAACAAACGCGTTTCTGTTTTTTTTTTTTGTTTTCGAGAACAAAAAAACAGAAAATCTATTCTTGAACAGAAATAAAGAATACAACCATGCAGGCCCATAAATGCTAAAACTTCCAAAAAGTACATTTTAAGTGTTATTTTTTGGAAAATTGGATACTCAAACGCCAATTCCGATGACGCTTGCTGGAAATTTGATGTGTCGTTAATTTATTAATAAAATTGTCTACGTGGCTTGCCATAATGTTTACTTAACAATCCTTGTCCCAAAATGACGTCGTTTGCCCTCAAATTTAATTTTTAATATAAATATTAATTAAATTAGATTTTTTTTTTAAAAAAAAGGGAAATCGGCAAGGGCCATCAAATTTGACAGTCACGTTAGCGCCACGTGGATAATTTTCATTTTTTAAGAAATGCCATATCATTTAAAGTTTTCGTCAGAAAATGTCACATTAGTTGTTTGGCCAGAAATTCTCGCCATTGGTACTTAAGTATTATTTTCTTATTTGATTTTGGTATTAAAATGTACATTTTTAAAATTTTGGCACTTATATGTTCATTCGTGTCAAATTTTGGTACTTGGGTTTTACTCCCTTATTCGGGATTGATATTTTGGAACAGCTAGAAATACTTGCCTGCGCACAAAGATGGCGGACTTTTCTCCAGCAAATCGTATCGTGGGTTTGAGTATGAATTTCATCTGTCAACTGTTGAACAAGAGGCTTGATCTGGCCAACGAATTTTTTCCCGTACAAGAACGACACGGGCATGTAAATTATCCGATAGTGGCATCACATCATAGCTAAATTATTCAAAACGGGACTATTTAGACAACATATCCATGAACCTAAGGAGAAAATCAAGTACAAAACAGAACTTGAAACTTTCTATCTTCTAAGCGGAATTCTGGAAGGGTGGCCACTTCAATAACAAGCCAATGCGATATTCTTGTTGATGCAGCAAAAATGCCCCGTGGTTTCAATTTGAAAACTAGTCCAGCAACTTTGTTTTAATGCTTATGCAAAATTACATATAGATAGGGTTTTCAAGTGGGTGGCTCGGGTCTAAAATGGTTCGATCCATTTGACTAATTTAATCCGTTTTGACCCATTTTCATGCAATATAAGTTTGATAACCTATACCTGATCCGATTCATACCCAACTCAACTCATAAGTCTCATATTACCAATACACATTAATATTTAACTCAATATAGGTTAATCCACTCACACTTGTTTAATTCGCTTTAAGCTCTACAAATATATGTTACTTGAATAAAAACTTCACATCAAATTTAAAAAGTAAATAAACAATAAAAAATTAGTAAATAAAATAAAAAAAATGTGAAAATCCTTTAAATTGAAATACTTTTGAAGAATTCTTGATAAGAAAAAGTTAGATAAGTTAATAATTGACATGAAAATAATATTTGCTTATATGTGAAAACCATTTTTTTGTATTGCATGACTTGAATGGCGCTGCCGGGCAAAGCTTTTTTGGCACTCCACTGGTTTCTCTCCGGTGCACCATTCTCTCGTTCCTCAGGAATGAACAGTCATCACGGGCCGTGCTCTTGAGTGCATCCTCATGAGACTACATGAATACGTCGGTCCACCTCGACTCGTTACATCGAGTAAAACGAGTACGCTTACGGTGAGAACAGCAAGCAAGTTTGGATTAACTTAGTGTAACATACCAAAGATTCAGACTGATCATGTGAGAGGCAAGGGCTTTGAAATATAATAAATACAAAACAGAAATCAAAACCCACTTTTGTGGTTTTTCTTGTTATCATAAATACAGATCCGGAGGACTTATAGTCCTAGAATAGAGGACCCAAGCTAAGACGATGGTGTTTTGATAAGTCATTGTAATATAATTCAAAGAAGCTTTATACACACACATTTTTTTTTAAATAACTTCAACAAGTCATTGTCTTCCTTTTGTCTTTATTTTTTTAATTCCTATAATTGAACGTTCCACTATTTATTCTAAAAAAATTAGATTATTAAAAAACCAGTGTAATTTATATCTGATTTCCCAATATGCATGCATGTCTTGGTGGTATTTTAATTGAAGAAGTTAATACAGCTTGCTTTCTATAATGTTGCATTAGAGAGTGTGCGAGCAAGATGCCTCCCCATTACTCTTTGATTAAATGGGTTGAAAGCGGGTTCTCTCTTAACCCATCATAAACCTATCATTAATTGGTTTTTTGGTTTATTAGACTCATTCTTACCTATAATTCAAATATTAGGTAACTCATATATCACCGACGATATTAATTACTAGTTAAAATATGGGTCCACCATCGATCTTGCCACATCTACATGAGACCACGGATGAATCGATAAGCGATGGCATGGGACACTCGGATGGACTCAAAAGTTATTTCAGTTATGAGCGTGGAAAGCCATATTGATACGGCACCAGTGGCCCGTCTTTCCTTGTCGTCCTCGACATCGCTAAGTTCAAGGACATGGCCCAGTTGCTTTACTGAAAAGTTGAGACAAAACATGAAGAAATTATATTGCCGGGTCGAAAGTCTCTCGCGGTTCGACTTTCCACAAAGGCAGGCGTAAGTCTCAGGTAGGGTGAGCATCAACTTTCCACAAAGGCAGGCGTAAGTCTCAGGTAGGGTGAGCATCAACTTTCCACAAAGGCAGGCGGAAGTCTCAGGTAGGGTGAGCATCAACTTTCCACAAAGGCAGGCGTAAGTCTCATGTAGGGGTGAGCATCGGTCTAGGGTCAATCCTGGACTGACCCTGGACCGGCCCAACCCTGCCAGTTGTGGTCCGGTTCCCAGAAAGACTGGGTCGGTCTTTGGTTTTAGAATTTTTGGATTAGCACTGTGCGGGTTGGTCTTCGGTCATGAGAGTTCCGGGTCGATCTAATCCGGACCAATCCTGAATATATATATATATATAATATTATTTATAATTTTTTAAAATAGAGAAAACCTTAAAATAAACGGCATCAACAACATTAAATAGCTCTCTTTAGTGAAGAGTTCAAATAATTTTATATTATTTTTTAATAACTTAGATTTTTAATGTCTTTTATGGCGTCAATAGTTATAATTTACGAATGAGGAAAATGTTTTTGTAATGAGTTCTCACGACGTTCAAAAAGGTATAAACAACTCCTTATGGAAAGAAACAACTTTTCCGCTTGCCACTCGACACTCGCCTCACTTGCTTTGGGTTACTCATACCGCTTGTCGCTTGTCGCTTGTCGCTCGATGCTTGCTTGACTTGTTGTTCCCCGCTTGACATTTGATGCTCATTCTGTTCGATACTCACCCTACTTGACCTTCATTGCTTGCCTTTCTTAGCTGACCTCGCTCATCATCGAACCCACTGGGTTGGTACGGTCCTCGGTTGCTCTTTCAATGAGTACAAAAAATGAAATAAAAAAATTATTGATTAGTCCTGGGTTGACCTTGAAATCGAACTCATTAGGTTAGTTCGGTCCTCAATCGCTTTTTTAAGGAGTACAAAAATTATCGGTTAGTTCTGGACTGAACCCATTGGGTCAGTTGGGTTCAGTCCGGCCATCGATTCCAAGCTTAATAGGATCAGTCCTCGATCCCAAAAATTGAGGACCATTACTGTGTAGGTTGGTCCTAGTATTAGGGAGTGGACCGGCCTAACTCGGCCCATGCTCACTCCTAGTCTTAGGTGCGGGACCTTGAAACCCCCATGAAAAAATGGGTTCTTATGCGCACTTCATGCCTCACAAGCCTCGTGAAATGCAGGTGATAATGATTGAGGCCCGGGCTAGGTTCTCCAGAACTGAAGGCACGAAATAGAAGGGATATGTAGGCATTGTATCGTTCACGATCCGCCGGTCACTTGTACAAATTTTCCCCACGTTTGGAGGAGCTTGGTGGGTGGAGGGGGCGTTGTTTGACCGTGCCTTGAGGCTGGCGAGGCAGGGACCCAGGATTCTCAGTCGAAATTTCTTCGTGTCTTGTCAGCAACTTCGAGAAGACCGGAGACTAAACGTGCTGAGTAGCGTTGAAAGAGGAGGAGAGAGAGTGCCAAGTGCGTGACTTATCGAGTCATAGGCCAATGCGGCATCATCGATTGCTTCTTTTTAACTTCGGATATTTGACATTCGACTTCTTTTCTTTCACACCATTCACATCGAAGGGTGACGTCGGCATCCGAAATTTGACGTTTAGTTGAGTTTGGACAATATTCAGTGAAGTAAATCAAGATATCCACGCACCACCAGGACTAATTGCGCACCTTCCCATACCGAGTTCAGATTTTTCTCGCCCACCTTTAAGGACCTTGCCTTTTTTTACCTCTCACGTGTTTACCACAGGAGAATAATGCACAAAAGGGGCGCTGATCGGTCTCGCTGATTTTGACATAGAAAAGTACAGTTAGCTACTCAATCGAGTCCTCACATCAATAGGAATTTTCGAGTATTTTAACTTGTTGTGTGAACCAAGTTACAAGATTTTCATAACAAAAAGTCAATGTTTTTCACGAGTAATCTTCTGGTTATAATTTAACAAAATATTTAAATTTGCGATGAATATCGTTCTTCCATTTATTAAGCATATATACATGACTTTTAATAAAATCCTGTCCCCTTTCACACCTTCACTAAACTTTTAGAAAGATACTTGTTCTTTTAAAGTATAACGTAGTATGCATGTATAGAGCACATGCCTTAATGTACTCTAGAAAGATTACTTCGATTTTCAATTTAGTTAACATCTTTTCATTTATTAATCAACGAAATGCCAATTCAATTGTTATTTATAAATCAAAGTTACAGTAGCGTCACGACCTATCAACGCAAAAAAATCTAGTTTTCTTTGATTTATTGTTAGATAGCAGGCAAATGTGAGTTTTTTTTTGCAAAATCTTGTAATTCGAAAGGTCATTTTTTTTTGTTTGTAAGTTTTCTCATTCATAATATGGTCGGTATATCAACATGATAACAGAATTTTTGAGTATCATCAAAGTAAAGCCAAAAATTTTGTCACGTACTTTTGAGAAGATTGATGGTATTTACTTATTCGTATCCACAATCATGTAATCTCAATCCCCTATATCAGTAATAGAGGAAAGGAGCTCATGCCCGTAGGTCAGCACTAATTTGTTGCCTGGATCACCCATGACTTGAATTATACGGGGAGTACACGAACATCTTTCATCATTTATTACAAGAAATATACATGTCACAATTAGGAAGCCATGGAATCGAAATCATAATAGCAAGACTATGAGAGTAATTTGATGCCGCATTTTAATTGGATTTGAATTCTCAAGAACCTTATTCTTATTTTGTATGATGTACTTTCAAAAGGCTGTAATTACATTCTTTTGAACTTAGATCCCATTTCCCGTGAAGCAAACGATGCTTCTATGGTGATGCGATTCTACATAATGTGTGGCCAAATAAACGTGTTATGTACTATACGTTTTTCATTTCTACGAATGTGTTACAATACAAATACATTTATATCAGACTCTGGGCGGTGACCAATGATATTACAACTTGATATGGAAGCTCCGCAGGATTGAGCTGATGAAAGCGATTCATGGTCAAGTTTGTATGCCCGCTCCGGTATTGCTACCCAATCAGAGGATGGAAAAAGCCATGGCTCTTACTAGGGATGATAGGATGAAATATCTAGCATTATTTTACTTTTGTTTGGCAAACCCTAAGTCCTATTTTAAATGAGATAAAGAAAGTAGGAAGAAGCTGGCGACCCAAAACGTGGGTATAAATAGAGGTCCCTTTCTTCTCCTGAAGACCACAGCAACACTCGGTTTTGGAGAGAGAGCTTGATTCTTTTCTCATCAACTCTCACATATCCCTCACAGTCAAAAGAGGTGTCTTTCTCTGTCTGTCTGTGTGATAAGTTCATGCTTTAGCCATGCTAAACCAAGATCGCTGCGGGATATGTTTTGATATCTATAATGCGATATGCATGCACATGGTGACATAACCTTAGAGAACAAGCATAGTTCATGGATATATAGCGACCTTGTTCATCGATGAGTTTTGGTTTGTGGCAACTGGCAACTCATTCATCATTTTCTTGTGCGGGTTGTTTTACTTGTTCGTTTGCATGATCATCAGGAAGGACAGTACAGGAGAGTCCCGATACAATCAGCTGAACGAAGAGAGAAAAAGAGAAGACCTCATCATGTGGAGGCTGAAGATAGCAGAAGGAGAGGATGGCCCCTACTTGTACAGCACCAACAACTACGTGGGGAGGCAGACTTGGGAGTTCGACCCTGAGGCCGGCAACGCTGAGGAGCGTGCCGAGGTTGAGGCCACTTGCCAGCACTTCTACGACCACCGCCACCATGTCAAGCCCTGTGGCGACCTCCTCTGGCGCATGCAGGTACATAACATTAGGAGTGAGCATAGTTCTAGGTGGAACCTGAATAGACCCTCGAACTGATCTTGAAACCTATAACAAGATAGGTTTCAAGTTCTAAGATATGTGGAGTAGGTTTCAATTTCCAAAAATTGATGAACCCGTTTCAACAAATATGTTTCAAATTCCATATAAAACCTTTACAAAACCTGAAACTGCTCACCCATACATAATATACACCATGTACCTGAACACATATACATGCCTACTCGTTCTCATGTAGCAACAGGCTTACTAAGAGGCAACTGTACATTGTACACGGGCATACATATCAAACTTGACATGGATAGGTAGAATCAATTCCCAATTACGTTAGCTAATTTTGTATTTAGTCTCAGTGACGGGGATAGCGTACTATCCTGTTGCTGTCGGGCCTCTACTTTGAAGAAGAAGATCCATGGCCACACGCCCTCTCCTCAGGGCTCTTCTTTCCTTTTCAAAAATTTCGCTCTAGCTTTATCCCCCAAGTCCACCAAAACGTGAAAATTCTTAGTTGTGTTCTTAATATGAGCTTGTCACCATATTCTAAGAAGGAATGCTAGATCTCATGCATTAGTCGGGCTGAGCAATCGTATCGATCTCGAGACTTGGGGTTTGTAGATAACTAGTCTATATCCTCTGTTGCCCCTACTAACGACGAGGGACATATAGTTTTTACCGAAAGCTGTTTACAAAATCATAAATCATATCATAAACACACTTATGGAGGAATGGAATTATGTCTTCCACATACAAAAATCACTTTAGAACCTTGGTATATCATTTGTAAACTAATAGGAGAGTTGTTTGAATCCCTGTCATAATTCAAAATTTTAATTGTGTTCTGAAAATGAGAAAGACAGTAACTCTCATACGCCAATTGGAATTTTACTGTTGTTGCTTGTCATTAAGTTTAAAAATTGTTAATGTGTGGCAATACGAAGTAATGGGCAATCTACAGCTGATCCATGGTGCCTGATTTCTGGGCAGTTTCTGAGGGAGAAGCAGTTCAAGCAGACGATCTCGCCGGTGAGGGTGGAGGACGGGGAGGAGATCACGTACGACAAAGCGTCCACCGCCCTGAGGAGGACTGTCCACTTCTTCTCCGCACTGCAGGCCAGTGATGGCCACTGGCCTGCCGAGATTGCCGGGCCTCTTTACTTCCTCCCTCCCCTAGTCATGTGTGTCTACATCACCGGCCACCTCAACGCCGTCTTCCCTGCCGAGCACCGCAAAGAAATTCTCCGCTACCTCTACAACCATCAGGTTACTCTTTTTTTCGCAAAAAGAAAGCCACCCAGATGGAGAAAATAGAAGAGGAACTTTGAAAGACTTAGTCTTGAAACTGTTTGTGTTTTTTGCATTAATTTTGTTGCAGAATGGAGATGGTGGGTGGGGCTTCCACATTGAAGGTCACAGCACCATGTTCTGCACGGCCCTGAGCTACATATGCATGCGCATTCTCGGGGAAGGGCCTGATGGTGGCCAGGATAATGCTTGTACTCGGGCCAGGAAGTGGATTCTTGACCGTGGTGGGGTCACCTACATACCCTCCTGGGGCAAGACTTGGCTCTCGGTACTCTCTTACTCTTCCTTCAGTAATTGCCAAATTTTGTGCTCCAGATTGTTCTGTGCAGGTGTTTGGGTGAATTGGATATGTGACATTGTGCTTGTGCATGTGTGTTGTCTTGTCACATGCTGGGTAGATTTTCGGCCTTTTTGATTGGTCTGGAACCAACCCAATGCCCCCTGAGTTCTGGATCTTGCCTTCATTCCTGCCCATGCACCCAGGTTTGTTTTTGCAGATTTTCTTGATCTTGTCCTTGATGGTATTCTATAGTAGTCTAGCATATATAATTTTGGACTATTTTCAAATTGAAAAACGCGGCGTTTTTGCTGAACGAACAAGAATATGGCATTGGCTTGTTATTGAAATGGCCACCCTTCCAGAATTCCCCTTGAAATATAGGAAGTTTCAACTTCTGTTTCGTGTGACTACGTTTCTCCTCAGTTATATGGATATGTTGTCTGAATGTCCTGTTTTGAGTGATGTAGCTAAGATGTGGTGCTACTGTCGGATGGTGTACATGCCCATGTCTTACTTGTATGGGAAAAGATTCGTTGGCCCCATCACACCACTTGTTCAACAGTTGAGAGAAGAACTTCATACTCAACCCTACGACACGATTTGCTGGAGAAAAGTCCGCCATCTTTGTGCCAAGGCAAGTATCCATAACAGGTCCAAGATATCGCTCTAGAATCAGATGGATTACGAGTCAGAAATTTTTTAACAAAATGACTCAAATTGTTGTTGCAGGAGGATCTCTACTATCCCCATCCCCTAGTACAGGATCTGATCTGGGATAGTCTTTACACATTTGCAGAGCCTCTTCTCAACCGTTGGCCGTTTAATAAACTTAGAGAAAAGGCTCTTCAGGTGACAATGAAACATATTCACTACGAAGATGAGAACAGTCGATATATCACAATCGGATGTGTAGAAAAGGTAATGAATACATAAATTTGAGGAGAAAGACACATTAAGTGTAAAATTCTTGCATCGTGGGAAAACCTTACGAAGAATTTGTTTTTGCTTTGGACTTGGACAGGTTTTATGCATGCTTGCTTGCTGGGTAGAAGACCCAGACAGTGATTATTTCAAGAAGCATCTTGCTAGGATACCGGATTACCTCTGGGTTGCCGAAGATGGAATGAAGATGCAGGTTAGTAGTAGTGTCACCGAACTATGACAGAATTGGGCTTAATTCGAAATGATAGGTGCTTATGCTGCATATTTGAAAGGTGGAAGCATTGTTATAATAAGGAGAAGATTAATTTAGTAAAGTGGAACCGTCTAGAGGGAAGCTTAGTTTGGTTGTTGGCTCATTCATATGCAGAGTTTTGGTAGCCAAGAGTGGGACACGGGCTTTGCCATCCAAGCTTTGCTTGCCAGTAATATGACTGAGGAGATAGCACCGGTATTAGCTAGAGGACACGACTTCATAAAAAAATCTCAGGTTTGATATTTGATTGTTGCGAGCATCGCTTATCTCCAAACATCTTCCTAGTTTCTTTTGCTTCCTCGCATAAACTGAAGTGCATCGATCTGTTCATAATATTCCAGGTCAAGGACAATCCTTCTGGTGATTTCAAAAGCATGCACCGTCATATTACTAAAGGATCCTGGACATTTTCGGATCAAGATCACGGTTGGCAAGTCTCCGATTGCACCGCAGAAGGTCTGAAGGTAATACTCCAATGAATGCCTTCGCTGTATCTGCAGGTTCAATCCAATCCTAAATTGCTCAGTTTCTCACTGAATTTTTCCCTGTTTATTCAGTGTTGCTTGCTTTTCTCAATGATGCCACCTGAAATTGTTGGTGAGAAGATGGAGCCAGAGAAATTGTATGACGCTGTCAACATTTTGCTTTCTCTACAAGTGAGTATACACCATGGTTTTTCTTTTTTGAGAAAGACCTGAGAAAATCTTTGATCAAACAAGAAATATTGGCTAAGCTTTGTTTGCTCTATGCATCCCAAAATCACGTTGCCAGTTAATTCTTTCGTTGAGTTTGATTATATTTACAATATCATCACATCGTCCATGAATGCCACTTGTTCCAGAGTAAAAATGGCGGATTGCCGGCATGGGAGCCTGCAGGAGCTCCAGCTTGGCTAGAAGTAAGTACTTGATAAATTTTTTGGAATTCCTTGGTGGTCCTCACGGACTAAGACATGTTTGTTTGTTCATAAATTACTATAGCGGGACTTATTCCTCATCATTTGTCACTTGCAGCTCCTAAATCCGACAGAGTTCTTTGAGGACATTGTCATCGAGCATGAATATGTTGAATGCACGTCCTCAGCTATCCAAGCTTTAGTTTTGTTCAGAAAGTTGTATCCTGGGCACATGAAGGAGGAGATTGCAGATTTTATATCAAATTCCGTAAGGTATCTGGAGAATGTACAAAAGCCAGATGGCTCGTGGTATGTTCCTCTTCCAGTGGGCATTGCTGAAGAATTCAGATAAATTAAAGAAACAGCTGACTAACTGAGCAATTCTTACAGGTATGGGTGCTGGGGAGTTTGTTTTACATATGGCTCATGGTTTGCGCTTGGAGGACTAGCGGCTGCTGGCAAGACATATAGCAATTGCGCAGCTATGCGCGAAGGAGTCGCTTTTCTTCTACGAACACAGTTGCAGGATGGCGGGTGGGGAGAGAGCTATCTTTCTTGCCCGAAGAAGGTAATTTCTAGAGGAACCTTCCACCTCATGTTTGGCTTTAGCTGTTTTAGTTGCACGCTTTTCTGGCAATACGGAAATCTTAAATTTTCTGTTTGCCAAATGGGTTGATGTAGGAATATGTACCGCTTGAAGGAAACAGATCAAATCTGGTGCAAACCGCTTGGGCTATGATGGGTCTGATTCACGCGGGGCAGGTCAGTGGATGATATTGTCGTTTGGGTCTCGATTGCATTAACCATACTTTGGTGATGGTATAAAATCAATATTCAATGTGAAGTTTCTGAGTTTGGAACTTCATCTACTATCAGGTGGAGAGGGATCCGACTCCCCTGCACCACGCCGCAAAGCTGCTAATCAATTCTCAAATGGAAGACGGTGATTACCCTCAACAGGTTTGTACCTTTCAGAAAGTTGATTTCATACAGAGTTAAAATCTCAGAAAATAAGAGAGTGCGCGCCACCAATATCATGGGAAAGAATTTCCTGCGAACTAATCCATACAACTAGGAAAATCTAGAGATGATTATGGTCCACGCATATTATCAATTGGTTCAACTCCTCAAAACATCGTCAGGAACTAGTGCAAATAAAAGAAAACTGATTGAGAGGGAGAACTGATTCGGTAAGAATTGCCTTACAACCAAACAACATGATCTAAGCATGAACTTTGCATTGCAGGAAATCACTGGGGTTTTCAACAAGAACTGCATGTTGCACTATCCCAATTACAGGAACATTTACCCATTATGGGCTCTCGCAGAGTATTGTAGGCAGGTTCCCTCACCGTCAACAGCCCTTTGAAGGAACAAGGCATACCATCACAGCTTGCAAATTGAGAAAACATAGATTTCACAGGAACATAAATAAAAATTAATGTATTTGGTTTTTTCTAGTATGATAAATGTAGATCCGAAGGACTTGTGGTCCTAGAATAGAGGATTGTCACACCCCCAACTCTACAAGTACAAGGGCAATGACATGGCCATCATTTCACTCAAAAAACGCTACCTTAAGCATAATTACCATCAACCCATTATCGAAATATACATCCATATGTATGATAAAGAGTCATTTGGTTACAATTTTAGAGTTTTTATAATCCATCAAAAGAATAGGTATATGTCAATCTAACAACTAAACTCAGGAGTTCATCTAAGATATAATATCCAAAATGTCATCCCGATAATGTAAATGGTCTCATTTTACTTGCCTAAGGTTAGTTGAAGAACCTGAAAAGCAAGTAAGATGAATAAAGTGAGCAATCACAGCCCAATAAGTAGTACATCTTTTATATGCAGATTATTATGAATCGATATCATAACTCACAACCCAAAATCTAGTATAAGATATAAGTAAAATATCAAAGTGGATAATATCTTTCCAACGAAACTTTTTACACATAAGATCAATCAACAATATCAGCTCACAATAACAAGTTAATCATTAAGGTCTATTCCATTGATTAATCTCAAACAAGTCAAATGTTAATGATTCATTCCATGGACTGATCTAATACTTGGTGTCTAACTATGTCAAATTTAACTCTGTGACAAAGGCAATCAAGTTCCCTTGGTTAGGTTTTTCCTTTCTTTCTTCTCCTCGTGCATGTTCACTGTTCTTTCCTTATAATGTTCTTGGTCCTTCTCGTTTGTTATTAACGAAGAAGGAAAGAAGAAGTCCTTCTTAAATAATATATGTGCTAAGGCTAACAGAATAATGGGCTTAAGTAGCGTAACAGCTCATTATTACAAAGATAACCGTGTATCCATAATTTATTGTTATGTAATCTAATTTGGTGTTGAAATAAATGGAAATGGTCAAATACAAAGTGGCTGAAAGCATTGGAGCGCTTACACATTTTTTTCAATTCCTTTTCTTCTGGTATGGAGTAAAAAAATTGTTTATGTCATTTTGCCCTTTTAATTAGAATAGGTACCGATGCAAGATTCACAAATATTTATTCATTTTAATTTTATTGTCGTTCTTTAATGACCTACTCTTTTCTCTCATCCTCTTAATGATACACGAGGCAAAATAGTTCTTTTATTTACCATATGTAGATATAGTCCATTTTATCTATATAAAAATTCTATTATGACTGCTTTTAGATCCATTAACATGCGTATACATAGATGAGGGTGTATTTATTTATTTTAATGAATCAATTTAGTGATTGAGTTCCTCTTATGGCATTTCATTAGACCGGCTTCATAAATAAGAAAGGTCCTCCTTAACTAGGTATTATCTATTGCTTCGTTTAACTTTGGACGTCTAATATGGGACTACTTTATTTTCATACAACTCACTTGAGCACTCAACATTTTCCCCCTCATATGTGAGTCTCTACCACGTTGGGCCAATTCCCCTCAATCCAAGTCCGATGTTCCTTTGCACCGACAAATTTTGACCCAAATCTCTAATTATTGCCAATCGATGCAAACATGCTTTTCACCCATGGTCTCCTCGTGGGCCTAACCGTGATGGCAATACGTACTTGATAATCACGAAGATCCGTGAGATTCCTTATATAATCCAGGATACTAATGCACATTGAGTTGCCATTGATTAACCATCACTTCTACCTTCATAATACCAAAATCCAAGAGGAAGCCCAAAATTTAAGCCCATTGACAATTTAGTTAAACCTATCTTCACTAAGAAATACAATTCATTGAGTTGTCGGTCAATTACAAATTATGGATTATTTCATCTTTCTTTGGACATCCAATATGGGTCCTTGTCCTTTCACACCACCAACATACGCATTTCCTCATCTCAAACACGTACTTACGTTCGGGGGGAAGTGCCCAATGCTCGGGTCTTGGACCGACGTCAAACACGCGAGGTTTAAATTTGCTTTTTGACCTATTTAAAGCAAATAAGAATGTTGGGATTTCCCCTTTATGAGTTTTCTGAATGAACTCTTTATCAGATATTGTGAGATAACACTTTGTGAGTTTGTTTTGAGACTAATCTGAGACTGCCAAAGACTTTAGCGATTGAGTGATTATAATTTTGTAATTCTCGAAATTCAGAGTGAATTTCCTTCACGGTTGAGTCTCTGGATAGCAACACTTAGACTGAACTGTCTTTATTTCGAATGTCCTCATTGTCCCTTATTGAGTTCTCTGCAATTCCATCTCCTTGTGTTTAATATTGAATTGCACAGTCCATTAGCTTACACATTATTTTACAACAAAATAGTTGTTTATGTTGAACGATGAATGTTAGGAATTCCCATTTTTTTCTATATTTAATTTGTATAAATATGTGTTGAGGCTAACAGTACAAATTAAACGAATAATTTGTTTTAAATGATTTTGACAATTATTCGAGGAATACTTCATATTAAACTCTGGTAGATGCAGAATCAGTTTAACAATAGCAAATGCAAGTAATTCTATTAAGAGATAATAAAACGAATGAAGAGATAATAGATATTGTAAACACATTAAGTGATTTAGCTTATATTAAGTCTACATTCACTCTCCTAGACGAATGGAGAATCAACTTTTGTTGTCTTGGGTGGAGAAAGGATTAGACTTTTTTTTTTTTTTAATGTAAAAATTATCAATAGGTGCTTCCATCAAAGCATATTGTATCTTCATAAGAGTTGCACATTTTCATAAGTATCGCACATTATAATAAACATTACACCTTTTCATAATAGTTGCATTGCGTTGCACTTTCTTACGACCAATGTTTTTTTATAACATTCAAAAAATTATTAAATCATTAATTAATGATATCATGTGTGTCACAGTGATTCTTACAAGTCTCTCGCAGCCTCCCCATACACCGGAGGTTGCAGGTCAAGTCTGATTGTGTTCCATCTTCAATAGGATAATAAATCTGTGTTGTCAATGAATCTAATCTGCCAAAAGTAAAATTGAGATATCATTCAGACTGATAAAAGTCAAAAAATTGCTAACACAGGTATTCGCCAATGTACTGAGACTTATAACTAAACATTCATCCATAGCTTGTAACTTTACTTAAATCTGATAAGCAAAATCTAAAATTTACTAACGCTTTTCAAATACCGAATCAAAAGACGAAGACAAAAGACCTAAGTACAGTTTAATTAACCAAAGTAGATCTTTTTTCATTGCGCATAAGTGAATGAAGCAGCATATACACTTGCTCCAAATAATGGAGGAGAAATGTGAGCAGGAAGAACACAGGGAAGGTAGTAGGATCATTCTCATATCTATAGTGATGAACTTGCAACGAAAAGCCCGAAATGGAATGATAGCACGACTAATCCAAGTAGGAAGACTGACATTAAGAGAACTGCTCACTTGAGGGAAGAGCTGCCAAGACTTGAGAAATAATTTTAACTAATTGAAAAGGTAAGAAAGGACGAAGACAAACAAGCCACCACCAACTTATCTACAATGTCTGAAGATACCTCGAATGGACGACAAACATGGTAATGTCAGATATCATACAGAATATAACGGCAAAGCTCAAATAGGGATTCTCTCATAGATCTATACATCCAATGATTTGAACTCAGATTCACCTTGAACATAAGTTTCGTCCACTTCTTCAGCATAGAACAATACCAACTCCTGGAAGGCTGCTTCCTAATAAAGACAATAGAAAATGACATATGGTGAAAAGCTAGGTTAGGTGCTGATTTAAACCACCAAATAGTGCACATATTTGTCCATGCCATAGATTTTAGAGGGACTATTTTTTGTTGAGGAGGAAGGAATGCGCTAAGCGAAAAACAGAGTCTGGCTTGCCGCACAATCTGCCAATAAAACCGAAGGAAGTGAGCAGCTCAACTTGCATTGAAAAATAGGATGGAGTAAAAGTTACCAAAAAGAACATAGTGTGGTTGTCGCAACCTAAAATTTTTGGGGTGGTTTAGATTCTAGTCACCACTAATTTATTTTTGGTGGGTCGATTATAAACCAAGTAAAGTAACGGGAGATCTACTTTACTTTTACAAACCAGAGATTTTGCGTACGGGGACTTGATTACGCTAAATTTCTCTAATGCAGCTTGAATTGATTTTAAATCTATTTTCTTAACATGTGAGGTTATCATGCGCGTGCACAAACCACCAATTTAATACCCAAGAAAATCAATAAATAAATTGCAGGACTTATCTTGTAGCAACAAAAGCATCTGCGTTGTTAGATCAGAATTCACATCATCTACCCTAGATATGATTTCTAATTAACATGCAATCACTCAATTTTTGTTTTCACTTTATTTAATGAGAATTTAATCTATATGCAATGCAATGTTACTAATCTAACATGAAACGATATGGCATGGCAATGTGACCTAAGCTATATGACATAAGTAAAGTAATTTCTAAAGAAATGCAATAATTAAATGTGCAATCTAAATTAACCTAATGACTTAATTCTAATGACGTGGGCATGATTTTTTTATTTTCCTAAAAGAACATGCAATCTACTTAATATGCAATGACGTGCAAAGAATGCCATAATTCTATATGACATATGCATGATTTTTTATGTTTTTTATTTATTTATAAAATTCGAAATTTAAAATTGCCACATAATTAAACATGCAACTTAAATTAAACAAAACTAACATCCTAAATGAATGCATTTTTAGATTTTTTTTTCAAAGTTCGAAATAATAAACCTCCAATTCTAAACATGAAAGATAACCCTAAAACGAGAAATATTCTAAAATGAACCTAATCTAACTTAGAATTTTTTTTTCCTTTTACAAAAATAAAATTGATTCAACCAACACGACGGCAAATTGATATCTACAAATTGGCGAACCATATCTCACGTATGAGATCGGATTGGCCAATTTTACATAAATCGCGAATCAAATCTCGAACGGGAGATTGGATTGGCGATTTTTCGGGTTGGCCAATTTTACATAAATCGCGAATCGAATCTCGGACGGGAGATTGGATTGGCGATTTTTCAAGTGATTGCGAGTCGGATTTCGGGCGCAAAAATCGGACTGATAATCACAAATTTCACGGGCTATTTCATGTCAGAATCTCAATCATACATTGATAATTATTTCAAATAAATAAACAAGATAAATAAGAAATCTACCTAATTGGGATTTTGGACTCCTAGGGTTAGCCAACGGCGGCTCGTAACAGTGGCTCAGCGTGGCTCGACGACGATGAACTCGGCTTCACGATCCACGACTAAGGTTGGCCAGCGGTGTACTCGCGGTCAGGAGACCCGAAGTCTGTTCTCTATTCTTCCACTAAAGAATATCTCCACACGTCTAAATTCTTCATGAGCTCCCGGCCTAAAATTAATCTTTTTCTTGCATGAAGTGAAATCATAAAACCCACAAGTTGTATATACGAGACAAAACTCAACAGAAGACAAATTCACCGCTTGCACTTATTTGACCAAATTGTGATCTTTTTCCACCTGCGGCAACTTTATCCCTCTTTTCCGATCACGTGAGACGCCACGGTTTTGTTGCTGGACGTAGACAAAGGCACCGGTAAACCTGCAAAAACAGAGAGTAGTAATCTTCGGGGCTTGGCTCAGCAATTCGTGGTGCTGCTGGGATGCTTGGGATCAGCCGGAGATGTTACGGTGGTGCGGCGACTTCTAGCGTCGGGTCGCAGCAGCGGTGGTGCTCGGAGACGGCGAGCGGGGGGCTCAGCTACTGCAGGTCACGGGCGGATCAGAGGCACTGCAAGCGGCGGACAGCGGACACGAGCGGTGGCTTCTGGCCTCAGGTTGCAGCGGCGGCAAGGTGGATGGGGTCGCGAGCATCAGCGGCGAGCGTCAGTGCTGGGTCACGAGATCTGCAGATTGCAGACGAGGTGGAGGCGCGGGATGTGGAGGTTGTGAGCGGTGCAGGAGCAACGGCGTCAGGGTACTACTGCAGTGCAGCGACAGCAGACGCGGGGGGACGAGCGCGCGTCGGCGCTGGGGCGGAGAGGCAGGCGCGGGCCGGCAGCGCGGCGGTGATCGGCGAGGTGGCTGGCGCTAGCGCGGTGACCGGCGCTGGGGCGGTGCGAGTGCTGGCGTCGCGGGTCGGTGCAGGGGCGCGGGGGGTGGAGGTGTCGACGACGAGGAGGCTGCCCGAAAAAGAAGAACAGTGCTGTTCTGTTCTCTTTTTTTTTCTTTTTATTTCACCTCTCACGTCACCTTCTCTCTGTCTCCTTCTGCAGCTGCTGTTGCACAGCTTTTCCTTTTGACTTTTTCCTCTAAAGCTTTTCTCCTTTGTTTTTGTGTTGTGTTCTTAGAAGAACGAAGAGAAGCGCCCTTTGCCTAGTGATCCGAAGAAAAACCCCTCAATGTGGCCGTGTCTTTCTGTATCGTGTGGCCCGTGTGGCCCCCCTCTTACCATCGTCTCTTGCTTCTTATTTATATGTGTCAATCCTGTTTGCAAAAAGGCAAGAGATATCTTGGACCGGCGTGAATGAAATCCAATATTCTCAATATTATGCTCAGCCCCTATTAATACGTGAATCTCCCACTTCCCTTTGAGTCATTGCTGAATATTTCCCTCGAATAATGGGAAAATCCCATTGAATTTGCTTTTTCTTTCTCAACTGCCATACACACATGCGCCAATCTCCTTTCTTGATTTTCCTTTACTTTGTTGGTCTTTTATGCTCTTGAACGAATATTGACACAATATTTCTTTTGGTCTTGTTCCAATTGTGAATTTTCCCCAAAATATTTGACGAAGATATTCATTTCTTGTTTGAAATAAAGAAATATCACATCGAAAAATAGAATACCTTCGTATCTATTAAACTTAAAACCATTCGTTCGAGTCCGTTCACCATTGTCGATTCAATGCGAATGCCATAAATAAATAAAAATAATTGCACCTAAAATTATATGCTATGCAATTAATATTATTTTTTTAGGGCTTAAAAATTAATCCTTGATTTTTTAATGCGATAAATGACTAATCGGGTCGCCAAAATTTAGGTGTTAACAGTGGTTTGGTTTGGTTTGGTAAACTGTATTAATGCAGTTTGTTTGGTTCGGTGCCCAACTGAATGAAAAAGGGCCGTGCTCACCTCCACTATCAACGGTGCAATGTACATCGACCGACAACTTAAATGGATAGATCAATGAAGGTATAAAAAGTTAAAAGAGCAGCACATTCCATGAAGCTGAATACCTGAAGGGTAGATTGTGAGAGGAGGATGGACACTCTGGTCTACAACACTTCAATGGAGGTTTATCGGGAGCCAATGCCTCTGTAACAAACCGTGGGCCAAGAGCTGAACCTCCAATTCCAACTTAAAGTACTTGAGTAAAGCGATCCATGGGAAAAGTAAGAGGGGGCTTAATCTGCAAATTAAGCGTCAAACATAATCAAGTCAATCAATCCGTCCGTGTCCGATGCAATTAGCTAAGCACACTAAAAGAAAACCAACGATCAAAAACCGAATTTCATGCTGACATTAATCGGAAAACCTGAAGAAAATTTTGAAATTACTGCGTCTCAGAGTCGGAAATTTCCATACACGGTCATTTCAAGTGAATAACACGTAAACGAGCTCTCCATCTCTTCGGCCAGAAACCAATTCAATTTATCATCGGCTTGCGCTTCCTCGAGCGACTAAGACAATGCTGGCATTTACTAGAAAACTGACACAGGCATCTACGATAGCAAATTGATTCCAAAAAAGAAGAAGAAAAAAAAAAGAACGTAGGGAACTACAGACTCTCTTACCACACGGAGAGCAACAACGATCGGAATTCCAGAACTGACCTTACCGCTGACCACGTCAGCAGTGAAATTGCAGACGGTGTCGAGTGTGCTCTCAATCTGTGCCTTTAGGAACCGGGCTGGCGCGAGTTCCAACTTCCTCAACTAGTAGTGCTCGACCATGCGGCCCTCGTCCGGGCTGGATTCGCAATTGCGGCCTTCTCTAGCTCCTCCATCGCCTTGAACATGGCCTGGAACCGAGGCTCCATCTCCTCCACAAACTCGTCCGTGAACTCGATTCGGCTCACGTCCAAGGAAAAGCCCTAGCTTCGGTGCTGGTGTAGCCAGTCCACGTACCTCGTCCATAACGAGCGGGAATCCTTCTCTAGCCCTCTAGCCTGTGCCTCTCTTTCTTCGCCACACCGTCGACCCTCTCCAGGTTCGTCGAGATCTCCCTCGCGACCGATCGGGCCAGCGATAGGGATAGCACCTGGTCCACATCGAGGAGCCTGGAGCCGCTCGGGAACGAGACTAAGGCTGCCTCCCTCTTGCCGGAGGTTGACGGCTTCGCAGCGGAGGCTAGTGGCGTCTTTGGCCTGAGGGAGGGGGAGGACAAGCAGATGATAGAGACGAAGGATGCTATTGGCAGTAGCGGCGGCGGCGGCTTGGAGTCGGAGTTGATGACGAGTTCGTCGGAGGGAGGCAATCGGACGGAGGCCCAAAAGTTGCCAAGAAGCTTATGCTCGATCTCCGTGTTGGAAACAGTTGAAGGCAAAGGGGGTCGGGAACCAGCTGTGACTGGCGGGGCTCTTGGAGGAGGCGACGTGCCAAAGGTAAGATGACCAGCGAGGCTTTTGGGGAGGCAGAGGTGGAGGGAGTGGGATGCGGAGAAGGGAACAAAGGAAGTGTAGCTCGTTCTCTGTCTGTTCTTCCACGAGGAGAGAGAGAAAGACAACCCCGAAAATTCAAGTGAGGAGAGAGAAATTTTAAGCAGGAGTGTTGCGCATTTACTACCCATTGACCTGTCCTTTCTTCTGCCAGCTAAGCTGAGCCACCAACCAAGAGTCAGCCTTTCCAATTTCCAACGGGTCCCACTCACAGACACGTGTTGATATCTGAGTGGTAAATGCGCACCACGTTAGTAGATGACGTGGCGCACTCATATTACTAAATATTTTCTCCCGTGCACGAACAATAGAGGAGGATGATGTGATCACGTGGCCATGACCATCAAATGACGTAAATTATATTAAGGATAGACATTAATTATAATAATATTGAAGAGAGAATTGAAAATATAGACTACTAACATGACTATCAAATGACGCAAATTATATTGAGAATAAACATTAATTATAATAATATTGAAGAGAGAATTGAGAATGATGTGACTGCATGATAGGCTATTGGCATAACCATCAAATGACACAAATTATATTAAAGATAGACATTAAAAGGAGGATATTAGTTGTCATTGAAAAAGAAAATGACATAAGAAGCAGTGGAGCTCCAGATGTACAATGTCATGTCCCCAATGCAATCAAAGCTTTCTCAAAATCACTTAATTTTTACATCATGATAAACGATGTTGAAGAGAGAATTGCAAAATTCTATGTAATTTATATATTCCTGTGTATTATAATGAATAGTCCATTAGTATTGGCTTTTTAAGATAAATATCAATTCTATTCAAGCAATCGCATGCATAATTAATGGATATAGATATGCAACCTTAAGAGATATGAGGAATTAAGATATATATCATAATTATCTTTAACAAACGTGAAAATAAAAAGAATTAAATGGCAAACGTGTTTGTGCATTTCCCTCTAACCTAGGTTACAACAAATCAATACTAACTTGTGAGCATGAACTTCCTTCGCTATTAATATAGGGAATGAAATTACACCATGTGGGATACGGATGGATATATACTGTCACTTTCCCGAAGTGCGAGACAAAAATTAGGCGTTACTTTAATAACATATAAGAATGATGTTATCATAGGTTTATACCAACTATATTATAAATTATAAAAACTTGCATACATGTGGAGGACCTTTCAAATTACAAGATTCTGTGAAAATCTCGCATCTATTAATTAAAATGTGTGGTTACTTTGGTATTTAACAGAAAATCAAGAGAAAGCTATATTTTTGCATTTTAATAAGTCGTGATATAATCATCGCTGTTGTCGCCACTTCGGACATTGTCAAATCGCTCTGCATTGCTGTCACTGATTAGGCCACCGTCGACTCTCTCTTGCTGTCAACCAAGCTTGATCACCACCAAGCCATGAGAACATATTACGTGGTCTGAAATATTAGAGGCAATTTTCAGATCTATCTCAGTGGGACTTACCTGCTGACATGGCTTCACCCATCGCTCGATGACTGCAGCTAGACTATACTAACGTGGTTGAGTGGGACCACCTAATATTTTCTCGAGATCATTGGACAAAAATAGCATTGCTAGCCTAATAGTACTATATTTAGATGAGATGTTGAGAGAGCATTAATTCTATTTCAAGAAATGGATATGCTCATATCATTCAAGATGGAGAATTGAAAACGGATAAGCCACTGTTTCGTTTGAAGGACTAACGGTACTGTCAGCTCACCAATGTCAGTTCACCATTTCCTAAAATGATTTGATTTTCCACATCTACTACTTGGGATAAGTACACTAATGGTGTCATAAGTTGTGTACAGCGCTTACTTTGGTGCCAAAAGTTTCCGTCGGATCACTTAAGTGCCAAAAAATTTGAAAAACGCTCACTTTGGTGCCAACGCCAATCTGATCGACCGGAAATCCGACGTGACCTTTTTTTAATTAATTTCTTATACTGATGTGGCTCGCCGTAGAGTTCAGTCAGCGTGTAAACCACAAACAACGTCGTTTGGCGTCTTAAACCCCAAGTCGAAACCCTAAATCCCCAAATCGAGAGAGAGAGAGAGAGAGAGAGAGAGAGAGAGAGAGAGAGAGAGAGAGAGGCCATGGTGGCATTGTCTTCTTCCCCGAAGAACAACACCAGCAGAGAGAGAGAGAAGCCATGGCGGTGTCGTCTTCTTCCTCGAAGAACAACACCAGCAGAGAGAGAGAGAAGCCATGGCGGCGGCATCTTCTTCCTTGAAGAACAACACCAGCACCAGCCACTCTCTGAACAAAGCCCAATCCACCATCTCCATCTGCGCCCTCCTTGTTTCCCTCGCACTCCTCGTCTTCTCTCTCTCTCTCTACACCTTCAACCCCCCTTCTTCCTCCTCCTCCTCCGTCCTCGCCTCCTATTTTCCCATCACTTCTTGGCTGAGCGATGGTGGCCAAGCACGGTGGCCGAGCGATGGTGGTTGAGCACGGTGGTCGAGCAACGGTGGCCGACCACGGTGGCCAAGTGACGGTGGCCGAGCAAGCTAGGTCGGCGAGGATGAAAAAAAAAAACCCTAATTTCAATCACAAATGAGCTATACATCGTCGTTTTTCCTAAGCCATCCATATAGGACGGCAAAATGATGTCGTTTTCTTAAGTAGGACAGAAAACGACGTCGTTTAAAGAGTTTATCGATTTTTTTTTTAAATATAAAGCCACGTAATCATTTTGGCCAGAATTTCTCACCGGTGGCACCAAAGTGATCGTTTTTTCTCTGATTTGGCACTTAAGTGATCCGGTGGAACTTTTGGCACCAAAGTGAGCGCCGTACATAACTTATGGCACCATTAGTGTACTTATCCCTCTACTACATTGAAAGGAATAGCCAAACTGTCATCAAAAGATAAACGAAAAGAACTCGCTTCGAATTGCATTAGATTCAATTTTACTCAAAAGGTAACTCCAAACTTTAACATAGCCTTTTCAGACCCTCAACTACTCTCATTTCTAAAGGTCCAAGTTCAGTCTCCTCAAATTGCCGACTCTGTCACAACAACACTGCACTACCAGATGGTTTATCGAGTACAGAACCATGCTCTTGATTTGAATATGCACAATAGAATTGAAGATGCTTTATTCATCTTCATGCAGAATGATCAAGCATCCTACATTCATATTCCCAGACAAATCCCAAAGGAAAAGTTAGCCAAACTTCTTCCAGAGACTTGGATCACCAACTAGGAAAAGTTACATCTGAACAACAAGCCTTTCCAGTCTTCAGACTCCGAGTTTGTCAGAAAGAAAGATGGAATTGTTTCCATCAAATTTGGCAAGTAAAAAGAAGAAAGTCCTTCTATCTTCCAGACCCTCTTTATGATCGAACCATGTGTTCCTGAGTCAATTTCCGAGCCAGATCCAAAAAAGCTTGTTAAATACTTCAAAAGTGATGGACATCCTGTCCATTACTACAAAGACCAGTATGGTCATTGTTTCTTGGATCCTTTTTGTTAATGTTCTTATTGTACAAATTCTCCCGACGAGATAGACCCATATGCAAAACCTCCACCTCGACGAAAGCACAAAAAGCTAAAAGACCCTATATACCAAAGGTACTTGAACAGAGATTCCTCCGTTGATACTCTTGGTGAATATGATAAATTCCAGTTTATGGTTTCTTATGCACCAACTCCACCACCAGATTCAGTGTTCCAACCTTGGTTTCACCAACTCCACCACCATCACCTCCTCCATCTCCCCTTCAGAAAAAACCAGTTCTTTCTCCATTTTACAAGCCAATCCTAAAGTGGGCAAAGAAGCATTCATATCCACTTGAGGCTCTAGCAGAAACACCACCAAGTTCTTCCATCGCCATGTTCCATGAGACAGACTTTCCTCCTCTTGTCCGAGAAAATTCCAAACTCTCATTTCCTGCTCTAGAGGAATTCATTGATCCACAAGGCATATATAGGCATGCTCCTAAAATACCTGCCTCCACTGATGTGGATGAACATGGAAGACAGAAAAGAACTCCTGTTGCTGAAACCGTCCTAAATTGGCAATCGGAGACTCTTTTGGCACATAACAATGTGTTCAAAGCAATTGATTCCAAGATTGTAAAAGTGCAACAAGATCTTCGAAGATATGATGAAACTACCAAAAAGATGCTTTCCGATTTCCAAAAGAGGCTCCACACCTTGGAATCCGAACAACATCTGGGGTATCATTATCTCGAAAGCCCCAAAGCAGAAATTGAGAAGCTCAAAAGGCAGATCCAACTCCTTGAAGAAGGAAAGATCGATCCTTTCAGTCTAGCATAGACATAGTATTTGCCTGGGATAAGTACACTAATGGTGCCATAAGTTGTGTACAACGCTCACTTTGGTACCAAAAGTTTCCGCCGGATCACTTAAGTGCCAAATCGGAGGAAAAACGATCACTTTGGTGCCACTGGCGAGAAATTCCGGCCAAAATGATTACGTGGCATTTTTATTTAAAAAAAAAATTCGACAACTCTTAATATTGTCCACGGTGGATGGCAAAAAACGACGCCGTTTCCTTTGCTTCATAAGAAACGACGTTGTTTTACCATTCCACGTGGATTACCTACAAAACGATCGTCGTATAATGGATTCACTACGGTAAAAAACGACGTGGGCCAAAAACGGTGTTCGTATAGGATTCTCGCTCGACGCCGCCGGCCGTAGCTCGCTGACCCACTGTCATTCACTCGCCCGCCGTCGCTCGGCCACTGCTGTAGTTGCGCCGTCGTTCACGTTCGTTCACTGGCTGCGTCCTCAACTCTCGCTCACTCAGGTTTGTCATGTTCTCTACGTGGGTCAATTTAGTGAAAAATTTAGGGTTCCGACGAGCAAGTTAGGGCGTGGAGGGCAAATTAAGGGCTCGGCTCAGGGGGAAAGTGGTGGGGAAAGTGGTGGGGACCGAATAGAAGATTTGAGCGTTTTGTCGTTCATTCGCTTTCTTTTGTGGGGACCGAATAGAAAAATAGGGCACGAAGGGGAAAATGGGGCTCGACTCGGGGGGAAACAGTGGTGGGACCGAATTTATTTAATTAATTGGATTGCTTCTGTGGGGGAAATAGGGGGACCGAATGTGATTGAATTGAAAAATGGGTAGTGGGACCTCACTTTGTTTATTCAATTCGGTTTCTTTTGTTTCTGTAAAAGTACCGAATTGGGGAGATTAGTCGCATTTGTTTCTTCACAACAAAATGACAAGGACCTGCATGTGAAGTTGCTGATTCTGTCATGTGGTCCCAATAAGTAATGACATTTGTTTTTTTTTTCATTGGGTGCAGCATCGACATGGATGCGAATCAGGTAGGCATCATTGTTTGCTATGGTGGAGAGTTTCTTATTGGCACCGATGATTGGGGATATATTGGTGGAAATGAAGGTACTATTTATGTCAATGTTTGGAAGCCATCATATATTGATTTTCTGAGGGATTTGGTGTATTTTTTACGATGCAAAGTGCAAAAACTACATTACTGTGTTCCTGGGAAGGAATTGAAGGATGGCTTGAGATTTTTTAATGACGATAATGGTATTAAGGATATCTTTACCATTATCTTAACGGCGAAGAAGCTAAGGTATATGTTGAGTATTATAGTGATGGTGAGGATGAGGATGATGATGAGGATGGTGAGGATGAGGATGAGCAGACCACCACTGAAAGAGGAGAAGTGAGGGATCCTATTCAAGCGAGTAATCAGGTCGGGGATGAAAGAGATGAAAGGGAGAGAACTCACATTGATAGAGATGAACAAACAGTGACATGTCCTGAAAGCTTGGGTGAAGATTTGGGTGAAGATGTGGGCGATGAAGACTTCATTGGATTAGAATGGGAAATTGCTTTATCCAGTGAATCGGAAGATGAATATTTTGCTTCAGTAAATTTCCCAAGTGACGAAGATGATGATGAACTCGCACATTCAAGACAAAAGCAAAGGGAATTTCTGAGAAAAAAACTTGCACCTTCCGAGCCAGTAAATGGGAATGGAGTTCCAGCTGAAGATAATAGAAGTGAAGATGAAGAAAGCTGTGGCGATGAAGTTGTTGGTTCGGAGAATGAGCTTGACAATGATGATGAAGAACCTGCTCGTCGAAGAAAAAGTAAGTACCCTTGCTATGATCCGACTGTTGATAAACCCATTTTGCCTGTGGGCATGAGATTTGACGATGCCAAACAGTTCAAGGAAGCTGTTTTGAATAACTCCATTGGTGAACAGAGGAGTGTTCAATTCATTAGAAACACGAAGGAATTTGTGAGAGTTAAGTGCTCACAACCCAATTGTCCATGAAAGCTCTATGGCGCGATGAGTAAGAATGAGTCATTCCAGATTAGGTCCTTGTAGGAGGAGCATACTTGTCCAATTATCTTTAACAATAAAAAGGTAACAAGTGTGTGGTTATTGAAGCATTTTTTCAACACTATCAAAGCAATGCCCGAGATCAAGAGTCCTCAATTTCAATAGTTAGTGAAAGAGCAAGTAGGGGTTAATGTGTCAAGGAATCAATGCAAGAGAGCTAAGATGAGGGTGATGAAAATACTGATGGGTGAGTATAAGGAAGAATATGCGTAGGTATGTGACTATGCTGGCGAATGCATATTTCTAAACCCATCTAGTAGGATGTATGTAGAGGTTGTGGAGAGGCTATTCCCGGATCTTGGGCCTAGATTTGATAGATTTTATGTTTGTTTTGATGCATGCAAACGGGGCTTCTTGGCTAGTTGTAGAAGAGTTATAGGATTGGATGGATGCTTTCTAAAGGGTTTGTGCAAGGGGGAGTTGTTGGCTGTTGTGAGGAGAGATGCCAATAATCAAATGTTTCCGATAGCTTGGGCGGTGGTGAAGATAGAGAACAAGGATATTTGGTCCTGGTTTCTCAAAAATTTAATGGCTGACCTTGAGATAACCGATGGGGGTGGATGGGCATTCATGAGCGACCAACAGAAGGTAATTTCATTGTCAATTAATTCACTCCATTTTAATATTAATCATTTGCATATTTTTCCTGACTTGTATTTATTGGTTTGAATTTTTGTAGAGACTTATTCCTGCATTGGTTGAGTTGATGCCACATGCTGAGCATAGAATGTGCGCGAGGCACATATATGTAAATTGGTCGAGGAACTTCAAAGGAGATAAGCTGCAGAAGTAGTTCTGGCAGATAGCAAAAAGTACCAACATGGTTGATTTCAGATTAGCCAAACAGGGATTGTTGCAGCTAACAAAGGAAGGTTTTGATGCACTCTTCCAGACAGAAGCTAAGCACTAGTGTCGGGCCTTCTTAAGCAAATAGTTCAAATGCGATATCATTGATAACAACTTCAGTGAAGCTTTCAATGGCAGAATTTTAGAGGCCAGGTGCAAATCAATCATCAGCATGCTTGATGATATTCGAGTGATGGTGATGACTAGACTGCATAGGCAAAGAGATGAGGCTACGAAATGGACTAGAGACTGTGGCCCTAGGATTATGAAGAGATTGGATGCAAACATTGCTGCTAATAGGTTCTGCCATCCGGTTTGAAATGGAGATAATGGATATGAAATTATTCAAAATCAGGATAAGTATGTTGTCAACCTGGATAGAAGAAAGTGTTCATGCCAAGCTTGGCAACTGAATGGAATTCCCTGTGCCCATGCAATTTGTGCTATTCAGATGAAGCAAGAAAACCCAGATGATTACCTACATGATTGGTACAAAAAAAGCTCATACCTTGCTTCATACCAATTCATGATGCAACCTATTAGAAGTAACAAATTTTGGGAGCCAACAAATCATGAAAGCCCTCTACCTTTGCCGCTGAAGAAGCAAATTGGAAGGCCAAAAAAGAAAAGAATAATGCAGCAGGAAGAGGCATCAAGTCAGATGATGAGTAGGACTGGCTCAAAGATGAAATGCTCCTATTGCCGCAAGGAAGGGCACAATAAGAAAGGTTGTGAGCTGAAAAGGCAGCATCAACAGCAAGATGTAATGGTTGAAGGTAGGACAGAAGGCCCTACTGAAGAGCTTCTTGTTGGGCCTAGTGAAGGTAGGACAGAAGGCTCTACATTAATGCCTACTGAAGGGCAAATAGAAAGCCCTGCTGTAAGGTAAGTATCCTCTTTACCTCAGTAACTTTACATTTCCTATTCGATAGAGTTTGATGGTTGACCATGTGTATTGGCTTCTCTTGTACTTTTCCTCTATTATGCACTTGTAATTTGATAAGTTTTCTCAATTTGTTTCGACCATGAAAATGAGTAGATGTCTAATTATTCATTGTAGTTGGTCATGATCCTGATATAGTACATTGTTGTAAGGCCTTCTAAAGGGCCAGAAAAAGGCCCTGTTGTAGGCTCAAGTGTAGGGACAGGGACTGGAACAGGCAGGACAGCAACAACAACAACTGAGTCCACTGTTGAGCAAACGACAAGAAAAAATTTCCTATAAGTTGTACATCGTTGTGTTTGTCTTTTATGGGCTGAATTTTAAGTTTGTTATGTGTTTCTCAGGTGAGAAGATGAGCTACACAAATTGCAGAGGCTGCTCCCCCATCTGTTGCTGCTGAAAATGATGCACCACAGCGAACAAGAGGGACTCTTGGAAAAAGATTAAGACAATATGGTTATGGGATTTACACAAATGAACGAACTGGAATGATTATTTTGAATGTAAGATTTGTAGGCCTTATGCATTTAATTTGTTGTACTTCAATTCATTTGATTGATAATATCGCTATGTTCTTGTAGCCTGGGAGAACTTCAGAGATACTTCTCTCTCAAGGTGGGCCAACTCAAGAATCAAGGGTGCAGCCAAAGAAGAGTGCTCCAAAGAAGAAGTCAGTGCGTATAGCTGCAAAACAGCTATCCAAACAGAACCCAGCACCAGTTCCATCTCAACCAACGATTGGGCACGATAGTGATGATATGGACCAACACATGACACGTGCTAGAACAAGAATAGCCACCGTAAAAAACAAGGAAAATGAGGTGACAGAAAGCCCAGTTAAAGAACCTGCACATCCAGTTCGAAAGAGTGCTCGGATTATGAATCAATTCAAAGCTCCAAGATGAAAAGGAGATTAGGGTGTTGTCCATATTGACTAATAGGAGGGTGTTGGACATGGTCTCTTTTTATGTGGTGCTGTTGATGGGAGGGTGCTGGACATGGTCTCTTTTTATGTGGTGCTGGACATGGTCTCTCTTTTTATTTTTTTTTTAGGAGGGTGCTGGCTATTATATCACTGATGGTAGTTGCTGTCTCCATATTACCATTGGTTTTTTTTTTTTTTAAGAGGGTACTGAACCTTCAGTGATTGGGGAGTGAAGTTCATGTTTTTCTTTTCTTTTGTAAACAATCAATCAATGTCAATGACAATAGCTGTTTCTGTTATTTTCTCTTGGCTTGGTTTCGGCTAATTGCTATCAGTTATGTTGTATATTTTTTTGCTGTTGGTGCATTTCTTATGAGGTTGCTGTTATTTTTAGATTTAGATGTGTGCATATAGTGTTGCTGGTTAAAGTTGTTGATGCTATTTGTGGGGTTCTGATTGTATGTGCTGGAACAAGATGCAGTTTTGGATGCTGGTGCATCTTGTTGCAAGGCTGTTGTGTTGCAAGAAGATGCACTAGCAACCCAACTGGTGCAAGAACAATATGTAAGATGCACCACGACTAGTGCAAGTTTGAAATTGGCACTCAAGCGATCACTATTTACAACTTGTGCAATAAAAGTGATCACTTTGTAATCGCGACTGACACTTAAATGATCTCTTTTATAAAAACTTGGCACTCAAGCGATCACTATTTACAACTTTTGGCACTGAAATTGTCAATCGTTAATTTGCCACCATCCCTTAATTTTGCCATGGTTTGCAGTTGCAACAAACCAACAAACCAGCAAACCATTACAACGATAAAAATGCAGCAACCATTCTATTTGAAGCAAAAACTAATCAAAACAAACATTGACAATACACAACTAAACAATAAAAAGTGCTAAGAACTAATGCATTCCAACTCCAACCTTCCATTTCGTCATGGTTTGCAGTTGCAGCAAACCAACAAACCAGCAAATCAGGAGGGCAAATAAAAAATGCAGCAAGCAAACATTGCATTTCTGAAGTGCTCACACTTAATGCATTCCATCTCCAACCTTGCATTTCTACCATGGATTACAACAAAACTTTCTGCTTCATACAAAAATAGTAGACATATAAACTTCGACTATGGTAGACATACAAACTTCTTCTCATTACTCACTTCACATTTGAATAAATTACCCAAGAGAATAAGAACACAATCAACGCTCGATAAAAGTTTCGTTCAATTTTCAGCCTTGAAATCTCCCTCTTCAAATGGTCGACCAGAGATGTTAAACCCTTCATTTGAGCTTGTATTGAGTTGACATCCTCCAACTCGTCCGTTAACGCAGGTGGAGGTTGATTTCGGTCTTCAAGTAACTCAAGGATCACATTTGTCGCTCGATCAGAGAAATTCCTATCAACCCATTTGAAATATTTGTACTTCGAGCCTTCTCTATATCTGCCGCACCCATGAAATCTTCTCCCGGGATTCAACCGAGTCTAAGATGTTCTTCTCAGACTCGGTAACCCACAATAACAGTAACACTCACCATCTAATTCGCTTTTTTTTATAGGAATGTGAGCCGCTGCTGAAGCTTCTACCCTCCATTCGCAAGAGCGAGCTGATAACTTTGAGAGAAAATCGAAGTATGCACTCGAATTGGTCGAATTGGGGATTTAGGGTTTTCAATTTCCGATTCTACTCGAATTTGGGGATTTAGGGTTTCTTATTTGGGGGAAAAGACGCTAAACATCATCGTTTTGTTGTTTGCATGCTGATTGTATTCTCCGGCGATCCACGTCGACTTCAAATATTAATAAAAAAATGACACGTTGGATTTCCGGCCAACCAGATCGGAGTTGGCACCAAAGTGAGCGTTTTTTTAAATTTTTGGCAATTAAGTGATTCGATTGAAACTTTTGGCACCAAAGTGAGCGCCATACACAACTTATGGCACCATTAGTATACTTATCCCGTATTTGCCTCCACCACCTCTATCTTTGCTGCCCTCATAGACGTTCCTATTAGACAAGAAACAAATGTCACGCCCCGATTCTTGGGCATGCACACATTCTTCTACTTGGTTGATTTTAGAATGCGATATCCCAGGACTATGTATCGCCGACCCTTTCATTATTAATGGCACATGCGGAAGTAATTATAAATCCCAGACAATCAAATAATGGGATAGAAAAGTAATGCTATATTTTTCATATTGAAATCCATAACCATACTTTTATATAGAGCATAACTCACAGAATTTCACAAACTATTCATGACTTTCTAATTTCACTATATTCACATATAGACAGGATTTACAAAAGAGGATATGATCTTAGTTCTCATCCGGGTCGTACTCAGGATCATCCTGATCCCCTTCTGACTCTTTTTCACTAAGCTCATTTCCTTCAAGCTCTTCATCTTTTTCTGGCCCGTCGTCCTATTCTGGTTCCTCATCCTCAGGCTCATTTACGAACTTGAAATGTTGTCCCACAACCGGGATGAGACTATATCTCAGTAAGTTCTACCACACTAAGACTCTATTAGGAAACCAATACACCACATGGTTGCCTAAGCACAGCACGAGTCAGAAGACTTACCTTGGCATCAGTTCTAACCTGCAATTCAAGGTTATGTACAGATGCTTCATAAATCACATCGAACAGTCAATCAAATCATGACATCACATCAAATCATTGATCAATTGACCTAGTCGATTACATGTCAGTCAAACCTCTTCTAGGTCATTCACATCCTACTGTATAATCTCCAATAGTACACTCAGTCACAGAGCTATAGTAATGCTATCGGGCGTCGTTTTCGCCAAGGTGACGTATGCAATGGACAACACTAGTGTGTTCTTTAAGGCGCCGTTTTCACCAGTGATATCCTTAATCACCGAACCACGTATGTCCATAATGATGCATGTAGTAGACAGTACTCGTACGTTCTTTAAGGTGCCGTTTTCATCAGTGATTTCTTTATCACCGAACCACGTATATCCATACTAATGCAAGCAATAGGCAGCACTCGTGCGTTCTTTAAGGCGCCGTTTTCACTAGTGATTTCCTTATCACCGAACCATGTATGTCTATACCTCGTACCTGATCGGTCTCAGCCAAGAGTATTCTCAATTCAATCTCCCGATTCTTCTCGCTTTACAACTCATTAAAGCATTATAAATGCTAAATAACCATACTCGGCTATCTACCGATCAATCATTCAATTTCAATCAATTAAGGAATAATTCCTCAAATTGCACAATTAATTCAATTAAGCACAACGTAGAGCTCAAATAAATAAACAGATTGCACTACGACAATCAGCACGAAATTCCGTTCGTCGGCTATCCTTGCCTAATTTATGAAAAATAAATAATTAAATAATTAATTTCGAAAATTAATAAATAAATACTAAAAATCCAATTTAGGCCCGTAATGCCTAATTGAAGCCCGATAAGGGTCGGGAAAAATCCCGAGATGCATTCAATAAATAGTATATACAGTTCTCTAGCTAAGTACACTAACCACCTAACTAATATGCAATGCAATTAACTAATAATCACTAACCCATTCTAATCTAACCACCTAATCCTACTTAATTAACACTAATCAACCCTTAAACATAATTAGTATACTAAACAAGGATTAGTGAGATTACCCACTTGATTAAAAGCGGGGATCGGGACACCGTGACGGCGGTTGAAATTGGCTTTCGACGACACCAGTGGGCTTGGACCGGGCCTTAAACTTGGGCCCAACAAATCTCAGCCCAATTGAGATTTGTTCTTACACTGGACTGGGCTCACTCTTGGGCTTGCTGCGGCTGGGCTGTTACTTGGGCTTTTCTGTCTTGAAAATGGGCTGAGGACTGTTGGACTTGGGCCTGCTGAAAATGGACTAGAATAACACGAACTGGACTTGATGGAGAGTTGGGCCGGAATTGTTGGCTTCGCTGGGCTTGAGATGGCCCCCAACTGGACCAAAGAAGCACTAGAAGCTACTGAAGAAGCCCACGTGGAAATGAAGCTGCTTCGGCCTTAAATGGCGTCGAGCTGAGGGAAACGATGGCAAGCTGGCAGCTGGAGTTTCGTTGGATGCTGCTCGGTAAACAAATCAATGGGGCGAGTTGCTGGAGTTGACCGGTGTGTTGGCAGCGTGAGGACGCTCGGTGGATCTCGCGGCTTCATGGCAAGGGAATTAATCAAAGGAGTTGGGGCTTGGACGCATGGAAGAGGGGACGCCTGGCAGCTGTTGCTCGTGAAGAATCCGTTGGTGGAGGCGTGCTGGCAGAAGCTGGGATGCTGGCAGACACTCGTGAAGATGGAGGGTGATGGTGGAGACGGCCGTGTGGCTTTGGTGAAGGAGCAGAACCGAGGAGGGGCGATCTTCAAGAGGAATGACTATAGAGATTTTCAGTGGGCTGCTCGGTTTTCTCTTTAGTCCACCGGTCACACAAGATGGAGGGAGTAGAGGAGATATGGCCGGTTGAGAGGGTGTGAGGGGGAGAAGAAATAGGGATGAGTGATGGGGGCCCCTTAAGCTTGATTTTTCCACAACAAATATCCTCTTTGTCCCCTCATCTTGATCCAAAGCCAAAGCTGTCTCCCACCAGCATATTTTCAGCCTAATATACCCCTTCTAGAGAGTTGAGTTGGTCCATAAGTCACCACTTGTGGGGACATACGAATTTCCTAGCAAAAGGCTTCAATTGCTCACCAATTCTCTCTTGATTCACTCTCATTTGGCCTCCATAATTTCAATTGACATCTCAATTATCAAATTGATAATTTTCCTCACCTATACATCCATCATGCATCTCAATTTTGCCACCAAAAACCATCTTCGGCATTTTCTGCATAAAAACGACCTTGTGACGACTCTTTCCCAAAAAGTGTCGGGTGTTAGAAAAATATTATGAAACTGAATCGACACTTCTAGAATTTATTGTGATATGACAGAATCTTTAATTTCTGAAATCGGACTCGAATCGGCGGTTAATATCCATTTGGCGCGTTTTTTAGCATGACCTAGACTATTAGGTAGTTTTCAGAACTTTTTAGGGCAAATGACTTGTGGTCGATTTTCTTTTAACCACTAGGAACCCACTCAACTCAATGGCGACTCTCAATTGTCGTGAGAATCTCGAGGATTCAATTACGGACACGGGGTACCAAAATGACTGTAAAATCATATTAGTGTCGGTCGACGAGAATTTTCCAATTTAGTGGAGTCACCCACGATTGGCCACACATCTCAGTCGAACAGACTTATTTCTGATCTCAAATCGATTTTTAACTGTATCGTAATGGCCTCTAAAGATAAGCACGGTCGAGAAGCCGATTCCTGATCGAATTCTCAAGTCTATTTGCTTGAAAGTCCTTAATAGCTTCCCCAGCTAGTCTAGTTATCTCGAGAGTGATCGGCTCTGAGAATAGCCCTATAGACGCGTCAATGAAATGCCCGATTAATTCAGTAGAAAACATATTGAAAAATTCAGAATGTCACAACAAATGTGGTATAGATGCGAAATCGCCTTAAGGAATTGGACCGAATAAGGAAGGAGAAGGGAAAGGAGAAGATGCCTACAGAATCTTCACTTGTTATAAAGGAGAAACCAGACTAGATGATGTTATCCAATCCGTTGGAATCCTTCCTAAAGGATTTGGGCAATCAGGAAGAACAACCTGATCTTGCCATCTAACAATCTGATCCTGTCATTCCAACAGATCAGGTTCTATTTTCATCTGAACCAGCTTTTCTAGACATCTTTGCTATTGAATCAGATTTGGTATCCCTCTCATCCTCATCATCCTTTTCAATCCCTGCCATTGATTCATTTCCTATTGCACCAATAACTTCATCAATATCCATGGCCGATCCTCCAAACTAGAATATGGAATCATACCCTTCTGAACCAGAGGTTGTTTAGCCAAACAATCCCTCTTAGCCTATGTCTACTACATCAAAACAATTTTTTTACTGTTGATGATATTCCCCATCACAAATGACTAGAAAGACTTAAAGAATTCCATACCTGGCTAAATGCCCAATCTCTTACCAATCATGATAAATATGATGTCTTGTTTGGTTTTGTCATAAGATTTACAGGTAGCCTCAAACTTTGTTGGAAATTAGTAATGGAACAAGACCAACTTCATTTTTTACTCTCACCTGACTTTGGTCATGCCATTACCCTCCTATATCATTTCTTTGTTAGAAAACCTTGTAATCTTCAAGAGCTTAAAAGAAGAGAATTTTTTGAGAGAAGATGCTGCTCTCTCCAGAAAAAACACCTTGATAAACATTATCAAGAAATGCTTAAGCTCTTTTATGGTATTGGAGCTGATCCAAACCTGAAGCATGTTTTCTTGACTTCTATTCCCAAAGAATTATCTCAAATGGTTGAGAGAGTTTTTCTAAGCAAAAATAGGAGGATTGAGGATATTCCATTGGGAGAAATACAACAAGAAATCCATTTGTGCCTCGAAGATCTGTGTATAAAGTGCCAAATGGTCCAGACCTATATCACAAACAACAGAGAGCTTGATATAGCCTGTTCTCGCAAGAAGCTAAAGATCAAATGCTCTAAGCGAGATTGTGATGGTTCTTGTGGAAAATCTTCTAGAAAAAAGAAGCATTTCAAGAAGCTCTGGATAAAGAGATCTAAGCATGGCTTTAAGCACTTTCGAAGAAAGAAGAAATGACGATATCTACGCAAAATGAAAGATCGCTCAGGCCACAAGAAATCCAATCGATGCTTCATCTGCAATCAGAAATGACATTTTGCCAAAAATTGTCCCCAAGCAAAAAAATGTTAGAATCATCTGATACATTATATAGAGAATGAAACTGGTATTTCTCTTGAAAATGATGATATCGAATCTTTATTTTCTGCGGATGAAGAACCATCTGAACAAACTCTTTGTGTCATCCCTTATTACCAAACTCCTAGTGAAACTGATTCTGATTCAGATTCTGAAGATATCTTTCACATATCTCTCACTTTTTCAGAACAAAACATTGACATATTTTCAAGCCAAATTCATTGTCCCCATTTCCCTGTGAAAATCTTTACTTCAAAGTTTGCCAAGCCTATCACTATCATTGCCCTCATAAACACTGGAGCAAGTTCTTCAATCTTAGATACTAAAGTTCTTCCTGAAGAATATTGGACCCCCTATGTTCAATATTTCAACTTTACCTTAGGAGATACTTTTTCCACGAATGTAAGAACTACCCAAGCAACCATCCAGTTTTTCCCACAGTGTTCCATAACCACAAAAATCTTTGATTCTAGTCTACCCAACAAAGATTTAATTATTGGTTGGGACATCATGACTTAGATTTCTCAACTTCGTATCATTCTTGGAAAAAGTCTTAAGTATAAGGACCGATTATCTAAATTCGTCAATATTCAAAGACTTTTTTCCATTCAAATGAGTCTGTTAGATTTGATCATGCAAAATTTGTTGGAATCCTGTTCGGAATCCCATTCTGAATTCGCTCAAAAGTGTTCACATCCTTTATGGGAAAATCCAAAGTTCTCTGTTCGCCTTTCTTTAAAAAAAAAAATGAAGATATCAATCTAACCAAAGCGAGTCACATGTGAATGAAGCCAGGACACTTGGTTTCAGCTCAAAGGGAATGCTCGGAACTATTGCAGCAAGGCCTTATTGAAATCTCCAACTCTCAATGGGCTTGTGAAGCCTTCTATGTCAACAAGCGTGCCGAGCAGAACAAAGGAAAAATGAGATTGGTAATTAATTATCAGTCTATTAACCTTTTTCTCCAAGATAACAAATTCCTTTTACCCTCTAGAAATTCTCTCTTTACTAGATTAACCAAGGCCTAAATCTACTCCAAATTCGATCTCAAAGCCGGATTTTGGCAATTGGGCATTTATCCTGAAGACAGACCCAAAACGGGGTTTTATATTCCGAACCAACATTTCCAATGGAAGGTTATTCCTTTTGGCCTAAAGGTAGCACCATCCCTTTTCTAGAAGGTTATGTGTCGAATTTTCCAACCAATCCTGCCAAGTGCAGCAGTATACATCGATGATATCCTACTCTACAGTCCTAATGAGCAGTCGCACTGCTAACTTCTTGAACAGTTCGTAGAAATTGTGAAAAAGCATAGGATCATGCTTTCTCAAAGAAAAATGAACATTGCCCAGACAAAAGTTGAATTTCTTGGTATGCACCTTAACAAAGGGACATACTATCCAGGGCCACACATTGCTCAGGAATTGTTGAAATTTCCTGGAGAGAACTTTACAACAAAGCAAGTTCAGTAATTTCTTGGGATAATTAATTATCTCAGAGACTTTGTTCCAAATCTTGCAAAAAAACTGCTAATTCCACTATAATCAATGCTGAAGAAGAATCCCTCACCTTGGGGAAAATCTTAAACTAAAGCAGTTGCTGAACTTAAGGTGATTATGTAATCTCTTCCTCCATTACAAATCCCATCAACATGGAAGAGAATTCTCTAGACAGACGCCAGTGATGAATACTGGGCAACTATCTTGTTCAAAGAAATTGAAGGTAAGCGTCATCTGTGTGCTTATAAAAGTGGAAAGTTTTTCCAAGCTAAAATGCATTATCATTCCACTTTCAAAGAAATCTTGGCGGTGAAAAATTGAATAAAAAAGTTCGAATTCCATCTCATTGGCCATCACTTCCTAGTAGAATTAAACATGGCATCTTTCCCTCAGATGACCAAATTTAAACGGAAATAGATTCCAAATTCTCAACTGCTTAGATGGGCTAAATGGTTTTCAAAATACTCTTTTGAGACCAAACACATTGCCGGAAAGAAGAATGTGCTTGTTGATTTCTTGTCAAGACCAAAAGCACCAGCAGAAATCAACATGTACATCATGAGGCATGCTTTCCATACTTTTCATCACAATGAGAAGTATAAGATTGAAAGAATATGAGACTGACCAAGCTAGCGATATCCCTAGGAGATTGTGGAACAAATCCAGAATGACAGCCTCATTGAAAATCTGGAAAAACTCATGTGGCAATGTCATATAGATCTATTCAAACTCAAATGAGGTTCGATTATTTATCCTTTTGGACTAAATTCGGACTATCCGTTCATACATCCCCTTATTTGGAAGGAAGATGATTTCCCTGATCAACTCCGTTGGTTATTATGGTACTTAACCAATAAGTACTTAATAGCTATTGAAATCCCAACTATAAGATTCATTGCCAATCTCACTAGGATATTTGGACTTGGTAGAAGAAACATTGAAAAGGAGAGTGACGGAAATCTCTTAGATTTCCTCAATTGGTTTTATCCTCCTACTCATTGGAAATATCTCTTGCAAAAAGAACTGAGAACCACACAACCAAACCCTGAGGTCTATATTATTTTGTTTTTTCGACGACCATGGGTTTTTGTAACAAATAATGGCAACATTACCAATGCCCCTCAAACTATAGGTACCACATCCTATAAACCTCTACCACACAGTGCAGAAGCTCGGATCCACAAATCTTATCCAGGACCTGTTGGTTGTTGTGAGCACCAGTACTGTGAACTCCAAAGAGTCTTGTGCCAAGAAAATGAAACCATTCCTGAAGATGCATGGAACTATAATGTACCAATTACATGTGATCATTATAGCCTAGCACCAGAAGCCAAATAAGCACTTGAGGAATTCAGACAGGCTGCATCATCATAGGAGCATGAAATGACAGACACAGATGACATTGCACAGTCCTCTCAAGACCCCTATGCTAAATGGGGATGTCCTTTTTCCCAAGACCCCTATGATCAAGGACCTTTGTCCTTATCTCAAAGCATGGACACATCCTACTATGCTCAGCCATCCAACTGGCCTCAGCCAAACATTCTTGCCAACACTACAAGCTCCTCCCTGAATCAAGAAGAAGCATCCTCGTCAAACCAGATTCTCTCACCAGATTCACTTGAAGCACTCTAGCAAAAATATGAAGAAAACCTTCTGGCAATGCACAGTTCAGATGACTCGGTCGTAGTGCTCGCGATGGATGAGACCGCTGACTATACAAGACCACTGTTTGTACAAGATCATTGTAGCAAGTTACTGTTTATTTTTTTGTAGCAGTAGGTTAGAGAAATCACCATTCACTGTCACTGCTCATACCGTGCGAATAATTCCCTACCGGAAATTTCCGGAGCCTCTGTTTGTTTTGGACCCGTGAGCATGGTCATTATTTGTGTGTGACCTCTTATTGCCTATAAAAGGTAATGTTGATGTAATGTGTTGGGCAGAGTCTCTTGAAGTAAAGTAAGTGTTTTGTGAAAAATCTCTATAGTTTTCTAAACTCATCATCTTTTTCTCCAGCCTGGTAGGATTTTCTGAGAAATGTAACTCGGATAATTAGAAATGTTACTATTCTGGTTCTATTTGAGTGTCTCTAGACTCTGAACTAAAGGGCATAGTGGTTTTCTGCTAAAAGGCTGTCCTTGAAGGGTTTAAACGGGAGTTGTTCGCCCACTATGAGAAGGCTTACCTGCAGGAAACTGACTCCGTCTTCTCTGATTCTAAGTCTAGGTCTTCTCAATGCATGTGATAATGATTGAGGCCCGGGCTAGGTTCTCTAGAACTGAAGGCATGAAATAGAAGGGATATGTAGGCATTGTATCGTTCACGATCCACTGTCACTTGTACAAATTTTCCCCACGTTTGGAGGAGCTTGGTGGATGGGGGGGGGGGGGGGGGGCGTTGTTTGACCGTGCCTTGAGGCTGGCGAGGCAGGGACCCAGGATTCTCGGTCGAAATTTCTTCGTGTCTTGTCAGCAACTTGGAGAAGACCGGAGATCTAAACGTGCTGAGTAGCGTTGAAAGAGGAGGAGAGAAAGAGTGCCAAGTGCGTGACACTTGTGGAGGGAAGGAGATCCTAGAGGGAAGTCATGACTTCGAAGCCATTGACAACCCGGTTAATCCTTGCTTTACGGAAGAAGAAAATAAACGGTTGACTTATCAAGTCATAGGCCAATGCGGCATCATCGATTGCTTTCGGATATTTGACATTCGACTTCTTTTCTTTCACACCTTTCACATCGAAGGGTGATGTCGGCATCCGAAATTTGACGTTTAGTTGAGTTTGGACAATATTCAGTAAAGTAAATCAAGATATCCACTAAACCTGGAGGACTAATTGCACACCTTCCCATACCGAGGCCAGATTTTTCTCGCCCACCTTTAAGGACCTTCTTGCCTTTGTCCACCTCGCACATGTTTACCACAGGAGAATAATGCACAAAAGGGTCACTGATTAGTCTCGCTGATTTTGACATAGAAAAGTACAGTTCGCTGCTCAATCGAATACTCACATCAATCAGAATTTTCGATTATGTTAACTTTTAACTTGTCGTGTGAAACACGTCAATAGATTTTCATAACAAAAATTCATCGTTTTTCACGAGTAATTTTCTGGTCATAATTTAACAAAATGTTTAAATTTGCGATGAATATTGTTCTTACATTTATTAAGCATATAATATATATACATGACTTTTAATAAAATCCTATCCCTTTTCACACTTTCACTTAACTTTTAGAAGATACTCGTTCTTTTAAAGTATAATGTAGTATGCATGTATAGAGCACATGCCTTAATGTACTTTGGAAAGATTACTTCGATTTTCAATTTAGTTAACATCTTTTCATTTATTAATCAACGAAATGCCAATTCAATTGTCATTTATAAATCAAGGTTATGGTAGCGTCACAACCTATCAATGCACAAAAATGTAGTTTTCTTTGATTTATTTTTAGATAGCGGGCAAATGTGAGTTTTTTCACAAAATCTTGTAATTCAAAAGGTCATTTTTTGTTTGTTTGTAAGTTTTCTCATTCGTAATATGGTCTGTATATCTACACGATGACATAATTTTCGAGTATTATCAAAGTAAAACCAAAATTTTTGTCACGTACTTTTGAGAAGATTGACGGTATTTACTTATTCGTATCCACAATCATGTAATCTCCATCCCTTATATCAGTAACAGAGGAAAGGAGCTCATGCCCGCAGGTCAGCACTAATTTGTTGCCTGGATCACCCACGACTCAAATTATACGGGGAGTACACGAACATCTTTCATCATTTATTACAAGAAGTATACATGTCACAATTAGGAAGCCACGGAATCGAAATCATAATAGCAAGACTATGAGAGTATTTTGATGCCGCATTTTAATTGGATTTGAATTCTCAAGAACCTTATTCTTATTTCGTAGGATGTACTTTCAAAAGGCTGTAATTACATTCTTTTGAACTTAGATCCCATTTCCCGTGAAGCAAACGATGCTTCTATGGTGATGCGATTCTACATAATGTGTGGCCAAGTAAACGTGTTATGTACTATACGTTTTTCATTTCTACGAATGCCTTACAATACAAATACATTTATATCAGACTCTGGACGGTGACCAATGATATTACAACTTGATATGGAAGCTCCGCAGGATTGAGCTGATGAAAGCTATTCATGGTCAAGTTTATATGCCCGTTCCGGTATTGCTACCCAATCAGAGGATGGAAAAAGCCATGGCTCTTATTAGGGATGATAGGATGATATATCTAGCATTATTTTACTTTTGTTTGGCAAACCCTAAGTACTATTTTAAATGAGATAAAGAAAGTAGGAAGAAGCTGGCGACCCAAAACGTGGGTATAAATAGAGGTCCCTTTCTTCTCCTTAAAGACCACAGCAACACTTGGTTTTGGAGAGAGAGCTTGATTATTTTCTCAACAACTCTCACATATCCCTCACAGTCAAAAGAGGTGTCTCTGTCTGTCTGTGTGATAAGTTCATGCTTTAGCCATGCTAAACCAAGATCGCTGCGGGATATATTTTGATATCTATAATGCGATATGCATGCACATGGTGACATAACCTTAGAGAACGAGCATAGTTCATGGATATATATCGACCTTGTTCATCGATGAGTTTTGGTTTGTGGCAACTGGCAACTCATTCATCATTTTCTTGTGCGGGTTGTTTTACTTGTTCGTTTGCATGATCATCAGGAAGGACAGTACAGGAGAGTCCCGATATAGTCAGCTGAACGAAGAGAGAAAAAGAGAAGACCTCAGCATGTGGAGGCTGAAGATAGCAGAAGGAGAGGATGGCCCCTACTTGTACAGCACCAACAACTACGTGGGGAGGCAGACTTGGGAGTTCAACCGTGAGGCCGGCAACGCTGAGGAGCGTGCCGAGGTTGAGGCCACCTGCCAGCACTTCTATGACCACCGCCACCATGTCAAGCCCTGTGGCGACCTCCTCTAGCGCATGCAGGTACATAACATTAGGAGTGAGCATAGTTCTAGGGTAAAATCTGGAACTAAGAATCAGATCGATGAGAACTTGTAGGTTCTAGGTTGCAAAGTATGCATGGTAGATTCCAGATTTCAAAAAATAATGGATCTATTTCGACGGGTAGGTTCCAAGTTCTTATTTAGAGGAATATGAAACTTGGAACCTGTAATCTGTAACCAAGAACCTAGAATAAGTTTTAATGCTTTTCTTGGTTCATGTTTTTGTGCGATCTTACGATTTTCCATACTATTCGATGATAAGTGTATAATTTGGAAGCATTAATTTGAGCTTTTATTTTATGACTGAGACTTTTACTTTATTAATGTTCATATTTTTCTTGTCTTTATGGTCAGTAAATTATAATAACAAGTGGTGGTCATTAAGGGTTTTAATTAATTACAATGGTTTAATTGATAATATAGGCGGAACCTGAGTAGACCCTCGAACTGATTTTGGAACCTATAACAAGATAGATTTCAAGTTCCAAGATATGCGGAGTAGGTTCTAATTTCCAAAAATTGATGAACCTGTTTTAACAAATATGTTTCAGATTCCATATAAAACATTTACAAAACCTGAAACTGCTCACCCATACATAATATACACCACGTACTTGAACACACATACATGCCTACTCGTTCTCATGTAGCAACAGGCTTACTAAGAGGCAACTGTACATTGTACACGGGCATACATATCAAACTTGACATGGATAGGTAGAATCAATTCCCAATTACGTTAGCTAATTTTGTATTTAGTCTCAGTGACGGAGATAGCGTGCTATCCAGTTGCTGTCGGGCCTCTACTTTGAAGAAGAAGATCCATGGCCACACGCCCTCTCCTCAGGGCTCTTCTTTCCTTTCCAAAAATTTCGCTCTAGCTTTATCCCCCAAGTCCACCAAAACGTGAAAATTCTTAGTTGTGTTCTTAATATGAGCTTGTCACCATATTCTAAGAAGGAATGCTAGATCTCATGCATTAGTCGGGCTGAGCAATCGTATCGATCTCGAGACTTGGGGTTTGTAGATAACTAGTCTATATCCTCTGCTGCCCCTACTAAGGACGAGGGACAGATAGTTTTTACCGAAAGCTGTTTACAAAATCATAAATCATATCATAAACACACTTATGGAGGAATGGAATTATGTCTTCCACATACAAAAATCACTTTAGAACCTTGGTATATCATTTGTAAACTAATAGGAGAGTTGTTTGAATCCCTGTCATAATTCAAAATTTTAATTGCGTTCTGAAAATGAGAAAGACAGTAACTCTCATACGCCAATTGGAATTTAACTGTTGTTGCTTGTCATTAAGTTTAAAAATTGTTAATGTGTGGCAATACGAAGTAATGGGCAATCTACAGCTGATCCATGGTGCCTGATTTCTGGGCAGTTTCTGAGGGAGAAGCAGTTCAAGCAGACGATCTCGCCGGTGAGGGTGGAGGACGGGGAGGAGATCACGTACGACAAAGCGTCCACCGCCCTGAGGAGGACTGTCCACTTCTTTTCCGCACTGCAGGCCAGTGATGGCCACTGGCCTGCCGAGATTGCCGGGCCTCTTTACTTCCTCCCTCCCCTAGTCATGTGTGTCTACATCACCGGCCACCTCAACGCCGTCTTCCCTGCGGAGCACCGCAAAGAAATTCTCCGCTACCTCTACAACCATCAGGTTACTCTTTTTTTCGCAAAAAGAAAGACACCCAGATGGAGAAAATAGCAGAGGAACTTTGAAAGACTTAGTCTTGAAACTGTTTGTGTTTTTTGCATTAATTTTGTTGCAGAATGGAGATGGTGGGTGGGGCTTCCACATTGAAGGTCACAGCACCATGTTCTGCACGGCCCTGAGCTACATATGCATGCGCATTCTCGGGGAAGGGCCTGATGGTGGCCAGGATAATGCTTGTACTCGGGCCAGGAAGTGGATTCTTGACCGTGGTGGGGTCACCTACATACCCTCCTGGGGCAAGACTTGGCTCTCGGTACTCTCTCACTCTTCCTTCAGTAATTGACAAAAATTTGTGCTCCAGATTGTTCTGCGCAGGTGTTTGGGTGAATTGGATATGTGACATTGTGCTTGTGCATGTGTGTTGTCTTGTCACATGCTGTGTAGATTTTCGGCCTTTTCGATTGGTCTGGAACCAACCCAATGCCCCCTGAGTTCTGGATCTTGCCTTCATTCCTGCCCATGCACCCAGGTTTGTTTTTGCAGATTTTCTTGATCTTGTCCTTGATGGTATTCTATAGTAGTCTAGCATATATAATTTTGGACTATTTTCAAATTGAAAAACGCGGCGTTTTTCCTGAACGAACAAGAATATGGCATTGGCTTGTTATTGAAATGGCCACCCTTCCAGAATTCCCCTTGAAATATAGAAAGTTTCAACTTCTGTTTCGTGTGACTACGTTTCTCCTCAGTTATATGGATATGTTGTCTGAATGTCCTGTTTTGAATGATGTAGCTAAGATGTGGTGCTACTGTCGGATGGTGTACATGCCCATGACGTACTTGTATGGGAAAAGATTCGTCGGCCCCATCACACCACTTGTTCAACAGTTGAGAGAAGAACTTCATACTCAACCCTACGACACGATTTGCTGGAGAAAAGTCTGCCATCTTTGTGCCAAGGCAAGTATCCATAACAGGTCCAAGATATCGTTCTAGAATCAGATGCATTACGAGTCAGAAATTTTTTAACAAAATGACTTGAATTGTTGTTGCAGGAGGATCTCTACTATCCCCATCCCCTAGTACAGGATCTGATCTGGGATAGTCTTTACACATTTGCAGAGCCTCTTCTCAACCGTTGGCCGTTTAATAAACTTAGAGAAAAGGCTCTTCAGGTGACGATGAAACATATTCACTACGAAGATGAGAACAGTCGATATATCACAATCGGATGTGTAGAAAAGGTAATGAATACATAAATTTGAGGAGAAAGACACATTAAGTGTAAAATTCTTGCATCGTGGGAAAACCTTACTAAGAATTTGTTTTTGCTTTGGACTTGGACTTGGACAGGTTTTATGCATGCTTGCTTGCTGGGTAGAAGACCCAGACAGTGATTATTTCAAGAAGCATCTTGCTAGGATACCGGATTACCTCTGGGTTGCCGAAGATGGAATGAAGATGCAGGTTAGTAGTAGTGTCACCGAACTATGACAGAATTGGGCTTAATTCGAAATGATAGGTGCTTATGCTGCATATTTGAAAGGTGGAAGCATTGTTATAATAAGGAGAAGATTAATTTAGTAAAGTGGAACCGTCTAGAGGGAAGCTTAGTTTGGTTGTTGGCTCATTCATATGCAGAGTTTTGGTAGCCAAGAGTGGGACACGGGCTTTGCCATCCAAGCTTTGCTTGCCAGTAATATGACTGAGGAGATAGCACCGGTATTAGCTAGAGGACACGACTTCATAAAAAAATCTCAGGTTTGATCTTTGATTGTTGCGAGCATCGCTTATCTCCAAATATCTTCCTAGTTTCTTTTGCTTCCTCGCATAAACTGAAGTGCATCGATCTGTTCATAATATTCCAGGTCAAGGACAATCCTTCTGGTGATTTCAAAAGCATGCACCGTCATATTACTAAAGGATCCTGGACATTTTCGGATCAAGATCACGGTTGGCAAGTCTCCGATTGCACTGCAGAAGGTCTGAAGGTAATACTCCAATGAATGCCTTCGCTGTATCTGCAGGTTCAATCCAATCCTAAATTGCTCAGTTTCTCACTGAATCTTTCCCTGTTTATTCAGTGTTGCTTGCTTTTCTCAATGATGCCACCTGAAATTGTTGGTGAGAAGATGGAGCCAGAGAAATTGTATGACGCTGTCAACATTTTGCTTTCTCTACAAGTGAGTATACACCATGGTTTTTCTTTTTTGAGAAAGACTTGAGAAAATCTTTGATCAAACAAGAAATATTGGCTAAGCTTTGTTTGCTCTATGCATCCCAAAATCACGTTGCCAGTTAATTCTTTCGTTGAGTTTGATTATATTTACAATATCATCACATCGTCCATGAATGCCACTTGTTCCAGAGTAAAAATGGCGGATTGCCGGCATGGGAGCCTGCAGGAGCTCCAGCTTGGCTAGAAGTAAGTACTTGATAAATTTTTTGGAATTCCTTGGTGGTCCTCACGGACTAAGACATGTTTGTTTGTTCATAAATTACTATAGCGGGACTTATTCCTCATCATTTGTCACTTGCAGCTCCTAAATCCGACAGAGTTCTTTGAGGACATTGTCATCGAGCATGAATATGTTGAATGCACGTCCTCAGCTATCCAAGCTTTAGTTTTGTTCAGAAAGTTGTATCCTGGGCACATGAAGGAGGAGATTGCAGATTTTATATCAAATTCCGTAAGGTATCTGGAGAATGTACAAAAGCCAGATGGCTCGTGGTATGTTCCTCTTCCAGTGGGCATTGCTGAAGAATTCAGATAAATTAAAGAAACAGCTGACTAACTGAGCAATTCTTACAGGTATGGGTGCTGGGGAGTTTGTTTTACATATGGCTCATGGTTTGCTCTTGGAGGACTAGCGGCTGCTGGCAAGACATATAGCAATTGCGCAGCTATGCGCGAAGGAGTCGCTTTTCTTCTACGAACACAGTTGCAGGATGGCGGGTGGGGAGAGAGCTATCTTTCTTGCCCGAAGAAGGTAATTTCTAGAGGAACCTTCCACCTCATGTTTGGCTTTAGCTGTTTTAGTTGCACGCTTTTCTGGCAACACGGAAATCTTAAATTTTCTGTTTGCCAAATGGGTTGATGTAGGAATATGTACCGCTTGAAGGAAACAGATCAAATCTGGTGCAAACCGCTTGGGCTATGATGGGTCTGATTCACACGGGGCAGGTCAGTTGATGATTGTGTCGTTTTGGTCTCCATGGCATTAAACATTCTTTGGTGATAGTAAAAAATCAATATTCAATGTGAAGTTTCTGACTTTGGTTCATCTACTATCAGGCGGAGAGGGATCCGACTCCCCTGCACCATGCCGCAAAGCTGCTAATCAATTCTCAAATGGAAGACGGTGATTACCCTCAACAGGTTTGTACCTTTCAGAAAGTTGATTTCATACAGAGTTAAAATCTCAGAAAATAAGAGAGTGCGCGCCACCAATATCCTGGGAAAGAATTTCCTGCGAACTAATCGAGACAACTAGGAAAATCTAGAGATGATTATGGTCCACGCATATTATCTTACAAACAATTGGTTCAACTCCTCAAAACATCGTCAGGAACTAGTGCAAATAAAAGAAAACTGATTGAGAGGGAGAACTGATTCGGTAAGAATTGCCTTACAACCAAACAACATGATCTAAGCATGAACTTTGCATTGCAGGAAATCACTGGGGTTTTCAACAACAACTGCATGTTGCACTATCCCAATTACAGGAACATTTACCCATTATGGGCTCTCGCAGAGTATTGTAGGCAGGTTGCCTCACCGTCAACAGTCCTTTGAAGGAACAAGGCATACCATCACAGCTTGCAAATTGAGAAAACATAGATTTCACAGGAACATAAATAAAAATTAATGTATTTGGTTTTTTCTAGTATGATAAATGTAGATCCGAAGGACTTGCGGTCCTAGAATAGAGGATTGTCACACCCCCAACTCTACAAGTACAAGGGCAATGACATGTCCATCATTTCACTCAAAAAAGCTACCTTAAGCATAATTACCATCAACCCATTATCGAAATATACATCCATATGTATGATAAAGAGTCATCTGGTTACAATTTTAGAGTTTTTATAATCCATCAAAAGAATAGGTATATGTCAATCTAAGAACTAAACTCAGGAGTTCATCTGAGATATAATATCCAAAATGTCATCCTGATAATGTAAATGCTCTCATTTTACTTGCTTATGGTTAGTTGAAGAACCTGAAAAGCAAGTAAGATGAATAAAATGAGCAATCACAGCCCAATAAGTAGTACATCTTTTATATGCAGATTATTATGAAACGATATCATAACTCACAACCCAAAATCCAGTATAAAATATAAGTAAAATATCATAGTGGATAATATCTTTCCAACGAAACTTTTTACATATAAGATCAATCAACATTATCAACTCACAATAACAAGTTAATCATTAAGGTCTATTCCATTGATTAATCTCAAACAAGTCAAATGTTAATGATTCATTCCATGGACTGATCTAATACTTGGTGTCTAACTATGGTCAAATTTAACTCTGTGACAAAGGCAATCAAGTTCCCTTGGTTAGGTTTTTCCTTTCTTTCTTCTCCTCGTGCATGTTCACTGTTCTTTCCTTATAATGTTCTTGGTCCTTCTCGTTTGTTATTAACGAAGAAGGAAAGAGGAAGTCCTTAAATAATATATGTGCTAAGGCTAACATAATAATGGGCTTAAGTAGTGTAACAGCTCATTATTACAAAGATAACCGTGTATCCATAATTTATTGTTATGTAATCTAATTTGGTGTTGAAATAAATGGAAATGGTCAAATACAAAGTGGCTGAAAGCATTGGAGCGCTTACACATTTTTTTCAATTCCTTTTCTTCTGGTATCGAGTAAAAATTGTTTATGTCATTTTGCCCTTTTAATTAGAATAGGTACCGATGCAAGATTCACAAATATTTATTCATTTTAATTTTATTGTCGTTCTTTAATGACCTACTCTTTTCTCTCATCCTCTTAATGATACACGAGGCAAAATAGTTCTTTTATTTACCATATGTAGATATAGTCCATTTTATCTATATAAAAATTCTATTATGACTGCTTTTAGATCCATTAACATGCGTATACATAGATGAGGGTGTATTTATTTATTTTAATGAATCAATTTAGTGATTGAGTTCCTCTTATGGCATTTCATTAGACCGGCTTCATAAATAAGAAAGGTCCTCCTTAACTAGGTATTATCTATTGCTTCTTTTAACTTTGGACGTCTAATATGGGACTACTTTATTTTCATACAACTCACTTGAGCACTCAACATTTTCCCCCTCATATGTGAGTCTCTACCACGTTGGGCCAATTCCCCTCAATCCAAGTCCGATGTTCCTTTGCACCGACAAATTTTGACCCAAATCTCTAATTATTGCCAATCGATGCAAACATGCTTTTCACCCATGGTCTCCTCGTGGGCCTAACCGTGATGGCAATACGTACTTGATAATCACGAAGATCCGTGAGATTCCTTATATAATCCAGGATACCAATGCACATTGAGTTGCCATTGATTAACCATCATCGGTTATTATATCGAAGTGCCGTAGAAGTGCGCTACCTTCATAATACCAAAATCCAAGAGGAAGCCCAAAATTTAAGCCCATTGACAATTTAGTTAAACCTATCTTCACTAAGAAATACAATTCATTGAGTTGTCGGTCAATTAGAAATTATGGATTATTTCATCTTTCTTTGGACATCCAGTATGGGTCCTTGTCTTTTCACACCACCAACATACGCAGTTCCTCATCTCAAACACGTACTTACGTTCGGGGGGAAGTGCCCAATGCTCGGGTCTTGGACCGACGTCAAACACGCGAGGTTTAAATTTGCCTTTTGACCTATTTAAAGCAAAAAAGAATGTTGGGATTTCCCCTTTATGAGTTTTCTGAGTGACCTCTTTATGAGATATTGTGAGATAACACTTTGTGAGTTTGTTTTGAGACTAATCTGAGACTGCCAAAGACTTTAGCGATTGAGTGATTATAATTTTGTAATTCTCGAAATTCATAGTGAATTTCCTTCATGGTTGAGTCTCTGGATAGCAACACTTAGACTGAACTGTCTTTATTTCGAATGTCCTCATTGTCCCTTATTGAGTTCTCTGCAATTTCATCTCCTTGTGTTTAATATTGAATTGCACGGTCCATTAGCTTACACAATATTTTACAACAAAACAGTTGTTTATGTTGAACGATAAAGGTTAGGAATTCCCATTTTTTTCTATATTTAATTTGTATAAATATGTGTTGAGGCTAACAATACAAATTAAATGGATAATTTGTTTTAAATGATTTTGACAATTATTCGAGGAATACTTCATATTAAACTTTGGTAGATGCAGAATCATTTTAACAATAGCAAATGCAAGTAATTCTATTAAGAGATAATAAAACGAATGAAGAGATAATAGATATTGTAAACACATTATGTGATTTAGCTTATATTAAGTTTACATTCACTCTCCTAGACGAATGCGGAATCAACTTTTGTTGTCTTGGGTGGAGAGAGGATTAGACTTTTTATTTTATTTTATTTATATAAATTATCAATAGGTGCCTTCCATCAAAGTATATTGTATCTTCATAAGAGTCACGCATTTTCATAATCATTACACATTCTAATAAAAATTACACCTTTTCATAAGAGTTGCACTTTCTTACTATCAATGTTTTCTTATAGCATTCAAAAAATTATTAAATCGTTAATTAATGATATCATATGTGTCACGGTGATTCTTACAAGTCTCTCGCGGCCTCCCCATACACCGGACGTTGCAGGTCAAGTTTGATTGTGTTCAATCTTCAATAGGATCAGAAGAGTTTTGACCAGTTCGTTGGGGTAGAAGCAAAATGGGAAGAGAGCAAATAGGATAAAAGAGAGGGGAAAAGGAAAAGAAAAAGGAAAAAATAAAAGAAAATATAGACAATCGATCCGAATTGTCTATTTGCTCAGCAGCTGACAGTATCCAATTCTTAAGAGCCCAAATTTATGTATGCTGAATTTAGAGGATCTCAATCCAAAAGATATAATTTATTTCCAAAACCAATAGTTAATATACAAATGCAATCACTACGTCGAAAGAATTGAAATTCTTCGTCGTAATTGGGAGAGTTCAATAATTTTCGAATACTCTTGTGAATATCGAGGGTGGCCTATGATACCATACGATCCCTCAATGGTGGAGGATTGGTTCTTTCGTTTCATTGTTTTGTTGTCGTACTCAACTCATATTATGGGTCAGTTTCCCCTTCCCATGGGATGGATTGCATGTGTCATGGATCAATAGTTCCTTGACCACAGAAATAACCCGTGCGGCGCCTGGTCAGCGGAATTTACTAGGCCAACATTCCTTTTATAGTTGTTCTAGTAAACAATATGGCGAATAGCTTGTTTATATGAGATCGTACCACGCCTAGCTTGGCTCCGACGTCTAGTCCATTGAGTGAAACAACGGATCTCTTTAAGGTCAACAACTGGTTTCGACCTGTCATGACTTTATCAGGAGAGCGGTATCAGTTTCCGACCAGTTTATGCACTAGAAACCGACCCGTCTTTAGAACTTCTAAGTAATATAATTCTTCTATCATAGAACTGCTAACATCAACCGTCCTGACACCACTTCCACGAACCAGTTGAGTTCATGCTCTCTGCATCCTCACTCTTCACTCGATAATCCCAAATTTCGCTCTCAAGGGTTCATGGCTACGGAAGAATCATGGACTGTGACACATGCATGCTAGTCAATGTAGACATCCTACGGTGAGATTTTTCAGAAAGTTACTCAGTGTTCATCGGCTAGATATACCATGTAACGACACTTGAGAAGTGAGCCAACTCCGAGCAAATTTCGAAGATATTTCAAGTGTGATATCAGTTGAGATGCATATCACAAGAGTATTTTCATTTAGTCGCACCATGCGCATGGGGATCATATAACCGATGTGTCAAATTATTTCTTCTAAGGAAGAGCCAGATTTATCTCTAATTGACTCGGGCTAGAGGAAAACGCCTCTCATTAACTTGGGTGGTGGCACTCATCCATGCTTTCTACCATCATCGACATATAATATATGCTTAAAATATCATCTAGACCAGAGAAATTATGCTGGTAAATTTCATATGTTATCATTAAATTTTAGTAAATTTCATTTGTTTTTCATCAATATTGTCTTTGAAATCCTAACTTCTCTCACGCAAAACTTACTCATTTTTCAAGTCACACATTAAGATTTCACAACTCCCATCGGTTAAAAATACGTAATGCCAACATAATATATGTAATGTTTCTCGAATGACTTAAGAATGTTGGCGAAAGAAGCAAGTGTGATAATTTAGTTGCGATGTGCATCTACCGCATTTCTGTATTAATTTGTAATGATTTCGAATATTTGATATAATTAGAAAGTTGAATTTCAAACACTACTAGAGAAAAGGACAACTTTTTTTCAAAAAAGGCTATAAACACGCCCTTCAATGCTCGAATAGCACTAGCAGTACCTGATTACGTCATTCGCTACGTGGCATGCATCTCTGTCACCCCTAGAGTAAGCCACAGCCACGTAGATTACTTTAATCTATGTTATCAAGACAACTCAATTTGAACAAATTGGACCCATCAATCTATCATCTTTAATATCATTTGTTGAGAGGGTATAGTGGAATCACATATGAATTGTATTAGAAAAGTCTCATATCAAATAATTAGTGTGACATGAAGTAATATATATCTAATTTGATCAATAACTTATTAACTTAAGTTTTTGAGTAAATGTACATCCGATTGAATATATTGACAGCTCAAATATACTCTCTCTTGATGATTTCTCGAGGTGAAGGTAACGGTTTTTACTACGTGCTTCGATTCATTGAATATGAGATTGATTCGAAGCACCTCAAAAATTTCTAGAACACAAACGAAAATTAATTGCGCCGAGCTAAGCAAGGGAACCTCGAGGACCAACTGCCCACCTTCGCATGCAGATTTTAGATCCGTCTCCTTGCCTACCTTTGGAGACCTTGTTGCCTTTGACTACCTCTTAACGTGTTTAATAAACAAGAATATCGCAGGACGACTGAGAGAGAAAGGGGCGTTTCTCCGATTACTAATGATGGGGTTTTTATTTGATAGACCAAGTCCAGCCCGTTCCCCCATGTTGGGCCAAAACCCGACCTGTAAATGAAGGGCCCATAAGAGAGAGTGCAGTTACTGTTGTATAAATATATATAAAAAAAATGAGAAATTTGAATAATATACACTGAAAAACAGAACGTATTTTTTCTCTCCTTGGATAACAATATTTTCTTTCTCGATGAACGGAATTTTAGGGCATCGATTAATTCTTCTGAAACTGCAACAATACTTAATATGTGACAAATAAGGTATGTCCGTCTTTGTAATATATCTTTCAATCGGTGTTCCATGTTTCCTTGGTACGTTTCCTCGTTCGTTTTCGGTATTCGATCGTTTGATTATCGGTTCATCATTCAGGAATCTGTTTTTGACATTAGTATCAGAGCAATGTTGTTCATGTTTTCAGATCATTGTTGACGTTTGTAATTTGTTTTTGGCCGAAATTTTGAGAAATGTCACTATCGGATGCTCGGGGACGGAAATCCTGACACCCCCGCACTGTTCACCCTTCTTTTTTGATTTTCCGTAAATCAAAACTCTTTTTTGATAGTGTAGGGTCGTAGTTCTCGTCGAGAAGAGAAAAACGATGGCCTCCCATAGGCGATTCAACACTCATTGCTAGAAATGCTGCCACGCACGACTGGAAGGAGCAGTGCCATCAGCGTGCACATGGCACGCGCGTGGTAACTACCCGCGTATGCATGGCACTCGCGCGAGGCGCCATACGCAACTGCTAACATCATCGTGACGTCAGCCGACGGTACCCTACGCGCTTATGACGTCACCTGGTCGGATTGGTCAATTTGACTTGACCCCGTTTGACCCAACCTGCCGTTGACCATTGATCGTTGTTGACCCACGTTGAACATTAAATGTAAAAAAAAATTAAAAAAAAAAAAAAAAACGAAGAACGTGTTTCCTTTTCAATTATGTCTCTATGGATTATAAGTAATTCTTTTTTCTTTTCTTTTTTTAATTTTGCATTTGTTGTAGGAATAATGCCTCCCTTTCGTATGCGTATACCTATTCGCGCACAGTCAGAATGACAAAAGGCGAGATTTGCAAGGATAATAGCTGAGTTGGCTAATTATCAATGGAAAAGTAGCGATAAAATTGAACATGTTCTCGAGGTCAATGAGAAGATACAACAAATTATTTGGAAGTGTTATCCCATGCCAGTTTTTGAGATGGTGTGATTCTTCATTAACATTATTTTATTTGAATGGCAATGAGTGTTGAATCGCCTATGGGAGGTCAACATGATTCTTGATTATACGAAGCTTGTAGTGGCTTTTTTGAGGGAATATTATAGGATTGAAGTCACAAAGACTTCGACCCAAAGTAGTTCAACCCGGTAGGGAATGAATGTGCGTGGGAGAAATCCTAAGGGATTTCCGTTTGTTTTTCTGTGGTTGCCAAATGTGCCTCCAGAATTTTCAAAGGAAATTGCTAAGACATTTAAAAAATCTTTCCCTATTCATAGGTTAACTTGGTGTTAGCTGTTTCTAGTTGTGTTTATTTAGTATGTTTTATGGATATCATATTTAGATAATTCCTACAATAATGATGTTGTTATAACTATTGATGTAATGGTTACATTATGTGGAAATATATATATATTCCTCTCGTTAATGGATATTCAATATCAATTGCTTCTGTTATTATTAATTATTGTGAGTAGTTCATAAAAATTTTTGTAACTTCAAAGAACTTATTTTACATAGAAGATTATATTAATGACAATTTCAAACAAGGATTTTGGATGATGATTGGAAACAATAGTGACATTTTGGTTATGAAATCTTATTTGAAATTGTTCATTAATATAATGAGCTTATGCAAAATGGATACATAAATGATAGGTATTGATAATTCGTGCATATGTGTCTGATATGTTCAGATTCAATGACTTCAGCAATTAAGAGCATAGTCGCTAAATTGAATAAATGTGAGATTCTGAATGGCGATAATTATGAAATATGGCATATGAAAATCTAATATGTATTGGAAGAGCAAGAGGTATTAGAAACTCTTAACTTGATTATGGAAGAATCTGAAAATGGGAACATTGCACAACATAAAAGATATAAGAATGCATTTGTTGCATGGAAAAGAAAGAACTTCATTGCTCGCATTACGTTGCTGAGGAGCATGAAGAATGATATCATGCGAGAGTTCAAGCATTTTGAGAATACCAAAGAAATGTGGGAAGCATTGATAGCAAGTTTTTGTTCTTATATCGGTGACCAAATTGAGACAGCTCACTATAAGGTTTGACTCTTACAAAAAGTCTTATGGTCAGACCACGAAACAATACCTAAGAAATATGTTAAACATGATTAATGAGCTAAATGATGCTAGCCATGTTCTAACTGACAAGAAGCAAGTGCAAGCAGCAATCTACTCCTTGCCTCAAAGTTGGGAACATATGAAGGTGCAACTGACACACAATGAGAATATTAAAACCTTTGAGGATGCAATGCGCCATCTTGAGCTAGAAGAGGACTGCCTCCTGGCGATTAAGCCGAAAACTAATATTTATTATACTATTCTAGCTTAAAAGAGGCTTCGAGCTCCAAGCGCAAACGTCCTGATTCGTTCAAAAAGTAGAAATGTAAGGAAGTAAGTTTTTCGGGAAAGAAACTAAGAATTGACCAATATGAAAGAGAAAATGGTCCTCAAGTGTTATAACTGTGATAAGAATGGTCACTATACTAGCGACTATCGTGAGCCAAAAAATGTATAAACTCCATATATTCTTGAGAATTTTACTTATGTATCAAGTTTTGTATTCTTAATTGAATCTAATTCTTTGTGCACTGTAGATACGAGAGCAGCAGATCATGTATAGAATGATAGAGAATCTTTCCGTGAAATTTCGACGAGTATCAACTGGAACTAAATGGATTTATGTAGGAAACAACTCTAGAACTGAAATAAAAGGGATTGACACCTACCAATTAAACATGCGTGGTGGATGCACTTTATTCCAACATGATGTATTATATGCTCCGGAGATTCGTCAGAATTTAGTGTCTGTGTTAGTGTTAATTAAACTTAATTTTAATTTAAACTTCCATAATAATGGTGTTAATTTATATTTGGATACAAACTATTATGGTAGTGGTTACTTTCTGGATGGTTTTAGTGTATTAGATGTTAACTATGGTAATGTCAATATTTGTTATTCTCTCTTCACGTCTTCTAATTCATATAATAATGATGTGAATGCATGGCATGTTAGATTTGGTCATATTGGCCAATAACGTATAAATAGACTAGCCAAAGAGAGCTTGTTAGGCAACATTACAAAAGCCGATTTGCCTATATGTGAGTATTGCCTAATAGAGAAACAACAAGGAAACCATTTGGAAAAGGTAAAAGAGCTAAATTTCCTTTACAATTAATCTATTCTGACATTTATGGTCCAATGAATGTGAGAGGATTATAGAAGGCTGTTTATTTCATCACATTTATAGATGATTATACTCGATTTAGACATATATATTTGATTTCTCTTAAATTTGAAGCATTGAGTTATTTCAAAAAGTTTATGAGCGTAGTAGAAAATTAACTAGATAAAAAAATAAAAGCATTAAGATCCAATCGAGGTCGAGAATATCTATATGATGAGTTCAGAAATTTATGTGATGAAAAATAAATAAAAAGACAGTTATCTATTCTCTATACTCTTAAAAAAATAGTGTTGTGGAAAGAAAAAACAGAACTCTACTAGAAATTGTTAGGTCCATGATAACGTATGCTAATTTACCTATTATCTTTTGGGATGATACTTTATTAATTGTTGCCTATATATTTAACCATGTGCCTTCTAAATCAGTTACTTATACTTCATATGAGTTATGGACAGATAGAAAACCCTACTTAAGTTTTATTAAATCGTGGGGTTATATTGTCCATACTTATGAGCCCTCTCACAAGTATGTGTTTATAGGTTAGCAGGAAAGTAGAAATATAATTGAACTTGAATAACGGAATGTGACATTCTTAGAGAATGAATTTCCTAAAAATGGCGAAATATGTGAGGACTATTCCCTATTTGAAACATTGGATCAAGATAATGAATTTAGTAGAGTTCGTCCAAGTGAGAGTAACATGAAAAGTGATAAATTAAATTCAATTAATTCTCAATTACAATCACATGAAGAAACGATATCATTATTATTAATGGGAGCATTGTTGCGACCTACCCCTCGGGGAAGGGAATAATTTTAGAGGTATTGCCTAAAGATAGGTTCACGGCCCATGATTAGGCATGGTTCTCCTAAACCCATACCTCGTGCGACGTTGGGGGTGTTTATAAGAATTTTGTAATAAGGAGTCGCCACTAGCCTATTGGAGTCAGCTAGAAACTAAGTGAGGTATGTGGGTATACCTCACTTCCTACGCAATTAGAGAATCTAGGTTCGGGGACTTGATTACACTAATTAACAAATTAGTGCCATTTTGGTACCTACTTTGTTCATTTTAAAAAAAGTGATGTTTTTATCGGGCAATCTGGATTGATTTTATACCTATCCACTAACATGTGAGGTGATCATACGGGTGCACAATAATTAAAATAACAATTAACAACTAAGGAAAGTGCTCAAATAAATTGCATGGGAGAACAAAAATTTAACATCAAAGAAAAGATAAATACTAATCCTAGTTAGACCACCGCCCTCAGCGGCAGCGTTGGTTCGAGCCTTCTCCTCCTCACGACGGGGAGAGGTTCGGAATCCCAGCGTTGTCGTTAGGAATTCCCTGAGTCACCAAAAAAAAAAAAAAATACTAATCCTAGTTAGACTAAATGGAAGCCAAAATCATCAACATACCAAAATTGCACAATTAAGGATATTCGTCTTTAAGGACAACTAAAACCTCTTGAGCAAGATTCTAAATTGAAAGATTTCCATTTTTTAAAAGAAAATAAACCAAGAGATTAATTTTAACACTTTTGAATATTTTTTAATTTTTTAGAATTTTTTGAATTTTTCGGAAAAATTGAAAAATTGAATTTTCCAAAACCTTTTGTTTTTTTTCCTTATCTTTTTGATTTTTTGTTTTTGTGTCTATCTAATTACTACTGAAATTTTTAGCCTTTTCTGAATTTTGGAATTTTCTAAGAATTTTTTAATTTTCCTTAATTTTCTAAATTTTCTTTTTTTAATTAATTTTAAAAAAAACTCGAATTTTCTTAATATTTAATATTATTTTATTCAGAAAAATGATTCGGACCGAGTATGACTGATCCGATCCGAGCCTAGGTCCAACCACGTTGGATTTATATATATAGTTTAGTTTTTTTTTTAAAATATATATTTTTCTTTATTTTTCTCTTTTTGTCTTATCCCTGTTTTGTCTTTTTCTGCTGCTCCATTTTCTGCTATATGCATTCTTCGCAGAACACCCTCCAAGGTCTTCTCCTCCGATTTGTCCCTTCTTATTTCTTTTCATTATTCCTATTTCGTTTCTTTCTTTTCTTTTTATTTTGTTCTCTCTCCTCCCTGCTCCCTCTTTGTCTTTCCCGAAGGTACTTTTATCTTCTTTTCTCTCGCTTCTAATTTTTTTTTTTTTTAACTTTTTGCTGCAGTTTTTCTCTTGCTTTTCCTTTTTATTTATTTATTTATTATTATTCTTCCTCCCCTTTGGTCTTCTTTTCCCTCGTGCATCCTCTCTGCACGCCTGAAGCCTTCTCTTCCCCAAAACATGGCCTCATCGAAACTCAACCAAATAACGACGCAGCCCGGAACGACCGGCAACCCTTCCACCGCCAAACCTCCGCCGGCCACTAGTTGACCGGAGATCATCACCGTTGCCGGAATGCTTCCAGCGAAAGATTAGATTTTGAGCTCTAAACTTTTCGTATGACCAAAACTCCGTCGATTTGTGTACTAACACCGGCATGAGCAAACAACATGATGGAAGCGACTTAAACTCGAACAAAGACAATATCACAGCAAACCTCGCAGAAATCATTTCTAAATCTCATTTTCACATTTCATCAAACAGATAGAATGCACCAGCTAGAGGGAGGACCCAGGCTCGTCCAGGTCTATTGTTCGGACCAAGCAACGATCATCGACACACAAACAACATTTCAGACCAACTCAGAGACAGATCACATCAAATTTAACATGGATATGAACTCAAGGACGATAAGGCTCAGTCAAGACCAACTAAGAATACTCGGACTTCATTCAAGCATCCTTGCAAACAGTTGACGTGCGCGACTCGAACGAGAGATTTCCGACTCGATCGAGACTCAAACACAGCCCTAAGTTCCTATCGAAAAATACCAGAACGCGCAACAAAATCAACGAAGGACCAGCGGGACCGAAGCTCGCGCGAAATGGTTGGTCGCGAGCTCCGGTCCGACACCTCCTAAAACAGGGCACCTACGGTTCGGAAGACTTACCCGGTTCGGACGATGAGCAACGGGCGAATCTCAGGAAATGCCGAAACGCTCTCTCGGTCTCACTCTCTCCCTCTGGCTCGCCCTCCGTTCTCTCGAGCTCTTCGATCTCTCTCAAGCTCTCTGTCCATCTCCTCTCTGAAAAAAACCCCTTTCTCGCTCATCTTCTCCCTCTTTTGAGGGCCACCGGTCAGCGCGCATGGCTTCTGCCATCGCCAACTTGCTGGCCGGCCTAGCCCCGACCCACAGATCACACTGCCATCTCGCTCGCGATGCTCTGCCCCTCTGGTTTGTACGTTTCTTTTCTGCCAAAGCAAGACCGGCATGAGGGCGTGAGGAAGAGAGGAAAGAAAGAGGGGCCGGGCTTAGGGAGAAAAGTGAGGCTGGGCTTGGGCCCAGGTGAAAAAATGATCCAGAGGAGAGTAGAACCGAAAAGGATCGGGCCTAGCCCGGTCCCTTTTTTTTAAATTTTTTTTAATTTTTTTAATTTTAGATTTAATAATTAGTGATAGTTATGTAAATGCTCCTAATGTCTGTGCGTAATGGATTTTAATGAAAACATACACTATGCATTTTAATGAAAGTTATTTACTTTACTCTGTACTTTTTTTTTTAGCAACTAATCTTGATTTTGTATGCGATTGAGTTCTAAATAAAATGGTAAAATTTATGTGTCAACAAGTATAATGGAAAATAATGTACAAATTGTACAATCTCCCATATAGCTAATAAGTTGCAAAAGTATTCTCCGTTGATATTTTGACATTGAATGAGAAACTTTTATGGTTGCTTTACAACATAAAGATAAGCCAAGGAACCCACCCCATTAGTGGTCGCGTGGTTTGTGCTCAATCCCTCTACCGGAAGGGAGCGAGTTCAAATCCCTATGTTCGCTTGTGCAACTAAACTGCGGTCCGTGGGAGGTGGGTCCTCACAGGTCGCCCCGGATTTACGTCACCAGCTGCCGGCTGTACGGCGGTTCCCGGATCATCAAAAAAAGAAGAAAAAAGATAAGCCAAGGAATGTAAATGAGATGCTAAATTGCCATAATAAGAAAAAATAGATATATGCAACAGAAGAGATTATGAAGAAACATTTTCTCCTATAGTGAGATTTACCTCAATTCACCTTATTCTAGCAATAATAGCTAATATGGATCTTGAGTTATATCAAATAAATGTGAAGACTGCTTTTCTCAATGGAAAATTAGAAGAAAAATATATATGGAACAACTTGTTGGTTTCATTTTGAAAGGCCAAAAACAAAATGTATGTCGACTTTTGAGATCGATATACGATCTTAAGCAATCATTGAGACAATGATATATATGTTTTTATAATGCTATAATAACATATGATTTTACAATGATTGATGATGATCATTGTGTGTATATTAAAAGATTTAAAGATCAATTTATGATCATATCATTATATATTGATGATATACTGATTGTCGGAAGTAATATTAAGTTTGTTAATCTTATCAAGAGTTGGTTATCTTCTAACTTTGAGATAAAAGACATAGGTGAGGCTACATATATTTTTGGAGTTAAGATTTTAAGAGATCGTTCGAAGAAATCATTATCTCTTTCACAAGAGACGTATATAAGTAAGGTTCTTGAATGGTTTCGTATGTAAGATTATAAACCCATAAATATTTCTATTGCAAAAGGTGAATGATCGAGCCATAAAATGTGTCCAAATACTCCACAAGAGAGGGAACAAATGCAACATGTTCTTTATGTTAGTGCTGTTGGAAGCTTAATGTACGCTATGATGTGTACAATACCTGACATATGTTTTGCAGTTTAAACGGTAAATAGATACCAATCCAATCTAGGTTAAGCACATTGGAACGCCGTTAAAAGAACACTGAAGTATCTGAAGGGAACTGTTGATTATACGCTAAGTTATCAATGAAATGATCTGTCACTTGAAGGCTATTCAGATGCCGATTGGGGAGGAGATTTAAATGAAAGAAAATCTATCTCTGGATTTGTTTTCTTACTGAATAATGGCGTCATATCTTGAAACAGTAAAAGACAAACGTGTATAGCCTTGCCCACGATGGAAGTTGAGTCCGTGGTATTATCAACAGCAATACAAGAAGGTGTTTGACTTAAAAGATTTTTGGATCATTTAGGTGTTGTTAAGAATGCTGCAAACTCATTGTTGGTTAATAATGATAGCCAAGTAGCAATAGCGTATACCAAAGATCTAAAATATCATGATAAGACCAAACATATAGATACCAAGTATAATTTTATCAAAAATATGGTTGCACAAAAATATATGAACTTACAATACATATTTATGCATATAATGGTAACAGATCCAACGAAGAAACCAATACTTAGAGATGTGTTCTGTGGCCATGTAAAATCTCTAGAACCGCGTAGAAGTTGATGTACTGAATATTGTAATTTCTCTTAAGTGCTCACATTTAATTAATTTGTGTTTCATTGTTAATGTCTATGAGTCTTTATTGGATGTCTATGCATCTTTATGCTTAGTGCATCATATAAAATTGAGAAAGTATGTTGGATAGATAAGAGATTAGCCCATTCACATGAGTAATTGCATCTATTTACTATGTGATAAATAGAGATAAGATGGTTTTTAAGCTTATTATTTAAGTGATAATCGAGAGCTCAAACTTAAAATATAGATGTCGTCTTAACTGAGTATTAAGATGATGACATAATATTTACTATGTCCGAAAGTAAAATAATTAACATATTTTACTTTATCTGTCATTGATGCTAGATGTAAATTCTGATGGATTCCGTGAAAGAGTAGATACATGAACTCAAGTTAGATATTAGGAATGTCTAAATTATTATTTGTACGGTATTAAAAGTGTAGACATACGCTTCATGGGAAATTAGATAATATCGTAAACATATGTATGAGACGATCAATAAGAGTAGCAAAAGTTTTAATCTCAACTTTTATGCCGTGTGAGACTTTTGAGGAATAGAGTTCCTCAATTAATTGTCCTCATGACTCTTAAAATGTTGTCAATGATCATGAATTGATTCGATCTAATGAGACATTTCTAGAAAAGCAAATTGAACTGAAATTGAAAGTTTCAAGGAAAGAGAAAAATCGAGTTTGGAGAATCACATTCTAATTTTGTATTCACTGGTCAACTAATTATGATTGTTTTGAGATAATCATAATTGTGAATACAATATATCATTATTAAGAACAAAAAAATAGATCAATAGATATCTCTCTTGATCTATTTTTTTGTTCTTAATATTATATATTCAAAAATGTTATGCCCATTATGAATTGCTATATATTCCTAATATAACGAGCTTTCGAAATATGCTGGTTGCACAGATTATTTACTGGTATAAAGGTTATAGAGATGTGAAGAAAGAGTTCTGTTCTACCCACCATGTGCGAGTGTGAAATGATGGGTTTTTTATTTGATGGGTCAAGTCAAGCCCGTGCCAAAACTCGGCTTGTAAATGAAGGGTCCATAAAAGAGAGTGCAATTACTATTGTATAAACATAAAAAAGGAGAAGTTTGAATAATATACAGTGAAAAACAGAACGTATTTTTTCTCCCCTTAGACAACAGTGTTTTCTTTCTTGACGAACAGAAATCTAGGGTTTTAATTAATTCTTCTGAGACTGCAACAATACTTAATCTGTGGCAAATAAGATATTGCCATTTTTATAATATATCTTTCAATCGGTGTTCCATGTTTCCCGGATACATTTCCGCGTTCATTTTCGCAACTATGATGAGTTGTCGATACAAATGCACTGACAGCTAGCTACTCAATCGAATCCTCACGTTAATTAATTTGTCCGTTCTTGTGCCGTGGCGGTGCGAACCACGTTAATGGATTTTAAAAGGACAGAAAGCCAATTCGATAAAAAGTTGTAAATTTGGGAATTACTTTTATTAATTATTTTTTCCCTTCGCGTGCGACTGGTGGAAGAAAATTGACTGCAGCCATCCTACGATCTCTCTCTCTCTCTCTCTCTACAGTTGGGTAGTTCTGATTCATTTTTCAATATTTCCTTATTAAAATGGGAGATTTTAATAAGGGAATAGCAACACGATTCAATTTGTTAGATTCGGAATTTTTACAAAATCTTGTAATTTGAATGGTCCTCTCTCTGTATGCAAGTTTAACTCATTCATGATATAATTAGTATAAATCTGCTTGCACAAAAAAATTTACCAACTTTTGATTATCATCTACAAATGATAGATTTAATTGATGAAATCATAATTTGACCATTTATGAACATAATTATCGATGACTTGAAGGGAATCGAGCGAAATTGTTGACGACACACAACATGAAAATTATTGAAAAATTTATCAATATCTACAATGAGCAATCAACTCGAGGATATCACTAACTAGTTATTTCAATTGCCGCTATTTTAGGATTCTAATTTCTTATAAGAGTTAGTGGATAATGTAACTTATTGTAATTTGTAATTGCCATAAGAATTTTTTTTTTCCGTATCCATTTGTAACCATCGATTGTAGGATTAAATAGCCACAATTCTTGCAAAAGCAAAGAAACCTTTTATCTTTCAATTCTTGCATTGTAGTTGTAGTTATATATCTTAGATACCTCGTCGTCGATTGATTTCCGATGTGTATATCAATTGTACTTTCCAAATAACTCATCGTCGATTAAATTCTGGAGTTGTATCTTAATTTTTTATCAATTAAATTTCAGCAAAGTATTGTGTACTTTGACATTGATTAATTTCCATCAAAGTATATCTATTGGTTTCCTTAAACTCTAGTGATATATCCCGTTCGAAATCGCCACAAGACTTGTCTCTTTTTATAAAAATCGAAGAGCGATTTTTGGTAAAATTTATTTCATTATCGAGACGACAAAACAAAACCCATGACAACATCATTTTTATATATCATGACAATAATGTCAAATTTTTGTCAGGTACTTCTGAGAAAATTGATAGCATATACCCGTCCGTATTCCCCATCATGTATTTCCGCTCACGGGTCAGTATTAATTTCTTGCTCCCAGGATATGACCTGAATTACACATAACTTGAAATTACGGGGAACGCACTAACATGTTTCATCATTTCTTCAACGGAGTATTCGTGCCACGATTAGAAGTCCATGAAATTGAAATCATAATAAAATGGACTATGAGAGTAGTCGAATGCCACATTTTAGTTTGAACTGAATTGTGAATAATCTTATTCTTTTTTTGTAGGATGTACTTTTTTTTTTGGTAAAGATTGTAGGATGTACTTTGAGATGCCGTAATTTCATTCTTTTGAATTTAGGCTTCATTTCTTGTGAAACAAACGAAACTCTCCAAGACGAAGTAATCTTATAAATCGTGTTATCATGAACGCCTGTTACATATTATACGATATATTTATGTTTACTAAGAACACGTAGCAATATAATTGCATTTGTTAAAATTATGGTTCAATTTTGAGTTCGTGGAACAAACCCGATCCAAATTGGATCTTACATAATATGGAAATTGCATTTGTATTGAATTCGCGATTAAGAATAGAATTATTTCCTCTAGTAGAGTCAACAAGGAATAAAAATAAAAATAAAAAGGAATTCCCAAATTTGGACTTTGTTTTCTTGGACTTCTCTGGCCGTGGCATTATACATATGTATTCAAGGTTTTGTCTCTATGCGAAATTGATGTGCTTCTTCATGAATTGTGTGGCGTTGCATCTAGTGGCAAGAAGAGCTTTGCTAATTGCATCCCGGAAGACCACGAGGGTTTGAACAGTCAGATTGAAAGATCATTTTGTGAGAAATTATGGAGCTGAATATTGTATGAGTTGTTCAGTGTAATTGGAGGTTAAAAAACACCAAGAGTGTTTGAGGGTGCGTTTTGATAACATTTCTGTTCCCGATAATGATTTCTTTTTAGAAATAGTTCTTTTCTATTTGTACTTTCGGAAACAATTTCTGAGTAAAACAATGCGTTTTGTAATTATGCAAAATTTCTATTATTGGAATAGAAAAATAGTAGGAATGCGTTTGATACGACCCACAAGTTTTTTTGTGATGTAACATTTCTTTAATTTTTTAATAATTTTTTTGAGATTATTTTCTTTTCTTCTTCTTCCTTCTTGCCCACTGCTCGTCGCCACCAACCACCTCTTGCCGCAGCCCTCCTCCGTTGTTTGTCGCCGCTGCTTGCCTCCACTGGCTGCCGTTCACCGCAACCCTAGCTGCCATCTGTTGCTCGCCATTCGGTGGGTGGGTGGCGGCGCGGGGGGTGGTGGAGGCACGCGCGGCGAGAGGCGTGGGTGGTAGGCGGTGAGGAAGAAAGAGGGAAAAAATAAATAATAAAATGATTTATTTCTAGAAATTGTTTCCAATGATAAGAATCTGTTTTTTTCTATTTCTTATTTCTGTTCAAAATCTATTCCTAGCAAGTTTTCTATTCTGAGAAACAGAAAAATTAATTGATATTACCAAACGAATTTTTGTTCTTTTTCTATTTTGAGGAGTAAAAGAATTAAAAAAAAAAAAGAAGAATAGAAATATTACCATACGGAGCTTGAGTGACTTGAATGTGATTGTAATTTCCAGTGTATTGCTTGATCTAAAATAAAATTCTTTACTACTCTCTTTGTGAACGGCACTTAAATCTATTATCCGATTTATTTTCTTGCTTTGTCTATTTTACTATTCAATCGCTTGTTTCGGTAATAATTGTTATCGGAGCTAGACTTGGTCGAGTTGAAGTGAATCAATGGCAATAGAAGAAGGAAAAGAAAGGATTGGCATGTTTGACGGGAATAATATTAGTTTCTAGAAGATGCAAATTGAGGATTATCTCTACTAGAGAAATTTACACTTACCCTTGTCTAAAAGGAAACTAGTGAAGCAAGGTAAATGAAAATCAAGCATTGAGTGTTATTGAGTTGAAGTTGACTTCTAATGTTGTGTTTAGCATCGCAAAAGAGAAGACCATTGCGGTTTGATGAAAGCCTTGAATGTGTACAAGAAGCCCTTTGTGATCAACAAGATCTACTTAATGCAACGTCTGCTTAACCTAAAGATGAGCAAATGTGCATTGATTGTTGATCATATCAATGAATTCAATGTAGTCATTAGCTAATTGAGTTTAGTTGAGCACATGCTTTGATTATGTTATCCTCATTACTATAATTGAAATACCATTGTTATTATTATTAGTGATTCCTCTAGGTCAACAAGCTTGATGATTGATGGGGTCCATGATTTGATTTTGAGTGAGGATATCCATAAAAGAGAATCTAGTGAACTTGTGTCTACTACTTTAGTAAGTGGAAGTAGAGGAAGTTCTTGTGTTAGCAGAAGTAGTATAAACCTAAACAGAGGTAGTCAATTTAGGACTAGTGGTACTATTCGTTGGAGTTGTGTAAAGGAGACATCTTAGAAGGAATTGCATTAAGCTAAAGATCAAGAAGGGTAAATGAATTAAAGTTGAGTCTGCATATGATGTTGTCGCTATAACTATAACTATAACTGACTGTAATTTGAAAATGGTTGACGATGTCTTGTCCATCATTGATTTGTTGTTTGATTGATAGACTATGAATTCTAGTTGTTCGTTTCATGCTACACCAAATAAAAATTAGTTTACTACTTATCAATGCATTGATGGTAGTAAAGTGCAATTAGGGAATAACCATAAGGGTAATGTGGTAGGTGCTGGTGATGTTGGAATCAAAATGGATGATAATATTGTGAGGACATTAACTGGAAAGAAGCATGTTCCAAACTTGAAGAAGACCCTAATTTTCTCGAATTCAACTAGGTGTCAGTATACCTTAGAATGTGGAACTTTGAAGGTCGTTTGATGTGCCTCAATGATAATGAGAGGAATTTAGCACAATGGCCTGTATCAACTTTAAGGTGAAATAACTTACCAAAAAAAAAAACTTTAAGGTGAAATAGTGAAGAATTTTGTAGTAGGGATGTCATACGCATACGTTCAAGAGTTTGAATTGTTGCCTATGCATTTGGGGCACATCAGCAAGAGAAGCCTCAAGGTTCTAAGTGAAAAAAAAAATGATTGTGTATATTTATGATAAGCTAAATGTATGCAAGAGCTGTGACTTAGATCAATAGTGGAAAAGTAGTTCAGTACTACTCTAAGTGAAACGACGAATATTGCAAAGTTGATTCATTTTGATGTTCATAGGTTATAGCAATTTCTTTCAAGAAAGAATGTCAAATCTATGCTAACTTTTTTAGATGACTACTTGAGGAAGATCTAGGCACAAGTATGATGTTGTTGTTAGGATTAGACTGCTAAGGGTTTTGATTGAAAATGAGATCGGTAGAACAATCAAGCATGTGCGGACTGACTATAGCATTGAGTTTTGCTTGGAGCTGTTAAGTGAATTCTATTTGAAGAAAGGCATAGTGAGACACCATACTACCACAACATGTTAGAGAGTTGATGAGCAAAAATTGCTAGACATGGCCCATAAAACACTCTCTAGTACTAGTATAGCTAGGAAATTCATGGTGAATGCGCTTATTACAACGAGCTACTTGATAAATAGATCCCAATCGACTATGATTGGATGTCTAATTATTCTGTCCTTAGAATATTTAGTTACTCATTATAAGTTCCAGTAAGTGATGGTAAGCTTGATGGAAAGATAAGAAAGTGTATGTTCCTAGACTATGCATAAGGTGAGTGAGGCTATCAATTATAGTGCGCGGAATTAAATTCGCTTGTTGTTAATAGATAAGTTACATTTGATGAGTCTCCAATACCACTAGTTAGGAGTGTTATTGATGGTGCTTGTACAAATCTAGATGGAGTTCACCTCGAGGTAGAGTTGCAACCGGAAACTCTTGAGGTAGCCAGTACTAATGAAGTGATCGATAAAAATTGTGCACGTAGTAAATTGGAGCTTGTAAAGCCAATAGTTACTATTATTGCTTAGTTTGACAAGGTGCATATTCAATCTCCAAACAGATATAGATGCAACAATGATTTTACTTTATCTATGACTGAGAAGATTGTGTCTGAGAGTCCTTGTGAAGTAATTAAAGGTGCAAGTAGAGTTGATATTCTAATGAGGTACACAATCATGACAAAGTTTAAGCGAGGCTTAGATTTGGAAGATGTCTATGACTATTGAGTTCATGAAAACTATGGGAGAGTAGCAATGAAGTTTATATTTTCAGATAAACAATTATAACTTGATTCAAATATTGATTCAAAATGAAAATTATAAAAATTATGTCACAACTTTGAGCCTGTTAAACAAACCCGACCTACATTGAATTGCATATCACCTCGGTAGGTATAAGTTCAAAACGGAATCTTATATAATGCGAAAATTGCATCAGTATTGAAGTCACGATCATGAACAGAATTATTCTCGCTCTTGGAGTCGGCGGGGAATACAAGGAAAAAATAGGGAGAGTGCCAAAATTTGGACTTTGTTTCCTATCTATTCTTGGACTTATATATATTGAAGGTTTTGTCCTTATGCGAAGTTGATGTGCAGGGTAAACTTCTTCACGAGTGCGGGGCGTCGTATCCAATTGCAAGAAGAGCTTTGGTAATTGCATCTGGAAAGATCCACAAGCGTTTGAACAGCCTATGAAAGTCTTGTGATAAAATTTGTTAATATTTTTTTATGAGATCGAGACATTATTTCACGAGAAATTATCGGGTGTTATTTAGTGTAATTGAGACTTGAAAAACACTTGAATAAAGTAGATAAATTTGATGTGTAATTTATCTTCTTCTTCTATTTATTCTACCATTCAATTGCTTATTTCCGCAACAGCATCTGTATCAAACTCCGGAGGATTAAGCTGTTGAAAGCGATTGATGGTCAAATTTGTACTCGTGCTTCGTTATTGCCACCCGACCAGAGGGTGGAAAAGCAAGGCTTAAGGATAAAACATCTGCATTGTTGTACTTTTGTTTGGCCCACCTATGAGATAAAGAAAGCAGGAAGAAGCTTGCGACCGAGAAGGTGGGTATTAATAGAGGTACCCTTTCTTCACCTGAAGACCACAACGGCGCTTGGTTTTGGAGAGAGCTCGATTCTTTTCTCATCGACTCTGGCAAATCTCTCACGGTCGAAAGAGGTATACGTCCCTCTGTGTGATAGGTTCATGCTTGCGCTATGCTAAACAAAGATCACTGCAGGATATGTTCCGATATCTTTAATGCATATATGTACGCGTATGGGGACATAACCTCAGAAAACAAGCATGGTTCATGAATATATAGGGACCTTGTTCATCGAGGACTTTTGGTTTGAAGCAACTCCTTCATCAATTTGTTTGTCTTTCTCATTTGCATAATCATTAGGAAGGACGGTATAGGGGAGTGGCGATATAATCAGTTGAAGGAAGACAGGAAAAAGGAAGACCACCATGTGGAGGCTGAAGATAGCAGAAGGAAAGGACAGCCCCTACTTGTACAGTACCAACAACTACGTCGGGAGGCAGATTTGGGAGTTTGACCCTGAGGCCGGCACCACCGAGGAGCATGCTCAGGTCGAGGCCGCTCGCCAGCACTTTCATGACCACCACCACCAAGTCAAGCCCTGTGGCGACCTCCTCTGGCGCCTGCAGGTGCATAACATACACTATGCACACACAATACATTGCAAATGCGCATACGCATCAAAAATGACATGGATAGGTAGAATCAATTTCCAATTACGTTAACTAATTGTTTATTTAGTCTCTGCAACGTAGATAGCGTGCTATCCAGTTTGCCGGGCCTCTACATTTGCAGGAGAAGATCCGTGGCCACACGCCCTCTCTTCTTGGCTCTTCTTTCCTTTTAGAAAATTTCGCTCTAGCTCAATCCCCCTAGTCCACCAAAACGTAAAAATTTAAAATGTGTACTGAAAATAAGCTTATCGCCATATTCAAAGAAGGAATGCTAGATCTTATGCATTAGTCGGGCGAAGCAATTGTCTCGATCTCGAGACTTGGCGTTTATAGATTAGTAGCCAATATCCTCTGGTGCCACTACTAACGGTGAGGGAGAGAGTTTTTACGGAAAGCCGCTTACAAAATGATAAATCATGTCATAAACACACTTATGGAGGGATGGAATTATGTCTTCCACATACAAAAGTCACTTTAATCACTTAAGAACTTTGTTGTATCATTTGTGAACTAATCTGAGAGTTGTTTGGATCCCCGCCACACTTTCAACATTTTCCTTGCGTTCTGAAAATGAGAAACAAAGTCACTCCTACACTCCTAAACACCAATCGGAATTTTACTGTTGTTGCCTGCCATAAAGTTTAAAATTTATTAATGGGTGGTTATACGAAGTAATGGGCAATCTAAAGCTGACGCATGATGCCTGATTTCCGGGCAGTTCCTGAGGGAGAAGCAGTTCAAGCAGACGATCCCGCCAGTGAAGGTGGAGGACGGCGAGGAGATCACCTACGACAAGGCGTCCACCGCCCTGAGGAGGATCGTCCACTTCTTCTCTGCCCTGCAGGCCAGGGATGGCCACTGGCCCGCCGAGATCGCCGGGCCTCTCTACTTCCTCCCTCCCCTAGTCATGGGCGTCTACATCACCGGCCACCTCAACGCCGTCTTCCCTGCCGAACACCGCAAAGAGATTCTCCGCTACCTCTACAACCACCAGGTTACTCTCTTTTTTCGCAAAAAGAAAGACACCCGCATGGAGAAAATAGCAGAGGAACTTTGAAAGACTTCGACTTGAAACTGTTTGTGTGTTTTGCATTAATTATGTTGCAGAATGGAGATGGTGGGTGGGGCTTCCACATTGAAGGTCACAGCGCCATGTTCTGCACGGCCCTGAGCTACATTTGCATGCGCATTCTCGGGGAAGGGCCTGATGGTGGCCAGGACAATGCTTGTACTCGGGCGAGGAAGTGGATTCTTGACCGTGGTGGGGTCACCTACATACCCTCCTGGGGCAAGACTTGGCTCTCGGTACTCTCTCACTCTTCCTTCAGTAATTGACAAAAATTTGTGCTCCAGATTGTTCTGTGCAGGTGTTTGGGTGAATTGGATATGTGACATTGTGCTGGTGCTTGTGTATTGTCTTGTCACATGCTCTGTAGATTTTCGGCCTTTTCGATTGGTCTGGAACCAACCCAATGCCCCCAGAGTTCTGGATCTTGCCTTCATTCCTGCCCATGCACCCAGGTTTGTTTTTGCAGATTTTCTTGATCTTGTCCTTGATGGTATCCTATAGTAGTCTAGCATATATAATTTTGGACTATTTTCGAATTGAAAAAGCGGTGTTTCTGCTGAACGAACAAGAATATGGCATTGGCTTGTTATTGAATTGTCCACCCTTCCAGAATTCCCCTCAACAGATTGTTTCAACTACTGTTTCGTGTGGACTGCTTTTCTCCTTAGTTACAGGATATGTTTGTCTGAACTTCCCATTTTGAATAATGTAGCTAAGATGTGGTGCTACTGTCGGATGGTTTACATGCCCATGTCATACTTGTATGGGAAAAGATTTGTTGGCCCGATCACACCTCTTGTTCGGCAGTTGAGAGAAGAACTTCATACTCAACCCTACGACATGATTTGCTGGAGAAAAGTCCGCCATCTATGTGCCAAGGCAAGTATCCCTAACAGGTCCAAGATATCATTCTAGAATCAGATAGTTTACAAGTCAGAAAATTTTTAACGAAATGACTCAAATTGTTGTTGCAGGAGGATCTCTACTATCCCCATCCCTTAGTGCAGGATCTGATCTGGGATAGTCTTTACATATTTACAGAGCCTCTTCTCAACCGTTGGCCGTTTAATAAACTTAGAGGAAAGGCTCTTCAGGTGACAATGAAGCACATTCACTACGAAGATGAGAATAGTCGATATATCACAATTGGATGTGTAGAAAAGGTACCAAATACATAAATTTGAGGAGATAGACACATAAAATGAAAAATTCCTGCATGGTGAAAAACATCACTGAGAATATATCTTTCACTTCTGACTTGGGCAGGTGTTATGCATGCTTGCTTGCTGGGTAGAGGACCCAGACAGTGACTATTTCAAGAAGCATCTTGCTAGGATACCAGATTACCTTTGGGTTGCTGAAGATGGAATGAAGATGCAGGTCAGTAGTAGTGTCACTGAACTATAACTGAATTGTGCTTAATCTGAAATGGTAAGTACTTCTGCTGCAAATCTGAAAGGTGGAAGTATACTTATAACAAGGAGAAGATTAATTTGGTAAAGTGATACCATCTAGAGGAAACTCAGTTTGGTGGTTGGCTCATTCATATGCAGAGTTTTGGTAGCCAAGAGTGGGACACTGGCTTTGCCATCCAAGCTTTGCTTGCCAGTAATATGACTGAGGAGATAGGACCGGTATTAGCTAGAGGACATGACTTCATTAAAAAATCTCAGGTTTGATCTTCGCGTCTTGCAACCATCGCCTGTCTCCAAACATCTTCCGAGTTTCTTTTGCTTCCTCGCATAAGTTGAAGTGCATTGATCTGTTTATGATATTCCAGGTCAAGGACAATCCTTCTGGTGATTTCAAAAGCATGCACCGTCATATCACTAAAGGATCTTGGACATTTTCGGATCAAGATCACGGTTGGCAAGTCTCCGATTGCACTGCAGAAGGTCTGAAGGTAATACCCCGATGAATGCCTTCACTGTATCCGCAGGTTCAATCCAATCCTAAATTGCTCAGTTTCTCACTGAATTTCTTTCCCTGTTTATTTAGTGTTGCTTGCTTTTGTCAATGATGCCACCTGAAATTGTTGGTGAGAAGATGGAGCCAGAGAAATTGTATGACGCTGTCAACATTTTACTTTCTCTACAAGTGAGTATACCATTGTTTTTCTTTCTTGAGAAAGACTTGAGAAAGTCTTTGATCTAGACAAGAAACATTGGCTAAGCTTTGTTTGTTCTATGCATCCCCAAATCACGTTGCCACTTAATTCTTTGGTTGAGTTTGATTATAAATTGTAATATCATTACATCGTCCGTGAATGCCACTTGTTCCAGAGTAAAAATGGCGGATTGCCAGCATGGGAGCCCGCAGGAGCTCAGGCTTGGCTAGAAGTGAGTACTCAATAAATTTTTTGGAATTCCTTGATGGTCATCACAGACTAAGACGTGTTTCTTTGTTCATAAATTACCATATCGGGACTTTTTCCTCATCGTTTATCGTTTGCAGCTCCTAAATCCGACAGAGTTCTTTGAGGACATTGTCCTTGAGCATGAATATGTTGAATGCACGTCCTCAGCTATCAATGCTTTAGTGTTGTTCCAGAAGTTGTATCCGGGGCACAGGAAGAAGGAGATTGCAGATTTTATATCAAATTCCGTGCAGTATCTGGAGAATGTACAAAAGCCAGATGGCTCGTGGTATGTTCCTCTTCCATTGGGTATTTCTGAAGAATTCAGATAAATTAAAGAAACAGCTAACTGAGCAATTCCTGCAGGTATGGGTGCTGGGGAGTTTGTTTTACGTATGGCTCATGGTTTGCACTCGGAGGACTAGCAGCTGCTGGCAAGACATATAGCAATTGTGCAGCTATGCGTAAAGGAGTCGCTTTTCTTCTACGAACACAGTTGCAGGACGGCGGGTGGGGAGAGAGCTATCTTTCTTGCCCGAAGAAGGTGATTTCTATAGGGACCTTCCTTGGCATGTTTGGCTTTCGCTGCTTTAGTTGCACTTTTCTGGCAACACGGAAATCTTGAATTTTTTAATTGCCAAATCGGTCGATGTAGGAATATGTACCACTTGAAGGAAACAGATCAAATCTGGTGCAAACTGCTTGGGCTATGATGGGTCTGATTCATGCGGGGCAGGTCAGTGGATGATATTGTCGTTCGGGTCTCGATTGCATTAACCATACTTTGGTGATGGTAAAAAATCAATATTCAATGTGAAGTTTCTGACTTTGGAACTTCATCTACTATCAGACGGAGAGGGATCCAACTCCCCTGCACCAGGCCGCAAAGCTCCTTATCAATTCACAAATGGAAGACGGTGATTACCCTCAACAGGTTTGTACCTTTCAGTAAGTTGATTTCATACAGGGTCAAAATCTCAGGAAATAAAAGAGTGCACGCCACCAATATCCTTGGAAAGAATTTCCTGCAAACTAATCCATACAACCAGGAAAACCTAGAGATGATTATGGTCCACGCATATTATCTTACAAACAATTGGTTCAACTCCTCAAAACATCGTCAGGAACTAGTGCAAATAAATGATAACTGATTGTGAGAGAGAGATTCAGTAAGAATCGCCTTATAACGAAACAACATGATCTAGGCATGAACTTTGCATTGCAGGAAATCACCGGGGTTTTCAACAAGAACTGCATGTTACACTATCCCAATTACAGGAACATATACCCATTGTGGGCTCTCGCAGAGTATCGGAGGTGGGCTCCTTTACCGTCAACAGCTGTTTGAAGAAACAAGGCATATTGTCACAGCCTGCATATTGAGGAAACATAGATTTCATAAGCACACCAGAATACAAATCCTATGTCTGTGGTTTTACTTGTATGATAGAAGAGAAGGAATAGAAACAATACAGATGCTCCAATGCGCACTATAAGGTGTAGATAAAACGTGTAAAAGCTTGTATTTGATCATTTACATTTATTTTCGTCAATAGTATTGATTAGATTACGATGAACTATGGATACAGCATCATCTTACGTAATTTTTTCTTTTCCTCCTCTTCTGGGGTGGAGTAAAATTGATTATGTCATCTTGCCCTTTTTATGAGAATAGGTGCCGATACAAGATTCGTGGGTGTTTGTTCATTTTAATTTTATTGTCGTTCTTGTCTACTCTTCTCTCTTATCGTCGCAATGACACACGAGACAAGACATGACGGTTCTTCTATTTATCATGTGTAGATATAGCCCATTTGATCTATGTAAGATTCTATCATAACTATTCTTAGATTAATGAACAAGTGTATATATTGGTGTTTAGTAAAGCAGGACCTCCTCCACGAGAAGAGTAGCATAGGGTTTCACAATTGAGCGATATAACAAATATTGCAGCTACACTCGAAATACTAAAATACTCTCAGTGTTTTTCAATCCCCAATTACATCATGATAACTCACATAGTTTTAGTCCTCAAAATTTCTCAAAAAGTATTTTTTCAATTTTACAAAAGAATTACACATGAGATTTTCATAGCATCCAACAATATAAAATTCTAGGCAGAAGTACAGCACAAATGCCAAATCTTAGTATAATGGAACATTTAAGTGCCAAAAGTTATGAAAGATATATATAAGTGCTACTTTCTTTGAAAAATGGGACATTTGCCAATTTCAAGAAATGGTACTGGAAATCCTATGTAACATTTTTTTAATAATACAATTTGTCTACATGGCTTGTCGTAGAGCTGAATTAGCAAAGAGAAGCTAAAACGATATTGTTTTGCCTCTTATTTGAATTTTAATATAAGTATTACTTAAACTAAATTTAAAACTAAATTTAGAAAAAAAAAGGGGGAGGGGATTGCATAACAGCAAGGGCTTGCATTGCCCTCGCCTTCTGCAATCTCCTTCTTTCTTTCTTTTTATCTATTAAATTTATTTTTAATTAAATTTATATTAAAATGCAAATCTAAGGCAAAACGACATCATTCCACCTCGGAATCAGACAGGGAGGACTAGTTCTCAAATTCTGGGATTGGGAACCGAACTAACCGGTCTTGGAATCGGGAACCGGACCGACCAACCGGTCCGGTCCGGTTCGGTGGAAATGGTAAATTTACTATTTTGGGCCAAAAATATAATGAAAAATAGGAAAAAATTGGAGAAATTAAGGTTTTTTTCTTATGAAATTTAAAAATATTATATATATATATATGTAAAATTAATCGGTCTAGCTCTCAATTCCAAGGTCTGGTCGGTCCGATTCCCACCTTAGAACCAAGAACCAGACCGATCGGCCACCGGTTCCAAAAGTGAGAATTGGGAACTGGACCATTCTCTTTGGGAACCGCCCAAAATCGGCTGGTCCGGGCAGTTTCCAGTTCGGGCGCTTCTCGTTGCACACCCCTAGTCAGTATGTAAAACGATGTCGTTTTCGGCTTATCTAGTCACGTCAACATGCAAAACAACGTCCTTTTGCACTCGTCTCTCTGGAAAATACCACGTCAGTATTTTAGCCTAATTTTCTTGCTATTAGCACTTAACTGATTTATTTTACTTCGATTTTGGCACTTAAGTATACCTTTATAAGCTTTTGGCACTAAGTGTCTCTAATACCAAGATTTGATACTCTAGGTGTCCGCATCCCTAAAATTTTGCTTTTAGATTGCTCCATAATGTACGTCATGATTAAGCCGCCTCTTGAATACAATGCATGAAAAATATCCGCTTCTTTAGTCTTGAGTATGATTCTTATTTTGGATTTAAATCTTTTCTAAATGAAAAGTGGGTATTTTTCATGAATTGCTCTCTAATGCAATCCAAGAGAAGGATTGGGTTTGTTTTATGGGCTCAAGTTTTTTTAAGCCATGTAAATCAAGATTTTAATTGAGGTGTGACGTATGGGCTAGTCTTTTCAATGGTCATTCATAATCTAACACATCGATTTTTTTTTTTTTTTTTGGTTCTACTATAATCCTACTCTAGCACTTACTCTTAGACTTTTGCCCTGCCTCCTTGCAGGGCGTGGGAGTCGAAATCCACTCCTGAAATGAAATCGCCATCCCCCCAATCTTCCTTGAGAAGTGGGAGATTTGAACCCCTCACCTCCCCCTTCCAAGTTGGAAGGGTGGTCACTGGGGCGAACCCCCGGTGGTTTAACACATCGATTTTAAACGTCTAGAAAGCTTATTTGCCTTGACCTTCTTGTATTGTTGTTGTCAAAAACACATAGATAGGATTATATTCGTAATTCACTCTTAGAATCGGGTTGTATTTTCCTCCGTCCCTAATTGAGAAAAAAAAATCTGATTAGCGAGCTACAAATTCACATCACCCGTGTGCAGAGTCAATTAAAAATAAATTTAGGTGTGAGGGTGTACGTGATTATCACAGCATTGAAACAGAGGGTTTAAATAATAATGTGAAGTTTCATCATGTTGCAGAAAAATGCCAAAAGATGCACCAATCAAAGCACAAGTAGTAAAGGATGAAAGTAAAATTGAAATTACATATGATGCAAGATATACGTGGAAATCCAAAATGGAAAAAACGACAGGGACAGAGCGGGATTTCACTATCTTCAACAAAAAGTACGAGAGTACAATCCAAAAGCTTAAAAAACCACTTAATGAGCCACTAGATCTAAAGATCCAAGAAGAAGATAGGAAAAAACAAAAGAAGGGAAATTATGTGGAGGCTAGGGTTAAAAATGCGTCATTAAACACATTCCTTTTATAGTCTCCCTTCAAAAACCCTTAAATAAAAGTCTATAGTCTAAAATAGCATTATTTCTCATTTGAAAGTCAAAACTCAATGTATCATTTCTTCAATGCATAATCCACGTCAAAATTAGTAACTTGCGAAATTGAAATCATAATAAAAGGACTATGAGAGCAATCGAATGTCATATTTTAGTTGTTGTTATATCCTCTAGAATCGTATTTTTATTTTGCCGGATGTTCTTCCAAAGGTTGTACTTACATCCATATGAACTTTGATTCCATATCCTATAAAGCAAACGAGGCTTCTAAGGTGATCCAGTCTTATAAAATGTGTTGCTAAATACACTTAACACGTACCATGCGATTCATTTATTTTTACTGAGAACATGTTACAATAATATTACATTTATACCAAATAGACTCTTAACAAGCTTAGACCAATGATATTACAACTTGGGGAAATGGACACCACATGTATTGTAATTTTTATAGGGCACTCCCTTGAGAATTACAATAAAAATTTTGATCACTTGAGTATCTTAACTTTCATATCACACTCAAATGAGTGTCATAATTTTTTTTTCCAATTATTTGAATGTTATATAACTTTTTAATTGATTATTTGAATGCCATAATTTTTTTAAAATATGTATCATTAATGTCATGCTACATCAGATTTTCAACACTTGGATAACCATTTTTAAAAGGTTATGGCACTCAATTGATCAATTGAAAATTATGACATTAAAGTGAACTTTTTTTTTTAAGAAACCGTAGTGCTCAAGTGAACGCTATATGAAAGTTATGACACTTGTATTATTCTTAGTTCCTTACCACTTGATGTGAAAGCCACAAAAGATTAAGCCAATGAAAGCGAAATATGTATCCAATTTATATGCGTGCTTCAGTTCACTAGGTTTGAGATTGATTTGAAACAATCGCCCTGACATTCGGTCGTCCAATTAACCAAAAAATCATGAGTGTCGTCAAAATAGATTTTTGAAGGAAAATAAGGAAAACTATTTTAACGCTTTATCCCTCACTTTAATATCTAATTAAGGCCGCGTTTGAAAAGGGAAACGTGTGAATACCCATGATGCATGCATCCGAGCATAAAATCGAGCAAGATCATCAAGCGATTGACCGATCGATTCTGATAGCTTGGGCATTTGAGGAGACAGATTGCTTCACATTTAATATAAGCAACTAATAGAAATATTAAAAATATAATCCATGAGATAAATCATCCATGAATTTTTTATAGAACCTTATTAGCATAACAGTCATTGGGCTATTATAATAACTTATTGTGAATTACAAATTTTTGAAGGAGTCGACCTCATATAAATTTATAATTATTTATTATTTGATTTTTTGTGATATTTAAAGATTATTACCCAATTGCCAACTAGAATACAAACAAAAATAAGTGCCCCGAGCTAAGCAAGGGAACCACGAGGCTCCGACATCAGATCCGTCTCCTCGCCTGCCTATGTGGACCTTTTTGCCTTTGCCTATTTTCACGTATTGAATAAATAAAGAATAATGCAAGGCCTGCCGTGAGCAATGGTCGATAGTGAAACGTGCGCACTTTCGACGTGGTCTTGTGAACCTCATTAAAAGATTTAAAATTAAGTAAGAGTATGAGGTTGGATCTTTTTTCTTTTTCTTTTTTTCAATAGATGATCTAAAGTAGACATTGTCTTAAATAAATACATAACGTGATTAACTTAGTCTCAAATAAGAATATAAAGAGAGATCATTTTATCAAAAGATAACTAGGAATGGATCTTGTTCCACAATTTAGTCTCAAATAAAAGTTTGAATTCGTCGGCAAGCCAAATTTTTGCTGGCCAACTTGCACGTACGATTTGCATGCTTAATCTCACAGCGAGGCGGCAACATCAATGGTAAATTTTGTAAGAAATATTCTGCTTTGACCCGTTTGAAGAATTCCCAGATAGAAGCTAGGGTGTTTCGAGGGATTTTCTTAGGGAAATTTTTTTAGGGTTCTTAGGGAAATTATCCTTTTAATATCACTGACATAACTCCTCTATTTCATAGTGATAGACTGATAGTCATTCTCGGCTTCTTGATGTTACTATCCAAATAAACACATGAGTTACGCGTGCAAATTAGCCGGTCAGGAGCTCAGCCCTTATTTGAAACTAAGTGGACTACTTCAAGCCCATATTTGTTATAAGGGCCACTCTAGGCTCTTTTTGAGAAAATGCACGTATTTCGAACTCTTATTTAAGATAATTCCACTCTTGGAACGAATTTCCTATAACTAAATCATACAATGAGGAGAAGCTAGACATGAACATCATCCACGCATATTATCTTACAAACAATTTGTTTAATCACTCGAAACATCATCCGGAACTATTGCAAAAAAAAATTGAATTAGATAGAGAGAACTCGATTGGTAAGAATCGCCTTACGACGATCTAAGCACGAACTTTGCCCGGTGTTATTCTTAATTGTCGCTAATTTTGCGTTTCAGGAAATCATTGGCGTTCTCGGCAGAATTTGCATGTTACACTGCGCCGCTTACAGGAACATATTCCCATTGTGGGCTCTTGCAGAGTATCGTAGGCGGGTTCCTTTACTGTCAAAAGGCCTCTGAAGAAACAAGGCGTGTCGTCAGAGCTTGCATCTTGAGAAAACGTAGATTTCACGAGCCCAATAACAATCAAAACCCATGCATGGGGCTTTTTCTTGTACGGTAGACGTAGCGGTCGTGGAATGGAGGATCCAAGCTAAGATGACGTTGTACTTATAATTCATCGCAATACAATGGAAATGATCAAACACAATGTGGCTGGAAGCGGTGGAACATTCACATCAGTTTTCTAAAGCCAAGGGGCGCGCAGTATTTTTCATGTAATAACTGTAATCAATCCCGTGATAGACATAACTGATCTACTACCATCAACAAGGCTGCGAAAAAAACACATGCAACATCGCATATCTAATGAGAAAGACCGAAGGAAAAATGAATTCAAGTTTTTCTTGGACGTGTCCAACCCATCGAAGATGAAGAGATACAAATGATATCTTGTTAGTGGATGGTTATGACATATAATGGGAGAAAAAATGTCTCCTTGGTCAAGGGGTTGACTCATAATTTATTGAAAATTAGCAAACTTTTGCGATAAACTATATAAGATAAGTTTCAAGGAAGAAAAATGTGCGGGATTGGTCAAAGATCAAGATAAAAAACCCATGGGCAAAAGGTAGGGAAATGTATACTTTTGAATGTGGAAGAATCGCGTTCAAAAAAAAAATGTGGAAGAATCTAACCTTCTCCAGGAACATGGTCCTGTTTCTGCAAAAGATGAAAGCAAAATATGGCATACAAGCCTCGAGCAATTTCTATAGCTGTCCATAGAGGATTTGGCGCGTGGTTTCCCAAAGATAAGGTTTGAAAAGATTGATTTGTGCAAAGATTTCGCCTTAGGTAAGATAATCAAGAGTTACTTTTGTAAACTTTTGTGTTTGGTTTCATCTCAATAAGTCGAGTCAATCTTTGTGGAAATTGAAGCCACAAATAAATAAATAAATGTAAAATATAGTTTCGACCCACTCCACGTGCCGCACCGATTCCCATGAACTCGATGCAATCATTGTACGAACATGAATTGATTTTCCCAAACAATAACCTCGTACAATACTCAGACTCAAATCTTACTATTTTAAACGAAAAGAACACACCCAGTCGCATGAATTCGATGCCGGCTCTAAGCAATCTCTGCTCAAAGCTCGCATCATTACAGAAACGCAATGCCAAATTTTTCATGAACGTGGGCCCATGAATGAATTAGGTAGATGATTTCCATGGAACGCCAAGATGGACTCCCCAAAGTTATTTCAGTGGGCCAGTTGATTGGGACGAGAGTCGGAAGACATACCAGTACAGGAGGAGCTGCCCCAGCATCACCGTCTTCTTGTCGTACAGATATGACCGAAGTGCGCAGTCGAGATAGAATATAAAGATATCATGCTGTCGCGGTCTATGCCGAACCGTGATAGACTTTCAACGAAAGTGTCAATGGAGGTCAAAATAAGGAGGCGCGTTTGAAATGAATTTGGCATTACATCATCTCACGTTTATCGGTACGATTCGCCTAAATTCAGAGAACCCCGGTTCGTCTATTTGCTCGGCAGCCGATGCGTCCAAATCTCAGGAAGGCAGATTTATCCGAACGTAGAGGATACTGATCTTAGAAGGTCTCGCTCCAAAAGATAACACCTATCGAGAAAGCCGATGGTCGATACACCAGATCCGTCTCGCTCCGTCCAGAGAACCTTCACGTTCTTGGTCATAGCTGGGAGCGGTTCAATAATGTCCGAATACGAATACGAATATCGAGATGGGCCCGCGATAGCATACGACGCCTCGACGATGGATGATGGGTTCTTTTGTACTTTTGTTTTGGTGTTGCGGTTGCGGTCCACTGACTTTACAGTTCCGTTCCCACTTCTCACGGGACGGAATGTGTGCGTTCCAGTCAAAGGAGGTATCCTAGGATGAGATTAAATTAATTCGAGAAAGTTGTTCGGTGCGCATCAGCTATACACAGACACACACCACATAATGACGCGTGAAAAAGTAAGCCGATTGAAAGCGAATTTCTAAAGTACTCAAACGTAGAATTAGTTGAGATGCAATGTCTATGAGAGTATCTTCATATGGCTCATCGCACCATTCATATGAATCATTTAATCTATTAAAGTAATTAAATATAAAATTACATTTTAGAATAGTTTGCAGTAATCTCATAAAATATTATATGGTATTAAAACTTTTTTCTAGACCCAAATTTGACTCCTTAATTAAATTTCCACGTTAGTATTAGGCAAAAATGCAAATGACCAGACCAACAGCTTAAGCTTAGTCAGGAAGAGCGATGTTTTTCTCTGATTGACTGGGGCGAAAGGCAAATATCTCCTATTAACTTGGGCGGTAGCAATGATTCATGTCTTCCGCCATCATCAACATGTAAGATATGCTAAAAAAAATGAATCTAATTTAGGGAAATTAACAATATACCCCCTCTCTCTATTCACATATTATTTTTCGTTGAGAAGCTCCACTAAAATGTTTGTAAACTTTTGTGGTGGGTTTCATCTCAACAAGTCAAGCCAACCTTGTTGGACATTGAAGCCACGAATGAGGAAAGATGTATGGAACAGTATGAAAATGATGCATTCATATAATCAATCGCCGCATTATACAAACGCAATGCTAAAAAGATGATTAACTGACAAACGTGGGTCCGTGAATGAACGGATAAATGATTTGCCTAGAACACTAAGGTGGACTTGATGAATGTGGAAAGCCATACACCAAGACAGCACCGGCAAGCTTCTTGTCGTCCTCGGCGTCGGCAAAAGTGTTGATGACATGACCGAGGTGCTCCGTTGAGAAGTTGAGATAAAAGTATATAAAGAAAGATACTGTATTGGTGCGGTCCAACTAGACTTTCGACGAAGGAAGACTCGGTCGGCCTCACATGCAGCGAAAACTAACATGTGTTCACTAAGGTGGTTGTGGAAAGAGAATGAAAAAAATGGAAAAAATGATCTAAAATGTCTTAAATATACTATGATTCTATCTATTCAGTTTTAAACCTTTTAAATATATTAATTGAATCTTAAACATTTTTACCTTTGACATTTGAGTCCATCTAGTTAATTTTGCATTAAACATGTTGAGAAAAACATGACGAAAGTTCAAAAACTTCCGTTACAAGGAGATTTAAGAGAAGCCATAGCTTGAGCCTATTGGGTAACAGGCTAACTACATGTTATCGATTGCTTCTTCGGCTCCGGGAATCCATTGTGGGTCTTCTCTTTCCTTCGTGCTGCTCCCACGTGTACTCAACATTTTTCCCTTCACAAGTGAGTCTCTAACACATTGGATTAGTCCCCCCTCAACCCAAGCTCAGTATTTTTTCTACACCAACAAATCTCAACCCAAATTTACAATCATTGCCAATCAATGCAAACACGCCTTTCATCCGTGGTCTGCTCAACCACACTCGGCAATTACAAAGGTCCATTGGATTCCATGTTTTCTCTAGATATGGATGCATATTATGAGTCAACTGATCAAACATTGGCTGTGATCCCGCTATTGAGGGAAGCACCATAGAAATACAGTACCTTCATGGGAAAATTCAAAAAGGAGCTCATAACTTGAGTTGATTGACAATTTATTTTGATCCATCTTCACTAAAAAAATTTAATCCATTGAGTTATGGCCAACTAAATATCATTAATTACTTAATTTTTCTCTAGTCATGCAATGTGAGGCTTTCTGGTCATAATCAGGAGTACTTCATGACGTTGGAATGCACTATGATTGTCGAGGGTTGCCTACGATAGCATACGATGCGTCAATGATTAATCATTCGTTTGTTTTGTTGTTTTTGTCGTTGTGCTCAACTCAAATTATAGGTTAGTTTCCACTTGCCATGCGATGCATTCTTGTCAAAGCAACCTTCGGTTAGATTAAATTAATTCGAGAAGGTTGTTCAGTGCACATAAACTATATACCATATAATGACGCACGAAAAAATAGGCCGATGCAAAGCAAAATTTGAAATTATTCGAGTGCAAAATTAGTTGAGATGCATGGCATGTAAGTATCCATTTGACTAGCCGCACCACGCACATGGATTCGGTCACTGATATATTCTTTCTCGTAAGGAAGAGCCATATTTCATCTCTAATTGACTCGGGCTAGAGGCAAATACCTCTCGTCAACTTGGGTGGTGGAAATCATCCATGTCTATTATCATCATCATCATATGAGATATGCTAAAAAATGATCTAGACTACAAAAATTAACAACATATTCCTCTCTCTTTCCATAAATTATATTTCAATGAGAAACCTATCATAATGTCTATATACACAACAACTTGATTGGGGTGGATGAGAAAGAAGAGAGGGAACGAAGTGATAATATTAGACATCATAGAGGCCGAAATTTTTGGATAGAAACTCCTAACATGATATCAAAGTCAGATTTTGCCCTTGCCCTCGTTAATTAAATTTCATGTGCCACTCTTAATTCGACTTGCACTTTTAAAGAGTGTTGAAACATCCCATACTTTTGACAACATGGTTTATATACTTTTTATATACATGTGATCTCCCTTCACTTATTGACTTAAGTTTTTTGGTTAAACCAATTATCTTAATATCAAAGCTAGTCAATCCTGAGGTACACAAGTGCACATCCTACCTGATGCACTCTTGAGTTCACCCTCAGTGCACAACCATGCACAACCCAATGTAAATCTCGTATGTCATGTCATCTTCTTTTTGTCTAAAAACTACAAATATCCCTCTCTAAAGTCAATTCTCAATGTTGACTATCTCATCCAATAGCCGTGTCAACCTATAATGTTGTCGCATATCTTGTCACAATAGCCACAATAGACTCCTGTCATGACAACCAGCCTCCTGTCGTAATGAAAACATCATGCCACAATAACAACCTCCTGCCATGTAGCTTGCACATAGACCCATCAAAATGGATCATTGACCCATTTGTTCACCCATATGGGTGTTATATAGATTATAAATGGGTTAATTATAATAAGTAAATAGCTCGTCAATGGGTTTAAACATAGTATGGGTGTTAAATGGGTCATAACAGATTTACAACTTATTTAAACTCAACCCACCTCTATGACTCTCTCTTCATTCTTTCTCGCCTTTACCCGATCTCACGCTCGCTCACTCTGCACTCTTATCTTAGTTTAAGTATGATTTTTTGTAGGTTAGGTTAAATATGAAGGTTTTTAACAATATGGCTTGGGTTGAGTGTGTGTTAGATATAAGTTGGGTCGACTATGAATTACTAGATTTGCATTGCATGAAATTGGGTCAAAACGAGTTAAATTGATATATCTTGTTGGACCCTATTCACTCAACCCAAATCCGACTTGACCCTCCCATTTAACAGGTCTAGTTGCACAACAACCCCAACAACACATAAGCAACCACATAAGCAACCATATCAACATTAGCCGGTTCTCCCTTCAGTACACTAAATTGCTTAGGTGATCCACACAAGTGTTTTCAGATATTTATCCAAACTCAAGTTAACTTCTTTTATGCACCTTGAGTTTTAGGGGAGTTAGAGATAATTTGGATATTTCTCTAAAATGTTTCCCTATGTTAGAGATATATAGATTATTTCCTTTGATTCTACAATCTCTAAGTTTTGTACATATATCTCTCTTGATTCTGCACATCACTGATTGATTATGATTGAAATTGTAATATCTTGTTACTTTATATAGTTATCTATAAAACCTATAAATAGACTTATGTTCTCTTTATTATAAAGATATCGAAATATACATAAATTTTTCTGTTCCGAGTATATTTCTTATCTGATCAAACTATGTGGACAAATTTCTTTTTTGTCATTGTGGAATTAACAATCATGTCAATAGAACTTTTAATTTCAATCACCGAAATGCACTAATTCAACCTAAGATATGACACTAGAGGTACTTGGCCCTAGTGTGAATGGAGAAAAGATTACATCAATTGCAAGAAAGAGCCATATCTACCTCTAACTCAGCCAACAGGCAAATTCCTCTAATTTGGGTAGGTGGCAATCACGTGTGCAAAAGGAGTAAGCACATGAGAGTCATTAACGAGCCTACCTGTTAATATTTTAATAATAATAATAATTTGTGACGATTTAGAATGTGTGCTATAACTACTGGTTAAATGTCAAATACTATAAGAGAAAAGAACGAAAACAAGCTACAAACGCGACCACAATTTCGGACTAGCAGGACCTGATTACATAAGTCATTTCGTGGGCATGTCCCAAAAACATGCAGGTTAATGCATCATTATCACCCCTTAAAAGTAAGCCAAGTGGACCTGTAGGGTTTCTTCAATGAAAGAGTTAGGCTTCTTCCCATAACTTCAATAGTTTATAACATATGCTTTTGTGGGATACACGATAAATTCGTTGAAAGAGCAATCGGAAGCCTTATTGGAATCTCCGCGTGAATTGTTTGAAAGCGGGGTCGTCGAATGCGGAGCGAAGAGACTCTTTAAGCTACGTAAGTCCAAATGGTCTGCAGAAAGATCGCATGATTTCATCCTTTCTTTTTGATTTAGTCCTGGTCACGGGACACATCGCGATGGTGACTCGGCGCAAACATTAATTTTTCCGACTGCGAAAGCTGGGAGTTGACTTAGCTCGGGGGAAAAAGTAAGATCGGGCGCCCAGTTCATTTTACATTACAATCTCTTACCTTTCTTTTTACCGATTCAAACTGTTCCGACGTGAATTCGAATGGGGCGTGTTGAGTTAGCTGATACAGCCAGAAGCAAACCCTCTTATTTTTCCAATGATGATAGGAGAATTAGGGTTTTGTGGGCAGGGCTGAAAACTGCTTGGTGATGATGACTGTGCAAGGCTTATGGATTTGTGTTGGAACGAACCATCAAAGATTATCTGTCCTCGATTTCCTCCAAGTCTGGCATCGATGGACCTTAGTTTAAGGCCCCATCCTAATCATAGATGAGGAATTAAGTCAATAACTTAGAGATAGCTACAAATCCAAAAGGTCTTCCTCTCTCACTAATCGCGACCTAAATTGGGTAAGGCTCCATCCAGGGTGGTAATTGGGTGCGACTCTCGAGAATTACTTTGATAAGTGGGAGGCAGCATGATTTGACCACAATATTTGCCGGATCGAAACCAAACATTTAAGTACTCCAATTAACCCCAGTGGCTAGTACAATGCAAAGTATTTCAAGTGCTTCACTAACATCATGGGTGACGATCCATCCAACTAATAAAAAAACATTGGTGTTGGTGTTGACAGATTCTTGAAGAAGAATAAGAAAATCCATATCACATAGTGCTCCATACCTACTTTAAGAAAGACTAAAACCTCTAGCCTTTGAATGTGTTACTGAGTTCACACTTCAGATGGGGAATGAGTAAATACCTTTTTTTTTCTTTTTTTTTTAGTAACCGAGAACTCCATCACGAGCTCTCCGTGCCCAGACAGCACCGAAGGACCGGGCCCCTATACCTCGAGGGAGACTAACATAGGACCCCACCACCATGGCCCCCCACTTAAGACGCTAGCACCTGGAGATTCGAACTTGCAACCTCAGCGATGAGGAGCAAGCCCTGAACCATCACAGCAGCCCAGTGGTGGGTAATGAGTAAATACCTTTTCTGCACCTGAAAATGCATAAATACTTACTTTTATACATGCCCCAAAGCATAATCAAATAATTTAGTTAACTTAATCCACATAGCAAATTGAATTTGAATTGTTAGATCTAATGACACTCATATGGTTTTCACCATTTTCAATATTTCCAATTAATTAAATTTAGTAATGGCACTCATGCAATAGTTTCTCCAAATTAAGCAAGATTATCAAGTGGTGGACCAATCGAGTTTGATAGCTTGGGCATTTGACTAAAGAAATTGACCGGCATCCAAATAGCGAGAGATACAATATGTGCGCAATATGTTCCCCATGATGAATCAAGAGGAATTTCTTATAATTATGGCAACTTTATTTTACAGTCAAAATGGTAGAAGTGAGCAAAAGAAAAATCAATCCCAAAAGCACCGCACATATCGTTGACTAAACTTAAAATCGAGCAGAATTTCTGAATTTGCTGCACGTAAAGTACATCAAGCTCACCGACCAAAAAAGAAGAAGAAGTACATCAAGCTCCAGATGGCAGGAAAAAGAAAAGGTCCAGCCCCTTCTCTCCCACCCCAGCCCAAGTGATGGGGACAACGAATTTCTACGGTATATTTGCGACATTTTAAGTACTATATCAGCCAGGAGAGATCTCATTGAATGATTTATAAGTCAATACTCAACCCTACATGATCACCACCTTGTAATTTAGATCTTTATATATGGTACTAAAGTAGGATACCTAGCAGGAGTGTGGTTTGTAAACAAACTAAGCTTGTATCAAATTGGACAAGGTAGGTATAGTGTCGAGATGAAAGGATTCAGATAAGATACAGCTCTTGACAAACTTCTAAGATAGAGGAGGGAATTGGAATGTGACTAGAGCACACATTATATAAAAAGAGTCCCTAAATAGTCACCAACTTGTGTGATTACTCAAAATACCATTTTTAGGAGGTTTAGTCCATGTAGAATGTGTTTGGTCATTACTATACTAGAGTTTCGTACAACTTGCTTATTATGAAAAATTTTACTATTGATTATGATGACATGTTCTAACATTACCATATAATTTTTATGAAATTTATCTAATCAAAATGATGACATTAAATAAGATACGTTGTACGACATTTCGAACTATGATTGTCTCTTACCTAAGTAACACAGGAAGCTAAAGGGCAGCAATGCCCTCACTATCAATCGAGCACCAAGTTAAGATCAAATCGATCATAATGGAGGCGGTTCCATGCTCATAGATCCACTTGAAAGCTCATATTTATTTTTTAATGACACTCACTACAGTCCTCTCATATTTAACCCACGAACTTCTTTCTAATATCCCATGCAGGACACTTTCACACGCAAGTACATTACCAACCGGCCAGCAGCCGTATATTATTCTTAAAACTAAAGTAAAAACATCGTAGCCAAAAGCCACAACCCAAAAGTCAAACCAAACATCCATTTCCTTTGCACTTTTTGCGCGACATTAACTTCTGAGTTTGATCCTTCGTGTCGGTTCAGGGTAACTTCATCAAGACGGGGTATTATTCCACCAAACAGAGACCATATGCGCCTGTCCATTAATGTAACAGGCTGTCCAATCACATTTTTTATTTTGACGTGTCGGTATTCACACTCTATTCTTTTTCATAAATTCTGCACCTGCCTCTACCCTCTCTATATTCAACATTCAAGAGATGCCGAGATCCACACAAGATCTCAAATAAAGCTATTTAAAGACTTCCTCATGTCCGAATCTCTTAACTTGAGGAGTTAAAATGGGAACTTTTATTCGATGTCAGCTGCCTCAAACTTCCAATACAAGAAATGCCACCATTTGAAAATTCTACCTAAGATCTTTGTACAATCCGAAACGCAATGATTGTTTTGATGTAACAATAGGCTTGCGGAGCTGAGCTTAGAGCGAAAAGGAAGCGCTCTCACAGTCTCTTTCCAATTATGATACAAGAGCGAGGTTCACACTGTGTGGGTTGAAAATAGCTCGAAAACGACCGTGAAAGATAATATAAATCTTGAGTTGAGAACGAACCATGGATGTGACCTGTCGCTGATTTCCTCCAGGCTTTGCGCATAGATGGCCCACAAATTAGTGGAGTGATCCCAACAAATTCCGCCACCGATTCCTATTATCTTCTTTATGAAATTTGAGAGCCAAGTTGAGTTCAAGTAATCCGCATCCGATCAGTAACAAATACAAAAGCGTACACGGTACATCATTCACATGTGAATCAAGCGGGAATTTCTTTTGACTGTCGGAATTACTAGTCTTATTCTAATAGCCCCAAATGCCAGAACCTTAAAAAAGAAACAAGAAAAATCAACCACGGAATCACAACAACCTAAAATGGTTGACCAAAGATGTTCACATTAGTAAAAGAAATTCAAAAAACCACTCATTCGCCAACACGAACGAAAGTTTCACATGCTCGTTGCATTCCGATACCAGATCTCCCTCCCTCCCCGCCCATGTGAAGAATGGTCACTGCTGACGCATGCGCTTAGCACTACCTAGTCAATCGAATCCTCCACTTTAAAACAAAAATCTGATGCAGTTACCGCCTATATTTACCAACCTTCTTGCCTTTGCTTGCCTCTCTCATGGGTTTTTACCCAATTAGCTTACGGCGTCAAAGAAGAATAATACAGGTGATTTTATTTAAAAAGAATAATACTTGGTATATCTCTGATATCGTGGAAGAGTTTTTTTAAAAGTTAGTATAACACCTGCTGGTTCTCTTATAGTTATTGGGGAATATTAGGGAAGATTCTGCTTGCCGCTTCTATTGGGCAATACCTTGCAACGACAAATAACAAAAGGCAATTGTGATTTTTGTTATGGTTAGAGCGAAGAGATCAAAACCCACCAGATAATTTGACCGGCGATTGCACTATCTCACTCTATTATCTTAACACATTTGACAATCCTCATTTCATGTATGCTGAGTGCGGATAACTAGACAACATGGTCAAAGGGGACCAGATGCGCATTGCAAGCAAAAAACAAACTCAAGTTTATTGTTGGATCGCTAGAGAAGTCAAATCCAACAACATGAATTGCATGGTAACTTTATGGATTTTCAATTATCTTGACAGTAGTTTATGAGGAAGTGTGATATATGTAAAGGAAGCAAAAGTAATGCTGAACGAGCTAAAGCAGAGTTCCGCCTAAGGGAACAGACCTCGCGTCCACGAGACCAAAATCGAGATTAGGTTGGTATAGGCAAGGAGGACTACCGATAGTGGAATATTACACCAAGTTGAAGGTCTTATGGGATGAACTTAATGACTATGAGGATATCCCAAAATGTATCTATGTTGCAGTCACGAAGTATGTAAAAAAAGGGTAGAGAAGATCTACCGGTTTCTTAAGGGTCTCAAATTGGAGATATGTGGGAATGCTCATTCTCAAATTCTCAATCTTTCCTATGGTCACCTAGGAAGAGCGCCAACAATCAATTGCTCAAGGCAAGAGTGTCACTTTCTAGTTACAATGAGTAAGCCCCAAGAAGGGCTTTCCTTTGAGAAACCCCAATATGACCACTCTGGAAAGGTCGAGTACGAGAAGAGTTACTGATATGAATTGATCGGAAATCGCCTGAAATGGACAGAGGCGAGGCGGAAAGGCACACAAATCGAGTCCTCCCACAAGGTCCATACCCTCACCAGATACCAACGGCGGTAATGCTGGCATTATTATAGCAAAAATCGACATGATTCCAACCGGGAGATTCATAGGGACACATACATTATCAACAACGAGCAGGTATCAATATAAGCAGTATAATTCAATTATTTTTTATACGAGTTTTAGTAAAATCTTGTGAATAGAATGATTCTTCGTTTCGTGCGTAAGTTTTCCTCCTTAATATATTGGTTATAAATTATAATCATCTTGTCTGCCGCTCCACAATTGCCGGTACGGCGGACCTTGGTCAAGTCAAACCAGCATCGGACCGCCAGTACCTGGTGCAGGTTGTTCGCGACGTGCTGCCCGAGGGCGGCAAGTTCCATGGCACTTATGCTCTCGTGCATTACGTCCCAGAACGACGTAAAATCATCGTTGATTGTTATATTTCAATCCTTCTATATCCTCTCTTTATATGAGGGAGGAAGATACAAATCATTAATCGGATTGGATAAAAATCGACTGAGTGTTTGTCATTTACGAGGTTAACTCTTATTGACTCGAACTATTGATTGGCCCCTACAAATACATAAATACCTTTATCCCTCACATCGGAATTCATAACCAGGTCTCACCGAATGGCTCCCATCGAACTCGAAGAAATTTGGAAGCGAAGAGGAATCGAAGCAGGGGATACTCCACCCTCTAAAGCACGGTTTGGGTCGAATAGAGATTTGGCGACCTAGGATCTTAGCGCTTTTCTTCAAATAAGAGGAGTAAGGGGAGACATGATGGCCATGGCCATGTGTGATAACACGAAGGACTAGTCCTTTGAATCTCTTAGTACTATACCTACATCAATTCATTAGGACTCTTAGTATTATTTTAGGAGAAATTATCAAAAAAATCATAAATTTATTGCACTTATACTAATTCAGTTTTAAACATTTTAATTTGATCAATTTAATCCTAAAACTTTTGATGATTTACCAATATAATCCATTCGTCTAATCTTGATCGAAAATCGCTAACATAAATGTTGATTATTCTATGTAGTATAATTGACGTTGACGTTCATGGTTTTTGAAAAATTTTTAAAATTTTCTGATTTTTTTTAAATTTTTCTTTCTTTTTCTTTCCCTTTTCCTTTTGCCCGTTGTCAAGTCTTCCTTGGGTAAGGAAGAGTGCCAATGAGGGGCACCATTGCCAGATCTAGTTGCTGATCACTAGCAAAAAGAAAATAGAAAAACTAAGAAAGGAAAAAAATTATTAAAAATTATCTATACTAGCGTTAGCCATCCGATCGTGTCATGTAAGATCGTCAATATCTACATTAACGATTTTCAATGAAAATAGACCGAAAACAATGCCGAATACTTTAAGGTAAAGTCCTTCAAAATATGACATTTTAAGTGATGTGCGTCGAAATTCTTAAATCTCGACATGCCTATGGGGCTAGTCTTTCCAACGATTGCATCATCAATGTGATGAGCCCAGCACTATAGGGACTCCGGGGTCCAATCAAATATTCAATGCCAAACATCTCTAGTATCAATGCGTCATCGATGTGTTTCAGCATGGGCATCTCGGCCGGCCAGAGAGTAAAGAAATCGATTTGCAGGGATGGCCTTACTTATTTTTTCTGGTACATCCTTATGTCGTTGGGGGCCGGGTGAGTCACTGGATCAGATGACAACGAAAGGTCGGCCCGTTTCCACAAACCTAATCCCTCGCCACATTCAAACGCCGGCGGTTCTGTTTCCTTCCCACCCAATTCGTCATATAATGTTGTCGAAGCCGCGCGGGGGGCATCATCACCAATGAGCATATCTGCTCGATCGAATTTGACACATCCGCTATAGGCATATCTGAACTTTATACGACACGTAAAGTCAAAATCACCCGTAAGTACCCCGACATGTTACTTCGTCCACGCATCCCATTCGTCGACCGTATGATTTCAGTATGCAAAGTAATCGGACAGGCTCGTACTAGCCATGTCCGCTTCCCGCGTCATCTGGCCCGTCTATGGTGGAGGCTTGTACTTTTCCCCCGGCAATGGCTTCCGATAGGCCGAGCGGCGAGTTATAGATATCACACCCATCTAACTATGACCACAAAAAATCTCATAATAATATCTCGGTCGTAAATTTACTTTCCATTAATTTTTATTAAATTTATTGTCAAATTACTAAATCGAATGATATGTGATAATTGACGAGTGTACCCATTAATGATTTTATTCTTCATTTGTCATACATATATCAATTTATGATTTTTCGTAAACAAAAAGTTAAATTTAAGGTTTTTTATGATAAAAAAATTAATTTAAGATAAATTTATCATAAGTGTATTAACTTTGAGATTTTTATAGTAAAAAAATTAGTTCTAACCAAATTTATCGTAGGTGAAGTTTTTCATGATATTAATCTATAATTAAAAGAAAATGCTGATAGTGCTAGCATTTGATACGCCACTCAAATCAAGGATGAGATGAAAATCATGGCTCTTTGTACAAATAGTTATATCTGGAATTATTTAATTTTATTGGGCAGACTTAGCATTGCTTGACTTTTGCTTGGCAAAGATATTTGAGAAATATTATTTAAAGATGAGGGAAAGGAGGAGGAAGAAGCTAGCCGTCCAAGACGGGGTAGAAATAAAGGTCCTCTTTCTCCTCCACAAGAGCACAGCTTCGCTTTGGCTTTGGAGAGAGAGAGCTCGATTTTTTTCTAGTCAGCTCTCGCAAATCTCTCTGCAAATAGAAGAGGTAGATGTCTCTCTGTGTATCTTGTTCGTGCTTTTGCTACGCTAAAGCGGCGAGCTTCGCCATCTTCATGCATGCAAAGATGGCAATATTAATCTCAGAAAAACGAAGAGTTCATGAATTTATATAATGAACATGCTCACCGAGGAGATTTGATTTGCAGCAGCTCGTTAACTTTCTTTTTTTCTGTCTGCATGATCATCAGGAAGGCCGGTTCGAGAGCACCCCAATACTGAGAGCCGCAGTATAATCGGTTGAAGGAAGAGAGAACGAGAATGTGGAGGCTGAAGATAGCAGAAGGAGAGGACGGTCCCTACCTGTACAGCACCAACAACTACGTGGGGAGACAGATTTGGGAGTTCGACCCGGAGGCTGGCACCGCTGAGGAGCGCACGGAGGTCGAGGCTGCTCGCCAGCACTTCTACGACCACCGCCACCAAGTCAAGCCCTGTGGCGACCTCCTCTGGCGCATGCAGGTACATAACGCGTCCCACGCACCTGATTAACACGCACTCAACACACTTGCTCAACTTTCTTGTTTCTGCGTGTGTGGGAACGAATCGTAGTCCACATTTTTTCTGTCGACTTCAGAACTGAGGACGGCATTGCATACATGTACGTATCTGTCGAACTTGACACGGATACGTAGAATCAGTTTTCAATTACGTTAGCCAACTGTGCATCTAGTTTCGGCGGCGACGTAGGTAGCCTGGTCTTTGGTGGCCGCCGGGCCTTCACGTTTGAATGAGAAGATCGAGGGCGGCTTTTAGAACAAGAACTGAAACACGTGCCGTACTGCTTGCTTTGGACTTGAATTGTGTGTTGGTGCACACGGATTGAAAATGAAAAGGAGAGACTCGACCCTTTGAAAGGAAGGTCAGCGAGGAAAGGCAAAGCAGCACCCCAGCACCCTAGACATCTCGGGTCAAATAATTCAACCCGACCTTCGTCCCACGACCACACGGCCCTTTCTCTCCTTGGCTTCGTCGTTCTCTTCTTTCCCTTTTCAACAATTTCGCTCTAGCTTCAATCACCCCACGTCCGCCAAAACGTGAAAAAGGAGCTCGGCACTGTAGCCCACCGGAAATCGGGCGAAGCTATCGTCTCGATCTCGGGACTCGAACTTCGCAGATTACTAGCCCAATCACGTTTGCAGCCACTGCTGGCACTGAGGGATGGAATCAAGTCTAACACATACGAGTTACCATTTTTTTTAACTTTAAAGCTTTACTGTCGTTGCTTGTTGTATAGTGTAAAACCTGTTAACGTGGGGGATAATACCAAGTTGGTGGGCAATCTTAAGCTGACGCATGGTGCATGATTTCTGGGCAGTTCCTGAGGGAGAAGCAGTTCAAGCAGACGATCCCGCCAGTGAGGGTGGAGGATGGCGAGGAGATCACCTACGACAAGGCGTCCACCGCGCTGAGACGGGCCGTCCACTTCTTCTCCGCCCTGCAGACTAGCGACGGTCACTGGGCTGCCGAGAACGCCGGCCCTCTCTTCTTCCTCCCTCCCCTGGTCATGTGCGTCTACATCACCGGCCACCTTGACGCCGTCTTCCCCGCTGAGCATCGCAAAGAGATTCTCCGCTACATCTACAACCACCAGGTAAACTTTCCTTGCAAAAAAGAAAGACACTCAGATGGAGAAACGGCGGAGGAACTTTGAAAGACTTTGACTGGAAACTCTGTTTATGTCTTGCGTTATTTCTGTTGCAGAATGAAGATGGTGGATGGGGTTTGCACATCGAAGGTCACAGCACCATGTTCTGCACCGCCCTGAGCTACATATGCATGCGCATTCTTGGGGAAGGGCCCGATGGTGGCAAGGACAATGCTTGTGCTCGGGCCAGGAAGTGGATTCATGACCATGGCGGGGTGACCTACATACCCTCCTGGGGCAAGACTTGGCTCTCGGTACTCCCTCACTCTTTCCTTCATCGATCGTCAAAAAATTCTCAGGATCGTCCTGTGTATGTGTTTGAGTGTATCATATATGTGACATTGTGCTTCTGCTTGTGTGTTGTCTTGTCGTGCGTGCTCTGTAGATTCTCGGCGTTTTTGATTGGACTGGAAGCAACCCAATGCCCCCTGAGTTCTGGATCTTGCCTTCGTTCCTCCCCATGCATCCAGGTTTGTTTTCCCAGATTTTCTTCATCTTGTCCTTGATCACATTCTACAGTAGTCCAGTACACCTAATCTTACACGGGTAATAAGACAAATTTCGACTAATTTTCACACTGGAACCGTGTGGCATTTTTGCTGCACCAACAAGAAAATAGCATTGGCTTTTCATTGAAGTCACCACCCTTCAAGAATTCCCCTTAATTGCGTTTCTCCTTAGTTTCATGGATGTGTTGACTAAATTTTCCCGTCCTGAATGATGTAGCTAAAATGTGGTGCTACTGTCGGATGGTTTACATGCCCATGTCGTACTTGTACGGGAAAAAATTTGTCGGCCCGATCACACCTCTTGTTCAACAGTTGAGAGAAGAACTTCATACTCAACCCTACGACACGATTTGCTGGAGGAAAGTTCGCCATCTTTGTGCCAAGGCAAGTATCACTGGCTGTTCCAAAATATCGATCCACAATCAGATAGTTTGCAAGTAAGTAAATTTTTAATAAAATGATTCGAATTGTTGTTGCAGGAGGATCTCTACTATCCCCATCCTTTGATACAGGATCTAATGTGGGATAGTCTTTACATATGCACAGAGCCTTTTCTCAACCGTTGGCCGCTTAACAAACTCAGAGAAAAGGCTCTTCAGGTGACGATGAAGCACATTCACTATGAGGATGAGAACAGTCGATACATCACAATTGGATGTGTCGAAAAGGTAATGAAGACGTACATTCAAAGAGGAGAGAGACACAAATCACAAAATTTACACATCATGGGAAACGACACTGAGAATATATCTTTTGCTTTGGACCTGGACAGGTGTTGTGCATGCTTGCTTGCTGGGTAGAAGACCCAGACGGTGACTATTTCAAGAAGCATCTCGCGAGGATACCGGATTACCTTTGGGTGGCTGAAGACGGAATGAAGATGCAGGTTAGTAGTAGTGTCAATGACCTATAACAGAATTGGGCTCAAATTTGAACTGATAAATACTTATCTGCATATTTGAAAGATGAGAGTACTGTTATAATGATGAGAAGATTGATTTAATAAAGTGAGACCATCTAGAGGAAAACTTAGTATGGTATTTGGCTCATTCATATGCAGAGTTTTGGTAGCCAGGAGTGGGATACGGGCTTTGCCATCCAAGCTTTGCTTGCCAGTAATATGACTGAGGAGATAGCACCGGTATTAGCTAGAGGACATGACTTCATTAAAAAATCTCAGGTTTGAATTTTTATTCTTGCGAGCGCCTATTTGCCTCAAAACCTTTTCCTTGTTTCTTTTGCTTCCTCTTGTAAGCTGAACTGCATCAATCTGTCTACAAAATTCCAGGTCAAGGACAATCCATCCGGTGACTTCAAAAGCATGCACCGTCATATTTCTAAAGGATCTTGGACATTTTCAGATCAAGATCACGGTTGGCAAGTATCTGATTGCACTGCAGAAGGTCTGAAGGTAATACTACTATGACTACACAGCATCCAGAGGTTCAATTCAATCCTAAATTGCTCTGTTTCTCACTGAATCTCTTTTCCTGTTTATTCAGTGTTGCTTGCTTTTCTCAATGATGCCACCTGAAATTGTTGGCGAGAAGATGGAGCCAGAGAGGTTGTACGATTCTGTCAATGTCTTACTTTCTCTACAAGTGAGTACACCATTGTTTTTCTTTCCTGAGCAAGACTTGAGAAACTATTTGACCTAGACAAGATATATTGGCCAAACTCTGTTTGCTCCATGCATCCCAAAATTGTGTGGCTATTTAAGTCTTTCTTTGAGTTTCATGACTTTTTTCAGATTCCCAAGTATGATATATATTATAGTATCATCACATCAACCATGCTTATCACTTGTTTCAGAGTAAAAATGGCGGATTGTCTGCGTGGGAACCTGCAGGAGCCCAGGAATGGCTAGAAGTAAGTATTTAATAAATTTGTGGGAATTCCTTGATAGTCCTGACAGACTAAGACATGTTTCTTTGTTAACAAATTACTAAACTAAGACATTATTTCTCATCATGTGTCACTTGCAGCTCCTAAATCCAACGGAGTTCTTTGCAGACATTGTTGTCGAGCATGAATATGTTGAATGCACATCATCAGCTATCCATGCGTTAGTTATGTTCAGGAAGTTGTATCCTGGCCACAGGAAGAAGGAGATTGAGAATTTCTTAGTAAACGCTGTACAGTTTCTGGAGAACATACAAAATCCAGATGGCTCGTGGTATGTTCCTTTTCCATTAGGCACTTCTGAATATTTCAGATTAATTAAGGAAAAGACTAACCAATTGAGCAATTTTTGCAGGTATGGGAACTGGGGAGTCTGTTTTACATACGGCTCATGGTTTGCGCTTGGAGGACTAGCAGCTGCTGGCAAGACGTATAGCAATTGTGCAGCTATGCGCAAAGGAGTCGCTTTTCTTCTGCAAACACAGTTGCAGGATGGTGGGTGGGGAGAGAGCTATCTTTCTTGCCCGAAGAAGGTAAATTTTAGAGGGACCTTCTACAGCATGTTCGGCTTTAGCTGTATTTGTTGCAAGCTTTTCTAGCGACATGGAAATCTTGAATTTTCTAATGGTCATTTCGGTCGATGTAGGAATACGTACCACTTGAAGGGAACAGATCGAATCTGGTGCACACCGCTTGGGCTATGATGGGTTTGATTCACGCAGGGCAGGTCAGTGGATGATCTTCTTGTTTGGATCTCGATCGCATTAACCACACTTTTGTGATAGTAAAAATCAGTATTCCATGTGAAGTTTCTGACTTTGGTACTTCATCTACTATCAGACGGAGAGGGATCCGACTCCATTGCACCGGGCCGCAAAGCTGCTGATCAATTCACAGATGGAAGATGGCGATTATCCCCAACAGGTTTGTACCTTCCTATAACTTTTGATCTCATATAGTGTTAATATCTCGGATATAAAAGAGTGCTCGCCCCCAATATCCTTGGAAAGAATTTCCTCTGCAATAGCCCATACAGCTAGGAGAACCCAGAGACGATTATTCAACGCATATTATCTTACAACGAAACAACATGATCGAAGCATGAACTATGGCTGCCGTGATTATTAATAGTCAATAACTTCGGGTGGCAGGAAATCACTGGGGTTTTCATGAAGAACTGCATGTTACACTACGCCGCTTACAGGAACATATACCCATTGTGGGCTCTGGCAGAGTATCGCAGGCGGGTTCCTTTACCGTCGAAAGTCCTCTGAAGAAACAAGGCCTGTCATCACGGCTTCCATATTGAGAAAACGTAGATTTCATCGGCATAACATAATTCAACAACCCATGTAGGTGGTTTTTCTGGTTTCATAGATCCGAAGGACTTGCGGTCCTAGAATGGATGGTCGAAGCTAAGATGATGGTGTATCCACAGTTCATTGTAGTATAATCAATACTACTGTTGAAATAATGTAAATGATCAAATACAAGTTTTCATACACCTTCTATCTACACCTTATGGGGCGCAATGGAGCATTTGTATTGTTTCTATACCTTTCTTCTGGCGTTGAGTAAAAATTGCGTCGTTTTCCCCTTTTGTTAGAACAGGAACTGATGCGATATTTCACGGAAATTTATTCATTTTAATGTCTCTGTCCTCTTGATGATACACAAGGAAAGAAAATTCTTCGATCCATGCAAATATAACCCATTTGATCTGTATGATGGTAAGGCTGATTTGTTGAGCCACGCAATGGAATCGTGAGCTCTGGCTGGGCAATTTTCTGTAAGCAGAAATCGAGTTACGGTGCCGCATTATGTGCTAACCTAGAACTACAAATGGTGTTGCCGATTAAGAGAGCAGGACGGGTATAATGACTGTTCTTAGATCCATTAACACGTGCACATATCCAGAATATTGTACTTTGTTTATCCTAATGAACCAAGCTAGTGATTTGAGTTTTCTCTTATTGGCATTTTGTTTGACCAGATTCAAAACAAGAAAGGTCCTCCTCAATTTAAGATATCTGTGTGTGTGTGAGAGAGAGAGAGAGAGAGAGATTAGAGGGGAGTCTCATCTTTGTTTTCTCCCCTATTATTAGCCACATTAACGTCTGGTACCAATTCTTCACTGATATGGAAGGAACAAAAGAACTACTGGATTTTTTTCACTTGCACAAGAGAGAACCACCAGATTATTGTTCAGAAGCTTTGATCAAGCACATTTCCACAGTTATCGTTACCTATAACCAAAAGGCAAAAGGAAAGAAGCGTTGAGCTCTTGTCACAGAGGAGAAAGAATGTGGGTTGGAAAGAGTCATGGGGAGAACAAAACCAGCACCAGGAACGGATTAGTCGCAATTGCCGTCGACAAGGATAAAGGCAGCCAATGTGCCATCCGGTGGGCCGGTGATAATCTCCTCTCCAGGGGCCAAACTGTCATCCTCATTCATGTTCACGACGACTCTTCTCGTATGTATACCATTTTCATTCGCATCTATCTCTTCTCATACATAGAAATCAAGATTGCATTTCAGTCTCGAACACGCTTTGCATCCTCAGTTTCCTGCCCATCGCAGATACATCATAAACTTGTCATCACGTTTCATCATATCCAGAAAGAAAAACTAGAAGGAATTGACCGAGCAAAGCAAACTATTACATGAAATGCTAGCAATGTGATGTTATGTATCACCCTGCACAGCATAATCCATTACCAGACATTGGGAGCTCCTGCAGATTCCAAAAAGCATGTGACTGACTATTTCTCTTTTTAATTGGTTGCAGTTGCACACAAACATCACCACCGCCGCCACCACCAGCAACATCATCATCACCATCACCATTCCACTTCTGACATTGCGCATGGAATTTCATCCCCCCGACAGAAGCAGGACCTCGACAAGCCAACCAAGGACCTGTTTCTCACCTTCCATTGTTATTGCACTCGGAAAGATGTAAGTCAAAAAGCTGAAAATCCTTTCAGTATCAATATTTCAGATCGTGTTAACAAGTGCCCCTGAAGCACTTCCTACGCTTGCCTGACGAGGAAAGTTTCAAATTTGAAGGCACCAGTTACACACATTACCTGAAGAAGTTAGTTATTTGGAAATTGAAATTTTCCTTAATTAGATGTTCAACAAGTACTTTGTTTGTGGACAATCTCTAACAGAATCCTTATGTTTGTACTTCATCTTTCTTATAGTGTTGTTTCACTCCTTCAATGTATACTTAGAATTCGGTTTCCACATTCCATGTTCCCTTTCTTTCTGATTATTTACAAATTTAGTTACTTGAATCAGATACATAGCGTAGATGTTGTACTGGAAGATACAGACGTGGTCAGAGCACTTACTGACTATGTCTCTTATGCTGCAATTGAATTCTTGGTTCTTGGTGCTTCATCTCGGCATGGCTTCATCAGGTAACAACCTCTGCTTGTGTCCAATAGAAAATTTGCAGGCAATTTCTTGTTTTATCTCCTTTCTTACTTTTTTAAAAGCAAAGTATATACTTTATTTAACCTCTGCAAATAGTTTCACTTATGAAGTTTTATAGCAAGACTTACAGTCACGTGTAAAATAATTGAGGTATTTGATCTTTTATTTGAGTACTGGATTTACCAAACAGAGATGGCAAATCCACTTGTACAAACAACATTCAGGAAGTGTTTCTGACACCAACTCCTCACGACTCAAAAAATACTCAAGGGAAGGAATGGGTGCGTCATGCAGTGATGCACAACCTTCCTTTATGAAAGATTGTAATATAGAGGAAGAAGAGAATGAAATTGCACATCATCCTTAATATAAATGCTACAAACACTAGAGTTTGGGTAGATCTACCTAAGTTGGTGATTTTTCTCCAACAGATTAAAGTCTTCGCATATCCCAAGCGATGTCTCAAAAGAGGTACCGGATTTCTGCACCGTTTATGTCATCTCCAAGGGAAAGGTCTCTTCTGTGCGGAAAGCTTCTCATCCGGCCCCTCATGCCTCCCCTCTTCTTGACCAAATACAGAACCTCAAAGAGAAAACAGCCGGTTCTGAAAGATACTTGCAGAACAGTTTAAGAGGTTCATTTCTCTCCCCGATCACTTCAGATATGCTTCAGCATTACACGAATATTAAACTGTTGGAGTGTTCCAATGGCTGCAGAAAAACCCTTGCCTAGACCTCTCAGCAGGCAGCATGATTCTATCAAGTAAGTTTCCAAAATATTAAATCTTTATTCACCGCCAGCGAAAAAGATGGAAACCCTCCAAGGAATATGGGGTTGCAAACAATATATCCTAAGCAAGTGCAGTTCAAAAGGAAAAAAAAATGATTATATAGAAGCGTGATATATATTCTTGACTATTTTGGATGCTCATCAATTTAATTAGAGGTAGTAATGATGAGAGGGGAGAGGCAGAGAATTAGTTGAACATTGTCACTGCAGTTCACAGCTTCAGTTTCTTCAAATGTGCACTCACTGGGCCTGTGATAATAAAACAGGTCAATATGGGATAGAGGAAGGTCACCTGGATATGTAGCGGGGATAATGTCGGACCCAGATTCTGACATATCATTTGTCAGCCCAGGAAGGCCAAGCACAGAACGCACATCCTCCATGTTCTATGACCATAGTGACTCCTTCCACCCTCCAAGGCTTTCCACCAGTCCTGATAGGTCATCCGTTCATTCAATGTACAAGTTTGCCGACCCCAATTCTCCACATGGATTTTCATCAGCCTCATATGACAGCGGACGAACATCAAATTCATCACATCACAAGGTAATCTTTTCTCAATCTCAGACTTACAAGTATCTGCCACAATACATGGTAATTAATTACTTTTCCATGACAAGTTGCAAGTAAATTTATCTAATACGACTAAGTAAAGAAATGCCCACCTACCCTGAGATGGTTTTAAGAGCTATCAGCATGATGAGTTCATATTCTTCTTTCGCATATATTATTCCAAGAAGTTTGAAGCGTAGGAAATTGAGGTGTCATATATTGGTTCCTGCATATCTCAAACAAGTTTCTGATGTAATAGGTGATTTTTTTTTGCACTCTTCAGTTGCAAAAACAGTCATAACTGTTAATTAGGCCGAACAAGAATCATCTTCTATTGCAAATGAGGAAGTGCCTTATATTATAGTGCCATTCACAATGTAGTGTATCTGTTCAGCATGCAATTGTTAATAGTATAAAACAAGGCAAGAGAACTGGATGACCAAATCTCAAATTGCATTCATACAAGGTAAACAAAAGGCAAGTGTTAATTGCACATAGCCGAGTAAAAGATGATTACAAAGATGTCTTTAGTCCACAGGTATATATATACTGTCACGGTTTAATAGTCTCTTGAAAAACCTAGATCCATCAAAGTAATAGTCATGTTTCCAAGAAAGATAATCATTGTAGTACAAGTGAAATCTTATGTGATGACGTCTGACCTTTCTTTCCATATTAAAATAATGCAGGATGAAATCGAAGCTGAAATGAGGAGGCTGAAGTTAGAACTGAAGCAAACAATGGAACTGTATAGTACAGCATGCAAAGAAGCACTCACAGCAAAACAGAAGGTACTGAGAAGAGAAGTACTTATTTCATGTGAAAATAGGGTACTTGCTTAAACCAAACTAACTTCAGGAAATGGAGATGCATTGCTGGAGACTAGAAGAAGAGCGACGTCTTGAAGAGGCACGATTTGCTCAGGAAGCTGCATTATCAATTGTAGAAAAGGAGAGGGCTAAGTGCAAAGCAGCCATTGAAGCAGCCGACGCAGCACAGAAGCTAGCAGAATTAGAAGCGCTGAGGAGGGCCAATGTGGAAATGAAAGCCCTCAAAAGTGCAGAGGAGATGAAGAAGGTGTTGGATTCATTAAATCGCAGTGATGCAAGATGCAGGATGTACACTATCAAAGAGATTGAAGCTGCAACAAATTCATTTGATGAGTCCTACAAGATTGGGGAGGGAGGTTATGGGCCAGTCTTCAAGTGTTACCTTGATCATACGCCAGTCGCAGTCAAAGTTTTACGTCCAGATGCAGCTCATGGAAAATCACAGTTTCAGCAAGAGGTGAGAGAGAAGAATTGAAACCTTTTTTAAAGCCTTGCACATTTCTTGCTTCGTAACTCACAAATGTCACTGTTTGTCGTCAATTGAGGAACTGAGAACGTCATGGAAATGCCACCAAGTAAATGGCAGTATACAGCTCGCTCCAAAGAATGGGGGAAGTTTAGGAGAGATGGGGAAAGCCAGCAGCTGGCGGTCGAAGCAAATGTTGGACATCTAACTTCTGTTTAATTACAGCTAAAACATGATCGAGATACTTCAAAAATTCATTAAATGCATATCTTCTAGAAAATGAGTACCGCCAACGAAGCTATTATAGTCCCTGGTGATAAAGATAAGGTTATGCAATTCAGGATTCTTCCCATTCTTTCACTAGTGAGGCACAAGAGATTTTTTTTTCTTTTTTCACAATAATTTTCAAAAAGAGGAAGCAGAATTGCAGTGAATTCAATCACATTATCATATTTAATCTGTCCATTGACCATGATGATGCAGGTGGAAGTACTTAGCCGCATAAGGCATCCCAACATGGTTCTCCTCTTAGGAGCCTGCCCTGAGCACGGGTGTCTAGTGTACGAGTTTATGACCAATGGAAGCTTAGATGACCGTCTTTTCAGGCGAGGCAAATCCCCCGTTCTTTCTTGGCAATTTCGATTCCGAATTGCTGCAGAGGTAGCCACAGGCCTTATGTTTCTCCATCAGACAAAACCAGAGCCTCTAGTCCATCGAGACCTTAAACCAGGCAACATCTTGCTCGGTGACAACTACGTCAGCAAGATCAGTGATGTTGGATTGGCAAGGCTTGTTCCTCCTTCCGATGCTGAAAACGTGACTCAGTACCGAATGACGTCGACTGCAGGAACCTTCTGCTATATTGATCCCGAATATCAACAAACTGGAATGCTTGCCATAAAATCTGATGTATATTCTCTCGGAATCGTCCTTCTACAATTAATCACGGGGAAACCACCAATGGGTATCACTCATAACGTCAGCACATCTATAGAGAACGGGAACTTTTTGGAGATGTTAGACCCTGATGTGCCTAATTGGCCTGTTGAGGAGGCCTTCTGCCTCGCACAGCTAGCTCTGCAGTGTGCAGAGTTAAGACGAAAGGATCGGCCTGATCTTGGCAAGGTGGTTTTGCCAGAGCTTAACAGATTGAGAGATTTTGCTGAGGAGAACATACAAAATGGCTCATTATCAGTTGGCGCCAGAACCCCGTCTCCTCATCACTCGTACGTTTCCAATGCCCAGGTGAAAACAAATTCTCTTTACTAAAATCTGGAAACTGGCTCAAAACATCCGCCTCCCACTAAGATCTTCGCTTAAAGCACACTTCTAACATAATAAGAAGGCTTGACTTGTTTCCAGAATGTCGTGGCAGGAGGTGACAAAAGATCTTTTGCTCGTGCATTCAGGAAGCTCAAGGAACCACTCCAACACTCTCTGCATAAACAGCTAGTTCGGTCAGAGTACAACTTTGCGATTAGCATCTTCATCATATACACCGTTTTAACTTTTCTCAATTCTGCATTGCCCCATGTCAGGAAGATGCTAATCAATTGATAAATCGAAGATGGTGATTATTCCCAGCAGGTTTGGAACTTTCTTATAACATTTTCCCCTTCATTTTATATGAATGCAATTTCCTGTACTGTAGAACATAGGACGAATTTGATCACTTGATGCCTAATCAAGCACCCAAAAATGTTACGTTACAACGAAACATATCCTATCTTCTAAACTTGAACTTTGCTCTCCAATTTACTTAATTACGCTATGCTTGCAGGATATCAATGAGTTTTCATCCAGCCTATGTTGCATTGTACTGTTTGCCGGGGAGTGGATACTTGTGGGCTTCCCGGTGTCGCAGGCAGGTTCATCCATCATGAAGGACCCTTTGATGAAACAGAGTACCTAGCCTTGTGTATACTGTCACTGTGTATATTTGATGACCAGAAGGACCTGTCTTGTATCCATTGTATTTAAAGTTCACGAAAGAAACCAAAACATGCTTTTGGTCAACTTAGCTTATTTTAAGGAGCTTTAGGGCAGACCAGAGCAGCAGAAACTTCATGTAACTTTCTTGTTTCTTTTAAAAGTTTACTGAAAGTTTGCTGATGCATTTGAAAAAGGCAGAGCTTGGATGCTGATGAAGATGATGCATGCGACATCCCAAAATTTTGGAAAAAGAAATTATCGGATGAAAAATCAGAGATTGAAAGAAAAAGAAAAAAAAAATGATAATGATATTACTATTATTCTTTTTCTTCTCTCTCTCTCTCTCCTCTTTCTCCCCTCCTTCACGTTTCCCCCTCCTTCCTACGCAATTTCCACCCCCTCCCTTACGGTAACTTCTTCTGCTGTCTATTCTTCTCTCTTTCTCCCTCTCTCTCCCACTTTTCCACCCCCTCACCTACGCCAACCCTTCTGCTGCAATTTCCCTGCAACTTCCTCCCATTACTTTATTGTTTCTCTCTCCTCTTCCCCCCTTCCTCCTCTCGACAACCCCCACTCCCACTTCCCTCTTCTTCCTCTCCTTTTCTCTTTAGTTTCTTTTCTGCTCTGTTTCCAAAACAGCACCGTGTGCTGCTGTCCTGTCCCAAACCAGCCACCATCTTGCGCCATGGCCATGGGCCATCACTGTCCACAAACCGCCGTCCAGCCACAAGCGAGAGCCGCCGTTAGTTCCAAATAGGTGAGTTATTTTCGTAAATCTGGAATAGGGGTTGTGTACCTCTATTTAGGGATTGATATTAGTTGAGAAAGGTTTAGGTGAGATTAGAGATAGTTAATATTAGTTTAGAAATTTTATATTAGCTATAGAAAGGCTTAGTTTTAGTTAAAATAGCAAGATAAGAGCTGTAGAGGATGATTCGGCCAAAAACAGGGGATGTTCTGTAAAACTGTTTTCTGGACGTGTATGATTTATTTATTTTGTAGACTCATATGTATTGCGATTTTGAAGAAATTTCCTTCTGAAGAAATGTTTTACACATCTTCAAGTATAACATATATTTTTATCAGGATTTTTGGGGATTTAAAGGAAAATTATTTTGGCTTCGTTATCTTTAAACAGAAACTCCAACTGCACTGGAATTTGCGACCTGTAAAGATTCTATGGGTTGTTACTAACCCTTTGGGTTCGATTTTAAAAATGAGTTCTTCACAAAAGTTGTTTTTTACACCTTCTAGTTGAACATACTCGAATTTCAGACCAAATGGACCTGTTTTGGACCCCGAACCAAGTTGATTTCGGAAAACAGAACCGCTGGAAACTGATCCGATTTTAGTGCTGGATTGACTGAATTACTGGACCGAATCCAGAAGGATCTGGGCCTTGGTGTCTTGATGAAAAATGTTTTTTTACATGTCCTTTAGCACGTGTTCAAGTTTGAGAATTTTCCGAGCTCATATGAATTGGTTTCTGGTCTTGAACCCAAAAGTGCGCAATTGGGCAGTTTCTGCCAATTCTGATCGGTGGAAGTTTATAACTGTTTTGAGATGTTTCTTGCTGGAGATTTGCTTAATTGAGGTTGCGAATGAAATATGCAATTGATCATTGAATTATGATGATGAGTGAATGCATACATGACATGAGATTCTGAATGAAATATGCAATTGATCATTGAATTATGATGACGAGTGAATGCATACATGTCATGAGATTCCGTCACGAGCCTTTGGGCCGGACGATGCTCCTTCGGGAATGCCCCACGTCAACAGATGCCGGTCGCAGTGGAGGCTGGGCCGATGCTCCTTTATGGAATGCCGTCTAGATGTAGACGTTGTCGTGCTCGACGGTGCGAGACCATGCCCGGTTATACCGGAAGACTATTATCTGTGCATTAGCATCATTTGTGACATATGAATAGGTGAAAGTGAGAGACCTAATTAAAAGACGGAACTGTATGGTGTGGAATGGGACGCACCATAACGGTTTAGTCTGGTAATTGGGAGACGTGTACTTATGTTGGTATTTATGTCCTTACATATATACATGTTAAAGTATTTACATGGTATGTGATCTCGATATTGTTAAGTATATTTTGATTGACACTAATATGCAGGAACATGCTGGTATTAAAAGAGTTATTAGAAACGCGACTAGGTTGCATGTGGAGTGTACCCTTCTCCTACTCTGGATTTAGGGGATTAACTTACTGAGAAGTGATCTCACCCCTTAGTGGGCTAAAATTTTTCAGGTCCCTAATGGAGGAAGGCCAGGTCATGTACAGTCGGTTGCAGGGAAGGAAGAGTAGGACTCTCGCTATCTCCTTCCAGGTGATAACGGTTCTTCCGTCGAGGCTGGATGATGGGTGACAGTTCACCCTAGAGAGGTCGAGAAGTATGATAGTGTAGTAGCAAACCCTGGTCTGTATATAAGTACTACCGTATTGTAGGTGTGGCTCGAATGAAAAATATTATCCTACGTTTTCATCCCACTGCTTTGTTGTATGGAGATTGTCTTACGTTTCCACATGCGTAAAATAATAAATGGGTCGGCAACAGTTCCTGGACGGGGATGTCACGACCCGAACTCCAAGCACATGCACATCCCTCAATGGTCGATGAAAGTTTGCAACATCCCAGGAACTGTTGCCGACCCATTTATTATTTTACGCATGCGGAAACGTAAGACAATCTCCATACAACAAAGCAGTGGGATAGAAACGTAGGATAATATTTTTCTTTCAAGCCACACCTACAATACCAAAGTACTTATGTGTATATATACCAGTTTAACACCCCAAGGTCCGATACAAAAAAGGTGAAGCTTTTCGGTTACCCACGAGCTAAGCTTCTATTTACAAGACTGGGGTTCACTACTACACTACCATAATTCTCGATCTCTCTAGGGTGAGCCGTCACCCTGCATCCAGCCTCGACGAAAGAACTGTCATCACCTGGAAGGAGATAGCGAGAGTCCTACTCTTTCTTCCCTGCAACTGACTGTACATGACTTGGCCTTCCTCCATTTAGGGACTTGAAAAATTTTAGCCCACCAAGGGGTGAGATCACTTCTTAGTAAGTTAATCCCCTAAATCCAAAGTAGGAGAAGGGTACACTCCACATGCAATCTAATCACGTTTCTAATAACTCTTTTAATACCAGCATGTTCCTGCATATTAGTGTCAATCAAAACATACTTAACAATATTGAGACCACATATCATGTAAATACTTTAACATGTATATATGTAAGGACATAAATACCAACATAAGTACACGGGTTCCCAATTACCAGACTAAACCGTTATGGCGCATCCCATTCCACACCACACAATTCCGTCTTTTAATTAGGTCCCTCTTTTTCACCCATTCATATGTCACAAATGATGCCAATGCACAGATAACAGTCTTCCGGCATAACGGGCATCGTCTCACACCGTCGAGCACGACAATGTCTACATCTAGACGGTATTCCATAAAGGAGCATCGGCCCAGCCTCCACTGTGACCGGCATCCGTTGACGTGGGGGCATTCCCGAAGGAGCATCGTCCGGCCCAAAGGCTCGTAACGGAATCTCATGACATGTATGCATTCACTCGTCATTATAATTCAATGATCAATTGCATATTTCATTCAGAATCTCATGTCATGTATGCATTCACTCATCATCATAATTCAATGATCAATTGCATATTTCATTCGCAACCTCAATTAAGCAAATCTCCAGCAAGAAACATCTCAAAACAGTTATAAACTTCCACTGATCAGAATTGGCAGAAACTGCCCAATTGCGAACTTTTGGGTTCAAGACCAGAAACCAATTCATATGAGCTCGGAAAATTCTCAAACTTGAACACGTGCTAAAGGACATGTAAAAAAATATTTTTCATCAAGACACCAAGGCCCAGATCCTTCTGGATTCGGCCCAGTAATTCAGTCAATCCAGCACTAAAATCGGATCAGTTTCCAGCGGTTCTGTTTTCCGAAATCAACTTGGTTCCAAAACAGGTCCATTTGGTCTGAAATTCGAGTATATTCAACTAGAAGGTGTAACAAACAACTTTTGTGAAGAACTCATTTTTAAAATCGAACCCAAAGGGTTAGTAACAACCCATAGAATCTTTACAGGTCGCAAATTCCAGTGTAGTTGGAGTTTCTGTTTAAAGATAACGAAGCCAAAATAATTTTCCTTTAAATCCCCAAAAATCCTGAGAAAAATATATGTTATACTTGAAGATGTGTAAAACATTTCTTCAGAAGGAAATTTCTTCAAAATCGCAATACATATGAGTCTACAAAATAAATAAATCATACACGTCCAGAAAACAGTTTTACAGAACATCCCCTGTTTTTGGCCGAATCATCCTCTACAGCTCTTATCTTGCTATTTTAACTAAAACTAAGCCTTTCTATAGCTAATATAACATTTCTAAACTAATATTAACTATCTCTAATCTCACCTAAACCTTTCTCAACTAATATCAATCCCTAAATAGAGGTACACAACCCCTATTCCAAATTTACGAAAATAACTCACCTATTTGGAACTAACGGCGGCTCTCGCTTGTGGCTGGACGGCGGTTTGTGGACAGTGATGGCCCATGGCCATGGCGCAAGATGGTGGCTGGTTTGGGACAGGACAGCAGCACACGGTGCTGTTTTGGAAACAGAGCAGAAAAGAAACTAAAGAGAAAAGGAGAGGAAGAAGAAAGAAGTGGGAGTGGGGGTTGTCGAGAGGAGGAAGCGGGGTAGAGGAGAGAGAAACAATAAAGTAATGGGAGGAAGTTGCAGGGAAATTGCAGTAGAAGGGTTGGCGTAGGTGAGGGGGTGGAAAAGTGGGAGAGAGAGGGAGAAAAAGAAGAAAGAGAGAAGAAAAGACAGCAGAAGAAGTTACCGTAAGCGAGGGGGTGGAAATTGCGTAGGAAGGAGGGGGAAACGAGAAGGAGGGGAGAAAGAGGAGAGAGAGAGAAGAAAAAAATAATAGTAATATCATTATTGTTTTTTTTTCTTTTTCTTCCAATTTCCGATTTTTCATCCGATAATTTCCTTTTCCGAAATTCCGGGATGTCACAATGCAGATGCATCATCGTGTGTTAAATGATTTGACTTTCCTAAAAAGCCTGCGCTATGCACACACACAAAAAAAAAAACAGTTTGTTAGTTCAACGACCACAAGGTCCACAGAAGCGCTCGACATGAAAATCCCTTTTACTTGTAAGATCATATTACAAATCATTCATTTATGGTATTTATATTGACCTGTTATACTCTTTTTTTATGTCAATATCCATATAGAGGGAATGCTGAATAAATTTACAGAAAATGATTTAATTGTAACTTCAGAGTTTTGTCTTAATTCTATTTAATTGGGATGAAAACATTTGGATAAGGGTATTGAATGACAATTTCAAAAATAAAAAATAAACACAAGAATCGACAAATCAAACTGAACTGTGTGGCAACCCTATCTTATAGTGACAAAGGTATGGATTTTTGTGTGGATTAAAACACGCAATGAGGGTTCGATCCTCTACACAACTAAGTACAAAACGATTCCATATTTGAGTTATCCTATCTCGTCGATATGGTTAGATTCGGAAGAGCCCTTATCAAACATTTTAAGCATTTGGCCGATTAGATAGTGAGCTAGTCATGTCTAGAAGATTAAAAGGTCATCTATGTCTTTTCCTTTTTTTTATGGACTAGCTCTAGGTATAGATCTACACTGAAAATAAGGATGCCATCGTTGCATGTAGTCGAATTAATTTTAGTGAGACGGTGAATCTAGTAAGCACACTTGTAAATAGAGGTATCATTCATTGGTCTTGATTTGACATTTTCGTGAGATTTTGGATAGAAACTGATGCAAGTAATTACATTGTCGTTGAAAAGTAATATAGGGCTTAATTTTGTCACTAGAATAAAGTTGAGGCTAATGATGCGTTTCTTTCACGGAAATGACTGATTTAAAAAATGATCTTTTGAAAAATAATTACTTATATTATTTTGAAAAATTAGTCAATGAAAAATGTCTTCATCAATGATGACAATCTATTCATCAATGATAACAATCTATTGCCTAACAATTGTCTTGAGTGATAAAAAAAATTCTATTCATTTATTTTTACAAGTGGTAAAAATGATTACTTTTCGAAAAATACTTTTCACGACACTCATTTTCCACGAAATCAACGCACGTATCATTCCTATGCAATACAGTAGCAGTATGGGGACCAAAAAGTGCAATTTGTTTTAGAGGTTTGTACACGTAGGAGTCACATGTCAATAAGTCAGTACCAACACAGTAATTTCTGGCCAACATTGAATGGAAATTAAACAGAAGGACTTTAATTGGAATAAGAAAATGCTATCAAGAGTAGAATTGTGACCACATTAAGTATAGGGACTAAAAGTTAATTCCTCCAGCTAAATAAAATGTAAATTTGCTCAAAAAACAACATATTCGCCTTAAACAAGTTTTTATGACTAAACCAAAAGTTAGCGAGTAACTAAATTCAGTCGTTATCTAATGGGACGAATGCTGGCAAGCCAGACATATTAAGATTCGTAAATTTTGAACAGAAGTCTCTGACTTTAAAGCTTTGGTAAGTCATAATTGAAGAAAAGTCACTAACACCATTAAAGTATTTAGTAATCTTAAAAGTATATAAAAAAAAATGTCAGTAAATGACCCAAATTAATTGGAAACCTAATGTGACAGATATCGGTGCATCGGTCAAATCAAAGTCAACAACTTCTTATATAGGTCAACGAGTTCCGTGATGTTGATAAGCTACCGATATAAATGTTTGTAGATAATTAAAATAAGCAAGAAAATTTTGTTATTAAGTTACTAACGCGTGATTTGGTAACCAAATACACTTTTTGTTGATATTTGATATACACACCTTTGTTGCATCAGATGCAGTTTTATAGACATGCAGAAAATATAATAATATAGCACATGGTCGAGTTGATTATTTCTTGGCATGACCCTAAAAGTGGATGCTGGACCAGATCACGGATTCGAGCCTTCCAAAATAAGGATCGAAAGCCATTTACGTCCAGCCTCTTCACCTATTTCTCCAAAGCTTTAACCTCCTAGTTCCAATCGGCAACCACCTTTCGGCAATTCTATCTATAAAATCAAAGTATACGTCCGCCCCAAGAACTTTTGATGTGCAAGACAACGGCTGGAACTAGGATACCGGCAATATATCCAAGACTGATGCTCAAGTAAAACCACTAATCGATGAACTCATCGTCACCGCCACCATCCTCGGTTGTCCCTGGTTTGTCAAGTTCATCGGCTGGACAAGTGACATTAAGGGAAGCACTGTAGAGTCTGGGGTTTCCATAGTATGAAGAAGGGTCGAATGTTGTCATCTGTTGTGTGTGACAAATCTTGCTCGAGAAGTTATTATCAGATAAGTTTAGATAACTCAAAAACGACAGCAATGGCATGCTTTGAGAAATTGTTCCAGAAATCTTGTTACTCGAAAGATTAAGAGATGCCCGTTGGCTCATGCTCGAAATGCTTTCAGGAATCTAACCACCAATGTCGTTCATTGAAAAGTTCAAAATGAGCAATCCAGCCAGTTTAGTCATTAATTTTGGAAATTCTCCGTCTAAATTATTTTTGGAGGTGTCTATGCTAGTGACAAGGGAAAGGGTCTTGGTGTACAGTTGGGATTGGCTTTTCGTGGTCACTAGGAAGTTCTCTTCATAGTACATGCCTCCAATCTTCCCGTAAAAAGGGTACTCGTTTCTAGCTTGCCCTTCCACCAATGCTTTAAGATCTCCAAAGCTTGAAGGAATGTTACTTGTCAAATTGTTTTCTGCAAGATACGGCACTTGCAATGAGCTTAAACTTGAGAGCTCATGAGGAATTTCTCCAGAAAATGCATTGGACCTCAAACTTAAAATTCTTAACTTGATGAAACCCTCTGCCACCCATGCAGGTATAGTGCCGTTCATTTGGTTGTCGCTAATATCTAGTGTTTCTAAGGTCGACAGAATCTTGAATGAAGATGGAATGTCTCCTGAAAGCTTGTTGTTGCTCAGGTGCAGTGACTGAAGCTGTTGTAATTGGCCCAAAGACACGGGTATCAACCCAGATAAAGAATTATTTTGCAGGTCTAGTACCTTTAGGAGTAAGCAGTTCCCTATACTTGGAGGAATGCTTCCGCTCAAATTGTTGTTTGCTAAGTCGATTACCTCAAGCATTTGCATTTCTCCTATAGATTCTAGGAGCCGACCCATTATTCTGCTAGATGAAAGGGAGAGGAAGATCAAATTTGGCATGTATTTGCTTAAATTTTGTGGAATGCCACCTGAAAATTGGTTGTTAGAGAGTTCTAACAATTCAATTTTGGAAATGGGACGAGGGATCGGTCCCCAAAAAAGGTTATAGCTGAGTTTAACATCTGCGTAGGGAGCTACTGGCAGTGGATCGGGTAATTGGCCTTGCAACTGATTTAGAGACATGTTTAGGATAGTCAGGTTGGAAGAAATGTCCCAAAACCAGCTTGGCACAGGCCCCGAAATGCTGGCATTTGAAAAATCAAGGAAGATGATCTCATTATGATATCTAAGCCAGGCAGGGAAAGACGGACCAATCTAGCACGATCCCATGCCAAGATTCTGGACTTGGAACAGAGGCGTCCAATTGGCACTAACATTTAAAGTGAAAGAGTTGGATGAGAGATCTAAGATCATCATTTTGTGTGGACTTACAAAATGTTTTTCAAATAGGGTACCCGACAAATGATTGAAAGACACGTCAAAAACGTCCAACCCGGAAAGCTGTCCTAGATCAATGGGAAGAGCCCCATTCAATTGGTTCCCACGATGGCCCAGATCAGTGAGGTTCTTAGAGTCCCAAGAGAAGAAGGAATCGGCCCCTCAAAAAAGTTATAGTCAAGGGAAAGTTCCTCAAGGTTTTTAAGGTTTTTAAGTTGGCCCATCTAACTTGGCAGATAACCTAATAGCCGATTGTTGCTCAATCTCAAGTACCTAAAATTAGGCAGAGAACTCTGGGAATCACAAGTTTCAGATCCCCTCTGCAAAATTTCCGGCAAACTACCTATTAAGTTATTGTTGGATAAATCAAAATTAACTAAACTGCAAAGTGAACCAGTGGAGGTCGGTATTCCTTCCCAATGGAAGTGGGAAGTTTTCCGTGTATTTTGTTACCAGCCAAATCCATGACTTCTATCCTTTTCCATGATACTTGGAACAACTGCACGCAAGTGGCTGAGAGATTATTGTTTCCAGATAAAATTAAGATTTGGAAACATGGTAGCTCGCCTAGACCAAGAGGGATCCTTCCATATAGACCACGGTCACTCATGTCAACACTAACAAGGCCGCTTATATTCACAAGCCATTGAGGGAACTCTGAATTGAAACTGTTGAAGCGGAGGTCCAGAGCAGCAAGTGAAGTCAAGTTCACCAAACCAGGTGACGATATTGAACCAGATAGGCCACAATTGGACAGATGCAACCCAGACAACAATGGAAATCCGTTTAATACGGTGATCCACATGGAACTGACCATTAAAAGGTCCACTCCATCAAGTGCAAGATATTTCAGAGAACCAAGACTAGTTATCCACCCAAGATTATTAGCATTTAAGCCAGAAAAGTCAGAAGAAAGGTCAAAATACTGCAAGTTTGACAAATTTCCTAGATTTGGAGGAATTGCACCTCTAAACCCGGCATTTGACAGGTTCAGGTACCACAGGTTCTCTAGAGAACCAACAAATTCAAGAAGTAGAATGCCATCAACTTTATTTGAACTCAAGTCCAAGAATCTCAAAGACTTGAGTCACCCTAAAGCAGGTCTAAATTCTCCACTCGGTTTCTGATAACCGTATGTACCAGAGTTCGGTCCATATGAGCTGAGAAGATCAATGCTTACTACCGCTCCAGTCCTCTTACCGCAGCCTATTCCTAGCCACCGGCAACAATTGCTTCCTTGCCATGAGGACAGGTGATTATCAGAATCTTGAAGGCCATTTTTGAAGTCACTTAGAGCTTCTCTATCAGACTTTGAGAAATTCCCAACAGGGGTATTGCCATTACAAGGGGATAGCCAGGGGAAAATGGAGATAGAGACTAGTATAATACAAAAGGATGAATCTCTTGCCATCTTGATCAGAAGATGTAAAAATGTAGGTAGTAGTACAAGGACTGGTAAACTAGGATTAGTTTGTTTCAAGTACTACTTAACAAGACAGGGGGGATCAGCGGGATAATCATGAGATGTCCTAAGAAAGTCAGAGATGTGAACAGACTGAGTCTTTGTGAGTAAAATATCCGGGCGTGGAGCATAGAAAGGTTCAATGTGTGAAAAACTAACGGCATCTATTATATTTAATTCATTGATTGGTTGTGGAGTCAAAGAGACAGCATTCATGGATTCATTCACATCACCGAGTCATCCATTCCTGTATCAACATCAGATCTTTTTATCATATTTTGCAATTGTCTCACCCATGGGTCTATAAATTATTGGAACAATTATTACTTTTTTAAATAAATCATATAAACATTGACGATTGAACAATTACTACTTTTGAAATAAATCATATAAACATTGACAATTGAACTTAAATAAGAGTTAGTAATGTTGTGTAAGGTTTTAGGAGCTTTTGACCTTAATCATATAAACATTGACAATTGAACTCAAATAAGAGTTAGTTTATTTTGTGTAAGTTTTTAGTAGCTTTTGACCTTTATTAATTGATAAATTGCACAAACAAGCATTGATAACTTATTGGAACTGTTGGTAGCTGCGTAAGAATTGAATAATTATTAGTAACCAACTCAGCTAAAAGTTAATGATTCCATAGATGAATTAGGTGATTTTTCATAGGAGCCCGTAACTTTAACATGCCAATATTCATAAATAAATGTCAATGAAGTCTTAAGACAGGTGGTGATTTTGAATATATTAGGTAAGCGTCGATAGTTCAATTAAATGAGTGTTAGTAAAGCTAAAAGTATGCGGTAACTTCATCCATGAAAATGCAGTAAATCGTTCGCATCAATATCAGTAATTAAAAAGTTCATAAATGAAAGTTGGTAATTTTTTTTTAATAAAAGTTAATAACTTTGATACATTGGTCAGACACGCAATATACATTGGTAATTTACACAAATAGTTTGTAAGTTAAAAATAGTCAAATAACCGACGGTGCTTTCCCAAAATTGTAACTAACTTACTAGAAGCTAAATTACTATTGTACTTTCATAAAACCGTGGGTAATTTATTAACACGTTACAGGTTAAATAAGTCGCCATTCAAAGTTTAGTTACTAAAAGGTTTGAAATTTAACAAAGCTTTACATTAATTATCGGCACAGAATCATGTTCTGTATTTTCATACACGGAACGCTAAGCATCTGCTCGTTGGGTCTTATTAATGTAACCCTTCTTGGGCTTGTGGTTTGAGGGTCTTCACAGTGGAGGGCAGATGTGGAACCGCTTGAAAAAGCGCATATAGTTCCAACGACTAATGTCCAGAACACTATAAAATTTCATGAACGGCTTTCTTCAGCAAAAGATGCTCCAAGTCTGGCCAAGACCAGTCAAATAGAATCGACAGAAGCAATAAGTTAATTAGTTTTTGTGGCGCATCTACATAACAATCTAACTACCAAGAAAGTCTACCATTCCGTGAAGCTTCCCTAGAGAGGTCAGAGACCAGTGCCATAGCTCCCCGGGGGAGAGAGAGAGAGAGAGAGAGAGAGAGATGAAGGTGGTGTGTGACAGGAGCATCAGGCTATATAGCGTCATGGTTAGTGAAACTCTTGCTCCAAAGTAGCTACACTGTCAAAGCAACTGTTCGTGACCCCAGTCAGTTTAAGACCCTTGATTACATTCATACATGACACCGTTTATGGCTTCACCATTCCAAATCATTACAGGAAGTTGTTTAATTTACATGTACCGGGTGATACAAAGAAGACTGGGCATCTGCTTGCTCCAGATGGAGCCTTTAGGAATGAGCAGTTTCCCTATGCTTGGAGGAAGGCTTCCACTCAGATTGTTGTTTTCCAAGTTGATTACCTCAAGCATTTGCATTTCTCCTATAGATTCTAGGACCCAACCTTTATTCCGTTAGATGAAAGGGAGAGGAAGATCAAATCCGGCATATATTTGCTTAAATTTTGTGGAATGACACCTGAAAATTGGTTGTTAGAGAGGTCTAACAATTCAATTTCGGAAATGGTCCTTGAAAAAGGTTAGAGCTGAGATCAACATCTGCATTAGGAGCTAGTGGCAATGGATTAGGTAGTTGGCCCTGCAACTGATTTAAAGACATGTTTAGAATAGAGAGATTGGAAGAAATGTTGCAAAACCAGCTTGGCACAGGCCCGAAACGCTGGCATTTGAAAAAAAAAAAGATACATGGTCTCATTTTGATTTCTAACCCAAGCAGAGAAAGACGGACCAATCTGGCACTATCCCATGCCAAGATGCTGAACTTGGAACGGAGGCATCCAATGGGCACTGACATTTAAAGTGAAAGGGTTGGATGAGAGATCTAAGATCTTCATTTTGCGCAAACTTGCAATTGTTCCTCAGTATACCGGACAAATGATTGAAAAACACTGGTAACCTGGGACTAGTTTGTTTCAAGCAAGTCAAGCGGGATCAGTGGGATAATCATGAGATGTCCAAAGAAAGTTAAAGAGATGTGGACTTAGTCTTTGCGAGTAAAATATTCAGGCGTGAAGTATAAAAAGGTTCGATGAGTTGAAAAACTAACGGCATCTATTGTATTTAACATATTTGCCTTAACAAGTGCTATCCTTGAGAGTTCTTTTTTTTCTCAATTTCATCCCTAATTCTTTCTATTTTTGTTCAATATGGTCCTTCACTTATAGACTTTAAGAGAAGCCTGCTGAAGTGGTTGTTGAAGTCACTGACTTGTAATTTTTTGTTCAAATTAGTCTTTGAACTCATTTGTCAGTTGTATTTAGTTCTCAACCTATCATTTTTTGGTCCTCTTTCTTGCAACTCTCGCTTGAGCATAGCGATGGTCATCGATGTTTTGCAAGATAAACCTTGATGACCGTTACTACAACTAATAATTTTTCATACAACCCCTTGGCAAAACAAACACACGGCAAGTGTTAATGCATTCGTATTAGATTTAATCACGTTTGCATCATAAGCTGGTTAATCAATTTATTTACGGACAATAAAATGTCATATGTCTGAATCGACAATCCAAAATAATCCTTGTACTCGCATGAAACATATGTTGGTTACATTTAAAAAGTTCTTACAACATGATAAAGAAGAGATCATATCTTAAATGTTTCACGTTGTCTAACCTACCAGTTTAGCCTCTAATATTGGGACATAATATGTGACGACCGAGACCCTAAGGCTGCGTTTGGCAGTTAGGATAAAATTCGGGATAGGATATGATTTATCTTATCCTACGTTTGGTGCTCGCTCAAGACAGGATAAAGTCGAATATAAGGGGGATATAGATAAGATAAAATTATCCCATGGGGGAGATGGGATAAAGGTGGATAGAATTTCTAATGTCCATACTAGGAAAGATATTTCTCTCGAATAACAAACTTATTAAATTAATAAAATCGAAATTATATTTCAATATAAATAATATTTGAATTATAATTTAATAAATTTAAAATAAAAAATAAAAATTCATTTTTAATTAATCCTATTTTATTTTATATATTCAACTTTAATTATATCTTATAATAAACATTCAATCTATAAATTAAATATTTACATTTATTATATATTTTAGGTATTTTTGTATTTTAGGTATGTTAGTACAGTTTACTATTTGATAAAATTTTATCAAAGAATGATGAAAGGGGAAAAAAAGAAATAATATAAAAATAATATAAAAAAGAGGAAAAATAAAATAAAAATAAATTAAGAAAAAGTGTTACGAGAGATTTTCACCATTTTCATTTATAAACATTTAGGTTCATTTATAATGATATGTCGTTTATATAAAAAAAAATAAATGTACATGATATGATGAAAATATATCCGACTTTAATACTACGATTCATCAAATAATGGATGGGATATAAAAAAATCCCAAGATTTCATATACTATCCTATCCAGTCCTATCCCGATTAGAAATCCGAACGACCAAACGTAGCCTAAGAGTGGATAGCGTTAGGGGTGTGCAACCGGACCGAGTATACCTAGTTCTCAGACCAGCCCACCCGGAAAACAGGGTCGAGAACCGGTTCCCATTGAAACCAATCCGGGAACCGGTTCCCAAAATTCGAAACCGGTTTAAACCGGTCCGGGAACAGGTTCCGAGTGATTACCCATCCGAAAACCGGTTCCTTGACCGGTTCTCGAACCGGTTTTATAAGTAGAGGTCCAAAACCCTTTTTTTCCCCCGATTTTTATTCTTACTCCCGCAATCACACGACATTTTTTCTCTTGGCTCTCTCAAACACGCACGGCACTCCTCCTTTGTCATTCATTTTCCTCACTTGCTTCCCTCCCTCACCGGCTCCCTCTCGCACTGTCCGATAGACGAATGGTGTTCGTCGCCGCCAAATTCTTGTGTATCACATGGATTGGCTTGCCTAATTTCTCTTTTGCAGGAGGAGTTATGCTTGCATAAATGAGTAGCTTCATGTAGAAGTTGTGGAAATAAGACTAATATTAGACCCATGTTTGTTGCTAATTCTTTGCCTTATGATTTTATTTATTATAATTAACCTTGTAAATCCTTAATTTTTCGTTTAGTCAAAAAGTTTATGTATTTATTTATTACAAGTGCTTAGTGTTTCAATACAAATTAGGAAGATTACGTTATTTTCTCACGTATTAATATAAAATTTGAAGTCGTATAGAATATTGAGAGATTGCAAAATAGGTTCCAGTGGAAACAGGGTTGACCCTAGAATCGGATTGGAAAAATAGGGTGGGTTGGGTACAGGGTTCAATACAAACAGGGTCGAGTATAAGGTCCAAAAAAATAAGAACCGGTTATAATAGAGTCGAGTACAAAGTCACCCCGGACCCAATCACCCCTAGATAGCATGGCCGGGATGGCAAGGGAGGCTACGCTAGCGGGCAATTGCGACCCAAAAGTGAGCAAAGCTAAGTGCATGTCTTCTATCCCACATCGCCAAGGGGGAGTCCTAGACTAGTTAATAAGGCTTAGGTTATTTATTATGCATAACGCGTTTTAAAGCCGTGAGAGCCAGAGGTCCAAAACGAACAATATTACATAGTAGTAACCCTCGGGTCCTTATAGGTGATATCAAAGCCAACTCCTGACAGCATGTGGGGTCACAACGAGGGTGCTATGCCATAAGGGGTGGAGAATGTGACAACCCAGACCCTAAGGGGGCAGCATGGCCAGGATAGCAGGAGAGGAGTTGCTTGCCGCTGTGCCATAAGAGTTGGAGAATGTGATAACCTAGACCCTGAGGGTGGGCAACATGGCCAGGATGGTAAGAGAGGCTACACCGGCGGGCAACTATGACCCAAAAAGTAAGCAAGGCTAAGCACATGTCTTCTATCCCACATCACTAAAAGGGTGAACAGTGGTCGGTCACTTATAAGAGCGTGAACCACTTCGGCAGAGAGGGAGAAAAGAAGCAAGGAAAGAAAGAAGAAGAAGAATAAAAGAAAGGGGAAGAAAGGAAAGGGGTTTTGGCACGTGCACATTGTGGATGCCTTGCCAAGCCGACTCAACTCTATAACGCGGTGCCCGGTAAGAGATTAGGCCCCTCGTTCATCCAATCGAATTAATTTATCGGTTTATGGCTCAAATTCGGAATTTTGAGGAAATTGAACGGCGAAGTCCGATTTTTTAGTCGTTAAGCCATGTATCTTTATAGAAATGATATTTTAAGGTGTTGTGGAGTCATGGGATTTTACGGATCGTGATTTGAGCTTACAATTTGCCCGAAACAAAATTTCAAAATTTCCCACACATAGTGAACAATGCGCATCTAGCAACTTCAGGCCCTTATTTTGTTAGTTTTCGGTTTGATTTTGAGATGATCAAGTTGGAATTATTGTAGTATGTTTGGAACGGGATTCAATAAAGAAATTTATAGCGTAACTAAGTTTTACGCTCAAGTGCCACGTTACGAACAGTTTGAATAATTGTTTTGAGTATGCGATTTATTAGCACATAGGAATCGTTTTGTTAACGTTTAGGCATAATATAGCCGTTTCATGGTTGATGTAGCATGTTACCCAAATTTAATGTTATTTCTCGCTTATTTGATAGTATCACGAGATCAAAAGATCAAATAACGTATGTTATTTGATTTTGGGGCATCCCCAGGTGAGTAGTACTAATGTCTTCTTTAGTTTTGTGAAACTCATGTACTAAGGTAAGAGTAATTCACATATACTTGGAGGTACGAACACTTGGAGTGCTAAAACTTGGCAAGAATTGACACGTAAGTGCTAAAAGTTTGGAAAATGACACTTCAGTGCCAATATCTGAGCAAAATGGATCATTTAAATGCCAATCCGGCCAAAATTCGGCCAAAATGCCAATGTGGCGATTTTCCGGCGAAGCAAATGCAAAACGGCGTCGTTTTGCACGCTGACGTGGCTAAATAATACAAAAACGACGCCATTTTAGTATTGACGTGGTAAAAAAATTAATACAAAAATTAATTAAATTAAATTTAAAACTAAATTTATTTAAAACATTTAAAAATAAAATAAAAATATTTAAAAAACAAAAACAAAACAAAAACAAAAGAGAGAGAGAGAGAGAGAGAGAGAGAGAGAGAGAGGCAAGCGGCTGAGGGCTGAGGGGAGGGGAGGGTCGGCCGGGGTCGCCGGGCCCTGGCCAGCCAACCGGCGGCAAGGGCCCACGAGCCCTCGCCCCAAATCTGGGGCGAGGGTGTCGGCCCTCGCCCAGCTCTGGCAGGGGTCGGCGGCCCTTGGCTCGGCCGAGCAAGAGCCGCCGACCTTAGCCCAGATCTAGGGCGAGGGCTCGCGGGCCCTCGCCACCAGTCGGCCGAGGTCGCCGACCCCTGGCCAGGGCCCGGCGACCCCAACCAACCCTCCCCACTCTGCCACCGACCCTTCCAGCAGTGGCGGGGAGGCAGCAACGGCGAGGGCTCAGCCCTCAACCGCCCGCCCCTCCCCCCTTCTTTTTTAAAATTTTTTGTTTTTTTAAATATTTTTAAATGTTTTAAATAAATTTAGTTTTAAATTTCATTTAATTAATTTTTATATTAATTTTTTTACACGTCAACACCAAAACGGCATCGTTTTGCACTTCCTTCGCCGAAAAATCGCCACGTCGGCATTTTAGCAAGATTTTAGCCGAATTGGCACTTAACGTTGCGCATGACAACGCTTCTGTTCCGGGGAAGAGTTTTTTTTCAAAAATAGTTCTTTTCTATTTATGTTCCGGGAACCAATTTCTGAGTAAAAGAACCCGTTTGATAACTACACAAAATTTCTACTCTTGGAATAGAAAAAGAATAGAAATGTGTTTGGTAACGCAACAATTTCTTTTTTGTATTTATTCATTTTTTATTCTTGCTCACGGATCGCTGACCGTCGGCCACCGCCTGCTGCCCACCGTCGCTGCCGCCGCCCGCCGCCCGTCGCCGCTGCCACCCGCCGCCGCCGTCGCCGTCACCGCACGACCACCGCCGTTGGCCATCACCGGCGACCGCCGCCCCAGAGCCCATCGGCCGCCACCTCCCGCAGCGACCGCCGCTGACGGCCGATGGCAGCGGTCGTGCAACGGCGGCGACGACGGCAGCAACGGGCGGCGGGCGGCGAGCGGTGACAGGCAACGTTCGGCGGGGGCTCCGGGCGATTGGAGGTGGCTGCATCAAGAGAGAGAAACAAAAGAAAAAAGAAAAAAAAAATTGGCTTATTTCTAGAAATTGTTCCCGGGAACAAGAAGCAACTTTTTTTTGCTTCTCAAAACCGTTCCCGGGAACAAAAAATTTGAGAAATTGTTCCCGGGAACAAATGTTTTACCAAACAGGTTTCTGTTCTTTTTTTGTTCTGGGGAACAAAAGAACAGAAATTAGGAGAAACAGGAGCATTACCATGCGCTGATACTTAAGTGTCACTTTCCAAACTTTTGGCACTTAAGTATCCCTACGTGCCAAGTTTTGGCACTTGGAGTGTACCTTGTCCCATATACTTGTGTAGGAAAGTGAGGACCCATTTGTTGTATAAAGATGGATATTGTCACGTCACGAACTTCGAGCACGCGCACATCCCTTGGTGGTCGGTCGAATTGCAACATTCCCAGGACTCGTTGCCGACCCATTCATTTTATTGCACAGGCAGAAGCGAATTAAACAATCTCTAAACAACAAACAAACATGAGATAGAAAAGCAGGACAACCAAATTTCACAAACACATTTTTATAAACAAACCGGGTCAACCACCGCCCGCAGCGGCGCAGCTGGCTTGGGCTCTCTCCCCCTCACGAAGGGGAGAAGTTCGAATCCTAGAGGCGTTGTTAAGGATTCTTACCTGGAGTACTGTGGTGATGGGTCCTACAGTCGCTCCCCCAGGGTTTGCTCGCCGGCTGTCAGCTTACGCAATTCCTTGGGTTACCAAAAAAAAAAAAAAAAAAAACAAATCAGGTCATATACAAAAGGATCTAACTCAAAAAGGCCACTGAGCTATCTAAACTCTTGGCTCTACAACCATGGGCTCCAGGTCCACCACAACACCGTCAGGAGTGTCGAGATCCATGGGATGCGCTAGTTCCCACTCCTCGGTCCCGACGAGAGGCCGTCAAAACCCAGCAAGGGACCCTTCTGACCCCCTTGAGGAAAGCTAATGAACCACGCTATGAATTGGTGAAATATCAACTGGGGTAGGCCCTCATCGACCCAGACCGTGGACTCAACAAACTCTCGAGTCAGGGCAGTCCCAGGGATAGGGAAATAGGTGAACTCGAACTCCATCGTATGCAGGACCCTGCACGTGACATGCCTCCATCTAAGGACCTGAAAATTGTAAACCATGATGAGGTGAGACAATATATTAGCGAGTCTATACCCTAAACCCCGATTAGGAAGACAATACACCTAAAGACAGCCTAAGCACACATCAAATGAAACTTACCTCGCCTCAGCACCTCCCTACACATCAGTACAGTTCATATAACATATGCATCTAGTCAATGTACTCAGTAATTGGAACACTTCAATTCATATTTTAATCAATCACAGGGGTCCTGATTATAAGGCCAAATCGTTATGACACGTCTCATTCTGTGCCACACAATTTTGTCTCATAATCAGGCGCGGTCAAATCACCCATTCAAGCGTTCCAATTAGTTATGACCAAACGGCCACAGCCGACTCAATAGTTAATGGTCATCCGGCATAGCCAAGCGTCATCTCACCCCATTGAACACGGCAACATCTACATCTAAACGGCATTCCCGAAGGAGCATCGGCCCAGCCTCTACTGCAACTAGCATCTGTTGACATGGGGCATTCCCGAAGGAGTATCGTCCGACATAAAAGCTCGTGACGGGTTCTCATAACGATCACACGCACATCCAATCCCGGCCAAAAATATCGTGCCTTGCACCCAAATGTCTCAATTTAAATAATGTGCTTAGGCTATTTTCTTCATATTAAAAACACCTGGTAAAATAGGTATGCATGGACACGGTCAAATCAAACCATAAAGCACGATATCCTCTCTTTTAAAAATCCCACGATTTTATTTAGTATTTAAAAATATTTTTGGCGTCAAAAACCGACACCTGGTATTTTTCTAATTAAATACCAAAATTCCATATTTTTGAAATAATAAGTCAAAAATCATTAATCAGCATCCAATTGCACAAATTAACAATCAATTACACAAACTAACTGCACCACAACGATCAGCACAAAATTCTGACAACTAGTTATTCCGATATAATTTCCACTAATTAATAAGTAATTAAATAAATTACAAAATAATTAAATAAATGCAAAATAATTAAATAAATCACTAATTAATCTACCTAAGCTAATCTAACCACTTAATTGGACTTAATTAACTAATCTAACCTACTAAGCTAACTAACTAAAGTCACTAACCACCTAATTGCTAAATTAGCCTAATTACACAATTTAATTAACTACTAAACTAACTAATTTACTCTAACCTCACTTAAGCTTAACTAAATCCTCATTAGGCTAATTAACCACCCTAAGCATAATTAGCCTCCTAATTAGAGTTTAGGAGGCAAACTCACCGGATTAGCAAATAAACTGGTTCATGGCGATGGCGACGCGGAGGTGAGCAAGACTCGGGTCTATGGCAACGCCAAGGGAGGCCGGGAAAAGGCTGGAAAATGCCCATGAAGCTCTTAGCCCAAAGCTGAGACTGCTTCTGAGCTACGCCAGTTTGAAGGCTGCTGGAGGGCTGGTCGAGTAGTGGGATGGGCTGGAGGGAGTAGGTGAGCAGGCAGAGGCGTGCTGGCAGCTCGAGGACGGCAACGGTGGCTGCTCGGGGACGGCGACCGTGGCGGCCAGGCGGACGATGACAAGCGGCCAAGGACTGACAACAATTAGGCGCGGGATGCGACGAATGCGCGGGACAGCACGCGAGGCTGGCGAACAGTGGCTGCTGGTCCGCAAGGGATGCACAGGCTACGGCTTGGACGGCGGCGGACAAAGCAGCAGGGATGAGGGGCTGGTGGCTAATTGCTGCTCTGGAAATGGAGTCTTCAGCTGATCCAAATGAAGAAGAAGCTGAGGAAGAATAAGATGGGGCTACTGCTGGAGAAGAAGGGGACAAGAAGCCACAAAGTCAAGCCAAAATATCTCAAGAACTCAAGTGCAAGGCCCCACCAGCCTTTAGCCTCATCCAACAGCCATTTCCCCTCCAAATCTTCCCCCAAAAAACCAAGCTTTGATGCCCAAATGTTGCAACCCCCATGGCCTACGAATTTCATGCAATTCCCTCACCAAAGCAACTCAATTCCACTCCAAATGGCTTCCAATTCATGGCCAAATTGCTAAGGAGGAAGCCCAAACCAAATTCCACAATTTTTCTCGCTAATTGATCCAACTTGAAGGCCAAAAATGCACTCAATTTGGCCCCTCCGAATTTCCCGGTTTTAATTCGCCCAATTTTGATTTTTTGCCAAAAATCCGGGCTTGTCAAAAATTCTTCAAAGGATGAGTCGACGTCCTAAAAATAAATCATGACACCCCAGAACTTTTGATTCTTGAAATCGGATTCAATTTCGCGATTAATTTCAATCGAACGCGATTTTAGCGTGACCTAACCTACCGGTTAGCTTTTAGGAATTTTTAACGCGTTTGACTCGTGGTCGATTATTTTTTATCCACATTGTGCATCTTCGACACATCGGCAACTCTCGGTTGTCATAAAAATCTCAAGGTTTCAATTACGAGTACAGGGTACAGAATCGACAGAAAAATCGGTTTAGTGCCATTCGACATGAATTTTGCAATTAGGTGGAATCACCCACACTTTAATTACATGCCTTTGTTAAATCGACCTATCTCTGGTCTCTAATCGATTTTAATAATGCCGTATTGACCCTTGCAGATTAGCACGGTTGAGCAATCGATTTCTGATCGAATTCTTAAGTCAATCGCGTTTATATTCCGTAACGGCTTCACCGAATAGATTAGTTATCTCGTGAGTGATTAGCTTAGAGAAAAAAGACTATAGGCACGTCGATGAAAATCCCAATTCATATTATCGGGACAGGGTCGAAAATCAGGATGTCACAGATATAGTGCTCGGTACTTTCGAGTTATTGTGGATGATTTGACAAACCTCTCTTGAAGAGTTATGCATGCTGTTTTAGTACAATTGATTTATGTGATTATGTGATGACTATTGAAAGATGATATGTATTGTGTTGAGGAAATCAAATGTGTTGTGAATGGGTAAAAAACTAAGTGCTACGCGACAACGAAACTTCCTGTGAGTCATCTCTAGGGCCTTGTAGTCAAGGGCTAAGTGCTACATGACGACTTGAGTCACGTGGGAGTCATCTCTAGGACCTTGCACTACTGACATGCGTAATAAAGGGCTAAGTGCTACACAATAACATAACTTCATGTGAGCCACTTCTAGAGCCTTCTACTATTGCTATATGTAGTCAAGAATTAAGTGCTACACGATAACGTTATTTCGTGGAAGCCACCTCTAGGGCCTTGAGTTTAGACATTAAGCGTGAAATGAACCATCAATATGAGATAGGATGAATCCGATTATTGAACCAAATTGGTGATGCATGTTTTGTTATTATTGATGAATGAGAAATTTTGCTATTTGATATAGCTAGGACGAGGTAACATATAACGCATTTTGTTCATGTAAATTATTATATTTTTGTTTGGCAATAATGAGCCATGTCTTGAGTTTTAAATGTGTAATGTGGAAGTTTGATATGCTTTTATGGTATGTATTACTCAAAGCTGTGGTTGCTCATTCCATTCATCTTCCATGTTTTCAAGTCCCAGGGTTAGCAACAAGTAGGACGAGAGCGCTATTAGGAAACTTTTGGGAGTTTATTTTGGGGTATGGCTTAAGGAGTTGGTTATATGGTTGTTGTAAGTTTGTTGGGTTGGTTGAGTTCTGACTATACCTATTCGTTTTAATGGACTATAGAAACTCTGATGTTATAACTAACCTATTGGTTTATCTGATATGTATATATGTTTGGAGATATACATTTTGTTATCAGGTAGTTGGTTATATTTGAGGTTGCCTCCTTCGTAAGGAAGGACAACCATGTCATCACCCTTTTCTTGTAGTTTTGGGGTGTGATAGATGAGGTTCAGGTTCTCTACTCCATGTAATGCATTTTAATGAGGGCCAAAGGCCCAAAACGAACAATATTACACAATGGTAGCCCCCAAGTCCTTACAAAGAATACTCGATCCCGCTTTATACAACAAAAATGCTCTTTTCAGTTCAATATATATACACGTGCGTGCTCTTTATGCAATAAAAATGTTCTTTGCAATTCAATATGTACACACACGCATGCACATAGACACACGCACACACACACTTTTACTTCAAGGCATGGGTTTTACAAAACCAAAGAAGATATAGTACCACTCACGTAGACAAGAACTTTATCACCAACCCTCAATCATACAATGGCATTCACAATCAAGACAAAGAAAATCACTAGGGGCTCCACAGATTTAGTTATTTGTTCCTCACCATCCAACCAAGCCAAAACAAATGACACAACGGCACCAGCTAGTTAAATCATAACTGAGCTGTCATTGTACTGATCTAAAATCAGTTTAAAAAAAAAAAAAAAATCGACACGCTCTCGTGCTTCTCCAATTCATTATACTCGTAAATCCGTCGTCTATTTTCTATTTCTTCTAATAAGAATCCTCTGTCATGGTTACCCGGTAATTCTCTTCACACTCTTGTCGGCCTGCAGACCACGCTAGAAAAACTTCTCTGTCGGATGATGGAATACTTGAACTTCCTCCCTTTCCATAGTTCATGTCCCTTCCCATGCTGATTGGTTTTTATCAAATTCTTACAGTACCTGAGCAAATCGATTATATGCAATGTGACATTTCAACTGGAACCAATATTATCCATGACAACAATCATTACCTGATTTTCATGAGTAAGTTATGTTAAACCTTCGAAGAGAGCGAGTCAACTGGATTTTAGCTTAGGGTCCCAAAATCAATTAGTGACCCCACAAAGAAATGCAACAAACTCACACGAAAATCACCAAATCGACTGCAATAAATTCTCTCACTTGCACATCACATTTATATCGATCTTTAGTACCATAACATCGAAATTGTGGATGGCTATGTTGCGAAAAGTTATTTGCTTGGTTTACGAGATTGATTTCTGGATTGGAATTCTGATATTAGAGGATGGCAAGCCACCGGCTTTGTAGATGGAGACCTTGCTAAGGGAGGGAGTCTTAATCGCCTTGTCATCAAGGATCATTGATGTTTATAATGATTAATTGAGTATTTTCTAAAACATACAAAGTTTTGTCGAAAAGATACAACTCATATGTGATTCGATATGTATTTTATACCTTGGGTTTAGGTTATGAAGTTTCAATATTGCTTTGTATAAATGCATAATGATTGTTCAATCTGCTTAAAAGATATACGTACTACTCATTGAGTTATGGTTGTTCACCCCGTTATTTCTCAATCATTTCAGGTTCATTGATTAGCAACTAATACAGCAAGAGTGCTATCAATGGGGACCTTTAGAAGTGGATTTTAAGTATGGTTTGAGGCTATGTCCTTTGGGTGAAAGAATGGCCATGTCACCCCATCCCTATAGTTTGGTGTAATATCTTGTGGTTAGTTTGGTGTAATATCTTGTGGTATCAGTGCCGACTCTCGTCAACATGTGGGCCACAACAAGGGCGTTGTGCCACAAGGAATGGAGAATATGATGACCCGGACCCCAAAGGTGTGCAACATGGTTGGGATGGCAAGGGAGGTTGCGCTGGCGAGCGACTGTGACCCAAAAAGTAGGCAAGGCTAAATGCATTTCTTTTGTCCCACATCGCCAAGGGAAGGAGTCCCAGGCTAGTTGATAAGGCCTAGGTTCTCTAACTATGTAACACGTTTTAAAGCCCTAAGAGCTAGATGCCCAAAGCAGACAATATTATGCAGTGGTAGCCTCCAAGTCCTTACAAGAATGTGACAACCCTGAGGATGGGCAGCCTGACCGGGATGGCAGGGAATGTGATTGTGACCCAAAAAGCAGTCGACGCTAAGGTCTTTTGTCCCACATCGCCGAGAAGGGGAGTCATGGGCTAATTGATAAGGCTTGGGTTATCTACTTCGCTAAGGTCTTTTGTCCCACATCGCCGAGAAGGGGAGTCATGGGCTAATCGATAAGGCTTGGGTTATATCTACTTTGCTTAACGTGTTTTAAAGCCGTGAGGGCTAAAAACCCAAAGTAGACGATATTTACTGTGATAACACCCGGGCTAGCGCATGTATTCTGTCCCACATCGCCAAGAAGGGGAGTTACGGGCTAATTGAATAGGCTTGGGTTCTCTACTTTGTTTAATGTGTTTCAAAGCCATGAGGGACAAAAACCCAAACTCAAAGCGGACAATATTACATTGTGGTTGGGATGGCAGGGGAGGCTGCGCTAGCGGGCGACTGCGACCCAAAAAGTGGGCAAGGCTAAGTGCATGTATTTTGTCCCTGAGGGTAGGTAGTGTGGTCGGGATGGCAGAGGAGGCTTATAGGTTCTATCAGAGCCGACTTCCGACAGCATGTGGAGCCACAGCGAAAGCGCAGCGCTATAAGGGATGGAGAACGTGACGACTCAAACCCTGAGGGAGGGTAGTGTGGTCGAGATGGCAGGGGAGGCTGCGCTAGCGAGTGACTGTGACCCAAAAAGCGGGCAAGGCTAAGTGCATGTATTTTGTCCCACATCGCCAAGGGGGGATTCGTGGGCAATTGTGACCCAAAAAGCGGGCAAGGCTAAGTACATGTATTTTGTCCCACATCGCCAAGGGGGGATTCCTAAACTAGTTGATAAGCCTTGGGTTATTTACTCTATGTAGTGTATTTTAAAGCCGTGAGGGCCAGTGGCCCAAAACGGATAATATTACATAGTGATAGCCCCGGCTCCTTACATAACCAATGAGTATTTGTATCAAGACTAAACCTAAATTTGACACGACGCAAGTGAGATTGAAAAGAAAACCCTTCGGGGACTAAATTGAACAACTAAACAAAGTATAGGGACGAAAGTGAATAAAAATTAACGTTAAGTTCTATAGTAGACGGACTATCCGTCAACATTAGCAAATTTAGCAAATTCCGCCTATAATTTTAACGGAAAGATCGCAGTGAACCAATCTTCAAACATACAGGGACGACATCGAACAAAAAGAAGTTCGGAGATGACGTTGAATGAGCAAAAGTTCAAAGACCGTCGTTACCTCCATAATAATTTTTATGTAAGACTTCATGGCAAAGCAAGTCAATGCTGAACTTCCAACGTTTTTTTCTTTCTTTGGGCCAGAGCTGAGCTACCGACTTGGGAAATCACAGAGAGAAAAGGGGAAAGGGAGGGGGGAGGTAGGAGAGAGAGATTATAGGAGAGTCTCATATTTTGGTCTCCTCCTAGCTATTTTTAGTGACTGGTGCTCGATCCTTTCGTGCACTAAGACGGGGGAACAGACAGGAAAAGAAAACACACAACCTTTGATGCCTGAAGAAGAGAAAATAGCGGGTACACCTTTTCAGGAGGGAGCTCTGACCATCAAACACAGTCCAAGGTTTTCTTGTCACCCACCCAAGAATCAATCCGTTTGATCCTCAGTTTCCAGAGAGAGAGAGAGAGAGAGAGAGAGAGAATGTGGATAGGAAAGGGTCATGTGGAGAAGAAAACCGCGATGAGGAATGGATTGGTCGCCGTCGCCATCGACAGGGACAAAGGTAGCCAATACGCCATCCGTTGGGCCGCCGATAATATCCTCTCCAAGGGCCAAACCGTCATCCTCATCCATGTCCACCAAAACTCCGCCTCCGCTTCCAGTAAGTTACCATGCTAAATTCTTCATTTTCTCTTTCTGAGTAGCTTGCTGATCGCCATTTTCAAAGCTATGATATGACATGATGCCTCATCGAAATGGATCAGACATGTACATTTAACTCTCTCTCTCTCTCTCTCTCTCTCTCTCTCTCTCTATCTCTTCGGTGGATGCAGTACCGCGACACCATCACCACAATCATGAGCCCCACCACAATCATGAGCCCCACACGGCTTCCCATTTTGAAGGCTCGTCGCCGCACAAGCAGGAGTTGCAGAAGCTAAACAAAGACCTGTTTCTCACTTTCCATTGTTATTGCACCCGAAAAGATGTACGCATCTAATAATGAAGTCCTCTCCCTTCAATACTGCAATTTTCCCGCCATCTTTCATAAGCAAAACAAGCATGATGCAACATTCTTTGCCTCATTTATTACTTACATTCACAAATTCAGTAACTTGGATCAGATACATTGCCTAGATGTCATACTGGAGGACATGGACGTGGCCAGAGCAATTACAGAATATGTCTCTTACGCCGGGATAGAGCTCTTGGTTCTCGGCGCTTCGCATCGTCATGGATTCATCAGGTGGCAGCTTCTATCCTCTAAAATTCTACCCTTTTTCCCTTTCTAATTTTTCTCCAACGTCTCGGGCATCTAATTACAAATAGAGCTGTATGTGAAACCGAACCATCCGTGATTCCTCTTCCTTTATGCAATGCGGAGTCGGTCAGAGAGCATCTCATTTTAGCTTTCACATGAGCTTGTCACGTCGTGTTCCCTACTTATTTGCACTAGCTCTACAAAGATTTTGAACTTTTCTACACCCCATTCCTGAGACAAAACCTCAGAAGCGAATCAAATGATCTGAGGAATAAAACAGAAACGAGATACGGCACTAATGAAGAATGAGAAAAATCTTCACTCAATCAAAAGTTTACGAACTTTAAAGGAGAATGATCTTCACGCCAACTTCCAAGGACACAAACACGAGAAGAAATGCGTACTTTACGCTGGGTGTGAACCTGGCTCTACGAAAAAACATTATGTATAGGACAATCAAACTTGCACCCTGCAATATGAGTACTGCAAACAGGCCTAAACTTCTTGGTTTTTCTTAATTAGATTAAAGCACGTAAACATCCCAAGCAGCGTATCAAAAGGGGCACCGGATTTCTGCACGGTTTATGTCATCTCCAAAGGAAAGGTCTCTTCCGTGCGGAATGCTTCTCGTCCATCTCCTCATGCCTCCCCTCTTCTTGACCAAATACAGAACCTTAACGAACAGACAGCCGGTTCGGAAAAACACCTGCAGAACAGTTTAAAAGGTTCGTTTATCTCACCAACCACTTCCGTCATTGCTTACAGCATGGTGAAAATGTAGACTGTTGAAGCCTTCTATTATTTGCAGATCAAACATCAATCAAGTCTTCTCTTGCCATGCACAATGAGTCCATCAAGTAAGTCGTGAAATCTTAGACCATTTCCAGAAAGAGTGCATTTTTTTTTTCTTTAATGGTTGAATGCATATGGGGGTTTCAAATGCTTATAGTCTACAGACATTTCAATTTACAAAGAGACGAATCTTTGGCAAGAAGAAGTGCCTTTTTTTTTGTTGACTATCCTTGATGCATGTCAACTTGGATATCGGGTCCATATAGTTGCAAGTCTCGTGACTTGTGAGAGGAGGGGAAAGGCAGCATAGGTTGAGTACTCTCATTGTGATCATGTCATGCTGCTGGTTTTATAAGTCTAGACTCATTCAATGAGTTCAATGAAAAAATAATGAAACAGATCACCATTGGATAAAAGAAGAGGCTCATCAGCATATGCAGCAGGGATGATGCCAGAAGTAGAAACTGACATATCGTTCATCAGCTCTGGAAGATCAAGCACAGATCAACCGTCCTCCTCGCTCTATGACCGAATGGACTCCTTTCACCCCACCAGGCTCTCCACCAGCCCAGATAGGTCATCCATTCATTCGCTGCAGAAATATATCGATTTCAGTTCATCATATGAATTGTCACCAATCTCCCAAGAGAGTGCGCGAACATCATGCTCGTACTCATCACAGAATCTGGTAATGTTTTCTTATACTAAGACATCTCTTCAACATACAATAGCAGTTTCAATGTTCTAAAACTAACCAAGAGATATTTCAAGCGATCTGGAAAGTGCTTGGTTACCAGCATCACTATCTTACCTCAAATTTGTTGTCAGATTGTTTCCAAAATGTTTAGAGTATGTGTGCATTGCCTGAAAGAATACTAGATTTGTTTTTACTCAAACACGAGAAAACTAATTGCATAAGTGAACAATCAAGAATTAATAGATGACTTTTAAGTTCCACGTTCTCTGTACAAAATACGCAGGATGATGTAGAAATTGAAATGAGGAGGCTAAAGTTAGAATTGAAGCAAACAATGGAGATGTACAGTACAGCATGCAAGGAGGCACTGGTGGCAAAACAAAAGGTGTGGATGATCACCATGCACTTTGATTATAAATTATATAAACGACAGTTGTTTTAATTGAGTTAGCTTCAGGCAATGGAGCTGCAACGCTGGAGATTCGAAGAAGAGCGGAAACTGGACGAGGTGCAACATGCCAAGGAAAATGCTCTGTCAATTGCAGAGAGAGAAAGAGCTAAGTACAAAGCAGCCCTTGAAGAAGCAGAGGCAGCACAGAGAATTGCAGAGCTGGAAGCACAAAGGAGACTGAATGCAGAAATGAAAGCTCTCAGAGAGGCAGAAGAGATAAAGAAGGTATTGGATGAACTGCAGCACAGTGATGCGAGATACAGGCGATACACAATTGAAGAGATTGAAGCTGCGACAAATTTCTTTGCCAAGTCTCACAAGGTTGGCGAGGGAGGTTATGGCCCAGTGTTCAAGTGTTACCTAGATCATACACCAGTTGCAGTTAAAGTTTTGCGTCCAGATGCAGTTCACGGAAGGTCGCAGTTTCAACAAGAGGTATGGGGGAGACAAGGATTTTTCATTTAGATTCTTGCATATCTTCCTTCCTGGTGGCCTTTTTAATGCATCAAAAAGCTTACCAATGCTTCAATCCATCTTCTCTTCATAGTAAATCTATCAATCAAAGAAGATCTGAGCAAAGCCAAATCAAAAGTTGCGTAAGACAAAGTAAAACACAGTTGAAGCATGACATATAGCCCAGTCATCTTTAGGTGTTAAATTAAAGGATCTAAGACGTGGACAGACATACTGTTGACATATACATATGTATATATGAATACGAAGATTAGCAAACATAATCTGTCCCTTAATCATGGTGATGCAGGTGGAAGTACTTAGCCGCATAAGGCATCCCAACATGGTGCTTCTCTTAGGAGCCTGCCCAGAGTACGGGTGTCTAGTGTATGAGTATATGGCCAATGGAAGCTTAGAGGAACGTCTTTTCAAGCGAGGCAAGTCCCCCATTCTGTCTTGGCAACTTAGATTCAGAATTGCTGCAGAGATAGCCACAGGCCTCCTGTTCCTCCATCAGACAAAGCCAGAGCCTCTAGTCCATCGCGACCTCAAACCTGGCAACATTTTGCTCGATTACAACTATGTCAGCAAAATTAGCGATGTCGGATTGGCTAGGCTGGTTCCTCCATCAGTTGCTGAAAGTGTAACACAGTACCGAATGACTTCGACCGCAGGCACTTTCTGCTACATCGATCCGGAGTATCAGCAAACAGGGATGCTAGGCGTGAAATCCGATGTTTATTCTTTCGGAATCGTGCTTCTGCAACTAATCACGGCAAAATCACCAATGGGCATCACTCACCACATCAGCAAGTCCATCGAGAAAGGAAACTTCTCAGAGATGCTAGACCCTGACGTACCTGACTGGCCAGTTGAGGAGGCTTTGTCCCTTGCACAGATAGCTCTCCAATGTGCTGAGATGAGGAGGAAAGACCGGCCGGATCTCGGCAAGGTTGTTTTGCCAGAACTCAACAAGCTGAGAGATTTTGCTGACGAGAACTTGCAGCACTGCTCAATATTGGGTGGCAGTGCACTGCCGTCCCCTCATCACTCTCACATTTCCACGTCTCAGGTAAGCCAAAGTCTCTCCACTATCATCTGAACTTAAAATATAAACCCCTTTTCAGTCCCCACTCAAATTATCCTGTTAATCTAACAAAGAAACAGTTTATCAACTACAGCTATAAATATCAGAGGTATGCGTTCAGTAATCATGACCAAGGAGTCATAAGTTTTTGTTGGATGTTTGTGGTGCAGGAGGTGATGAGCGACCCGCTTGTGGTACTGTCGGGGAGCTCAAGGAGCTACTCCAGCACATCAGCCAAAACAACCACCTGATTCCGAAAATGCCAAGTACTCATATTCACTTCACAGTTTACAGGCATAGGCGGAGCCAGACCAGTTTATTACATTGCCTTTTTGTAGTGGGTGTGCACATCCTCAGGTGTATAGTTTAGAGGAATCAAATTTGGGTGACGCGTAATGTTGAATTTAGGACAAGAGAATATATAGGAGTTAGGAAGTTGGCGAACTCAAGAAAAAGCGTCCAATTTTGGTCCATAGATATCCACCGCGCGTATGACTGACAGACTAATTTATTTAACTTTGATTGTTCCTGATACTTGCCTCACCTCATTTTTCTTCTATGAAGAAAGCAAATAATCACTGATCCTTAAGGAAAGAGGAAGAGCTCGCTTTAGCACACGTACATGGTAAACCAAGAATCTTACCCAGAGGGAGCGAATTGAGTGAATAAAGAAACCTATCGAATCCTTCATAGCATCCAATGCAACACTGAAACTAAGAAGACCGCGATGAATCAATCACTAATGGCATAAACCAGCACCAATGAGGAAGACCACATGACCCATCGAGCGTGTACCAGGTCCGACCATGTCTCCTCATACCCCTTACACTTCCTGCCACCACGGCTCTGGGAGATCTTTCAACTACAAATTTTGTTTGGATCTTACGGTTGCATCGTTGTATCGATGAACATTGGATGTAGACCTTAGGAATGGTGGATGACATGCCTAGGCCCAATTTCTACCGGATCTTTCTGCTTCACGTCGGCTCTGCGGTAAATTATTATTGACCTTAGGGGAAAGAAGAAGTTCAATGCTTGACAATTCTCGGGTATGGAATGGTTGAGATAAGAGTATCTTGTAATGCTCTCAACACTGAAAGTTTTCCCTTGATCTATCTTTAGATTTCATGCTCCTCTGTTCTGCTCGATTGGCCCAAAAAAATCTATGTTTTGGTCTGTTTGAGATGTCGAAATACGTGGTAAGAAATATAAAGCACAAGTAGATCCAGTCAGTCCCTATCAAATAGGTTGCTTCTTGGTGCTTTCACTCTGTTTTGCCTTGTGTATTCGTTCTCTGGTCTAGCTAGGGAGAACTGGATTTTTCTCTTTTCTGGCAAAGGAAGACTTTCTGTGCTTTACTATCGATGCAAATTCAAGGATAACTACTATCATATAGATGTTTAGCATCTCCAATTATTAATTTTTTAACCCATTAACAATTTTAAATACATTTTGTCAGTGTCAAAGAACATGCTACAATGAATAATATGGTATTCACATGATCACGTGATACTTTCATTTATGAACATATAGGACATACTGAACAACTTGCACCGCGGATATATAGAGTTGTCCCTCATCATCATCGACACATCCACTGACCATGACCAGCATAACATTAATTCTCCAACAGTTTGGTGTGGACTCTAGGGATGATTGAAAGAAGTACGTGCCCTCGAAAAGTATTTCGAAAAATTTGCTTTTTATCTTCTCACATTACTTAGAATTACTTTGAAGAGTTATCTCTTGTTTTTCATCACTAGGTCTATTTTACTAGCTTGAAACTTGAAAAGTACTGAGATTTGAAGCTTGTCACCTCCATGGCCATTTAAGCTCAAACGAAAAAGATGTCACATTTGCGCCCCTCTCTTCGAAAAATAATTAAAAATGCCGCGTCAACGAAAAGGAGTTGCGTTTCCATTTCATTTATAAAATTGGAAAGACAACATTAAGCTGCATCCCCCGTTCCTATCATGATTTTAAAAATAAAAATAAAAAAATTGTTGTCACTCTCGTTATTCAAATATCAATAATCTCAAATAAATAGTTTGGTATGAAAACTTGGTCCTCTCGTGTGATTTCTAGGTTACGTTAAAATTACCCCATCTCTATCATGTGCTTGATGTAGACTAACTCGACTAACTCGATAATTAAATAAAAAAATTGCAAGATTAAAATATGAGGATAATTACCTACCAATCACGAACATACTATGCAAATATCAATTCAATTCAAAATCTTTTCAACTTTACCGATATATTCCTAAACCTTTATGATATCTTCTAATATTGTCCTTCTAACCAAATGATGCCGGACATTGTTGACGTGACATTCAATCATGACCGGCAATTTCCAAAAAATTGCGTAACTAAGGATGTGCTTAGTAGCCTTTTGTTCTCAAAAATAATTCCTGTTCAGAAAAAAAATTATTTCTATTTTAGTGAACAAAAAAAATTTATATTTTTTTTTACTAATTATTTATGTTTTAAACCTATTCCTTGACCACTTTTTTGTACGGAAATAAAAAAATTAACTGACATTACCAAGTAAATTTATGTTATTTTTTAATTTTGGGGACCAAAAAAAGAACAAATTAAAAAAATAAAAATAAAAGGATGGTTACTAGGAATAAGCATGATTCCAAGATAGAATTTAGAACCTGACAATGGACCAGTAGGAACTTATAGGTTCCAAGTTTCAAAATATGCAGGTAAGCTACGGATCCTAAAAAAATGATAAACATATTTTAACATATAGGTTTCGGATTCCAAAAAATGAAGAATATATTTCGACAAATAAGTTTCAAGTCCCTAGTTGGAGGAACCTGTAACTTATAACCTGTAACCTAGAAATCTAAATAAGTTTTAATCCATATTCTATGATATTCAATGATGAGTATATAATTTGGATGCATTAGTTTGAGCTTGCATGACTTTTTATTTTATTTATGTTCATATTTTTTTTAAGTCTAAATATAAGTTATGATCAGTGAAATATAACAGCAAATGACGATCATTGAAATCATTTAATTAATAATATAGGTGAAACCTAATAGATCCTAAAAAAGTATAAGTTTAGGATATGCATAATAAGTTTCAAGTTCTAAAAAATGAATAACCTATTCTATCGGATGAGTTTTAGATGGAAATATGGAATGTGAGATTGCTCTTTTTAATGATTATCAGATAAGGTCTAAATAAATAAATAAATAAAATGGGTTCTTCCGTTTCGAACGTGGGAAAAGATTTTCCTCAATCCGAGGAGATAAAAAAAAAAACGTGGTACGAGAAGACCCACCATTTCCTTCGTCAACGGGTCGTCTTCCTCGTCCGTCGTTGTCGTCTTCTTCTTCTTCTTCTTCTTCGAGAACCCAATGCGTGGCACCGCCGAGCTCCTGCCCCGATCGTCGGCCGACCCGGGGATCGGGGGCGTGGACGACGTCCTGATCGAAGTCCTGGTCCGCCTCCCCCGGAAGACCCTGCTGAGGTGCAAGCTCGTCTGCCGGCGGTGGTGCCACCTCATCTCCGGCCCCCTCTTCGTCGCCGAGTACTCCCGCCGCCACGCCCGCCTCCACTCCTCCGGGTTCTACCTCCAAAGGTTGCTGCTTTACGAGTTCTACTCGTCCCTCAAGTTCGTCTCCTGCGACCCCCCGGCGGAGGCCCTGGCCGGCTCCGGTCCTCGCCCCGGCGCCGACCCTTCTCTGGCTGACTTGATCGAAGACGAGCATGGGGTGTTAATTCGGCATTCCTGCAACGGCCTCCTCCTCTGCAGCAGCTCCCGGTGTCCCGTGGGGGATCGGGTTTACTACATCTGCACGCCGCCCACCAGGCAGTTCCTCCCTCTCCCCGACCCAGGCTGGAGGACCGTCTTCGCGATCAACATAGCCTTCGATCCCGCCAAATCCCTTTACCGGCTCGTGTGCGTCGCCGACTCCGAACTGTCGGAGCGGCACCGGCAGATTCTCGTGTGCTCCTCGCACTTCGGCTGCTGGAGGGAATCAGGGAAGCCGTTCCTCCTTTCGGATGAGCTGTTGTTCGACCGGGGCGTGTTTTGGAATGGCGGACTTCACTGGATTGGCAGGGGAAGGTCTTCGCTCCGGTTCCGTGTGGAAGACGAGGTTTTGATGGAGATGGCGATGCCTCCGATCCGAGAAGGGTGGTCCGAGAGGAAATTGGGCTACTTCGGGGAATCAGGAGGCCATCTCTATCTGGTGGAGATCTACGGCTCGTCCACTACTGCTTTTGATGTGATGGAGATGGCGAGGGACTACTCCGGCTGGTTCGTGAAGTACCATGTCGATCTTGAAGCGGTGGCGAGGGATTTGGTGAGGAGTCTGCGGAGGAATATCGATATGGTGGCCGCTTACGCCTTCTCTGTCCTGCATATTGTTCATAGGCAAGGAGGAGAGGAGGAAGAGTGTTTCATGGTATTGCGCATCCCCAGCAAATTTGTGTTATACGACCTCAAGACGAACACGGCCATGGACATTGGCGACTCGATGCCCCAGCTCTGGAGCATTAAACAGGAAGGCGGTTTGTTATATACCTGGGAAGGAGTCTATCAATACAAGGATGCTCTTTGTTATCTTTGATGTTGTAGGCATTTGCCTGGACCGTTTTACTTTTTCCCAACCATTGCTAAAATTTGTGAGGCCTTGTAAGAAACCACTGACTTGAGTTATACCCTATATATAATATACAAGTGAAGTGAATTGGCTCTTAACTGATATTGTTTCACATCCTTTGACTGCAATCATCAGGATTCTATGTCGTACTTTTGCAGCTGTAGCTTGTGATGCTTTAAAAGTATTTTGTAGTTAAGGATTTATCTAGTTTATGGTTAATCTTCCAGTGACATTTATCCAGAAACCACTGAAGAATTGGATAGTGAAGCAGGGTATTGCCAGAGGAAGATGCCGCACCTTGTGGATAACTCTACGGTTTAAGGATGAACATCTCGTTTCCTGCTCTGTGGAGTAAACAGATGATGCATTTTAGCTTAGCTAGGGGAGAATTCTAAACCCCGGCAGCTACCAGAGGAAATACATGGGAGCTTATAGGCAAATGCTAAGAATTTTTCCTGCTGATGATTATCTGTCAAAAGACTAGAAGCAAGAATATTGATGCATTTTTTTTTCTGAGAAGATAAAATACCTCTAGAAGTCTTCTCTGCCTTTATGTTGTAGGCTTTGCCATTCACTGCCCTGTTGCAGGATATGAGACTGAGTTTGCCATATTGAGTCATTGATGATAGATTGATAGTGCTATTTACCTTAGGAAAAAAGAACACTCTGTCAGCAGTAGCATGGCGCCTTAATTGAAAAAATTAGTGTGTGCGGACTAATAATAGCCACCTCTACTAAAGGGTCATCTCGAAGTGAGAATCTCGACACATGAAAAAGATAGATGATGCATAATGCAGAACCTTAGACTGATGATAAGCCTATAAGAGTTTGGAGCTAGAAGGAAAACCGAATTGCTTAACTGAGGTACTTGCTATAAGCCAATTGTTCTGAATGATCTAAAACAACCTGACCACGTTAACTCGCTGCTACTACTAATAAACATCGTTTATTCTTTTCTCAGCAGCAATAGTATTCATATGTTGTTTTTCTTCTTCAAAGTAACTGCAGAAACTCCTACAGAGAGATTGCTTGAACTGGGGAGAAAAAAAAAAGGAAGAAGAAGAAGAAGGAGAAGGAGAAGAGATGGACCTGTCGAAATGAGTGGATGCTTGATCACATCAAGTGTTTGCAACTACTCCATTCCAGATTCGAAAGGTCGAAATTCTGCAAGTTTCATCTGACGGAAACTAGGGGTGAGCATGGTCCGGGTTGGGCCGGCCCAACCCCTTAACCAAAGGACCAACTCGCACAGTACTGATCCTTAATTTTTGGGACCGAAGACCAACCCTATTGAGTTTGGGACCGAGGACCGGACCAATGGGTTGGGTCTGGTTTCAGGGTCAATCCGGAACCAACCGATAATTTTTTATTTCATTTTTTGTACTCCTTAAAAAGCGATTGAGAACTGGATTGACCAATGGTTTCGATCCAATTTCAAGGTCAACTTAGAATTAACCAATAATTTTTTATTTCATTTTTTGTACTCTTTGAAAAAGCAATCAAGGACCGTACTGACCCAATGGGTTCGATGATGAGCGAAGTTAGCTAAGAAAGGCAAGTGGTGAGGGTCAAGTGAGATGAGCATTGAACAGAATGAACATCGAATGTCGAGCGGGAAACAACAAGCCAAGCTAGCATCTAGTGGCAAGCGGCACAAGTGACCCAAAGCGAGCGAGATGAGTATCGAGTGGCAAGCAAAGAAGTTATTTCTTTCGATTTTGGCAAATTGAAGACTAAGAGGACAAATAAGACAAAATAGAACGAATACTAAAGAATGATGCCATAAGAAGTTGTTTATACATTTTTGGATACCGTGAGGACTCCTCACAAAAACAATTTCCTCCTTCATAAATTATGACTATTGACGTCATAAAAGAAATTAAAAATATGAGTTATTAAAACATAATGTAAAATCACTTGAACTCCTCACTAAAGAGCTGTTTAATGTTGTTGACACCATTTATTTTAAAATTTTCTTTATATAAAAAAATTATAAATAATATATATATTCGGGGGTTGATTCGGATTGGACCGACTCGAAACTCTCAGGATCGAGAATCGACTCACACAGTGTTGGTCTTGGAATTCGAGGACCAAGAACCGACCTAGTCTTCCTGGGAACCAAACCAAGACCGGCAAGGTTGGGCCGGTCCAGAGTCGGTCTAAGGTTGACCCTGCACCGATGCTCACCCCTAACGGAAACGTCCTTTTCTCCTTTAAAAGGATTACCTGCAGGGAGTTTTGATGTAAGGTTCGATCAATTAAATCTGACTGGTCAGTGTCATGCTTAACAGATACGTCGTTCCATTGGTAAGTAGTAGACTTCATTCAGATGGTTCGCCGGACTTTTTTATGCTACAAAATTGCGCCACAAAACATTACCCTGACAACTCAACATAATTAAGTACAATATATCGCAAAATGGGATATTGTTTATTTTACGATGATTGTGGTAATCGAGTGCAAAAAGGTCGTAAAATAAAAAGGAAAATGACATGGCACGATGATTATACAACAGATAATTTCGTGATTTGCAAGGGGTGAGCAGCACAGTTCAAGTACTAAATGGAAATATGTTTGTTAAACGACAATACATGCGAGTTGCTACTTGTTCTCGTGTCACTTTCTATGTGCTCTCCTGAAGGCTGTTTCCGGCAATCAAATTCTGGGACAAAATTCACAAGCTATTCATCGAAAATTTTGTCGGGTATCGCGAAAAGTACTTCCTCCGAACTCCTGTTTGAATTTTTCTTTTGTTTTTTCTTTCTTTGTGCCAAATTCGCAAAACACAACCTGCGCCATCCTGCCCTGCCAACTAATCCTTCAGATTCCTTTTGTCTTTCAACATACAGAATTAGTACCAGTTGTATAATCCCACGCTGTACAAAGAAAAGTTTATTAAGAAGAGACATGAAGCTCAACCAGACTTGTAGTATACGAATTTGTCCAGATATGAAGTTTTCTCTTGGCTTCTACTTCCAAATCCAAAATGCAGCTGTACTTTCTTTTTCTTTTTTTGGTCTTAACAGCTGTACTTAACCTGCATCATAGAATGGTTCAAAACTGGATGTATTTTTCATTTTCATTCAGCTGAAGACAAATTCCACGACATCTAACAAGAGATTGTTTGATCCTGCTCTGGTTGGCCCATGTTGCATATACTATTGACCTTGAATTGAACATGTCGTATTAAGTCGGGGTCGTGCTGATGGTTTTTTCAGCTGTAAATGACTCCTGAAAAGTTTTCCTTGTTTATACCTATTGGATGGTTACACATGTTATCCTTCGTTTTAGGCTTTGGGGCCTCATAGTTGGTCACTTTAATGGATATGCATGGTACAAACATGCTATTATATCAGCATGTCACCTCTAACTTTCACCATTACTAAACATTATAACTATCTACATCAACCGTAGTTGACATAACGGTGCACAATCTCCACATCAACTGTTGATCTATCGCCTTATATGAAGCATGGTAGGCGAATATATGGCGCCCCTACAGTTTTCAAAGGCCATTGAATGTCTGTATAGTCTGCTCTATGGCAAGCTGTCTAGTAATTCATACTGATAGAAAAGGCCGCTGCGTCATGCTTTATACAGTCTGAATGTTGTGAGAGACGATCGATTACCAACTCGGTCCACCAACCGAAAAATAGAAGACACCCGAATCATCCTAGGCCAGAAAATACAGGTTGAGGCGTGAGAAATTATGGCCAGCGAGACAGACGATGCATGCACCTTTCAATGAACCCACATCACACATGTCGTCTCTGGATCGCCATTATGTAAATGAGGAGAAACGGCTCAAAAATCCCAGACGAAAAATATAAGGCCAAAGACAAACAACGGAAGAAACTAATCTGAACAACGTTGGGAGTGGGTTGAGAAAAGTAGCCCAGAAGAGGACACCATGCGTCAAAATAGCTCCTGGTCCGCCAACAATGGCGCACCAGACGTTGATGGCAACACGTTGTTGTTGTACTTGTCGCTGTCATTTGTTTTCAGGACGGTATAACGAGAGAAATTTCAGGGACGGAGTTTCCGACACTTTTTTTGGTTATTTACGGGCTGGATTTGATTGACCGCTAACCGTTGTTTTCTTCACGTATAAAGCAGAAACATCGGGGTCCATGAAAATCTAACAATATTCCACGCTACTTCTCATTCTTCCCTTAGAATTGGACCTAAACACCAGCTCGTCTCTAATCTCTCTACCTTCTGATGACCCTTTCACATCTCCCAAAGACAGTGTGCCCATGTTTTCATAGAGATGCCACAGCTGTTTTCTCCATGGCGGTAGTCCTCTTCAGGTTGTGTGGTTCTTCAAGAATACATATCGCCGTGTGGCATGGACACTTTCTTTCGTAGGATGAGATTCACATAACATTCTGGATCGTGGCCATTTTGGACGACAGGATGAATAAACATCGAGTTGGCGGGTGGCCCAAGAACATGCTCAAGCAATGGCTACGGTCGCCTCCACAGCATCACCGCCACCAGCCTCCTCCTCATGCGTCCAGGAAACCGCATGGAGACAATTTGACGGAATCATTGCTCGCCATGGAGTTCTGGGACGACAGGAGGCCACCGGGAAGAGTTCCAAAGGGGTCCCTGGGGGTGTATGTCGGGCCAAAGCTGAGGAGATTTGTGATCCCGGCAAGCTACCTGTCAGCACCGGAGTTCAGGATTTTGATGGAACGGGTGGCCGAGGAGGTCGGGTTCGAGCAAGAGGGGGGGCTTCAGATCCCTTGTTGTGAGGAAGAAGATTTTGAGGAAATCCTGGCCAGGTGCGGGGCATCCCCCCAGATGATGTCCAAGCCAAAAAGAAATAGGAGTAATAGGAACACTTAAGTTGATGGTTTCTTTCTTTGTCCTTGTTGCCCTGCATGTGCCTAAAAATACAAGAATTTCAAGGGTTATGTCCATATCGGACGCTGAATTGAATGCACATATTCATCAGCTTCATCGATTAGTTCATCTGTTCTTCGAATGGTGTATCTGATCATGCATTCACCTCTTACGGGAGTTGAACTAAGATGCGGGAGTCATGGAGCCACCCGAATAATGATGAGACTACTAAGATCGGCATATAAAATTGACATGCTAAATAATAGACATTCAATACCCAACCAATTAGTCAGAATATCGATTTTATAAATTGGTCGAAGTTTACCTAATTACTATTCTTGTGTCACAAACGCTTCGGCATTCTCCGGATGGAAGATACCAAAATATGTCCGGATAAAAAGTTCAAAAAATCCAGGAATAAGGGCTGAGATAGTACCCGGATGATATATTAAATAAATAAATAAAAAATTGAGGGGAAAAGAAGTGAAGGAACCGTGAGGTTCCTGTAATAACTTGATGCCAACATCGATGGCAATGGTGGTTCAACTAGCAACCACCCACGGTTGCCAAACGAACCCTTTTCTCTTTAAAGTCGCTGCGCTTGCCACGACAGTTAGATCTAGGGTTTTTTGGCCTATCCAATGACCTAATTGAATTTTTTTTGTGATTCTATTTTAGATGGCCCAAACAGTAAATGAGATTAAATTTGTCCAAAGCTACAGTGAATTTTTTGACATACCTGATCCTATCGTATCCCAATTCTTGTCCCAACTACTAAACATAGCCTCAAGGATAGAGACAAAAATCATGCAATGACATTCTCATGCGTCGAAAAGGTTCACATCAGTCAAATTTCAGGAACATTTTTCGAATTCAAGGTAGCTTCCCAAACTACAACATCACAATATCTAGGTGGAATGTGAATTCGCCTATCTCATAGACGATTTCAATATAGGCTTTAGTATCATTGTACAGTCGCCCATTGCATATCACAAAAAGTAATCTGCACCCCTTGTAAAAAGCTGTCAAAACCATTGAAGAAAAGTACGGCTTTAGTAAGGCTTTTTCTCAAGTTCAGTTCAGATCTATTAAGGGAAGACATCCATAGGCGCACAAACATCCATCTTTTCACCCTAAAAGTGGTTACAAAGCAATGATGTAAAAAAAGTTGCCAAATAGATTAATGGACATGAAAATTATAATGAAATGAGGGGAAATATGAGAAAGGCGGAAGACAATGAAGTGGAAAAATTAGAGAATATATTAAAAATAGGAAAGCAATCGAGTCCCATGAGAAAAAGAGGATCAACTCTTTCTTTTAAGTCATAGTTGGCACCACATTTGCAAAAGGAAAAGGTGAAAAGGTCATTTTGCAAGCAAAATCTTCCCAAGAAGACCATTTGACAATAAAATGGTTGCTCGAGTTTGGATAATCTAGCATATCTTAAGGCATATTTGCAGAAACACATTCAGTACATGCTGACAAAAACTGTGCAGAAGGTTGCCATGTGAACAATGAGACCAATATGCTATACAATGGAGGCCTTAAAATGAATTTTGCTGACTGCTATTATTCCGAGAAACACTGCCACTTTCATCTGCACTATGTACACCGAAAGGGAATTTCTTTCCCGACTTTAGAAGACAAGCACTGCTATGCAAAAGGCCTGGAGATTATTATCCATGCCTGCAACTTTGTAGTAAGCCAAAAGATGGGGAAATGGAAATTCATGAGATGGCATTACAAACCTCGTCAGTTGTGCCGTGGGTTACGAGACAAAGCCGAGTCCATGAAGACCCTTCTCTTTAGGTCTTCCGAATCACTTGTTCGATCTCAATTGCCCATCCCCAGCTCATCGATGAAGAATTCATCATCCCATCCAAGCTCCATCCACAGCCTTGACAGCTGAAGCATCATCTGCTTGAAGCCAACTCACAGAGAGTCTTTGATAACACCGGCAGGAGTGGACAGAGTGAAATAAGATCACAACAAATGCCTGATACATTCGACGAAACCAAATAAACTGTATTAGAACCAGCTAAAGGGATTTAACAAATTCATATAGCTACTCTCCCATAATAGTCATAAACACTTTTGACTCTTCACTAATCAAACTCGACTTGATGACACTAAAACAGTCTAGTGAAATATTACATAACACTAGATATGGGCTTAGCAGATTTCCAACTTCCAACTACTGTAAGGTTCAAAAAATCCCAGCAACAGCCTAGGAAATAAAGGTACAGAGTGCAACTACTAGAATGGCAATAAAAAGTCTAGTCCAGCATGAAATTCCATGATAAGGGCCAAGAAAAACAAATGTAAACTCAAAGCTACCTAAATAAGTAATGTGTGAATTGAAACCTGTAATAAGAAGCTACATAACATGCGTGATCACCAGCTCGATTGTTCTCACATGGCTGTAATAAGTTTGTTGAAATACTATCTCACATTGTTTGACAACAGGTCGTAAATGCTTTTTATATTCATGTGGTCTCCATCTACCTATCAGCTTAAGCTTTTAAGTTGAACTTTCTAACATGGTACCGGAGCCAATGCTATCCCTTTTGCGAATGTGCGTGGTCAAAATTCCACATAAATGTTCTTAGTCAAAATTCCATGAGTCACCCGTAATTATGGCTAGCACGTGAGTGGGGGCATTGAAATATTGTCCCACATCGCTTGACAATAGATCCTAAATACTCTTTATATTCACATAATCTCCCTTCACCGATTAGGTTTAGCTTTTGGGTTTGAAGGTAAAATTTTGAGTGAATGGATAAGTGAAGATGAGAATTTAAGTCAATACAGGCGTGTTCTTCTTTACAAAGAGCTCCTTATGTATTATCCATCGGTGGTGTAAAAGCACAAAAATACAGCTCTCATATGCTGTTATACCTGATTCATCATTGCACTGCACTTCCAAAGTGACAAAGCACAAGCAAGCACGAGTTGATTCGAATGTGGTCCACTCAGTTAACCATTATGGATAATTTCACAAAAATCCCGAACAAGATTATGAAGGCGATCCACCTCGAATTACTACGACATACCTGCAAGAGAAGAAAACCGAGATGTTCCATCTAAGCACAGCTAAGAATGTCAGAATCAAGCAGGAAAACAATCCCATAATATTAACCTAAACTTATGACGGTTCTACGTATTAACTTGCAAATTAATATGCCTCCGAGGAAAGGTGGATATATGAGCTCTTTCACTGTATTCTCCACTCCAAATAACCGTCAAAAGGAAAATTACCTCTCCTCTTTGATGGTTTAATGCCAGGACCTGCACTTAATTTCCCAGAACCAGGCCTTTTGGCAGGGAAAACTTTTCCACAGGCTTCAGGCTTCTTTGAAGGTATAAGAGAAGATGACAGAAGAGCATCAACAGCTTCACGCTGTTGTTTCCTTTTAACAATTAAGTCATTCTGCATTCCATCAAGAGCAGCACCTTTGCCGCAATCATTGCCAACCTTATCTTCAAGTCCATCCACAGCCGAGGGCAAAGAATCATTGAGATTTCTCTGACTTTTATCTAGCTCAGATGATTTGGTTCGTCTTTTAGAAGCACGGGGATCCAAATGCTTATCAATATCACCAGCATCCATCTCCTTTCTAACACGGCCACTCTTGTTAGACTTATTGTACACATTGCTCCCTGGAGTATTATTGTATTTCTCTTCATTACGCTCTTTGGCCCTCCTTTTGCCATCCATGGCATGTTCTTCAGAAGCAAAAGTTGCATTATGAGTTGACCTGACGTCTTCATTTGCAACCATGGAATGAGCATTACCCCTTGGTAATAGATAACCTTTTCTCTTCAAACCTCCTTTCTTACTCAGAGCATCTTCTCGTATTGAAGCATCACACCTCTCTCCAGTCTCCTTTTGACTACTAGGAACTGCATGGCCTACATATTCTGCTTTATTTCTAGTGGAACCCTTTGTATTGTTCTCAGTTCTCTGAGTACCATGACTCTTAATTTCTAGCTTTTTGTTATGGTTCAGCTCAACTGAACAGCGTGCAGATTCACTTCCCAAAGCTGATTCCAACGTAGATGTATAGGGAGTTTTAACAGATACAAATAAGCTCCTGGCCTTAGCATCCTCCAGAAGAGCAGCCCAGCTGCGATTTGTCTTTAATGTCCTTGAATTGCCCAATATCCAAAGAGAGAGTTTAGCTCTTGTTAAAGCAACATTCATGCGCCGCACATCGGCAACAAATCCAATAGTGCTTGATGATACACCACTCATCGCAGAGCCTGGTTTAGCAGCCCTTACTGTGGAAAGTATCAGTATATCAACCTCACGGCCCTGAAAACCGTCCACAGTATTGAATTCCATTTCGGCAGCGGCAGAAGATCCAAATGTGCTATAGAACCGTGAACGCAACAAGGAGAGTTGACGCTTGTATGGAGTGATTATACCAATTCTCCCGCCGATAAATTCCGATGGGTACCTTTAAGAGTGACAAAAACCATGAAATAGGGGTTAGTGCTCAGCATTAGGCAGACAAGTTTCTGTGAAAATGACCAATAATGTCATAAGGGAATTCCTGACAAATGAATTTTAATTGAGAGGACGCACCTCCTTTTGAAAAACCTTACGAGTTCAATGGCCGCATCCGCCTCCCGCTCATTACAAAGAGATAGTGCACCAGAATTTTCACCATGTGTCTCCATGCCATCAACAATGTCATAAAATATATATGGACCAAGACCTTTGGTCTGATGAAAGGATGCGGATCTTTCATCTATTATATCCCCATTCAACAGCTTCCCATCATAAAAATAAGTAGACGGAAACTGGCATATCTCAGGGTGCATCCTATACTGCAAAAGATACAAGCTTCTTCACAACATGGTTCTGGTAAAGCAGGATTATTCTCTTCACAATGGCAAAAGACACAATTGGGAAGTAATAGCAGAGCTTTTAGACAGATGGGACAAGCTAAGAATCAGCAGCCAACCAAATAATGAAGAAAAGAAGACATCAAAGATAGGAAGATCTTTCGGGTCTAGTCAGACCATTCCATTATATTGACAATTTCATAGAGAACCTTTTCTTTTGTATCTGTATGAATTGATATCATTCCATTCCAATTCCTTCCTGATACCTCCCAAGGAAAATCCCGAATTGGATTCCAAATTGACTGGTTAGTGTGAGCTTATCCGACCCGCACGAAAGGCATAACGATCTAGGCACTGTCTCGGAGAGAAACTCAGTGAAATAGACATGTCTGTGAAGATGCAGACTACCTACACTTGGACAGAAAGACCCTATAAAGCTTTACTGTTCCCTGGGATTGGATTTGGGCCTTTCCTGCACAGCTTAGGTGGAAGGCGAAAAAAGCTATACTGACAGAAAAACTTGTAATTGTCACAAATTCATACATTAAAAAGATATTAGTACTTCGTACGGGAAGGGCTTTTCCGTGAGTGGATGATTATCCATTTCTTTTTTTAATAATACAATTCGTTTTATTTGGACTATAAAAAAATCAATTTCTGATATTATTAATAAAAATTCAAAGATTTTATTATCCTCCTTCTCACAAGCATATTTTTTTTTTTTTTTTGGTAAAGCACAAGCATATGTATTTTTTCAATTATATCAAACGCAATTTTGTAATTTGGACATTGTAGCATAACCATCGAGGTGATGTTAGGACCTAAAAGATCGAATGGAAGGATACATAGACAAGTAAATCCCTTATGTCACTACGAACGCCCCCGATCAGTGCAATGCGATGTGTCTATTTATCTATCTCTCAACTCAAAATGAGAGCAGGTTAAGAAGTTCTAAGGTACTTCGCACAACCATGTTAGCCTATTGCTCCTAAAATACCAGAGCAACAGATGCTATTGAACTTTGCACAATGGACCTAGCACCACATTTGTATCTACCTTCGGGGAAACATAAGATGCATGAAATCAATAGGTATGAATGTATTATGTTATCCAGTCACACCCCTCTTCAAAAAATATGCTTCTATTATGGAAAAACAAAAGAAAAGAGAGCCTGATACACAATGATGTCAAACAAAAAGTAGTGGACAAATACATGGGATTATGTAATCCAGGGATGAAGCTATATTTTTCTATCTAATGTCCATGAAAAAGGAATGCAACAAACATGGTAATAAATGAGGAATCACAAAGCTAGATACTTAGCACTTCAATGAATTCAGAAAAGCGAGACAACCACAGATACAATGACCTCTTTCCAAGTAAGAAAAATCCCATAGCCACAGATGAATTTAATTCTCTAACGTTAAATATTTTAATATACATCAGCAAGTAAATCTATTATCCATAAGTGCCCTTGTGGGTTTCCTAATATAAAATTCCCGTCCTCTACCTTATATCTAAAGCTTTTGGATAGAATTCGCTTATATATGCAACATAATTAAAAAAAAAAAAAATCACGTTTCTGACTCAACATTTCAAATCAAAAGTCAAAAGAGCCAACAATGCCAGAGAATACGAATATCATGCAAAAATGCATCTTTATTTATTTATCTGTAATAAATCACAGCAGGGGTTGACTACATTCTAATTAAGCACAAACCTGTTTGGTAAGCATTGTGACAGGATAACCTGCCCTCTGCAGACGTTCAAACATGCTGCATTCATACAGGAATTTGCTAGCGATTTTAGACATTACAGTAGCCGGGAGCTGCTTTGGATCACCAACCTTCAATAAGGAAATTCAAGCTTCAGCAAGAACTTCAAACCGACATTTAATTTAAGAAATAATGAGTTTCAATCTTCTCACCATGATACAGTTGGTCCCCATTGACTTTAAAAGTTGAAGAGGAATTAGAGTAGCCGGTTCAAGTGCCTGCAGTGAGAAAAAAAGAATGCCATTGAGGCTTACTGATCAAAATGCTAATGTCAATAGAGGAAATAGGATGAAGGAAGTTTTTACTTGTGCCGCTTCGTCAATAACAACAGCATCGAAAAGAGCATTCTCAGATGGACTTCCAAATTTAGCATTTGCCATAGACTCAGAGCAAACTTCGTATAGATCTCCACCACAGCCGCTTAATGTAGTTACAATAATTTCGGCTTCCCTTAGCATGGATTTTCGCAATTTATGCTTAAGTGCTCTTATTTCTTCATTAGCTTTCTTCTCTTGAGCCTGAACGAGGCTAAGTTCTTTGTATATTTGCCTTTTTTGCTCATAAAGTTCTTTGAGCTTCATCTCAAGTTTTTCATCAGAAATTTCCTTACTGTCAACCATCTTCTTACTCTCATCCTTCAGAGAACATGCAAGATCTGTATTTTCATCTCTTATGTTAGCACGCTTTGCCTCATAGTGCCTAATATGATCGACTAACTTTTCTAAGTTTGCGCGCAGCTGCACAGTGGAGACATCATTTCTGGCATCAGTCAAATTCTTTTCTTCAGCCAACCGTTGATCAACAAGCGTGTCGATGAAGTATTGCAAGGAATTTGAGTGTACAGTCTTAGCATTTCCAACCCTTACAAGATAAGGTTTGTACATCTTCCCATCGCAGCCGTACAGACCTTCACTGGATATTCTTGATACCAACTCATCCACTGCCGCATTAGATTGAGCACAAATAAGTACCCTTCCTCTAGCGGAATGCTCCATGGGTTTTGTAGAATTCTCAACGTCTTTATTTAATTGCCTAGCTAAAGCTGCATCTTGCCATGCCCTAGCAATTGCAACAGACTCGCTGACTTTTGGCCTGAACTTGGTAAATGAAGTACTGCTCCCCTTCAAGCTCTCAGGCGGGGAACTTTTTGTCTCATCTGTTCTTCGCAGAGAGCCAAGCAATGCACTGACAATGGCAACTATAGTTCGAGTCTTCCCTGTGCCTGCACAGACAAAATCAACTTCAGATTTGGCATCATTCTCAACAGCTTAAATTAAGTGGGTAATTTAAATACCTGGAGGACCCTGAATGAGAGACAACCGGCAATCTTTACATGAATCCAAAGAACTGATGGATGCACTGATAGCTAGAAGTTGACTGTCATTGAAAGTTGCCTCCAGCTTTTGCCGCAGAGGCCTGGACAGCTTACCCAAACGTGATGATTTAGTTTCATTCATACCCTGAGAATTATTGGTAGGGTCCAGAATAATCTGAAGGATTGGGATATTCTTCATTGAAGATAATGCCTGAAATTCACGAAGTTGAGGTGTGATGCTCATAATTCGACTTCCATGCCATTTACTGCGATCAATGAGGAGCCTTCTAGCTTGATTTAAACGGGAAGAAGCATTTTGGAGATAGAACCTAATAACTAGTGTGCTTGACTTCCTTTGGTGGTCTCTCTCACGCCTCTCTACCTGCAAATGAGATAAACCAAAGCACACACAATCATAAAAAGGAGTAACAGATACGGCAGTACAACGTCTGAAAGCTTATACAACTACTTAGATTGTGCTAGGACTCCAGAAAATTATTAGATGTCTACAAATCATCCATGGCATGCACAACTGATTATAGAGTGGTTAGCATTTATATGAATTTCACCAAGCACTTGTCTATCACCAAAAAATATCTCAGCAGGAAAAACCCAAATTACTTACCTTTCCAACCATATGAATTTCATGGGACGGACTTTGCACAGGTCCTTTAGTCAACAAAACAAGGTCATTCTCTGAGAAACTTTTACCAAATGCAGAATAAGTGTCATCATGGACAAAGCGGACAAGATGAAAGTCGTCTACTCTATCAACAGACAACACAGATAGCCTTCCACAGTACACATCTTCCAAAGATGACATCTCGAGATAGGAACTGCGTAATTGTGCTTTAAACTCCTCGAGAACCAGTGGTCGAAAAATATCAACATATTCTTCAGCTGACTTAAAGCACAGAGGAACTTCCTTCAATTCGCAAAGTTTTTTATCATCCTCAATGCTCGTAGGTGACAAACCCACTGTGCCAAAATAATCTATTTCTAAGATAGGTCTGTACCACTCATCAAGCCTCGGGGGCTGAAACCTTTTATTTTCAGCATGCCGCCTGTGCCAATACCCGCATCTATTCTGTATAGACGACTTCAGTTGAATCAGTTGAATCAGTTGACGTTTAGGAGCAGTAGTGCTGGGATTCGTGAGAGACGAATGATGCAACTTTACAGATCTATTGACTGATTTCTGAGGATCATCTTTTGTATCGCTTACCAGCTCTTTCAATATTTTATCACCAGCTTCAGATAACTCATTACTTGAACTTTGATTTTTCCTATCATTCACAACAGCTTCATCGGATAAGGTTTGCACTGGGACTTCATCTTGGGAAGAAGAGGTGTCCTTTAAACTGTAGTCTGCAGTTATCTTCTGGCTCTTAGAATCTGCAATAATCAAGTTATCTACTTTTTGCCTCTGAGAAGACACGTTAGGACTCTCAATAGTATCTCTTAAATGACATACAACTGGTGAATCTTTAGAGGAACGAGTTCCAGAAGTCTTCTTTGCATGGTAAATTTGTGGAGAATTTCTGTCTAAAGCAGCTTTCTGACCAACCAGCATGCAGTCATTTGGCTTGGTCATGGACACATTGGCTTCATCCTCTGACTTACTTCTGGATAGAAAACCGGGTGAAATCTGCTTTTCTGTTTCATCATCTGAAATAACAACATAATTTGGATCTTTCTTACTTGACACAACTGCTGTCTCCAAGATTTGCCTACCCAAAACTCCACCAGAAGATGTTCGGACAGGTAAAGTGGGATACTCTTTTTCAGCAGACATATCCAGAGAAAATGGAACATGTGAACTGAAATCTGTCTTTCCATCAAGAGTAGAAGCTTCCGTGGATAAAGAAACAGAGAGGCATGATACTTGCTTCATTAGTTCATCTAATGAAAGGGAATCTGATAAGGAAACATATGTATTAGTCCAACCTAAAAGAAAATATAAGCAAGCAGATTATTGTGACAAAATAACTCTTATCAACAGAGCTCACCAGATGTGATAAGATTTTCGATAGACCTGATTAGGGATGAAGATGCATCACTAAATGCTCCTTTAAGCAATTTCAGCAGAGACATTACTGCTTTTTTCCAATATATGACAATGACATTCAGTGACGATTTTCCCCATTCCATCAAATGCTGAAGCCATTCGTAGTCCATTACCTTTTCCATTGACATTCCAGAATTCCCAGTTGCAACAACTGATTGCCAATTCTTTTCAAAAACCACTGGGAGAAGCTCAAGTATACGCACACAAGTCATCTGCAAAGACAGAGAATTACAAGAGGAAATTTTTCACCATGCAAACAAAGCTGTACCTGAAGATAGTATTCATTCTATAGATGTTTTATGTCACGATAAAGGAGTGATTTCAAATCTTATATAATTTAGTCGGGCAAAAAGAAATAAGAAACATGATGCCAATTACCAAAATTAATATAAACATGTCCAATCCTACAGCAGGGTGAGAAGGAATGGTCACGGCTTTAAACAAAAGTCTCTGATAGATCAATACCTGACAGATACTATGGTCTATAAACATTTTCCCTACCATCAAGCACTTCTCTATGGAAGGCCAAGCAGCTTCAGATAGTAAAATGTTGAATTTCTCAAGCAAGTCGTAACCAGCATTTGAAGTACGAGCACTTGGATCAACAGTTAAAGAATCAAAAACAGGCTGCCGCAAAAATCCCCCTTGAGAAGATAGCTTGCCAGCAGTTAATTCACTGGACATTTCTCCTCGCATATCTGAAGTAGGCGGATTTCCTTCATTCAACAATTTTCGGAGAAGGAAAAAGAAATGTTGCAAAGTGTGAAAGTTCAGTCCCAGAGAATCTGACTGGAGTTGGAGTATCTGCAAACAGAAGAAACATCTAATCACAAGTCCACCAAACAAGGAACAATTATAGAATAATCCTCCGAAGGTCATATTTTTTGTCAAGCATCATCCCATTACTTTTATGCTACATGGCCCTAAGTAACAGCTTCATATAATGTTGCAGGCCATATATTCGAAATCCTGATGATATAGGGAAAATTGACTCCTAATGGAGAGGATGAAAAACCTGAGTCAAGTTTATAAGAAAGCTAATTTTCCATAAGATTATACAAACAAATGCAAAAGTAATGGGGGCATTGAACTAAATATTGAATTAGCAAATGACCTGGTACACATAAGAAATCCCTTCCCATCTAGAAACTCCTTTCCATCTAAGAGAATAAAACATAAGAAGAAATAGGAGGAAGCCCAAATAAGAAATAAATCCCTCGAGACTCACCAGAAGTGCATGTTTTAGCCCTGAAAGGACTGCAGACAAAGAGAGGTTGAATGAGCAAAGAAATTTCAATCCACATGTGAGACCTTGTGTACTAGAAACTTGTTCCAAGATACTCTTCGCAGAGTGTCTCACGTTCTGTGACATGAGAAACCCATTATAATCAAGGTAAAAGGTCAATCAAGTGCTGGGAATTTTTAAAAGAAGAAAATCACACGATTTACAAAATTAAACAATTAGCATACATCATTGGGATCAGCAAGCAAAAGAATCAAGCTTCCACTCATCCTTGGTTCCCACGTCCACTGCTTCAGCAGTTGTCCTTGTGCCATTTGAACTAGAAAATGTCCAGTCAACCTGCAACAACCTTCATCTCAATATTTTCTGGAATCACAAGCCACTTCATCTCATAAATGATATGATGAAATCGAGGTCAGTTATAATTGAAAACTTCGGTAGGTGGCAAGAGTCGTAAGTATCTCAGGAATATCATTCTAATGTCAGACTTAAAAAGTTATTAACACAAAAAGAACAAACCATCTGCACAACCTATGGAAGAGAAAAGCAATAGCTCAAACCCCTACTATATGCTTGTCACAGCACAAATGTTTGCTTCCACATAAAGGAATGTGGATGCAAGCCAGAGTTGCAATTGCATTCTCCTGTATTCCCTCATACCAAAATTCCTCTAGTATTTTCAGGAGCTTTCAAGCAGTGCTCATCCACCTTAAGAAGCACATCATGTGGTCATATTAGCGGTTTTATCATGTCGATACAGCCCACAGGACAGAGGACATACTGTAAACAATGCTAAACAATTCTAACCTGTTAAATGTTTTTATCAGAGGGAGACACATTGATGAAGCTTCCACAGAGTTCTTTGACACCTTTCCATCTCCACCGTCATTAGAGCCGGTAGGAACCTTCCATCCAAATGCAGATGACATTTCCGCGGCAAATGACAAAATCCAAGGTTGAATTGGAAGATATTTTTCCCCACTCATATCAGGTTCTACAAACAACAAGCGAGATCTGGCCCAAAAGACAGCCTTGGTAAATGACAATGGAAGAACATTGGGATCAATTTCAACCAAAACATCAGTCCATAACATGGGGATGCACATCCATCCTCTATATTCCCGAGAAACAACCATATTTTGTGAACTGAAAGCACCCCATCCACCAAAATCCTCCTCCTCCACACCATATGGAAGAAATGCCAGCCCATCATCATCTTCATCATCATTCAACTTGATTGCACTTCTACCAATACTTGGACGTGTGTGAAAACTTAAGGTCAATGATATTAAGGCAGCAGCATCAGAGACCATGATAGTTTGAATGAGATCAAGGGCAGGTTGCCGCAAAGAAGGATGAAGAGAAGAATCCTTCAAGGAAGACACAAGAGAGGGACCCCTGTGCAGTTCAGTATTTTCAGAAATGAGTAATATTATCCTTCTTCCTTGTACATGTCAAGAATTCTAAACTCTGAGATTGGACACTAAAGTTTCATTCACTATAGATAGAGTTCATTGGGCAAGAAAAAGAGGGATGAGTAAAGCCAATGCAACTCCATGATGAAATATTTGAATCTAATAAATGATCATTTGTGAAATAAAAGCTCAACCTCTGGTAAGAATGCCTAAACTTGAGGGGCAATCATCTCTCAAGATGCAGCCCTCATCATTTTCCCTTAGTATGCATAGAGCAAAATGCATAAGAAAATCAATAAGAAAAAGGCACAGATATAGAGTAGATATAGCCATACTTACCACATATGTGAACATTCAAAAGGGGGAGAAGGTGGATTCATCTTGTAACCTCTGTGTATGATAAGGAAAGCTATCTGAAAACACGAGATTGAATAATTAACAAGAAAGATCAGCCCATTAAATAAACCAAACAAGTGCGCCAGATGAAACTGTCTGGACTCACAAGAGAATATGTACCTGGCGAGCTTTTTGTTTAGTGAGAACACTGAAGTTGCTGCTAACTGGCACTTGATGGAGGAGAAAATAAAGAAAACCCCTTCTTTGCTTCTCAAGCTCGCCATCTTGCCAAGCTTCAAGAGACTGGAGAACTCAAAGTTTACCCATCACAGACATCAGCACTTGAAAGTAAAAGAAGTAATGGAAGAACAGGAGATAAATGCATGCCTGCAAAAGTGGCTGGAAAAGTTCAAAGATATCCTTATGAATTTTCTCATTACGAGAATGGAAACACTGCCCAACAAGTGTGCTTCGCATGATGCTTGGAGATAAGGCAGACCTCAACCATAGCTTACAACCTTAAAGCAACACCAAATGCGAAAAGGTGGATTACAATGAGACTCCTATAACAGCAACAATGTTGCTTTCGTTCCTTAAAAGGACAAATCAAAAGAAATCAACAAACCAAGCATTTCAAAGAGAAGCTTCAAGCAAGTGACCGCATGAGAGAATACAGGAGAATCACTGGAGACTTGGTTAAGAACAACATCGAGAAAAATAGGATAGGACTCCAATATCCCTTCTTCCAATGCTGGAGGCTCTAGAAACCCAATCCTTCAAAATTAGAATTAAAAAATCAGAGAGCACAAACAAAGAGACTGAAAATGCCTGACTATACAGAACATAAGCATCCCAACCTACAATGATTTAATCCCAATCCATGCGGCAGAACGGTCAAGCTCCAATCTTGGCCTTAAATTTTCACTGGTCGAGGGCATCACTTCGGTTTCCAAGGACCAAATAATTTTTTTAAGCAACTGCTGCAAAGGTTCCAAGTCTGCAGCTCTCCTATACACAAACAAAGAACCATTTATAGGTCGAACACCTTCAGAGTCAAGTGTGCTTATCGGCAGTAAATCAATATGTAACTGATAGGTTGAGTATCTTTTCAGAAGATAGTTCACTGCTTTGCAGTGTTGACAAAACTCATCTTAATAACCCCTATAGAGCTTGTATAATTTTTAACTGTAGTGAAGGGTCCTCGTAATAAAAAGAATGATGAACCTACAGTGCAACGATCATGCGAATTGCCATGATAGTGAATATCAAATAAAATGAAGAAAAACAAATAATCATGCCAACCATTGTATAACAGGCAAGCTTTCACAGGTAAAGCAACTTTTAGAAAAACTATTCGAGGCATTAATAAGTTCCACAAGCATTTAACAGCAACAAGAGCCATACTTTAAGCAATAATCAGCAGCCTTGAGAGGTCAACTACACGACAGAAGTAGAGAGCCGATCATCAGAACATAGAAACAAACAAGATGACGAAGCAAAAGCCAACAATTCAGGAAATTCAAACCTCTTTCTGAAAATCAGAGAGAACAAATGACCTCAAACAGCAAGATAAGCTCACAATATTACAGACTCCATCTACCTATTCCAGATGCCAGAAAAATTGAAATCACAACATAGAATTAAGAGCTTCAGAGAGAACAAATTAAGAGATACATGCTAATCATATCACCAAAAAGAAGATTGGAAAACAATAAGCCTCGACTTAAGTTAAATATTGATACGAAAAGGCAGATTGGAGGACAGCAAACATACCTCAGTTTACCCATGGATTCAGCTAATCGATGAGCAACAAAACGCACTCTTCGCTTGAAAAAGAATAACGCATATACGCCCTAACAGAGTATTCATTTGAAAATGAATAAAAAGTCATCATAACACATCGATAACTTGCCAGGCAAAAAGGAGAAGACAAGTTAAATAAAATGTACCGGAAACTGTTGGTTTCTATCCAACGCCAATTCATGGACATTGTCAATAGCTTCAATGAAAGCTTCAAATTCAGAGAACAACGACTTATCATCGAGCAGAACAGGATGCATTAGAACCTGAAATGTCATTAACAGGAAAGACATGACATGAAGATATGTTCACTTGGAGTTTAAGGAAGATGAATGCACAAAAGATAATGACTTGTTTAAACTCAATTTGAGGAAGACTACCAATCGGTTCTTGTCCACCTCTAGCATTCATTGTTTAACTTATGTAAACCAAACATAACGGCCACAACATTACCGAATCCCAACAAGCACCCGAAGTTCTAAATACTGAGTGGAAGATTAGTCATTCCCATGCAGCAAGCCATTACATACCTCGTACATGACGCTAACAACTTCTGCATTATCATGTGCAGGGAAGTAGTCTTTCTTTGCCATTCTTTCATTGATCTCTCTCAAGTGTTGAGTCACTCGCTCTTCATCCAGACTCTGCAACACGTCAAGAAGTGGACCAATTGAACTTGGCTCATACTCCGTTCTATACATCTCGAGGGCTTGATGATGCTGAGAAATGCAACGGATGCATGTCTTCATCTCCTCGGAGATTCTTTTCCATAGAAGCCTGAGAGGAGAATCTTGGCGCTCATCCCTAAAATAATTGTAGAACGTCTCCAGCAAAGGCCCCATTAGATCCGCCGAATCGCACCAAATGTGCGTTTCTTTCGGCAAGCGCATCAAAAAGTTAAATGCATCCACAAACCTGGCATCATTCAAAAGTCAGAGATTTTCCTGAGAAGACATCCCCTGTACAGTAAGCACATACTGTAGTTCTTTCAAGCAGTCTTAGCAGGCAACACATCTCATTGAGTTTAACACACTCGAAAACAAGCGAAACGAGCCCTTCCATATTTAAAAGCCCAAAAGATCAGCACAATCAGCTGGACGATGGCCATGATTCACGGAGGATCAAAACCATCGATCATTATACGATCAAGGAGGAGATATAACACAAGAAGGACATTGATCCTCCTGCACATTGAGGTGATGATTCTCTACAATTTCTTGAACCCCAGGAAACGGAATCGAGCGCCGTAAGCGGGGAGTCCAACACCGATCGCACGCGCACGTAATCTACACAGGGCGGTCGCAAACGTTAACCGCGCTAATCATCCGAACGGACACCGAATACGCGAATCGAAACGAGAGAGAGAGAGAGTGGGCGCGAGGTCGATGGTGTGTGGGAGGGACCCACCATTGCTCTTTCGACCGGTGGAGACGGCCCGCGTCGTCTCCCTCCCTCTCCTCTCCATCCTCGATGCTCCGCCACCGCGCCAGCAAATCCCCGCGACCACCGCCGATCCTCCGAGACATTCTCCTCCGACGGATTCTCAATCTCCCGGCGGGACGGCGACCGGAGCATGCGTCCGATTGGTCTCTCTTATTGACGCAGGACGGGGAGCGCTAGGGTTTTGCGATTTCTACTTTCGCTGTTCCTGCTTCGCGACTCGCGCCAAAATGGACCGAGCTCGATCCCGAGACTCTATAAATTGCCCGCCAAGAGAGCTCGTTTTCGTATGTACGCACTTCGGGGGGGCGTTCGATTCTGCTTCTTTAGAAAAATACGAACGCCCCCTGCCTTAAATGAGATTTTTGGAACTGTATATAACGTTTGGGAAACTGTAATTTAAAAGTGATACTGGAGAATAATTTTGATTCGAATGGAGTTTGGAAGAATCATTTTTTGTAAAGTGCTTTTTTTTTATTTTTTTCTGTAGAATTTTGCCAATAGCAATTGCTCGAACTAAAGTGATTAATGCCAAATGAACTTGCAGGTAGCCCAATATTGACTCACCGACGGCCTGCCAACAGCCTGAACCATCGAGTGACGTTATGTGAGATGAGGACATTTCCCAAATTTTAAGAGTTTAGCGAGAGTAAAATTAATATAAATATATATAAATTTTAGAAACATCCAAAACACTTTTGGACATATTTGGCTAACCTTTAGAGACATCAGGAAGATATAAGTTGCTAAGTCCCCAAAGATTGCATACCCGATTCGAATGCTACTTTTTTTAAGCAGCAAGTTCGATCACACGCCGCCTTCATAAGTTTGAGACAGACGCATAAATCTGGAGTATTAGAAAATCAGAGATTTGGTAGGCCGATCTTACGACGACAATTTCCTAGGCTATTACCCTACATGAGGCCGGGGTTATATGTATTGTTTCCCTTCAATGAGATCGATCGTAAAGAATCGCGATCAATCGGGACTAGAATTTTCTGTTTCCTACATGCAAATTATCAAATTCATAATGTTGCTGATGAGAGAAAGCGCATCTCATTTTATAGCATTTGAAATGCCATGCAGTGCTCATCAAGCCCTATTCTAACATGATCAAAACTCGAAATGAATGGATGACCGAAATGCTCCATACATTTCTATTGCAGCAAGCTGTCCGAAACACCGGCTTATATAGCAGATGGTGCTAGGAGCACGAACGAAGCTCGCACCTAGCTTTCGTCACATCCATACACCCGATCGGTATCCTAGCACCTCCTCATACTAGATAAGAGGACATGAGATTCCAACTGATTTTCATGTGGGAAGGCATTGGCGCCACGAATCGCAGCATATGGGACTTGGAGCCGAGCACGGGACGGGGGGCTTCTGACTTCTGATCCAGAAACTCCTGGAACTTGGCTATGTTGGGAAGTACGAGCTCTCTGCAGTGCAGGTGCAGCAAGGGAACTTTCGACAGGACGCTTCCCTTCTGAACATCCAAACCTTCAGGCCTCCGCAACTTGTATGGTTTTCCCGTGGTAGGCTCGATATCGACTCTGGGCATTTGCTTCCATCTCTGGTGCACAAACCAACCATACTTGTAGTCCCCCACTATCGGAGTGCCAAGTGCTTCGGCGCAGTGTACACGAACCTGCAAGGAAACATTTCGCACAATGTTACCAGGTCCTGGTTAAACTACTTTTCTAAAGTGCAATCTTTCACCTTTAACGATTAGTAAGGAAATAAGCTAATCTGCCCTTGTATTTGTGCCTTTCAACTTGAAAACAATAAATAGAACAGTTTATAAACGAGTGCAGTGAAGACACCAATTATATAATTTCCCAAAAAATGAAAAATAGGCATTCTTGTACAAGCGACATGGTATAATAAAGTCTCAGAAAAAAGTTCTATCATAACATTCGAAAAAGACAACTTTACTTCCCAAATACAGTGAAGTTCTGTCGAGGTAAACTAAAAAGGCTGACAGATATACACAGACGTGGAATCAAATAAAATCCGATAAAAATGACGTTAGTATTACCTGATGCTTGCGGCTCGTATGAGGACGCAATTCCATCCAGGAACATCCATTTATTGTAGGACCCAATACCCTGTATTCTGTCACAGCTTCTTGAAAAGGTTCTAAGCCTGAGTTACGAGCCAAAATAACTCTCTCGGTTTTCCCATCATCAAGAAGCACCTTAAGTTCAAAACAGATTAGATTTTTCCATCAGTGCGCACCACCTAAAAACTGCATATCCTAATGGGGAGAGAGAGAGAGAGAGAGAGAGAGAGAGAGAGACCTTTGAAAGGGGAGCACAAATTAGACCTTCTTTTTCCTTTGGAGAGCCTATGACAAGCACCCAATATCTTTGATTAGTTGCTTTACATGCATCATTCCAGGCCTAGAAGACGTTGTAGAATCAGATGTTAACAAAAAAAATAAGATATGGGTATAATCTGTTGCATGGAAGATCCATCATTTACCCACCAACATCAAACTTCTCTTGCATAAGGTAACACCACAAGCCTTTACCTGAAAGGAGGAATTTGTTTTCTTCATGTCGCTAAACAGCCATTGAAGATGAGCAACACTTTCCTTTGTTCTTCCCATCAAGAGAAGGCCACTGCTCTCTGTGTCAAGGCGATGCACCTGATGAAGATTTTTTCACATGAGAACAAGAGAAGATCGGCTCATGAGGGAAGTAAGACAGACATCACACAATGCCACGTGCACTGCATTCAAAATCTCATTCAATAACCACCATTTCTAACTGCAAAAGCAAGGCTCTCACGAAGGATGATTGGTTCAACGTGTAACAGCAGATAACTTCCTCGAGTAACAGAATATACCCTCCTGAATTCAACACAATAAAACAGCAGTGAAATACTAGGCTAAAAGTTACACAGTCCACAGCTGCACATGAAGGCCCCATTCGTTATGTGAAAAATTTCTATGTTCAGTTTTCATTTACATATTCTCACTGAAAAACTCTTCAGTAAGAATTATTCTCAAAAGATTTTAGCCTCAGAAATGACAACTGAAAACAGCCATAATCCTTTTTCATAATCCTTTTTCAGTGTTTTCTCTTCATTTTGAAATACAAAAAGGAACATCAACTATTGACGTCTTTCCTCAAATGCCAATTCATTTCTTCTCAGATCACTGCAGTCCACGTACAACTCTTCATCTTGATTGTGGAACTGAACTAGGTTGAAGAAGAGTTTTTGCCAACTCTGTTTTTCTCATTCAAAAGCAAGGGGCAAGCATAAATTAAGGCAAGGGACAGACAAGTTGGTGAGAGCACAAAGGCAAGTTTGTTTCACAGAGGAAGGATTGTCAGTGAATTGAAGCGATACTGAAGCTTCAAGCTTCTAATGGTCTCTCCTCTGGTGTAATGGAGTAGCATTTTTGAAGAAAGCTTCCTCTTGTTCTCTTAAAAAATAAATAAAAGGGGAGACCAACTTTATACAAGGAGAAATAATTCATTTAACATATTTTCAAGACAAAATTTGTATATCATTAGTTTCAGTCATAAAATTTTTAGCATAGTGAAGGCATAACTAATAAGAAGTTCCATTCAATAAATATGTTCTGCTTAATATGATAATTTATTACCAACTCAGTATGATTTGTATAATGAGTAGAAATGATGTAATTAGTTTCTTTTATATGAATGATTAGTAAGAGCCAAACATATTTTCAGAATTTTCATCTTTACTGAACATTCTTGATGTAAGGTACCAAACACGATTTCAAGTAAACAGAAAAATGAAAATGAAACATACCCTGAGGTTTCGCAGGACAGCAAAAAAAAGTCAACTATACGTCCCTGATGGGTGTCTAACCAAAGTTTTGAGATGTAAAGGTGTAGTAACTCGCCAGCTTTTGGAGTTTCAATGTATCCAATTTTAACTTATCAAAGGAGGGAAAGAAAAGTCTGTTGACCAAAATGTAGTTCAGAGTCCAGGCATGAAGAACATATAAATGACAGAGAGGGAAGAACTGAGAAGCAACATGCAGAAGATACTGATACAACTTATAGCATAAACAAGCGTGCATGCTTAAAAGATCAAAAACAACCGAAAAGTTAGTTACCAATTTAGGACCCTCATCATAGTCATAAGACAAAGCTGCCGCTGCCAAAGCATCCATGCTGTTATGAACTGGCAAATTCCCCTATAAACGAAGAATTTGTGGAGATAAAATATTGCACTTACATGACAAAAAGTATGAGAGAAAAAGGAAAGAATAACAACAGCAGATGAGGTTCTTACCTTGACTGGCAATTTCGGGGGCTTATTAAGCACAATAACCGCAGAATCCTGAAATTTAGCAGCTACCAAGTCAAAATTGCAAAAAACTTTGAGAAGACAACAACAAAAGAAATTATATCCCCAGGCCTGATATTAGATATGCAGTAAACCGCTAAGCAAACTTTCTACTAGACCAACCAGAAGCAGTTAACAGGGGATGTCCGAATGCTGTCTGCTGGGGATCAAAAGCTAGGTTGTAATAACAGACATCCCCAGCAGAAATCGGGCATTACAAAAAGGGATTGATTTCAAAGACTTGCCTTGTACATGACCAGCCTCTGCAAGTACTGTATCTCATCGGCATTGGGATAGAGAGTCCCACTAGGTATAGTGTCGAACCGCCTGGAGATCCTTGATTCGGCAATTGATACCGGTATATACAATCTGGCCCCTGCTTCCATCACTTCATTTGGCTTGATCTGCAAGTCAGCTGTATGATTGTAGTAGGTAAAACTTTACAATTCACATACACAGGATAATACCCCACAGAGAATGTATACACCGGGAATTTGACTTCACAAAGAAAACTCTAGAACAAGAAAGAATGTAACTTGGATGAGTTAGATGCTACAAGAGAGAAGTTGCATTGTGTATGAAAATACCTTTCTCAAAGATTTTCTTTGTCCCTGCTGTCCCGGGCATGAGTCATCCGAAGTGGCGCATTCCATCTGAACCTGTAAAAGGAAAAAGAAGCAAACTTTATCCATGGAAAACAGAGAAACGAAAGGAATGAGAAAAATCATCAGACGCGAAAAGATGGGAACTTCGAAAGAGGGGAGAGAACAGACAAGGCCCTTGTTGAAATGGGATTGAACGACGGAGTTCTGAACGCCATGGAAGTAGTACTTGACCCAGCTGATCGCAGTCACTCGCGACGACGATGACGACGAAGAAGAAGAAGAAGAAGAAGAAGAGGCTTCCTTGAAAGAGAAAGCGGGCAGAGGGTGAGAGGGGAAACGGGGAAGCGACAGCAGCTGACGTGGCTTCGGGCCCTCCTTCGGCTCGCCATCGCCCACGCTCGCTATGTGGTTCTTCACCCTTATCGCCGTCGCCTGAGGCGGCGACGCCCTCGAGTAGCGCCTCCTCGCCGCCGCCGCCGCGCACGCCGCCGCTAGCCGTCTCGGCGAGGAGTGGTTCCACATCGGGGCTACGCTAGTTGCGGAAGACGAGGGCCCTGTAGCGCGACCGCAAGCATCGATGTCGGAGCAACATTTTGGGAGTACGAGGAGACACTAGGCCGGCGTCGAGACTTCCATTCGCACGAGCGGAAGTGATGAAAAAAGTGGGGAAATGCCTTGCCCCTCTTTGAAAACCGTCCTACTGCTTCTGTTTATGTCACGTCAGCATTTTGGGTGCGTTTTGTTAGATTTTTTAGGAAAGTCATTAGGAAAAGATTGACAAGATTTTTTAAAATGCAAATTGTGTTTGTTAAATTATTAAAGAAAATATATTTACAAAGGACTTTTAATATAAAAAATTATCAAAAGAAAAATAAGAAAAAAAATTGACCGGCTAGAGTAAACGGCCGTCGGCGATCCGACGGCCGACATCTGACTCAGGCAGCCTTGAAGGCAACTGGGAAGGGCTGCCCGGGGTTGAGCGACCCCTAAAAACCACCGGCGAGGGCCACCCACCGACAGGGGAGGGCCGCCCGGAGTCGGGCAACCCCCGACGAGGGCCACCGGACGTCGAGCGACCCCGCTACGACCCAAATCTGGGGCGACGAGGTCGCAGGAGGTCCTGCAACCTCGTCGCTGCCCTTGGATCTGGGTTGCGGCAAGGTCGTGAATCCTTTGGTGACCGCCACAACCCAGATCTAGGGCAGCAAGGTCGCGGGAGGACCTCGTCGCCCTCGGATCTGGGTCGCAACGAGGTCATGCGACCTCCTGCGACCTCGCCGACCCAGATTTGGGGGCAGCAAGGTCACACGACCCCACCGCAACCCAGATCCGGGGGCAGCGAGATCCTCCCGCAACCTAGTCGCCCCAGATCTAAGTCGCGGCGGGGTCAACGACCCAAATCTCGCCGCGGCCCACGGCGATCGCACCACTCCCCGACGACGGTCGTGAGGGGCCACCGCAACCATGCCAAGCCGTCGGCAGCCACTCACAACTTCAAGCAACAAGTCTGCCTACCTCAACAGAGAAGAAGATGAACAGAATAACAAAGGCAAATCGGAAAAATCTAGAGTAAGTGAGGGTAGTTTTAAAAGAAAATAAAAAATTAAACAGTACCTCTTGTATGCCCAAGAAAGCTGAAAGCCCTAGGCAGCTTGGGCTTTCAACCTTGAGAAGGCCAACTTTGGCCTAATGGGAATGTCAAAGTTGTTCCCAAACACCCAACATTTACCCTAAAGATCTTTGGAAGCCCAAAGATCCTTTGCAAAGTCAATTCCAATCGCACCCTTTATCCGGACCTACCCGATTACATAATTAGCCGAGAGCTGATATCGCTCGCTCTGCCGATGATAATTACAGAAAGCTGAAATTTGAAGTGATTTGCACGTCTCACTCGAGAATTCGAGTACCCAAATTAAATCACACGCCATATGGTCAATGACGAGAAGGCACTGCACCATACGCCATCTTTGGAACGAGGGAACATTGATTCAATATTCCGGCTCATCAAGCATCGCATAACTCATCCTCGATCGGAAAAATTCCGGCCCACGACACGAACAATGCATTCAAGAGAAATCACATCGCATCGCATGCCAACAAAGTAGTCGAATCAAACTGTTTCAGGAAGAGGATGGAGAAGCAAAGATCATTAAACCCGGCACTATACCAGAAGCACAATCATCATACACATGCCAATATATACACCCATTCTTCATAATTTACCCATTTTCTCCAAGTGGTAACCATTATTTGGAATCCTAATTACATCACACCATGCTTTGACCTATGTACATATGCACATAAATACAGTTAGTCCTACAAATCCATAACAATCGAAAAGCATTCTATAGCCTGGAACTTGCTTTTCCCTAGTTAAATTGTGTTCCTCGCTTGTCTATTGGGTTTTATATGTCGATAAGTTCATCTGCCGGAACATCTAGCGAAGAACACACTTGCAATCCACCTCCCAAGTTTCATAGTCCAACAACCCGCATTCAGATATCTTCACGCAAAGGATACTGAGCCATTGAGCGCGACAAAGTCCTGGCCGCTTCATCAGGAACTGCTTGGCTCCAAGGCTTGGCCATCTGCGAGGTTGATAATCCAGATCACACTACATATACAGCTGCCTAGATGCTCATGAATTCACACTTGCATGCAAAAGCTCAAAGACAGACGACGCCTTCTAAGTATGTTTCCTTTTAACAGAAATTTCCTAGGATGTTGGTTTATCCAATGCCTACACAGAGAGAGTTCTGACAATGTTATATGCCAATATGGCACCATCAGACTCCACACGGACAAGCAACCGTTCCACAGCTCAAATTTCCATTTATGTAGGGCACACTCCAGGGAAGAGCTAACAAAGGCAAATTAACCCAACTCAGAATCACAACCGCAGAGTACTACAGACCAACGGCTGAACTTGAACACACTAAATATAGTTGACCATCAATCCCTTCCTACTAGTATTATCTTCTAATGAACAATATTTTATCTTTTCAGTAAAGGAAATATATTCAACGGAATATTCCTTATTTGCATGACTGGAACAAAGAGCAAATTCTGGAAGAGAGGAGGTTGCCCAGAGCAAACAACATTTAAAGAGAGAAATTTCTTGCGGTGGAATGAAATCTCTATCATAAAAAATAAAGAGCAAGACTGGTAAAGATAAAATAAGCAAGAGTGCCTCTACATATGAGGGACAGTGGCCAAGGGATGGCTCCATCCCCACCCTAGCCTCTCAGCTTGGGATCAGTCAAAAACTTCCCATCCCTCATCCTACTTGCCCAGTTCACCTTAGAAATTAAGAAAGCAAAACTGCCACTGGATAGGGCAACTACCCACAATGCCAATCAAGCATCATAGTCACGTAGTTAAAAAACCCACAGCCTATAAATCATATTAAGGAGCAGATCACCGACTTTTTATAGACCCCATCACTTAGAAGAACAATATTTGTCATGGTGATATATGCACAAATTAGCTGAACAAATAGGAACATGAAAAACAAAAATTAAAGTACCTTCACCGGATAGCTGCTCAAATCGAGCAACTATGTGCTTCCCATAAGTATATTTCTTCAAAGCATGAAGATGAACCTTTATCCGACTAAGCAGAATTTCCCGATGCTTATCATTGCTAACTTCAAGAATCTTCTGAACCACATAATTTGCATACTGGTCCTTCATCATTGCCTGAAAATGTTACGTGCCAAGGACTTAGAGAAGATGGTACACCTTTGTGAAATTTTGTGGGGGCTGTTTAAGCTATTAGACAAAAGCATAGCTTAATATGAAAGTAATTATTCACAATCCCCCTCAAGACTGGAATTTGACCTAAGAGTAAAGCATGGAAATATATCAAGGTAAAATAGTCACATGAAAAGATTTGAACTCAAGACCTCCTACTCTAACACGGTAGGAAATTTTAAGGTATCACTTCCAAATGTTCTCTACGCTCAAGCTGTTAAATTAAGGCATAATTTAACATTTAAATATACTTCAACAGCTTCACAATTTTAAGGTATCACTTCCAAATGACATCGACTTTCTGTAGATCTTGTGAAGTACAAAAAATCTCATCCTAGTCAAATATTTTCACATGCATATTAAGGAGAAATAATGGTTACAATGATGAAGCAAAAGGTTCACAAATATGGACTGCAACAGATATTAAAAAGCACAAGGTAAATTTCAACGACAATGATTGTACTTTTGTGAAATTGGTGTGAAATTGGATTGTCTATCACCAAAAAAAATTCCATGGTCAGCCCCCATTTTAAAATGTCTTTTGTCCTATCCTAGGTAGAGGGTTCACCCCCATTGAATTAGGAACTTCAAGAAGGGGTCGAACCACGTTGAGGGGGTCAACCCTGATCCCTGAAAACCTAGAATTGGCACCTTCAAGTAAGATGAGTGGATCCTTATGATTAGGCTGACCCTTTTTGTTAAGGACCCAATTAGGGGGTAACTCTCTTGAAAAATGGTTGATTCCACCCCCCCCCCCCTCCTTTCTTTTCCTTCTCTTCTTAGAATGGGGATGCACAGAAGACTACTATTCCTAGAAGTTCACCACAGTAGATGAAGTACACACCCCCATAAAAATGTAAAAAAAAGAAGTCGCCCTCCCCAATGGTTCAAAAATGGAGAATGAATTAATTAGGATTGAAGGATGCAAAATTGAAACAGTTTAGCATTGCCATTGCAAATTATATATATATCAATGAAGTGCCATTGCAAATATAAGATGAGTTCTCACTGCATTTTAACGAAAATACCAAAGTTTACATACCAACAGATTGTCATTTTCCTCAGATTGTCCAATGATTTCCTCAATTAACAGTTCCCTTTCACCAGCATCACCGTGTTCTAAGCACTTCTCAACCACATTTGATGCATATTTGTGCTGACTCAGTGGGACAATGTTTCCAGTCAACTTGCTGATAATTCGGCTTCTCTCTTGGGGTTTCCCCCTCTCCAAAACATGCTGTAAACAGTAGAAGTAACCTAGTCTGTTAATCATAAAGATTGGTAATGTTGAAAAGTGAAAAGAAGAAATACGAATTCAAACTCTTTTGAGGAAAAAGTAGTGAGTAATCTCAATTTTCATGTTTAAAAAACCATGGATAGGCAATGAAATGTGCAGGGACTTCAAGCTCAGAGAAAAAGAATCATGCAATTCAAACTAACCACTAAGAGACAATCAGCAGAACCATTTCTGCCTAAAAAATGAACTATCTTAGCCAAAAGTATAGCTTCAATGCTAGTCACAACATGGAAAAGGAGACCACAGGAGAACCTACAAAGCTGATTTCTAATCAATTCAAAAAGTAAAGGACCCACTTCAGGGTCTGTTATAGACTAAATCTGAACACCAAAATGGTGAACCACAACTATCAACACTGCAGTACTTATTAACAATGACAAAACTTGTTAGGAAAGTTCACCCATCCAAAGCTTTTCTTTGAGAAGTAAGAGAGTATCATGCTGAGATTACATCCCTTGTCCCATAGATGAGTCACCAAATTAGGGACGTAAAGCACCATAGTTCTTCAAGTGCTGATAAATATTCAACCCCTATCAATCAAACAGAACCACCCCAACAGCTTGGGGGAATAAAGAACAAAAGTTCCAATTGATGTGACCACTAACATCTAATGCCCAAAAAATTACATGTCCAGAAACTCAGAAAACAAGACGTCATCGGTACCAAGTACACAGATATAAGACTTCTGCAAATATTTGAGTCCAATAACGTACATCTACTAGAGATGCCATCCCCTCCCCATCAACCAATGCTTCAGACAAGCGGCCTCAACATGGCGACATCATAGAAAAACCGACACTGAAGCTCCACACTCCTTTAGACTAAATGACTTTGCAACTTCACTTTGCTCTATAAAACAAACTTAACCCAACAATGCCCAAAGACGAAATATGCAATTTTAAGAATCACACTACCCACCATGGCTAAACCTAGGCCCTCTCACCCACCTGAAATAGAAGGAAAAAAAAAAAAAAAAAGATAACCACTGCCCTCTTCCTATGTGTTGCTGTCAACTTTTCTATGATCTTTGTGCAAAGAACACAATGAGAGCCAAGTCTCCAATGATCCAAATAAAAAATGGTATGAAAGCTGGATAACACTCAATGACTATTGTCCAGTACCAGAGATGGAAATGGACACCACGTAGACCCACCAGCCACTAAGATTATTTTGACAACAAATCCTGTCTTTATCCTTTGCAACTAATGGAATGAGGATGAGGATGTGTCCTTAGATTGGGTGATTAATCCATCATCCAGCTTGTTATGTTTATTAGAGAAGGATACCAAAGCTTTTACTCTGTAATTGGACTTGTATTCTATTGGGTTCCTCATTAGTAATACAGTGAAGTAAACTACCCCTAAATCTTATTGAAATTTAGCTTGTGGCCAGTGAAACAGATATATCAGTCAGCACTCTTACACACAACATCCATATGAATATTTCTATAGGTTTAATCAAAAGAAGAGTTAATTCATGAATCATAAGAGATTGAATGAAGGGGTTCCAAGTAAACTTAAAAAAATCCAAGAAACAAGCAATTTAAAGCAAATACAAACCTGGGTAACATAATTGCCATACTGATCTTGAGCAAGTTGATAAGCTGAATCCAATATCTCATCCACTATACACTGGCTTTGACCTTCATCACAGCAATGCTCCAAAACTCTCTATTGAAAAACCAAACAGCTAATGTTTTTGGTCAAATAAATTTTTATTAATACTATCAGCAACATGCAAGGCATAGGAACAAAAAACCCACCTGGATAACACGACAGCCATAGGGATGAGTTGAAAGAATGGCCACTTGACCACGAAATGCTGATATGATGAATTCAATTTTTTCAGTTGGTACACATTCGATACACTTCTGTATAACGTGGTTTCCATTTTGGTCTCGTACACATCTCATAACATGTCCATCCAGCTCTCGAACAAGTATCGTCTTTTGGTCAAGCTCAATAACCTCGAGTGCCTAAAAACAACAACTATGAATAAGCATTGCAGCCCACAACATAAAACAAGCACATGAATTCAATCCTACATTGAGCATGACAGGTTCAGTAAAGTAAAGCGCAATCATGTGCTGGTGAATAGCAAGTCAACAAGGAGGATTTTGATCGGCTTCATCAAGTTTTCACACCTCTTAGGGTAGCGAATTGTCTGTCAACCTTTTAAGTGTAACTATACACAATTTCAAGTGCTTTTCTCAGGCTTCATTGTTTCTGCACAAGATCTGGCAGCAAAAGTGAAAAGAGGCCACTAGGGAGAGGCCAGAACCTGAGACTTCTTTCCTTAGGTTATACATGTTAAGGGCCAATAGCTTCATGTACTGCACCGATTTTAATTACATACGGCAATCCCTTCATGTCCTTGTTATAACCACACTGAGGATGCAAGGTCTACCATGCTTTAGGAGTTTAGAATGACCTTGAGGTCAACCCTAGAACAGTTCCTTAAACCCCAAAATAAAACACTAGGGTAACTAGACAGAACTTTCAGTTTCAAGTGGATAAGCAAACCTTCTGAATCACGCGGCATCCATACATTTGCAAACTTAATTGCAACATCTGTCCAGTGAGTTGACCTGCAAGCTCCTTCCTCTGCTCGGGGCTACCATGTTCAAAGAACTGAGACACAAGCACCACAATAACATACTCAGGACAACACTAACATAAACATAGATGCAGGAGTTCTTTGCAGACTAGCACATATAATACAAAACACACACCTTTTGTATAACATAGTTCCCAAAAACATCAGTCATTAATCTCGAAGCATGAGGAAGAACTTCACTGAAAACAGCTGCCTTATCTTCAAAAGTGCAATTTTCTAGTTTCTGCTGAATGAACCGACTCCCGTGTTGATCCACACTGAAACAAAAAGTACAAGAATAATTGGTTCTGTATCAAAAGTCACATAATATGAATGCATAAAAAAGCAAACTGGATAAGAGCAATGCCTGAATTCAACTATTCGTCCCACGATATCAGAAAGCTCAAATTTCCTGGCATTGCTGGATTTTAGTTCTTCCAGATATGTATTTCTTTTAGCATCATCAAATCCATTTACTCCTCTCTGACCTTGCCATCCAGAATACATCCCTCCATTTCTACTGGAACCCTGAGAAAATCTTAAGTCATTTCGCCGACCCAGGTGGCTCATTCCACCAATTGGAGATGATGGCAAGATTGGACTTGCAAGAGGTGAGCCTTGAAACTGTGGCATTGCAACAACACTTCTGGGGCTTCCATAGTAATTACTGCTTCTAGGACTTGGAATGTTCAAACTACCATTAGCTTGAAACTCTAGCTTCTGATCTGCTATATGCGTAGGAAAGGCTACATCATTTTGAGATGCAAATGAATCCATAGGACCCCCAACGCCACCTCTAGACAAATGACCAAAGTGAGATGAAGCACCATAAGCATCTTCAAGAGGATGATGAAAATAAGACATTTGGAGAGGATCCACAAAGGGTGGTTGAAATGTCAAGCCATATTGTCCATACATCTTGTTCATATGCGGTGCATCGCCCACATTTGAGATTCCTTGTCCTGTAGACACCCCACTAGTTCGACCATTTAAGGCTTGAGCCGACATGGAAAAGCCACTATGCGGAGAGTATGTAGCCATATATGGAGGAAGAACTGCAGAACCCAGAGCATACCCACCCATGTTATACTGTGGAGCAAACATACCTGGCATCTGAAGATTAGGATAATATGTATTGGAATTAATATAGGATGCTGCCGTATATAATGGAGGTGCAAGCCCAGGTGAGTGCATCGTTGACTGTCCCTCGACGAGAGCGGATCTAGGGGGGCCAAAACCCAATCTCTCGATTCGGCCCTGTGGATGTTGATAACTCCCCTGTCCATGAACAACTGGACCTCGATGCTGAGTACCATTTACCATGGATGCAGGCTGCAAAGGAGCGCTCCTCCTATAGGCATGTTCTTCTGCGTTCTTAATATTACTCTCATCTGTTCCAGAAATATCCAACCCACTAATGGATGCCTCATTTCGTACATTTATTTCTTTATTGGCCCTTCCATCTTCATGTATAGTCAATAATTTCTCTGCAACATTTGGTGAACTTGCAAAAGGAGTATGTAATGTCTCACCGTTGGATATCAACCCAATATCCTGTGGATTCAGGTTAGAAGTCTCAGCATTTACATCAATGGAGCCTGAATTCGATTTTGATACTTCAGAAATATTAATAGAAGAAATATCCAGGGCAATTCCATGGACATCACGATCTATTGATTGCTCGTTCACATGGCTCAACGAACGAGTCTGATAGACAGGAGAAGGTGTACGAGGGAAATCTTCCTACATATTAGCAAAAAGAATACGTGTTAAAAAGTAGGACCCAAGAGAATTACATTCACTTTAATTCAGGAGTCCAGTAAGGCTTCTTGCATTATTTGAAGTGCACTTTACATATATTTCTGCTAGCGAGCTGTAGCATTTTCAGTAGAGTGGTTTAGCCAGACGTAAAAGTAAAAACAAGGAGAAGCTCGAGCATTAACAAGCTGATTTGAAGATATAACATAGCAATGCTTTTGCAGCCATAGTCTTCCTAGCCTTTTCATATTGTTTTAGTTGTTCCAACTCATATATTTAGCGCTTTCTTTTAACTTCACCTGATACTTAAAACAAGAAATTAGGGAAATTTATTTCCACAGAGTTCAGTTAAGTTGCTCTTCCATTACTTATAGGACATTGATTTTACTAATTGCCACTAAACGTTAGACTACCACTTGACAACATCTATTTTGTATCAACATCTACAGCAAGAAAGCACCAAAATTATTAACAAGAAGAGCTAAGGGAGTTCTCAGTCACTTAATAACCACTATAAAGCCAAGGTCTATGGATGCAATATGACTGAATGCCAAAAAAAAAAAAATGCTTTCTCTGGCTTGATAAACAATAGAGTCAATGACAAACATCATTGCCCATTACGATTACAATAAAAGAGATTACACCACTGAATGGTTACTAGGACGCCGCCACTGAATTAAGATTGGTGCAAATTCGTAGCGGCTTCATAGAGGAACGTCAAATTAAAACCCTGACATAGCCAGCTGAAAAGAACAATGAGTTAAAAAGAACTCTCCAAATTTCCAACTTTGGAAAATATTAAAAGGAGGATGTAAACTTAACTAATTTTCTACTTACAACAAAAGGCACAACATTTTCTTGAGCCGAATCATGTGAATAGACAAAAACATTTGCTGCACAGATGTACCTAAGGTCAGATTCCTGTGAGAAGGCATAAAACCAATGCCTTTTTACTTCCACTTCAAGATCCTAACAGTATTAGAAGGCTCTGGATGGTACTACTCGGCCACTCAATCCTTGGTTGAGCTAGAATATACACATTAAAGTGCGCTTACTTGGACTAGACACTACATTTACAGAAGCTTGACTTGAAAGGTCTTTTTCTATATAAAAAGGTATCATTAAGAAAGATTTCCCTACAAGGAAAATAAGCAAGCAACTGACTCAAAAGACATCCCAGGCATCAACTTTTCAGTTCGCTTTGCTTAAACATCATACAGTAAAGTAAAGAGAATTCAAAAAATAAAAACGATAAATGCCTTCTTCCACCACTTGCTAGACTAATCCCAAGAAAAAGATGATATAAACTGAGAAATTTGGCTGCTTATATATGGCTCATGAATCAAGAAATGATGCGATGCAAAACAGTAACAATTACCTGTATTAAATCAACCAGACTCTTGTGACGACCCGATGAAGAAACCGCATTCTGTATGGGCATATGAATACTACTTTCTACCCCGAATTTGTTATTGTGTGATTGTGATTTTTCATCTTCAGGCTCTTCACTATGAGTAAACAGGGAACCTCTAGACAGATGCAAAGATCCATTGCCGCTGTCATCAACAGAAGTTAATCTCCTACTATTCCCAAGCCCACCAATATGGCTTACCAGGCGTAGGTTTTCCCTTGAAATGAGAGGTGGAGGGAGCCTCGGGTTAAGATTAACATGGGAGCAATAGTAAGAAACATATGCTGGATCAGAGCGTAATTTTTCCTCAATCTCAGAATCTTCAATAGTGCTGCCAAGATTGGCCAAAGTCTCATCCATGTTCACATTATTTTGGGCCAAAAGGTTAGCAATAGCTGCAAATGAACCCTCCATACTGGGTGGTGCACTACCACTTCGATTAGGCATAGTTCCCATCTCGCTTCCATGTACTCCATGCCCACGTAAAATAGAGCCCAACTCCTCCGCTGCCGTGGTCTTCAATGGAGGTCTGAAAGCCGTATGATCCCTAGAAGAAGGGCACTTTCTAGCCCCACCATTTTCCACCATCCTCATAGGTATTTCAGTGGCCATTTTTTCATAGGAAGGAATTATAATGACTTTCACATCCTCAAGATTGCATCTAAGCAAAGCACTGTAGTGCCAAATTCAGGTTCTGTTTTCTAATGTGACAAACCGAAGTAGTATGGCAATCAGACGATCTCAACACCCACAGCGTCAAGGTGTTGGCTACCCACCTGTTCAAACCTAATATCAAGAAAGAACTCTGTTAGTTGACTCGTGATAATAGAATCATGGCGTCGACTATTAGTCTAAAACTGGTGACCTGTTTAGCCATCAGAATTCCCATCCCAAAAAAAGTCGAATTTTGCATAAACTGCATTGCTGATCGCATGTAACAAGGTCGACTTTTCTTTCGCAAAATCAGGTCAAGTAATTTGGCATGATAGAACCACGCTCTTGACAGGCTCACACACAGAAATCAGAAATATTGACTCTTTGAACACCACGCTGAGCTACAGCTGATCACTAAAATGAACTCCTTTCACTCCTCGGCCTCTGGAAATCAAAACCCAAGAAAACACATAAGCACACGGGAACCAGCAGAGAAAGACACGGCGCCCCCAACAGAAAACCGACGGAACCTATCCAGAACCGAAATTCTCAAGACACGACGGAAACGATCACCTAGAAATGTTCCCCCCACACCCCCCCCCCGGAGCTAACCTCCAAAGGGACCACCCGCGACCGGCGCGATTAACCCGAACCCCGAGCCGTCTCCTAGCAGAATCGAAGGCAATTGCGACGACCCGACCACGAGACCACTGACCTAAAAACCGCGCAAAACCGCCCCCCGACACGAACCGAAAAAAGACCAACCGAACCGAGACCAGCAATCAACCCACCATCCAACCAAAACAACCCGCCGAAAAACAGAGCCGCGACGGCGGAGGAGGAAGCCGAGGCCGGGAGCCCCCGGAGGTTCTCTCTCGCGCGAATAACGTGACGGAGACGGAAACCGCGCCGAAAAGGACCGCTTTTGATGAGCGAGGAAGCGGGAGGAACCGGAAAAGGACGCTCGTACCTGCCGGGGGGGGAAACCCTAGAGCGATGCGGGAGGAAGGGAAGGCGGGGGAGGCGGTCGTCTCTTCCGCGGGGGAAGGTGATCGCGACGAGGAGGAAGGCAGCGGCTCGTAAGTTGGGAAGTTCCGCGAAGAGTCCTGGCGTGAATACTGTGCAGCGAGAGAGAGAGGAGAGGAGAGGAGAGGAGAGAGAAAGAAGGAGGAGAGAGGAGAGAGACAGAGAGGCTGCTGCGAAGTCGATGATGTTTTTCTTTACTTTGTTTCTTTTGGGGTGGGGTGGGTTTTGTTTTATTTTTTCTTTTCTCGGATTCGGAGAAAACAAATGTCGCTTCCCAAAACCACCAACGCTGCTGTGTCCCCCCTCCCTCGAGGGGCGTTTCTATTTTCATTTTTGGGGACATTGCAGGGACGCCCCTCCCGAGTCAGCCAAAATTTTCTCTTTCGCCCCCCTGCAAACCTATGATTTCACCGTCTGACCCTTTTTTCATCTCTCGACATCTATATATATATATATATAGGTCCTTTTAGACATCTAGTATATTCAAAAGAGAGATTTTGGGCTTCTTCTTTTTTATTATTAAATGTTGGGCATGTTAAGACCAACTATTAACAAGACATGTGTCGAACCTAGAACTAGTTGAAGCATCGCTAGTTATTTCAAATATGCAATGGGAGCGATATGTAGCTTTACTTAAAATAGCTGTGATATGCTTAATATTATTACTTTTCTGTGATGTTATGAATTTTAATGCCAATCGACAGCGATGCATGAGTTTGTTTAACTTGATGAGAGGAGGATTCCATGTCAAGGTAAGCCCTTTATAGCATGTCTCGTTTCAACTTACTTCTATTTTAATTGCTCGTCTGAAAAAATTAAACATGAGTCCATTCATTTTATATTGTTGATGAATACTGTATGTGACAACTAGCATGAAGAAGCGTGCATTGATTTCTCCTCCGAAGGAGGATGATCAAATTTACAAATTCAAGACCTAAAAAATCGGTCATTGATAAATTAAAATATAGCGAGTGACTAAGTGAAGTATATTCAGTATAACAGAGCCCTAGAGATAGTTTGAGCAGTAGATTCGGAAATCTCATGATGGTAGAGGGCATTCTACCTCTAGAGGGCGGATGGAGCAATTTTTATAGTTGTAGGGGCCAAACTGCAGTTTCCTCTTTCTTTCTTTGGTATAGTAAGGACGCCAGTGACGTGCCCTTTAATGAGATAAAACAAAATAAATTCCATTTAGAAGCAAAAGAACAAAAGAAAAAATAAAAGCGGGGGATCGAAAAAGACTGCGTGAAATGACGGCGTTGCCATCGACCGCGCACTTTGGGGCCCGAGCCTACAGGAGGATATTTCCAATGGGTGGCAAGCCTGTAAATATGCCGAACTAGGTCGGGGCATATTAGGGATCGCATGGGAACCCCCTGTTGGCTTCAGGGACACGCGGCCGCCTCAGGGTTTCCAGAGAAATAGGCGACGCGCTGACACGTGGGGGCCTGTTTTTGGTATTTACGCATGAGAAAATTCAGAGAAAACGACGACTCCCTTAAATGTACAAAATAAACAAAATTATTTATCCACGTATTTCGTAGATATTTATACGAAATTTCCATTTTTTTTTTCTTTTAAGGTTGCCTGCCTGCCTGCGCCCACCACAGCAGGGCCGTCTCAATTCATTGTCTGATTACCCAACTTCTGAATTTGGCCATGCACACGTCCCTTTCCTTGAATTATTAACAAAAATCGAAGTAATTTCGTGCCAACGGACCAAGAAATTGATCACCCGATTCCGAGAATGATAGATGACACCGACAATCATTTTATTTTATTTTTTTGCATAAGCATTTGCCACCATTTTTCCATAAGATTTGGAGCTTGCGACGATGGCATCTAAGAAACCTCCGTGAACATGCATGGATATGGTGTTCATGGGTTCAACCTGAATTGCCACGAAATGAAACTAGTGTGGAGCTGATGAAAGTGATCGTGCATCTCCTGTGCTCCTATTCATTTGAAAGTTCTAAAAAAACACGTGCGATGATGTTTGAGATTATTAGACCATGGCTATTTAGCATTTAATCCAGTGCATGTCCATGTATTGAACTTCTAGCAAAGGCATGGATTTGTCTTCGCTCAAGACCACCACAACACCAATCTTAATCAAAACATTAATTGCGTAATATTCGACGGGATAATTCCTATTAGAAGGTAACTAATGCAGTCGTAAAATTTTCAAACGAGTTAATCAAGTTCTAAACCTTTTGACGATTCATTAGTTTGGTCATTTTCTAACCAATCTTGATCGAAAATTATTAATGTGATTGTCCAATCAGTGCCAACCAATCACAAGGAGCCTTGCTCGCGAGAAGAAAATCTTTTTTCCCCGTTATCGGTCACCAGGACCCTTGCCTATGGCCAGCAAGCAATGGAGCAAAAGAGGGAAAAAAAGAAAATAAGAAAAAAGTCAAAAAATTTGCAAAAATCATCAACATTAACGCTAATCGTATCACACAAGACATTAGGTACTCTTCTAACGATTTTAAGTAAAACTTGGCCGAGATGACAAAATTAACAAATCATCAAAATGTTTAAAACTAAATTATTCAATTTGAAAAGTATATGATCGAATGGATTGCTATACATTAGGTTTAGAATTTTTTGGATAATTACCTTAATATTCAGTCGGAATAGCTTGTGAACCAAACTAAATGGTTGACTATGCAGTATCTCGCATATATCATCCACCATGTAGAATATGGAGACAAAATTGATAAGAGTTGAAATAGTCTCAAATTGAATTTTTCCGGAGGTTATAAAAAAATAAAAAAGGATTCGATTCGCGCTGAGTTTTTCGTCCAGGACTTTATGAGACTTTATGTAATGCAATCGCCACTAGACAAGCGACCTAGCGCAATTTGCGTGGGTGGGGGGTTTGGTTAAGGACAAAGATAATTTAGAATTCGAATCCCAATCAAATTGTATAAAAAAGGAAAGGAAAAATCATAGACTTAATGAACAATTAAATTACCAGAACAGACAAAAAGTATAAAATTATTTTAATCCTGGTTGTATACTAATAATTACAACAATAATAGGATTAATAAAATCAATTTGGCGTAGAAAGCAATGGGAACGTCCAAAATAAGCTAAAACGCAAGCGGCTCGATCAGCCATTGGCTCACCAGCTTTTGCCCCCAAAGTCAACGCTCCTCCACATGTGGCTCATCGTCCTCCCTTCCTCAAAATCAACGGCCGACGTTGAAGGAGGAAGCCGACACGTCGCCTTCAATCCCCGACAAGATAGACGGATGATTCGATGATTTTTGCTAGTTTCTTGTTCGAACTAGTTGATGCGGTCTGGTGCATGAATTCGAATCACCGTACATGCGCGTTCTCTTAGGGCTATCCCATGGAGACGACTACCCGTCCAGCTCTAATCCCCAGTTGAGTCGGAAAGGTAAAAATGCGTTTGATAACAATTCTATTTCCGGGAATAAATTCCGATCAGAAATGATTATTTTTTATTCTGTTATCGGGAACAATTTTTAATCATTTTAAACCATTCGGTAACTGTCCAAAATTTATGATTCTGAAATAGAATTGTATTTGATACCGTGCTTATTAATTCTATTCCAAATCAATTTCTTTTAATTTTTAAATATTTTTTTTACTTTTTTACTCTTTTTTCATTTTTCTCCTATTCTTCTTCTTGTGGCCAGTCGCTAGCCCTCAACGAGGCCGGCCCTTGTCGGTTGAGCCTCACCAACAGCTGGGCGAGGCTCGCCTAGCCTTGCCAGTGGCTGGGCTTGCCTCCAGCGAGCTCGCTGGACCTCGCCCTAGCCTGGCGAGCTCGCTAGACCTCGCCCTAGCCCGGCGAGCTCACTGAACCGGTTGTCGGCGACCGGTAGCGAACGGCGGCAGACAGCAACCACGGGATGGTAGTCGATGAAGAGGAAGAAAAGAGAAGCAGAAGAAGAGAAAATGGAAGAAGAATAGTTGGTTTTGATTATTAGATTTGTTCCGGAACAAGAATCAACTTTTTTTTGTATTATTAATTCCGTTCCAAATCTACATCCTGGAACAAAAAAATAAAAATTTGTTCCTGGGAATAAAAGTTTTACCAAACGTGATTATGTTCCCAAACTGATCTGGAAACAAAAAATCAAAATCAGGAATATTTGGATGACTAGCAAACAGTGCCTAAAATGATCGAGTAGAGGCGAGCAATTCTCTTCCCGGACACCCAAAAGCACAATTTGGCCTACCTGTGGAAGGTTTAGATAAGGATTTCTAGGCCCAACAATAAACGTGACCCACTCATCGATCATGTCTAGAACTCATTTCTCGATGATCCGGAAACGAAGGCATAGAAGAACTGCCGCGCCAATGGGCGACTAGCCTAGCCAGGTGCCGGCTGCTGTCGAAAATCTCGTTGACATCCAAAAAAACCGAAAAAAGGTCTGATGCCATTAAAAATGAAATGCTCACGCTTATTGCAGACTCTTGTGCAAAGATGAGTATACCTCAAATCGATCTGCCACTTGCAGATTCTAAGAGCTCTCACGTTTAGCTCACAAGGAATATACAATATGTTACAGTTACATATGCATATCCACGCCTCAGATAGCAAGAACTGGTATGAGCCTTTTAGTGCTGTACATCTAAGTGTAGGTAAATATGGCTAATAACCTAACCAAGCCGATGGGATCGGTTGGAACCTGTTCTTGGCGCATGACAATACGTCGTAGTAGTCCACGTGATTGAAGCAATCGCGGAAATCGGTGAACAGCTTCTCGAACACTCTCCACTGGACCTTGATCGATCTTGAATAAGGGTATGGAAGAAAAACCTGCAGCAAGCGTTGGATGAGTTTCACACGTGCACAGGGAAGCACGCATTCAACGTCATAAGCATTACCATGTTGTTCCTTGTCAGAAAGACTACTTCAAGAAGAAAAAGATTCCCGAGCTTTGAGAGAACTTGTGCTCCCATCAGGAAGAAATCCATCATTATTAAATGCAAGATACTATGATCGCAGTTCAGCTACTCATGAAGCACTTGGGAATTGAAAAGAGCAAAATTTTCTTTCCTTCAATGCATTGCCAGAATGGAAATCTACTAAGCACTTCATTTTGAAGTCAATCACACTAGACACCATGTTATTCATTAAAATGCTATATTCAGCAGATCATTTCATACGACATAGCAAGAAGCCCCCAGGATATTCAGCATACTTCTTGAAGTGAAAGCAGTTCAAAGTTAGATCTTGGTCAGATCTTGGATAATTAACAAGTGATAAGCAACCAAAGAAAGCTGTTACACACTCTGTAGACATCTTAACTTGAGATTAATTACCAATAGATGTCAGTAAATATCAGTCAGTATATTTATGTACATGCTTACTGCAAAAAAAACTTCCCTCGCATCAACTCTAAATGACATCCTCGAATGCCATGGCATACCCTGCCCTATAACCCCTGACTCACCAAGAAAAGAAAAATTTATGTATAATATGCCCCTTCAACAATTACGCAAATGAGAATGCGCATTACGAGGCCAAAGAATGGTCCAAGAGTAACTCACATCAGCTTCTTGGGCGAGACGTTTCAGCAAGAGAAAGGTGTGCTCATTTTCCTCCAAGTTGTCCAGAACAGCAATCCAAATCTGTGAAGCAAGCTCATTTGCCACGTCTCTTGACTTTCCACAAGCTATGAACTGATCTGCTAACAGGGCAACTTTCAAGGTCAGAAGCTTACCGTAAGAATGAGATAGAAATATCACTTATAGCAACAGATGTGTCTCATGCACATGCCATTATCCATTTTCCATATAGGGCCAAACTAGAAATTCAGCACATAAGCAATGCTCTATCAGTCCTTTTTTCTAGATAGTAAGTTTTTGTTTACCATCAAACTTCACAGAGTACTAGCATCAATATATCATCAAAGATGATCAACGTAACTGGAAGAGCTTATCTTACATAATCCAACAGCTAACCTGAACTGCATTAGCCTAACCAGAAAGAGGACCTGGGTTTAAAAAATGCCATACCAATCATTGTTCCATGAAGAACCGCGGAAGGAGGCGTTGTTGAAAGTTCAAGCTGCTCTTTCAAAAATAGATAAGCATGGCCCACTATTTCATCCATATCTCCATCGAGAGAAAAAATCTGTTTACTTATATACAAAGCCGCAAATCTCCTGAGATCATTGGGCAGCAGGTTAAAACATGACTGTGCTTGCAAATTGAATTTTCTCTTCAAAAACAGCTAAACTAAGACGAATTCAGGATTCACAAAATTTGCTAGAGAAGTCTGCTACAACACCCTAGTCATATCACGCGGTTGGACAAGCTTACACAGATAGCCTATTTTCTCATCAGGGTACATGTTGTAAAGTACACTGTGAATCATGAAATATAGCTAGCACACCAACTATGCAGCTAAAAAGACATTTCATTGAAGTCGAAGGAGATGAGATGCATTAACTGAGAGGATACGTGATTTAAAGCTGTTCAGAAGGTGCATACATATCCACAATAAGAAAGTCATAAGTGTGTGGCCAATAAGAAAAAGGCAAGAAGTGCTACAAAGAATAGTTTATATAATAATATTTTGAGTATGTATCTGCGTGGCATTAGACACCTGCAAATTGTCATGCATGTTTCAACAAGCAGAACTGTGAATGCCATGGAAATCACTTATTTTGTTCTACACGTCTATGTGTGCGCAAACACGCGTGTAAAAACAGAAAAAGGAAACTTTACCGTCTGCTCAACCCTCGTGGAATTGGACCTGGCCACCGTTTTGCTTGGCTAGCCGAAGGATAGGACTTCACAAGAGCAGCTTGCCACAAACATTCCCCACGGAATAGGTTTGCCCAGTGCTTTTTAACACAAGATATCTGCGCCCACTCTGTGACAGGGACCCGGACAAAAATTTCTATCAAGAGATGGTCAGGAAGCTTCCCAATAAAGTTATCCCCCGAGACTAAAGCATCAACATCGCTGCCATTTGTCATTGATATTCTGAAATAAGATTTAAAGGGATCAAATCAGCAACGTCCATAAGTGACTTCCTCGTACGATTCAGAACGATTGAACATGAAGCAAACATATATAGACATCTACCAAGGTGAAAAAATTCAACTCAGCGAGTTCTGAAAGACAAAGCTCCAGTTGAACGCATAAAATTACTTCAGCACCTAGAGATCTACTGAGGGCTTGAGGTATGAACAAATGGTCAGTGACCAGAGAGGATGGGCTGCCACGAGTGTAAAGAGATGGGAAATGGACATCTGTTACTTCAGATATGGAATATATGGAGTTTGGGGAAAGAAATTCCAGCAAGAAATGCAAACCCATAAGCACCGACAAAAGTATGCAGATAATACAGACAGCCCAACAATTTTGAAGGCAAGAGCAAGCAAAAGAATCGCAAAAGATGATCAAAGCAGTCTGGTCTCTCAGCAATCGAAGGGGAAAAGAACCAGTCTGCTAAATCCAGTCCACTTTGCCATCCAGTCTTATTAAGGAACAGGCCAACAGTTTCAGCTCACTCCAACAACACCGCAACAAATGGCAAACGAAAACAATCGGGCACAGGTAAAAGATACTAAAACAGAAACCAAGCTTCGTGTCGTACGATCGTACAAGAAATGAACCAATCCCAAAGTCCACGAGCATCGGAGCCTCAAATCACGTTATCTGCCGCTTGCTTCCAACGAAAAAAGAGAAAAGAAAAAGGAAAACTAAAGACACGAAGAGGAGTAGAGCCGAGCTAAATCCGGGCAATCTCTGCTGCCGACGGGACTATCAAGAACGGAAAAAAAAGAACCCATAATCCGGCAGGTCATGCTCAAAGCCGCGAGACTCAAAGAGCGCAGGCGATCCCCCGAAATCGAGCTGGAAACTCCCAAGAAAAGAGCAGCTCCAAAAACGACCGTACCCCAGACGAAACAGTGAAAACCCACCTGAAGAAGAGGAAGCAGAAGAAGAAGAAGAAGAAGATGATTGGAGACGCGGGTCGCGAGCGCGAGGGGAGGAGCGTTGCCGTCAGCTCCGGGTGGACGGAGAGAGGGCGGCAGGGCCGAGAGGGTCAATGGAGCTCCGTGGAGGTCTACAGTTGCGGTGGTTGGTCGGGCGCGTCGTGTCTGCCCGAGTATGTTTTCGGAGTACGTACGTGCGTGCGAGGCTGCGTAGGATGTTTTGTCGGGGCTGGGACTTTCGGGCCGAGGACAGGACGGTCGGCAGATGTTCCGCCCGGCTTTTGCCATCCCGGAAGAGGGGGCCCCACCTCCATCTTTAGAGTCCCCTCTCTCCTCCACACGTTTTTGGGTGCGGTGGAGATCTAATTCCGAAGCTCGCGTGACCCACGAATTTAATTCCAGTGGAGAGGGCACGGTGTCGAGAGGAAATGCAGTGATATACGCAGCCGAAGGTCTCCAATAGAGGTTCTTTGTCACCATTCCTTCGCATTACTATTTCGCTATGGGTCATCGAGGAAAATTAGCTTTGTAAGGTGGTCCTCATTGATTCACCTCCTCTTATTCGTTAATATACTACTCAATTTATAGATGGAAGTATGTCTATTGGCGAAAACATATTTAAATTGAGGACAAATTTTAAATAAAAGTTTAAAGTACCCTTATTTTCTTAAATAAAAATCTAAAGATAATAATGTCAATCTCAAATAAAGACCTAACATTGCCGATCATTGATTGGTTAAGGATTTCCAACCAATTGAAGGCATTTTCGTCCAAAGACAATTTTAATTTTAAATTATTTATTCTTCTCATTTTTTCCTTTTTTTTTCTCCTTTTCTCTTTTTTTTTTCTTTCTTTTCAGATAGGATTCGACAACCCTCGTTTGCCATTGGGCGAGGCCCTACAAGCCCTCGCTAGCCACTGACAAGGTGACTCTCGCCCTAGCTTTGGAGAGGGTGGCTATTCCTTACTTGTAGCTAGCGAGGGTGGCCCTTACCAGATTGGGCAACATCTCTCTTTGGTCATCGCCGACCACTGGCGAAGAAGAAAAAGAAAACCATGAAAAAGAAAGAAAATATTCAAAAAAGGTAAGGGATGAAAATGTCCTTAACAAACTGGAAAGTTAGGCCATTCTTTAGAACTGACATAGCCGTTTTAAGTCTTTATTTAAAAGGAGATCCATTCCAAACCTTTAATTAAGAAAAATAAAAGTATTTCAAGCTCATGTACAAAATAATATCCACTTAAGATATTTATTTGAGAAAATAATGGCACTTCTAGTTTTTACTAGAAAATTTTCCTCTGATGAGTAGAGCATATCAAGAGTTGAGAGTTCAGCATGCCATGTTCAAAAGGGCCAATCTTAAGAATAGTGAAATCGAGTCATATAATGAGGATATGTAATGGGACAGTTTCCACCCTAAAACCTAAAATTTGATCAAACACTGTTGGTTCCCAATTTGTGGAACCAAGAACCACTCTACCCTACTTGGTTTCATGACTAGTGATCTCTTCTTCTCCTTTTTCTTTTATTTCTTTTTTTTTTTGGTAAAAATTCTTCTTTTATTTCTTCTATTCTCTACAAACGAGAGTTTCCCAAATATTAAAAAATAATAATTTATTAGTCAATCCATTGGTACGGTCAATTGAGTTCCTTATGTGAAATTGGGAATGGGACCAATCTCTCTATAAACTCCCCATAATCGACTAGTTTGACTGGTTCCCGAGTTGGACCAAAATCAATGCACGGCCCTATAAAAAATCACTCAACTCATCCACAGAATTTTGATTCAAAACTTCTATGCATTTCAATGCAGCATGTACTCATGGGATTCAGTAATTAAGGCTACCAGTGAAAATGGAGGAGAGATAATTGATAAGGATGCCATATATTCATGGAATTCGGTGATTAAGGCTACCGGTGAAAATGGAGGAGAGATAATCGATAAGGATGCTATAGCAAGTGGCAATTTTTGTTATGCCGATTCTTTTAATTCCGTCTGCATGTCTTATACTTACTGTGATATATTTACCATGAATACTTTTCCGCAGCTGTAGTTTTGCGGGGGAGGAATGAGAAAGCAGACAAAGGACGAGGTTGCTAATTATTGGCAAAAAGTTAAAAAATTAATAACAAAAAAAAAGGAAAAAAAAAAGAGAAAGAAAATCGACCATGGAAAGCATGCCACCGCGTCGTCATCCCCGACATAACGACGACGATCTCTGCAGCGAGCCAGCCAGCCAGCTAGCGAGCTTCCTCCACTTCACTCCCTCTTTCCCGTGCCCTGAAAAGCCACTTCCCTTTTTCTGCCTGCCTCCCTCTTTCTCTCTCTCTTTCTGAATCTCTCAGTTCGTCGCTTCGGATCGCGAGAAATGCCGTCCGCCTACGGATCTCGCCTCACGACGTTCGAGGACTCCGAGAAGGAGAGCGAGTACGGATACGTCCGAAAGGTGCGGCCTTTTTCCTCGTCTTCCCCCGGATGGGATTCCTTCTGGTTGGTTCGGTATCCGTTTTGGGTTGACGGGGGGACGTGGGACGACGGCTCGCGCTTGATCGCATCTGGGTTTTGTGATCTCGCGTTCTGCGTCGGTCAAGTTTGATTTTTTTATTTTTTTTGGACTTATTTAGTAGCTTTAGCTCGCTAGGACTGAATTCAGCGCCTTACTTAAGATGGAGCGCGCGCTTTTTGGGTGGAGAATATTCGAGATTGTCTGGTCATAGCACTGAGAGGTAGATGTGATGATAGTGTGATGCGCGGGAAGAATTTAATATTGCCTCGTCCTATCTCCTGTTAAATGGGATTGTAAAGATCTCTCCTTGAACCGAATCGGCGAATTCACTGCGATTGAAGAATGCGGCAAACTTTCTGTCTGTCCGTCTGTCTGCCTGGCTTTGTATTTGCTTTGTGCTTTGAGTTGTGCCCTTCAATCAGTGCTCAAAGAACTATTGCGTCTCAGGTATCGGGTCCTGTGGTGGTGGCCGATGGCATGGCTGGGGCGGCCATGTACGAGTTAGTTCGCGTCGGTCATGATAAACTCATTGGTGAAATCATTCGTCTGGAGGGAGATTCTGCGACTATCCAAGGTTCATCTTCCTTCTCTGACTCATTTACCATCAGATGTTATGTATGTGTGTGTCTTCAGCTCTTATGTGTCTGTGTGTATGGAGCAGTTTTGATGGAGAAAAATTGTTTTATGTAATTTCAGTTTATGAAGAAACAGCTGGATTGATGGTCAACGACCCTGTTCTGAGGACGCATAAGGTGATTCGCTGTTTCATTTGTCTTCCTTTGCCTTTATTATTGCATATTCTTGTCCATTTGTAAATGACAATTCATGTCCATTTACAGCCTCTGTCAGTGGAGTTGGGTCCTGGAATCTTGGGAAACATTTTTGACGGAATTCAGGTCTACCCTGATGCCTTTCTATTATTTGTGGCTTACTAATCTATGTTTCATGGCTTACTAGTCTTTGGTTCGTGGCTCTAAAATGTGCTGTCACAATTTCAGAGACCCTTGAAAACCATTGCCAAAAGATCTGGTGACGTCTATATTCCTCGTGGTGTTTCTGTTCCTGCACTAGACAAAGACATACTCTGGGAGTTTCAGCCTAAAAAAATCGGTAACATTTAAATCCAATTGATATTGGACTGACCTGGTATGGATGTTCATTCATCAATCGACTTGCAATTGTTGGACGCAGGTGAAGGTGATCTTTTGACAGGAGGAGACCTATATGCTGTAAGTTAGTTTCATCTAGGAAATTTATGGAAGTTTGTACCTCATTAGGGTCCGGGCTGCTTTCATTTGCTTTCTGTTCTGCTTTAATCAAGTTTCCATGTGGGTTTGTGTTATTGCAGACTGTCTTCGAGAATAGTTTAATGCAACATCATGTTCCGCTACCTCCTGACTCCATGGGAAAAATCACTTACATTGCACCGCCTGGTCAATATTCATTGAAGGTTGGTCCGCTTTTTGTCAATACTTTGCCTAGCCACGTAGGTTGTAGCTAAAACTGGTTTTTAATCTTTAGTTGTTAAATTCAGTGTCAAAATCACCGAGGCGCTTGGGATTTTTGTTGCATATGTTTCATATATTAAGATGCACGATAGTATGTCATATTATCTTGGTCTTTCGATGATCTTCATATGTACTCGTGGCATGCTCAACATCACATGACTCTTAAAGAAGGAAGGTCATTTGATAAACAATTTGCTGATAAGGGATTCTATGTACCAGCTTTTGCTTGCTATATTCTTATCCTGTTCAAATGTTGAATGGAGCAAGATTCTATGGCGACCTTTGGCCTCTGAGTATATTTTGTTTCAAGACGACACAGAAGTGACCATGAAAAATCTCATTGGTCAAGATCCCATTTATGTCCCATAGATGCAAGTCTCTGTATTTCAATATATAATCTGACAGTTTTTCAAAGTATACTCTCCTTTCAACAAATGATCCATTGCCATAACCTAATTAAAGAAGTTCATTACTGTCGGATGGACTTTTGTCCTAGAGGCAGCACATGATTGTTGAACTCATCAGTAGAAGGATCCTTACGCAATCGTGGGGTGACTTCTTGATCTGTTTGCAATTGCAGGATACGGTGCTAGAACTTGAGTTTCAAGGCGTCAAAAAGCAATTAACCATGCTACAGGTTTCAACTTTTGTTACATGGATGCATTTTGTGTCTGCCTTTGTCGAGACCTTGGTCACTTTTTAAATCTCGAGCCATATTGTGTAATCCTTTTCAGACTTGGCCAGTTCGTACACCTAGACCAGTTGCATCAAAGCTGGCTGCTGATACTCCATTGCTTACTGGTCAGGTAATGACTATGCAAAAATATATCTCCACAGTACTTTCATGACTGCTTTTGCTTGTAAAAGTATTGAATGTAGCTATATCTCATGACAGCGTGTGCTCGATGCACTTTTTCCTTCTGTTCTTGGTGGAACCTGTGCCATTCCTGGAGCGTTTGGCTGTGGGAAAACTGTGATTAGTCAAGCTCTTTCGAAGGTATTTGTTACCATTAGTTTGAGGATGATTAGGCAGGCATCTTCCACCATATATTGATGATACTGCCATAAAAGTTTTTCTTTTATATAAGTTAATTGAAAAGATGTACCTTGTCTCATTTGCAGTATTCCAACTCTGAAGCTGTCGTATATGTTGGCTGTGGAGAACGTGGAAATGAAATGGCAGAGGTATGTGCGTCTTGTGACTGATCATTTCATGTTTTGCTTATTGTCTGCTGAAGATAATATATTTAAGATCTGCATTTCAGGTTCTTATGGATTTCCCTCAACTAACCATGACATTGCCTGATGGTCGCGAAGAATCTGTCATGAAGCGTACTACACTGGTAGCCAATACATCTAATATGCCTGTGGCAGCTCGGGAGGCATCAATTTATACTGGTATAATCTATGTCCTCCGCCGGTTTATTTTGTTTCCTCATGTGGCTTTAAGGGGTGTACTGGTTGAGGTTCTTGTTTGCGTTGGTTTTCTGATGACCCCATTAGATACGACAGAATAAAAGATGACAACTTATCATTTTGGATCAGTCGGGAGGGGGGCAAAAGACGTGAGAATAATTTTTCACATTGATAATCAGTATACTTTTATCTTGTATTGAACCAATGTGTATTTTTCCATTGTCTTAATCGGGTATTCACTTTTAAGAGAAGGGATTGGAAACTTGAGGACATGGGAGCACTGTTTGACTTTGGTATATATATATCAGGTATTACTATTGCCGAATACTTCAGGGATATGGGCCGCAATGTCAGCATGATGGCAGATTCGACATCTCGTTGGGCAGAAGCACTGCGTGAAATCTCTGGACGGCTGGTAAGTTGCTCTCATGTGTCTTTGTACCTGACAGCCTCTGCAAAATCATTTTGCCATGTCCTGGTGCTCTTTGTGCTGGATTCAATTGTGTTTTCTTCTATAATTAGTTGTCACGTAATCAGAAATGAAAATCTCTTGTGTATGAAATTCTCATTTGCGAAATCCTACAGGCAGAAATGCCTGCTGATAGCGGGTATCCTGCGTATCTAGCGGCACGTTTAGCATCCTTTTATGAACGAGCTGGGAAGGTAAAATGTTTGGGTGGGCCAGAGCGGACAGGCAGTGTCACTATTGTTGGTGCTGTTTCTCCTCCTGGAGGAGATTTTTCAGATCCCGTGACATCTGCAACCCTTAGCATTGTCCAGGTACTTCTTTAACTTATATTCTGAACTTTGAGCCATGCAGATGTCATGTGTAGTGATCAGTGGTAAATCACGCGTGAAGATAATTATCTTTAGATATTTTGGAAAAGTAGCACGAGATAGGAATTTGTTGGTTTATAACTTCTCCAACTTCTGAAGCTTAATGTTTACTTTTTTGGTCAATTGCTTAAGTCACCTTAACAAGCAGCCTAGGCAATGTTCTACAGATAATCCATTATGACACACGAAAGCAAGATTGGGCAGTTTATGACATTGAATCTTTCTAGTCTCCATTCACTTGCATCTTTACTTTATCCTTAGTAAATCTTATCTGCATAGCCTTAATATAATTTGCATTCTTGTAATTCTCAGGTCTTCTGGGGTCTGGATAAGAAACTTGCCCAGAGAAAACATTTTCCTTCTGTGAATTGGCTCATTTCTTACTCGAAGTATTCATCGGTGAGCTCCAAACTGGGCATACATGTGTGCAAGGCTTATAGGTTCTTTTGTGAAATACCTTAGGCTGTCCTCAAATGAAAAAATACACCACGAGTGCTGTTTTCGAACATATTTAACTTAGACCCTTTATGCTACACAGGCATTGGAATCATTCTACGACCAATTTGATCCAGATTTTATCAACATCAGGACAAAGGCTCGCGAGGTGCTTCAGAGAGAAGATGATTTGAACGAAATTGTGCAGGTATGTTTTTTTTCGATGATTAAATTTTTGTTTAAACTGTCACCGACTCTATTTACATCTATCATGTATACTTTTCCTCTGACCAACTCTGTTCACATGGATCATGTATACTATTCCGTGTTTGCATATCCTCTGACATGTGAAGCAACTGTTGATAATATGGATATTTGGCTTTCTTTTTAACTGCAGCTCGTGGGCAAAGATGCTTTAGCAGAAGGAGATAAAATTACACTGGAAACTGCGAAGCTCTTGAGGGAAGATTATCTTGCTCAGAATGCTTTTACTCCGTAAGTACAAGATTACATTGCTCACCGTTGGTGAGTCTTGTCTAATGTATTATTTTCATATTACATCCTTTGGTGGTCTTTTCTGAGAGGAACATTGTTCTCCATCAAATTTGACAGGTATGATAAATTTTGCCCCTTTTACAAGTCTGTTTGGATGATGCGCAATATCATCCATTTCTATAATTTGGCCAACCAGGTAAGAGTTTTTTCTTCCAATATTTTGTGTGCTCTCTCTCTCTCCCCCCCCCCCCCTCCCCCTCCTCTCTCTCTCTCTGGCTGTTAGCATGCTTCTTAATCTTATGTTTCGTCTTGTCTATAGTTTGATTTCGTATGTCTGAATTCGACTTTATTTTGCATTTCAAAATAATCAGGATAAGCAGTGAATACTGAACAGCACTAGTAATAAATTTAGCTCGTCGTGAGCTAGTTAGAGGCACTTGTAGGAGTACAAGATCACCCTCTTTATGGTATTGATGATGAAATTCAGTATATGTTGGATCACTTGTGAAACCACACTTTTGGAGATGCTTCTTAACTTTGTCAAAAGAGATGTCAAATTCACTGGGAACTTGCAGTTTCATATGTATCTGTTCAGATCCAATTTAAGTGGATTGTGTGGGGATTCCTTTGTGAGAGTAGACTCGATCACTTATGCAGGCTGTGGAGAGAGCTGCTGGTATGGATGGTCAGAAGATAACTTACACCCTCATCAAGCATCGGATGGGAGATCTCTTCTACCGTTTGGTGTAAGTATACTAATTGCACTTGTGAGAGAGAATTTAGAGGGCTCATTGGATCTTCTAATTTGGTGGTTTACATATGTAGGTCCCAGAAATTTGAGGATCCAGCTGAAGGAGAAGAAGCTCTGGTTGCAAAGTTCAAGAAGCTGCATGAGGATCTAACAGCTGGTTTCCGCAATCTAGAGGATGAAACACGCTGAGCCAAAAGTTCTATACTGAAATGGATCACCAGGTCGATGTTTCTGGCGCCTGCGCCGAAAAAGCTCACTGGCCCCTTTTGGCTGTGCATCAGAATCAAGAGTGTCCATAGATAAAGATTGCCAGCTCCAGCCTTTGGCTATCATTCTTATTTTAATTGGATGCACACAATAAGATGCAAACTGTTCTGTCTCTTCCGGGGCATCCGGTGAGAAAAAGACTCTTGAGTGATTCCCAATGGTCTTTGCTTATTTAATGCGGTTTGACCAACGGTCCCTTGTGTTTACAAAAAATAATTAGGTGTGATTTGGCATGAGATGAAGCTTAAAGTATACACTTCTTGCACCTGTTGTTCTGGTGCCCAGGGGGATCGTTGTATTATCCAGTAGGAAGTTTACGAAGGTCTAGTCACGTATCAATGGGGGAAAGCAGTGGTTCTCAATAGATATCAGAATGTCTCTGGTGTTTCTAATTAAGCCTTCCAAGAACCATGTACTTGGACACTAGTCTTCGTTTGCTGACAATAGGGAAAGGACATAATCACGACGATTCTCGAGAAAACATAGAAAAGCACAAGAAACTTCGTAAAATGGCATTGCAAACAAATCTGAGTATTGGCTGCTCTGAATCCAAGGGTCCGGGAGAAGCATGATACTGAATCGGCTTCAAGTCTTGGCATTATAATTTGAATCTTCCTCGTTGTTCAGCAAAGCTTCGTATAAATTAGGTAGCAAGTGCTAATTGAGTTCTTATCAATGCGGTATGAGAGGACCCATCAAACTTTACTCATTTTCAATGACTTCAAGTGCTCTTAGTTCTCTTCAGAGAACTTTCTTGAGAATCAGAAGTACTTAATCGTAACCATTTCCAACACAACTTAAAAAGAAAGCCTAAAAAAGATCAACTAAATTTCAAGAGCTAATCCCAATATCTTCTTTCAATTAGATATCAAGAAAAGGAGGGAGAAAAGGTTTGGATAGCTGCTCCATCACACATTGCCAAACTTGGTCGAAAGACTTAATCAAGGTTCAACAATGACATAATGCACAGAAGTTGTGAAATCTCAGTAACATACAGCAAATTTGATCTGGCGACCTTCATGCTCATGGAATCGATCCTCAGTTATCCCGGGCCAACTTTCGGGATGTCATAATGTTCGCTCATGTTTGCAAGGTACTGGTTGAAATCCTGTATCCTGTCGCGGTGAGATTTGTTAGCTGTCTTCGCCAGTTTCTTGACATCGATCTGCTCCCTCTGCTCTATGTATCGCTTTTCGGCAGGTGTCAGCTGATGGTCATACGGAGCAGCCTTGCCTTCTTCGCTCAACTTGCTCTCATCATTGATATCCTCTTCATTAGGTTCATTCAACAGCGCCGCACCCTCGCCTACACAAGTAGCCAAAATCTCAGATAAGACTTGCCGCATGAGAGTTCTAGGAATTGGACATGTGGAGTCAGGCAGATAAATCGCCCTACATTTATTCACCATCAAATTCTTCGCATGGTAAAACTGATTTTATACAATAAGTTGAAACAGGAAGTTGCCTCAAACGCGTATAAGAATACCCAATTGCCCATCGCACAACGCATTCCTTAGTCTCAGCAAATACGTAAATTTGCTACAGCAATACACAGGTAGAAAAATGGCAGCTACACCCACACAAGCCATTGCTGCACATCACAGAAGAAATCATTCCGGGATGCGATAAAGATGACCGGGGGAATCAAGTCAGCTAACGCTCTAATTCAAACGAAATTAACTGCTCCTACGCGGCGGATGAGGCCGTATGCAGCCAAATTCAAGAAAGAAACGCAGAGTTGGAAGACCGGGTACGAACCGGCGGAGAGCTCGGATTCGATGACCTCGGACACAGGGTCCTGATGCTGTGTCTCCTGCTGCTTCTTCTTCTTCTTCTTCTTCACTCCTCCAGCCTTCACATCGAGAGCCTTCCCTTTCAGCTTCAGTTTCCCTCCCACAATGTTCTCATAACCCGACATCTCCCCCCTGTCGCACGCGAAAAAAATCAAAACGCTGCTGAACAACAACAAGATCGAATCTTTCGAATGCTATAACAACGAGCAAATCAAGTTTCAGCCAAAATCCCCCCCCAGATAAAAAGTTCGCGACCAAATTCGCCGTGCTTCCGGATCACTCGATCGGAAAAGATGCGCCGGTTTCCGGGATTGGCGCGAATGCAGCGATAGTGGGGCGAAATCACTACGCAAATCGGAAGCGGTATGAACCCTAGAATCGTACCTGAAACGACCAGTCTCGAATTTCCCTCTGCTTTCACACTGTCGAAATTCCCCCTCTATCGGACATGAAGTGGTACGACCAAAAAAAAATAAAATAAAAAAATCGGACATGAAGTGGGTCAAGGTGGATCGGTTCGTAGCCCATTTTGTTATGGGCCTCGTGAACTCGAGCTGTCTTAATAATTTCTTTTGGGCGACGCTATTTTCAATCTCCGTAAAAAGACTGTAATTACGGATAATTGGAGGCGTAGTTTGAAGTTTTTTAAGTCATAAAAAAAATTAAGATAAATTTATCACGGTGGATATAATTTAGGATTTTTGATAGCTTTTTCCTGAATATCTAAGTTAGAGGAAGCTATGCAGATATGAAAACCACTAAGGCCAATTTTGTCTATTTAGTAGAAAGGGAGTGGATTTAGTCATATATTAGGTGAAAATAACGTTGCAATTTCTATTTTGGTCAATGAGTATCTTAACAAATTTACTTCCCAAGAATTTACTCCTTCGAAAGTAAATAAAAATAAATGTAGATATTGTTGTCCATTAAAAATCGGTTTGAAAGCTCTTCCCGTCCCCGGTATATAACCTCCAGCAGCCCTAAGCGATCCTCTGGTTCTGGTTATGACTCTCGCACTTCACCTTTGAGATCAAAAGCGCATCTGGTTTCCGATCGATGAAAGTTCGAAATTCCGAGTAGATCTTCTCTATCCAGTTCAAACTTTTGGCCAAGATGGAAGTCCTAGAGCTCTTTCCGTGAGGAATGAACGAGAGATAATATTTCAGAATCAGGGCACAATTTTTAATCATGAAAAAGTGCGTTAGGGCAGGATTAATCTGTCGATGCTAAGAGCTTTATTTTTTCTTGTCCTTTTTTGTCCATTTAAATCCCACACCTTCGAAATAAGTCCCACCACGCAATTTCTACGCCAAATCAACATACCATTAGAAATAGACTGCGTCTGAAAAACCTCAATGTTCAGGGCAGCCGGTTCAAACTAAAGCTACAATTACCGAGTGCTGATACTCCAAGTTCGATACAAGGTCATTCCGGATTGGAGAGTAGCAAAGATAAACGCAATGTTAAATGCTTCTGCATGTATGCCAGCATCTCCTATAAATCCAAGTACATGGACATCTTCTGAAGTACATGAGAACGAGCCAAAGCCAATCCATGTGGACTCCTTTCGCCCGACCATATCTCCTTATACAGGACTTCTTGCTGAACCTCAGTAAATACCAGGAATAATTCGGTATGGAACCTTCTCACAATATAGCTTCCAGTACTTCCCATACCTAAAACCAGAAAACATTATCAGAAGAAGCTGCACACTCTGCTTTACTGAGAAAGGGAGCAAGTAATGGTAAAACTGGACCATGCACAAGGACCTTCATAAGCACAATTGTGGGAACACATGAGACAATTGAGGCCAATCATGAAGATGGTCTATTAACGTGCTGTACATGCTCATGCATTCTATTAAAATCGTGACGAACATAAACATGTGAAAGATATGGGACCAAAAAAGTACTCCACCCCTGGTTTCACGTCAGCACAGTACACTTCCAGGAACGTTGCTCCAACAAGATACAGATCATTTAATGATGCCAAAGGATCTGAAGATTGGTTTTTATTATGTCAAGACCCGTAAAGAATGGGGTTTGTCCTAAATCACAAAGTATGCAGAGAACCCAAAATGTATAAGAGCTGACAGAGAGACATTGCTTCCATTTAATATGTCCTCAAGAATGACCTAGAGAAAAATATAAATGATATACTCACTTTGATCGACACCGATCGTCGTCCCTTTTTGCCCGGTCAAACAACAGGATTGTAAGAAAGATCACATAAAAGTAAGGCAGAAACTGCAGGAGATTAAAGGGAAAAAGGTCAGTAGGACTGTCATCGAGACGGTTATCCTGAAATCACAACTTAAGAGTAAATTAAACTGTTAAAACAGAGTTTACATGATTAAATAGTGCAGGGACAGTCCAGAAAAAGGCTCCAAGAATCTCGGGCACATAATGAAAGTGACGTGATAAGCCCCACCTGTGGAAGGAATGAGTGAGAGACCATATCATAGACCATTCAATCAGTTGCAAGCAGAAGCATGCCTATCGCCATGTAGACCCATATAACTCATAACTTAACCAGTAACTAGATTTTATATCGCTTACTCAATGGTCTATCAGCAAATTCGTTATGTTCTAGGAAAAATGTAAGCAGATTACCTCGAAAAGCAGAAAGAACTATCTATTTCCCCCGAAACGCAAATATAAGCAGTAAACCTAATCGCACAGTTAACAATAGGACTCTTATGGTAGCTTTTTAAAATCGTCATGCTGATAATACAGAAGAATTAAAAGGCTAACTGACCATCCTGAAGTCAAGAGGAGGCTAGTTTTGTTCTCTCCTGACGTTGTAGTGTACGTAGCCGATATCTGTCAAAGAGATCATCAAAGCTCTCATTTCCATTTGATGGATTGTTCCCAATTGAAAGCATAAGAAAACATTAAAACAACAATAGTGGTAAGCACCTTTGATGGAGCCTTCCCCCAGACTGAGCACTTGCCATTTGTTCTGCGAAATTCTTGCCTCTGTCTGTCGCAATCATAATTGATATAGATGCACAGAATGCCTGCTACCAAAATATAAAGTGCGAGCTGGAAAACGAAGGGTGTCAGACTCTCCTAATATAAAAGAAAATACATTTGTCCTCTTGAGCCTGTGTTTAGGCCTATTGGACTTATGTGACGAAGTTTTAGATATTCCAAAGAAAGATAATCTTAATAATCATCTGATTGCAAAAGTTCCATAACTTTCATTCTTGCCCCTTCTTTCAGATATGCCAGTTGATGACTTGAACACAGATTAGACTGCCCCAAGTTTATCCCAAGATAATTGTGCTCATGCCACAAAAAATCTTCCAGTTGTTTTCCAGATTTTGTCATTAGCATATGTTGACCCAATCAACCAAATTGTACACCACTGATATGGGACTATTACTTCAAACCAAGCAAGGGGTTCCACAGAACAGATGCCAAAGAGAACCCAAAAAATCTCTGCAACCATCTTGATTGAAACTAAGTGCACATTTAAAGACCTTGCTAAGGAAGAAAACCATGGTTTGTTAGTTCACACACGTTTCCTAGAATCAGCTGTAAGGAACAAGCTCCTGTTTAGATGTTAAAGCCCTTCCAATCAGCCACATTTGAATTTCGCGTAAAAAAATAAATTAAAATTGATTTATAAAACTATTTAAAAATTTTGGTGACTTTAAATGCTAATGTTTTACATGTGTTTAAAGGATGTGGGTTCTCATCCAAAAAAATGTCACACTTTTTAACTTTTCATGCAAAGTCAAAAGTGAAAAGGCAAACCCAATTGCCAACTTAATCTAAACACCTACAGTAAATTTCTATCCCTTTGCACGCATTCATAATCACATAAAGTCCACTTATTGGTAAAAATAGTTAAAAGAGGCACTTCCACACCTGAGTTCCCAGGTTAACAGGATGATTGACGAGGTACATGCCCGGAGAGGTATAGATAGATGGGACCCATACCAAGCATCCCCAACAGATGTAGAAGCCAGCTGCCAGAGTCATTTTGAAAATAAAGTTGAGCATCAGTAAAACCAAGTGGAAGGTGTTATGATTATGATTGGTGTTCAACATCTGCCCGAGCAATAAGAGCACATAAACAAAATGCCCAGTGGCTTATTTGCAAATTAAGCCATATACAATTCACAAGTAATTAGACCAAGAATGAAATCCAGTATATATGCCAGTGTCTCGTCTATTGATGATTGGATTTCAGTTCCTTATTTTGAATGATTGAATGGAGAAACTGATTTTAGCATGTAAAACAGAATCAATAACTCATGTGTCAACCTCGATCATGTGCAATATCCATTGTGTTCCAATAGCCTGCTTCCCACCAAAAGAACTTGGTGACATACACTAGCATCAATATGGTATTCACGAGCATTGAATCGGCAACTTTTCCGTTCTGTTCGTACTGTAAACACACATGTAAGATTATTAGCACATGATGCAAAGAAATCATCAACCTCCACTCCCAGAAGAAAGTGATCAGTCTAACAGAAATCAGAATTTATGCCATTACTTGACACTTCTAAAAACTGTTTCCAGCTTTTAAAATGACAAACTCTGAGAATATGTTTTAAAGTACTGGTCCAAAGATTAATTTCTGACAACCCAAGTAAAAGTAAAAGGAGGGCATGTTTAGAAAATACAATTGGTGTTTCAAGTGTTTTCCCCCATTTTTTTTTTCTCTAATAGGACCATTCCAAGATATTACCCATTAGATGGTTGTCAGAAATTAAGCTTCAATATATGTTTTTCAAAAACTCTACATGCATCTTTCCTTGCCAAATGGAGTTCTGTAATACAGAGATCATTCGTATCAATTATATTCCTGCCAAGTTACCAAAAAAAGCTGAGGTTACCTGCTTTATGCAATATGTTAGAGCAAGAACTGCCCAAGACATCATTCCGAACCTGCAATTTGTGAAGACTTTAATATCAAAGTCCTTGCCAATCCGAGGATAGAGCTCCATACCCTGCAACAAGGTCAAAATGTCACTCAAAACAGAAAAGCTACTTCCAGAAAATAGCAGCAAGAAGCAGAGCCGTAAAGCCGTTCTTGGTATTTTGTTCAAAAGATTCATTGGCTCAATATTATGCAAAAAAACATGCGCATGCGTACATATACCTCAAACTACACCGTATTAGATTATTTAAAGTTGTGAAGCTAAATTTGAAGTATTTTTTGTGCATAAACATTTGTGATCTATCATGTCAAAAGAAGCTATCAATTTTTAAGACTGCTCATCATGGAAAATAATTGGCATCATCTCCAGGTCAAATAAATGTCTGCGACACGATTTGTATGAGCGTAATCAATTAGCATCCTTAAACTAATTAAATGTGCATTTCCACATATGTCACAAAAGAGGATTCTAGAATTGCCTCAAGATGGACAGATGAAAATCATAGAGCAGGAGTAAAACAGTGAAATCTTTTGGAGGAACCTGCAAAAGAAAAGTTTGTGAGGCTTAATTTCACACAAAACCCAACAATACAGTTTGGAAAATTCTGTTTTGACTTTCAGACATCATGACGTGTCAAAAGATCAGAAAAAAACATCTGGCTTCTTCTAAAATTGCCAAATTTTGACATCAGAACAGCCAACTTGAGCTTTTCCACATTTAGTGCAGCAAAGAAACTAAAACTTTCTGAAAACACTCACCCAATAGAAATCGATTATTATATTCCCCGAAGAACCAGAGTCGGTAGACGATGGTGCCACATGACCCTTCAATACAAGAAAACATGTCAAAATCAGATATTATTTTGAGCTTTCTCAGAGGAAAGAGATGTCAGTTTTTCTTTGGGGGTTGCATTCTCACTTTAATGTACAAGAAAATACAAAAGATGAAGCTTCCAACAATGAGTGCGGAGTATATTTCGCCCAAGTGATCATAAACAATTGTGGGGTTAAAAATCCCAAACCTGAAAGAATAACATGGAAAACGATAAGTTAATCTAAACGTTATTTGATGACGACATCAAACAACAGAGGAAACCAAACAATAATTCTACTATGAATGAAATGTGGCAAAAAGAATTCCACAGTGTAGCATAAAATCTGTAACAGAAAGCCTTAAAAAGCCAGGCAAACTACTTAGATTCTTCCAAATACCTAACGCATGATAACCAGTGACTCAGTCCTCTGAGAAAGGGCATTTAGTGCAAATATTAAAGATGAAGAGGATGTCTTGCTGATAGTGAATAAGGTCACATACAGACTATCGAAATAGATCCAAGTAGTTATATGCTCAGACTAAGAAAGCTACTCAAGAACCGCAGAAATCATAGAAAAGATGAAGACGGTACTGATACCACGCCACTTATTTTACACGGCAGCTTGTCAGTAGGATATGTCCAGCACCTAGGAAACTACTTGAGACAACGAAGGAAAGCTCGTTGTATCCTAGAAGGGAAAATGATATGTCGGTAGATATTGTGGATTGAAAACTTTCCACAAAATTACAAATGCATGGATGAGCTAATTATTGACTAAAACTGGCTCTCTACAATGTAATACGTGGTAAAGTGCTCCCCTCCCCCGCCCAAAATTCAATAAATAGAACGTATGAAGACCTCTAATGGAATTTTGAAAAATAGAAAAAACAAAACAAAACAAAACAGAATGTTATAAGTACATCAATTTCTAGAACTAAACCCACGTTGCATCTGAAGTACATAAATTTATGTTCAATCAAAAAGAACTCACCACCAAAGGCCAAGATAGGTGATCAAGGTCACAAAATACGCAGCCATTCCATTTGCCTGCAAGAACCAATAGTTTAAGTCAACATTGTCCATGCGAAGAGAAGACAACTCATAATCGAATGGTCCACAAGGAGTGACACTAAGGGGAATAGCAAAAATAAAGTATGTCAGCAACAAAGAGAGTACCTTATACACTGGCTGATTCCCAGCAGGAGATATAGGGCCCTTGACAGTCTTTCCAGGAAGAAGGAGCTGCAGCGCCGCCTCAAATGCAGCATAAACGGCGATAATCTTCCAAGCGACGGCAGTCGGCCTGGGCCATATGTCTAGGAATCCTTGCAGTCCATGCTGCCTCAGGTAATCAAAAGTTTGGACGATAGACCCATCAGCATGCACCATCGTGTACCATCTGCGAGGATGAAAATTCCACTCAGATAGTCCCAGTACGTTTTTGCATAAAAAATCCGAATATCATGACAGAGCAAAGTCTACAACTTTCTATCTGAGCTACTCAATTGCTGAAGCACCAAATCTTCCTTCCAACTCGTTTATACCGCTCTATAACAGGTTCTTTTACTCTAAACGAAGGCTATGGACTTTAAATTCAAATGCTTAGTAGATCATTAAGTGCAGTCCGACACAAAGATTGGGCATTGTCTTAAGAACAAGGCTCAGCGTTCAATACCGCGAGGGGAATTAAACAACCGACTCGACTCGACTCAACTCGACTCGACTCGAATCTAGGTTAGACGCTCATTCCACATGGAGATCGGAAACTGTAAGCACGCAATCGAGCACGTCGCGGCCAAAACCAGCACGCGCATCGAGATCTAGAACTCGCGAGCGTTCGCCGTCACTCCCATCCTTCCTCCGCTCGAGGAGGAACCAGAAAACACGCAGGTTCGCGAAATCGCACGCGACGGCTGGATTTTCCGCGGAAACAGAGAGCGCGAGCTCCTCACAGAAAGAGAGAGAGAGAGAGAGAGAGAGAGAGAGAGAGAGTCTTACAGCAAGATGACGAAAGGAGGGCAGAGGGTGAGCAGCGACAGCATGGAGAAGTAGGTGACGAGCGGCGAGTGCACGGTCTTCGCTTCCGCCATTTCCTCTCCTCCTTCCTCCGCTCCGCCTCTCTCCGTTCGGGAGTGAACTCGATTGATGAGATAGAGAGAGAAAGAGGGAGAGAGAGAGAAGCGACTTGCTTAGGTAGTCTGCTTGACTTGCTGGAGTAGACTTCGCTAAAGCGATACAGAGGAGTTCCAGCGGAGACCGGCAGACACAGTGCGAAGTGACTGGCGACGACGGCGACACGACGGCGACGGCGGCGACCGAGAGAGAATCTTTCTCGTTGTCCCCACCGGCCCGCCCTGATAAATCTCGCCAAATTGGTACGATGAGAAATCGTGTCACGTTGTGTAGTTGTACCGCAGTACAGTAAGCAGTTGCTTTGATATTTTTTTTTTCCTCCGATAGGTGGCGACCCACGTGAACGTGCCACGTGGCCCCCCGTCGTCACGTCGGGTTCGGGCACGGGCACGGGCACTCCACTTCTTTGGTACCTCGACGGATCGGTTCCTGGCTGTTAGCCCTGTCGTGATCCGGTGCATTTACGAGCTTTCTGCATAAAGCATCCTTTCATGTGAAGAAGACGTTTTGAAAAACCGTTTCAATCGACGGCTGGGATGCATCGTTCCATGATCTAATGATTCACGGCTTATCTTCAATGAGGGATGATTGAAGCAACTCGGGTTACGTTTAGTTGTCCGGATTTCTAAACGGGATAGAACTGGATAGAATAAAATATAAAATCCTGAGATTTTTTTATATCCTGTCCATTATTTGATAAATTACAGTAATTAAAGTCGAATATATTCACATTATATTATGTACATTTTTTTGATATAAACGGCATATCATTGTAAATGAACATAAATGTTTTTTTTTTTTTTGGGTATCCAGGGAACCTCCGTGCGCCGCTTCGCGGTGGAGTAAATCCTAGAGGAGCAGTAGAGTTACCACCACCCTTGCTGCCCCGGGTAAGTCGTGGGTTCCTTTCTCACAAGGCAGACGACCTAATAATTCGAACTCAGGACCTCTTTCGAAAGGAACCTGTGCTCAACCACTACGCCACCACCACGGGTGGTTTTTTTTTTTGGGGAAAAAAAAAACAAAAAAAAACAAAACGAAGATGGTGAAAATCTCTCGTAACACTATTCGTTAGCTTATTTTTATTTTATTTAATTTTCCTCTTTTTTATATTATTTTCTTTATTATTTCATTTTTCCCCTTTCATCATTCTTTAATAAAATTTTATCAAATGGTAAACTATACTAACATACCTAAAATATAAAAAATACCTAAATTTTTTTATAAATATAAATATTTAATTTATAGATTGAATGTTTATTATAAGATAGAATTAAAGTTGAATATATAAATTAAAATAAGATTAATTAAAAATAATTTTTTAATTTTTAATTTTTAATTTTTTAAAATAGAATTCAAATATTATTTATATTGAAATATTATTTCAATTTTGTTAATTTAATAAGTTTGTTATTCGAGAAAAATAACATTCCTATTATGGACATTAGAAATCCTATCCACCTTTATCTCACTTCCCTCATTGGATAATTTTATCCTGTCTATATCCCCTTATATACGACTTTATTATGTCTTGAGCGAACACCAAACGTAGGATATAATAAATCATATCCTATCCCGAATTTTATCCCAACTGCCAAACGTTGCCACTTGTGAAATAAGGAAATGAAAGAGATCCTCCTCATCTTTCCTCTCATTTCCAGAGTACAAAATCGAGCAAAAGTATTTTATTTGTTTGAAGATGTGAGAGACCTTGTGATCGTTAAATCTTCGGCTCGTGGCATGACCGGACAAAATCATAATTCTAGGCCGTGCGATCATCGTGTTACATCCTTGCGAGTGCACGAGCTGATGAGACAATTGTTGCGCGATTGGTAGCGATCGAATGATGAGTCTCGGATTTGATGATGTTGGATGATACGTGGAAATGTGGCGCGTCATAAGAATAAAACGGAAAATAAAGCTGTGGAATTTCTTTATGTATTGATAAATTACATACGAGCCTATTAATAGGTTTTGCAGGATGACCATTTATAATAACATGATATTACAATAAAAATTACAATCAATCAGAATTACAATATTACAATCCGAGAGATACTCAAAATCACATAGTATATTTCTAATATCCCCTCAAACTCAATATGACATGGAAAAATTCAATTAGAATTTGGAGAAAAGATATTGAAAACACTTGAACGGATGTGCCTTAGTGAATGCATAGGCAGTTTGATTAACCAATGAAGTGGAGATGAGATGAACAATGTCATGAAGTGCGGTATATTTCAATGTGATTGGTGCGCTCATATAAAACATCATTATGTGCTATTTGAGCAGCACTTGATTTGTCACAATAAAGTATCTTCCACCATTATGACGGACGCCTATGTCCTCTAATAATTATTGTAACCATAATAATTTTGTTGTCGTATTAGCAAGAGTAGGATATTCAACTTTTGTACTAGCTTGGGCGAAGAAGTCTTGTTTCTTGCTGTGCCATGAGATAAGTGAGTTATCTAGAAAGAACTGGTAGGGGAGCACCATCAATAGGGTCTCCAGCCTAGTAAACATTCGAATAAGGTTTCAACTCTAAGGCAGATTGCGTAGAAAAGTGAAGACCATGAATTAAGGTGCACTTGACATAGCGAAGAATTTGAAAAATAGTAGTGAAATAAGTGGTTCACAGAGTGGTCATGAACTAATTGACAATGTGAACAACATAGGCCATGTCAGGACGAGTGACAGTGAGGTATATAAGACCGTCGATAAGTTGTTGATAAAGAGTGAGATTCGGAAGAAGAATCACATCTTTGTCATTAGTTTCAATGGGAGCTATAACAGTCTTGTTATGAGTGAGCCTTGCTCGAGAAAGAAGATCATTGATATATTTAGCTCAAGAAAGATAATAGTTCGAGAAATTTGAAGTAACCTCCAGATGTACCTGCATCAAGATAGAAGAAGACAACTTCGAAGAGGAAGATATAAGCGTGTCTTCTTCAAGAAATAATTCTATTCAAACATTGGTGATTGAATACAATTGACAGTGTGTATAGCACTATGACAAGCTTCAAAATTGTTTTGGACAAGAGGCTGAAATAAGAGAAGTGCGTACAACATCTAAAACTCGCCCATATTTACACTTTACTCGACCATTTTGTTGGGAAGATCTTGAATAAGTTGATGCATGATAGTATTATTTTGAAAATAATCTCAAGAAACTCTTACTCTATATTCCATGGCATTATTGGTACGGATAACTCTGATCTTGAGTAAATTATATTGTAATAATAGCAACAAAATCACGACAGATATGAGTAAGTTCAAAGCAATTCTTTATAAAATAAAGTCATGTATAACAAAAATGATTATCAATAAAAATCACAATATAACGACATCCTCTTCCAAATATATGAGTGAATCAAATCAAAGGAAGCATAATAGATGGAGTGACAAGATTAAATAGTAAAGCATGATCTTTTCCCAACTTACAAGTTAAGCAATCAAGATGTTTATTCTTAACAAAACCTAGATGACAATTGAAAATCAAAGGACCTAATCTAGAGAAAGAAGCGCGACCTAAGTGAGAATGTCTAGTTTCATATGTAAACTATGGTAGCGCAATCAATGAAAGAGTTTGAAAGGTGTAAGGAAACAAACTTAAAAAATGTCCCACTTTATGGCCAATCCCTATTGTCTGTCCAGTTCACAAATCTTGCATATGATAGCCATTTGAAGAGAAATAAATGCCAAAACTAAGTTTATATAATTGTGCCACAAATATCAAGTTTAAAGCGAGTATGGGAACTAAGAATGTACTAGGTAAGGATAACTTGGACGTCAAAATATCCTTTGTATAACTAACAATCATAAGTGAGTTATTAGCTGTATGAATAGTAGATGCTTGTGAAGCGAATGATTTTAACTTAAATAAATTGGAAAGAAAACTTATGTGATTAAAGCAGTCAGAATTAGAGAACCATGAATTGGAGTGACCAATGGAGCAGAATTGCTACTGACAAAGGAGCAAGAAGTACTAAATTCTCAAAGAACATAACAAAAATATTATAATGATAGAGCAATAGATGAGTTTCAATGGAACCCTCGGTGATAGCAACATTGAATTGACGTGTAGGTTGAGGTGGACCTCTATACTAAGATTGGTTGTTCGCCTTTATAGGTTGCCTGTGCTACCATCAATAACAATCGGATGCAAGATAACTAGATTGATGATAATTCGTACAATACTGTCTGCAAGAAGAGGAAGAGCTAAGAGCAACAAGCATTGTGTTTGTAAGCGAGGACAAAGCTTTAAGCCTTTAAGGTAGCAAGTCGAGTCTCCTTAATCAATAATTTTGAGACAACTACCCCAAGACAAGGCAAAGGATGTTGATGTAAAAGTGAAGCTTGCACAAGTTCAAATTCATCATTAAGTGCCATAAAAAAAAATTGCATATCATGCATGCAATTGTGATATTTAGCAAGCTTGCAAGTATTAGAAGTCATGTCCCATTGTGGTTTAGATAATGCTAGTTGATCCCGTATAGCATTCATGGAGGATAAAAATTATTAATAGACCGACATGTCTTTTGATGTATGCGCTGCCAATCCCTTAACAACCTATACTGATGGGCAATATTGACAATATTGAAATGGAATATTGGCTAACATGATCCCATGCTTCCTTTGCTATATGAAGACAATCAAATTAAAGTCTAATGAAAGGACTCAAAGTGTTTTGAAATGTAATAATTCTTGCTATCCTAGTTTTCTTCTCAATTTCACTAGTAATCTAAGTAGGTGCACCAATAGCACCAGTGACATAATGTCCTCTACAATAATTGAATATTTCTCGAGTCCATAAATTATATTGAATCCATTCAAAATGGTTTGAATGGGTAGTGAAATTTCTAATTTTTCCATAATATGTAATATATTAGTATGAACCCAGTAGATTCCATAATGAGTTTGATGAAAATCGATACTTGCACAATTGATATGGAGAAAATAAGCCAAAAATAAATTTAGGATGTCGAAATATCTTTAAAATAGTTTAAAATACCAAGAACTGGCCGAAAATGGGTTGAATTGGTTGGAAAAGTGGGCTAATCGATCTAGTCAACATCAATCGATAGGAGTCAATGCCCATAGATGCTTGATCAATGAAGGCTTATGGTAAGTCAATGTGGTTAACAGTCGCCATTAGAGGTTGACATGGTAGACATATATTGATAGTGTGGCTAAAACGTGGCAGATGATGTCACTTGTTCAATAGGCACGACGAGTCACATGAGAGGCACGTTGCACATGGATTTCACTTATTGAGAGGGTTGGTTGCAAGTAAGGGTGTGTGCAAAATTGGATAGTGAGGATCTTCTTAGATCCTAACTCACCGGAGGACATCCTCGAGGCGGAGCCACACTCCTATTCCTCACAGGATTTGTTCATTATAGGCCCATCAGCTTTCGGCCGATTCATTCTCGAACCACACACTTTCGGTTGGGCTTGAATCCGATATCATTGTAAGGGCTGACCTCTGACACCACTTGCCACAATATTGTTTACTTTGAGCTATAAGACTCACTTGCCCCATGCCTTCACAATTTTGTTCTTCTAGGCTTCGCCCAGAAAAAACCGCATTGGTAGTTAAGATTGGTGCTACTACTTATATATCACATTATCTCACCCTCCTCGGATAATGCGGGATTCGATTCATTCTTGTCCCCTTCTCCATACTTGAGATGAAGCCACCAGATCATTACAGTCGGTGAATTAAAAAAAATAAAGAAAGTAGCATAACAACACTCAAGAGCGGCGAATTGGACCAAACATGACGTTATTGACATAATGTTGTTGTGACCACCACCTTGCAGTAAACTTAATTGGCACTTTTTTAATCTATAATGACTTTGATACCATGATAAAAATAAACAAAAAATAAAGTTGGGAGATTTTTATATTATTGATGAATTATACAGAGCTTATTTGTAGACTTTATAGGATGGCCATTTATAGTATCATAATATTACAATAGAAATTACAATCAATTAGGATTACAAAATTATGATTCGAGAGATAATGAAATTAGGTAATATATTTTAATAGTGCGAATCTAAGTCTTCAAGAGCTGATTGTCAAGTAGGTGACTAGCTAGTGAGTTTGTCAACCTCGATCCTAACGCATGATCTAGCAAGCCTGTCATGCGATCAAGAATCTAGAGTGTTAATCCAGCTTCGAATGCAACTCTTGGGTTAATCACAACATGTTTTTAACTTATTAACCTCACCATTCTGATTTTGGATAACGATATTATAAGTCCTGTGCTTTTGTTTTAATGTGCAATGTTATCTAAATTTGCTACCCAAATTTTTGTTCAATGTTATATATGTCCCTCAACTTCAAATAGTTCCCTGGACCGTTTTAGAAATGTTCAGTGTCGTCGTGTCGATGGCACGGGTGGGAAACAGGTGTCTGTTATTTCCCAAGATTTCGACTGAATTATTAAAAGACAAATCGTTCGTATACGACACCCTGGGCCAGCTCATCAGAAGTCCACTTCACTTCTTTGTCCTCGTTTTTTTAAGGAAGATCAGACCTGGATGGCCAAAGAATGGCAACAACGGAAAAACAAAGAAGCTCTCGAGGGCATGCGCGTCCAAATCCAATGAATCCGGACTCGGGACCTTAGGCTACCAAAATAATAAAATAAAATAAAATAAAGTCCAATTTGTCCGGTTTATGCCCATAAACAAATTTGAAAAAATAACACAAATGATTCCTAAACTTTAACACAATATACAATACCATCCATAAATTTTTAATTTATTCGATATATTCCCTAAATTTTGGTTTGACGTGCAATGTCGTATTAAATTTTTTTATTTGGTCGAAATTCTTAAAATTTTAATTTATTCAATTTGATTTATAAATTTTTAAGTACATATTCAATTTCCCCCTAAATTGTATATGCTATCCTTGAACTTGAATCATATTTGATAATTTCACGTGGTTTAGGAATCAGATTAAGATTCGATGCTGCCTATTGAGTCAAAATTTATGGACTATATTCGAATAAATTAAGAATTCAAAGACGACATGGCACATTAGAGTAGAGTTTGAGGACCATTTATATCGTTATCTCAACAAATATTTGCATTTATGAGAGATCGGTCGGGAAAAAAGAATCATTAATTCATCTCGCACGGGTCGCGGTCGGATCACGTGGGACCCGCATCGGAAACACGTAATCGGGCCGGCGTGAGCGGAGCGGAGGTTTTATCCGGACCAGGTCGCATTCGGTACCGGATAGAGTTCGGTCGCGCGAAGGAAGAAGCACGTGGTTTTCCAATGAACGATAAGAATCGACAGCGAGAATTTCTCTGTCCAATGCCGCGAGCGAAAAAAAAAAAGAGAAGAAGAAGGGAAAATCGCATTTTTTTCCCTTCGCTCGCCTACCATTGGTCCGTCTTCCGATCACTCGTCACCGCACAGTGACTTTACACGACCACCCTCCGCCTCGCCATTGTTATTTTAGTCAACTTCGGCAGAGCGACAATCTCCTCAATTTTTTCTCATTTCGTTCGGTTCGTCCGCAGTCCAGCTCCCTCCTCTTCCTCCTCTGCTCTCTTCCTTGTCGCGTCGTTGAATCTCTCTCTCTCTCTCTCTCTCTCTCTCTCTCTCTTTCTCTCTCGTTCGTTCGCGTCGATCTCGAAACCCTAGAAGTCGGGCTCTCCCCCCACGCGAGATTGCCCCTCGAATTGCCTGCGCGCCGATGCGTCCGTGTCGGTGTAATCTCGCCCAGGCCTCGGAATGTTTGGCCCGTAGCAGGTCAGCCCTCGTTCTCCGTCCTCGTTCGGGCATTCGCGTCCTCGCGTGCTTCTTTTGACCTTTCCCGAGCTGAATTCCCGGTCGCGGCTTCGGGGCGCCGACCTTGGTTTCCTGCGTCGATTCCGTGCTGCATTGCGTCTTCGCGGGCCTCGTTTGCGGTCCGGTGATCGTGAGATTTTCGGCGTCGTACCGGTTGCTTGGCTGGCCCCCCTTCCTGCGTTCCCTCGGTTTATTATCCGATTAGGAGCAATGCGGTTGGCCTTGATTTTGTTGTTTTGTTTTCTTGGAAGTTTTTCGTCTTCAGTTGCTCCTCCGTGCCTGGAGGTGGCCTGTTTGTATGGCCGTGCGTTTTCTTCTAGCTACGGATATTGTATATATACGGACAGACTAGCAATGAGATTGATCCGGATGAGGTTAATTTTTGGGCGGCGGCGGCGGGTCGTGGCAGCTATTGATCCATCCAATTTCCTCTTGTTAGGGACGGATGGCCGACCACTCATGGGGCAGGGATTTCTTTCCGTCTCAGTAAAAGGGCTTCGTGGCCTTAGGCGGCTAACGAAGCTCTTCATGCAGTATGCATCTGCAGATATTAGATGTGTATTCACCATGCCAGGCGTGGAGCCCCGATTGTCTTTTTTGAGTTCTATGCTAAATGTTGTGAAAAATGGGCTTAAGATCTTGCTGATTGGTGCGAACTACCCAGCCTAGCGAAAAAGCTGGATGTATTTCTATCTCTTAATCAATCGTTTGAAAGTAGCCTCGAGTTTTCACTGGCATGCCTTTCAGTTTTCCATGATAAGTCACATTGAAGAAGGGTAGAATCAACTGAGACATCAACTGTCTGATGTTCATTGGGGGCGAATTGTGAATATGCGCACGTGAAGTAATGACTTAGGACGATTAGAGTTTGACACTTAAAATGGATCCTCTTTCACTGACGCTGTAACTTTTCCTTTGACTTCCAGGCACTTGAGCTGCTGTTGAGATGGTCAGGAGGAACCATAGAGCTCGCAATGATAGTTGCTGTCCAGTCCTGATTCTTTATCCTTCGCAATGCAATTAGCAGCTAATGATAGTCATGGGGAAGATGCTTCAGAAAATGAACCCATTTTGCAGCAGTCTGATGTCACGGAGAGATCTGAAGGATCTTCATCTTCATCCGAAATAGCAACTGTTGAAGGGGAATTTGCTGTAACTGTCGATGATTTAGAAAATCTTGATGTCGATGAGACTTGTCGTTTGGTTAATAAAGACCAACCACAGTGTCGCATATGCCTTGAAAACGAAGGTCTGTATTTGCTACCTTTCTTGGTATCCTTTTATATTCTTAGGTTTTCTCGTCACCAGGGTGGGAAAGCACCTCTCTCTCTCTCTCTCTCTCTCCATGTGCATGGAGATTTGTGGTACAGTTGTGGAGGGGACTTGTTATTTTCGAATCAGAAAAGAAGTTGATTGCTGAGGTTGTATGTGACTATCTTCATTTTGCCACAAAATGTTGAAGCTATTTTTTTTGGTTAATCTTTTAGGGGAGGACTTGATTGCTCCCTGCCATTGCAAAGGAACCCAAAAGTATGTCCATAGATCATGTCTTGATAATTGGAGGGCCACTAAGGTGATATTTTTGTTCCTTTGCCGAAATCTCCTCAGTGTGATTGCCAAGGGGATGATATGCAATTTTCTGCTATTGGGGACATGAGAATTAGAGATTAGATTTTTCTTTAACTTCTATGAGATGCCATTTCTGTAGATTGGCTTAATGGATATATTCAATTCGTGTAATTTCTGTAAATATCATGTGGAGTAGTTTTACTTATTTGTTTGCTTTCTCCACCATGCCAGGAGGGTTTTGCTTTTTCTCACTGTACAGAGTGCAGGGCAGTTTTCCTGCTTCGTGCAAATGTGCCAGCTGATCGCTGGTGGCTGAGATTGAAATTCCAATTCCTCGTCGCTCGGGATCATGCGCTCATATTTATAGTCGTTCAGCTGGTATAATAACTTTTGCCAAATGAACTTGATGTGTTTGTTAAATTGAAAGAAAGTGGGACCTCTTAGGTTAGTTATCCTGCTATTTTTCTGAGTTATGTCATTGTCTGCATAGATTTGAATGGTATGAATTTCACTGTTATTCGTGTTATTGTGATTAGTGGAGTCTATTATTGACTACTGTAAAGTCTGGAGAAGGTATATTGTTCATTGCTGGCTTTGAACTGATGCTTCCGCATATTAGCAAAGTTTACCATTTATCAATGATATTCACATTTCTGGATAATCGATTGAGAAATTGATTCTGATGTAGCTTATTTATGATTTGCAAGGTTGACAAACCTAACATTGCTGTTAGACAGTGAAGACCCATAAAGCTAATGTACTTGTCCTAACTTCTAAGGGTTTTGTCCAGTCCAGGTGCTTGTTAGGCAAAATTTGTCAGCTTTGAATTTGAACAAGTATATATACTTCTATTTTCACTAAACCACTTCCTGATTGACTTGGATCAATCCATATGAGTGCATAATTATGTTATTAAACGCATTAAAAGTCTTCTCCATAGGTAACAGACTTGAAATTTTAGGGTCGATTCTTGAATGGGTTTACGCTGGACGATTAAAGACGACACAAATGCATTTTGCATCATGCCAGATGGGTATGCATTTAAAAGTGGATGGTTGGAAGACCTGCTGAACATCATCTGAGGGCATGTGCATGCAAAACCTTCTACACTAGCAACATGAACCGAATCTTTCTTTCAAGAACGATATAAAGAGAATAAATGATCATTGGTTTCTGTTAACTTTCTGTGTATCAACCTTAATTCATCTATTGGGACTAATATGCTTTTAAGGTATATTAATACTTTGGATTTTTCGCTTAAAGGAGTGGCAACAAGCGTTGCATTTTACTTTACTTCTCAGTTAATTCTGTGCATTAATAAATAAATTTGTGATGACAAAGCTCACATACTAATTTTTCAGCATTCAACTGGCTATCGTGGATTTAATAGCACTTCATCTTTCACTTTTAAGTTGAACTTCAATCTTGCACTTAGTTTTGGCATTATATTTTCCTGTATAAGTACTCATATAATTGTAGATTCCAACTGGCTTTAATCCGAACATCAATAGGGCAGGTGCCCAGCCTAGTTATTCTCTCCCATCCCTTCTTCCTCAAAATAACACTGAATACTGCAACTGAATTTTACTGCTTGCTGCTTTCTTTTGAAGCACTGTTGATCAGTCATGTATGACTTTTCAGGAAGCAATTAGGTCTATGTAGTCTGAAAATACCATACTCCTAAGCATTATTGTCTAGTTGGTAGAATTTCGTGGTTTTGTTGCTGCTGATTCTGGAAAGATTAGAAAGACTAGCGAACTTTCAACTATGACATAAAGTCAGAGAATTAAACTTTGTAAAGATTGCTACAGTAAGGTAAAATATGCTCAGTTCAGAGTTTGATCATTTTGAAAGTTGAAACGTTCTGCTATCCTTTTTGTCTCTTAAAGGAGAGCTGATTTTTTTTCGATTATGTTAACCTGACTCCATAGAAATGCAATTAATGCTTAGGCATCTTCATCTCATGTCCGACACATGTCATATGTTGACCTATAATATGTTTGACTAAAATCCTGTGTTTCTCTGCCTGTATCAGATGTTTACCATCTATAGTGATTTATAATGGTCAAAGTGAACTATAACTGCATTTTTATGGCAGATTGTTGCATCCTTGGGTGTGCTGGTATACAAGTTCTATGGGGAGGAATTAAGGGAAATGTTTGGTTATGAAGAACACCCATATGGTTTCTACACTATGGCTGGTAATGGCACTTGTACCAATGATCATCTTCCTCCCTCCTTCCATCTCTCATAGAAAAATATGCTTGCATACATCATTGAGTATAATTGGAATATGGCATTATTGCATGCTCCGTTTTGAACCAATGTAAATATGTATGGGTTGGTTACATGCAATTACTAGTGATTTTACTTTAATTGCATATAATATTGGCATTACACTTTCTTGTGTGCTACATTGCGACATAATTCTTCCGCATCCTACATTTAAGTTGAATTCTTTCTAGTTAAAAGAATCTCTTTGTAGCTAAAAGTAGGACACTTTCTAGAAGAAATACGGGTATGTCACTATGTTTAGTCAATGTTGCAGACATGTAAATGCATCTTATAATTATAAATTGTTTCCATTTGTGGGAAAAGTTTTTCCGAAAAATGAATTTGCTTCATCTCATCTTTGGGATAGCTTATTGTCAATTTTTCTTTGAGCATCACTTTTGAAGGTCTGGAATCTTCTAATGTATGCATTTTGTGCAGTGTTGGCTATTGTTTTGGTGGGTTTGCTCTATGGCTTCTTTATAGCAATAATATGTGGACAGAGGATCAATGAACGCCATTATCATGTTCTTGCCAAACAAGAACTGACAAAGGTCTACTAATTTTTTTGGAGTAGCGTTGAATTTGCTGATGAATTACATATTGATTGTTGCAGCAGGGTATCATTCGTTGCACTTTTACTTATCAAACCTCTTTCAGAGATGATAGTATAGATAAATACTGGTATTCACTGATAAAAAAGAGCGGAGCATGTCATAATCACGATAGGAGTGTGTTTATCATCGGATTGAGAGACAATATTTAGTCTCCATCATGTAAATGCAATGTAATGCATATCATGCCATAACAAGAATTTTACAAATGTCCTACCATTTGAACTATGAATTCCTCTTAATTTCAAATTAGGTTTTCTATTGTTTTGCGAACACATTAAATTGTTTTCGTTTAAATTCATCAATTTTTAGTTTTCAGTCATTTCCTAAAGTAGCTGAATCAGTAAATGCTCGCCCTTGTGCTAAGTACGTCCATGTTGAAGGAGAAAAAAAAAACATCTTTTACCTTGATTGGCCAAATTCAGTGATCTCTGGTTCACTCACGTTTCTGTGGGAACTGAATCAATATGTGCTTGGCTTTTTGCCAACTAAGTCCATATTCAATGTTTGCACATATCGCACATTAAACCTTTGTGGCAGTGCCCATTGTAAATTATTAAGCGTGCTCATGAATGACCTCCATTCTATATGTCAGGAATACGTAGTTGAAGACCGTGAAAAAATGAAGGATGTCCCTGAACTCGATCCTAGCCATGTGACAGAGTTGCGAATGTTGGGCCTTTATTAACTCAAAGATAATTGTGAGTATTCTATCATGTTCATATGTGAGTATTCTATCTTTCACTGGTGCTTGAAGGTCTGATTGAGTCTTCAATTTTACATTAATGAACAGAAACTATCCTAATTTATCTTGGTTCTATTTGTAAGCGCTTGATAAGACCTTAATTTCTTCATGAGACTTAACTTTACCTTTGCATATGAAAGAGAAGTGATGGGGAAACAAAGGAGGATAAAAGGACGGAAAGGTGTTAGCGTGAAGTTCCAGGGTGGTTAGATGTCTCCATCAATGACATTTGAACTGCTTTCATGAAGTTACTGAGACCAAAAAGAAAAGTGCAGTAACATGAAAAGTGCCTAATTGAGTTGAGGGTGACATGTTTCCGAACTGATTCTCGTTAGCTTTATTTCCAAGTGAAGTAGGCATCGTCTGGACCTAGTAAAAGAGAATGGAGATGATTCTATATAATAAGAGAAAGATATACAGTTCTCAATTTGAATAAATCCAATAATATCACCATGTAGGAATGCATGCTCATCTCCTAAATTCTTAGACGTGGACTAATTAGTTTACTTGAGGACATGCATGCGCATAGTAATCTATGTAGTTGTGGTCTTCTAGAATCTGGTGATCTAGTGTCAAATCTCTTGGAACTGGGACAGTCATATTACCAAAGGTTACTTATAGTCTTGTACTTGGGTCTCTTGCTGTTCCGCTTTTGAATCCTTCCAATTTATGTTCATGTTTCCATATGAGCTGCACGGATTCTTTCTTTGACTTGTCTGTGATCTTTCAACTGTTGCGGTTTGCTTAAAGCTCATTATGTTCCTTTTTTTATCGCAGGTCCAATTTGCTCCTTTGGTTGGTTGATTTGTACATGTGCTTGAAATTTGGAAGCAGAAATTGTTGTCTTCTTTGAGCGCGTGACATGCTGTAAGGTTTCAAAAACTTCACGGCTGTAAAAGGGAGTTGGTCACCTTACAGATTTTCATAATTTGTTGATGCTTCTGCAATCTGATTGTATAAACTGATACAAACATATGGCGATGCGGGCAGGAGGAAAAGATAACTCTTTTGTATCACGATTTTTTTTTTTTAACATGGAGCATATGCTTGTACTCCTTGTCCGGGATCATTGTAAAAAGAAACTGTTCATAGATTTTTTATACTTTTTTGACGTTGTCCCTTGGCTAGTGCTTCAAGCATTTTCTTCTTCTGCGTCTTTCTTGTTTTCTGGTTCTGTCACTCTGTACAATCTTTGGGCATGCTTCTCTCTTCCTTGTCCCAATGAAAACCCGGTCATGCCTGCTGCAGTAATGTCAAAGGACATTGAGCGATTCTACTGTGGAGAAATCTATAACATGTTCCATGAACAGGTAAGCGAAGCGAAGCTGGAGATTGCCAATAGATATTTGGGTGAAAGTGAGGTCAGGGCACTCTGTCACTTGCTTTGCCATGGTTGCTACCATTGTCTGATCAAATGCATCCTCATATGTGAAGTACAATGCAGGAAGTATCTACAGGTAGATCTAGGACCTAGCAACGGCATTTCGTCATGTGCTTGTCCAGAGAGAGAAGCTGGAAAGCTAAGTTGAATTGGTTTGGTGACATTTGAGGAGCTCACACGGTGTCCTATACACGACCTTCTCTGGATTTTGGATGTGAGTTTCACCCAACCTGCATGTTCTCATCGGTGGATGTTAAACTCGATCGTGGATCAAACTGGGCGATAAATCACAAAAGCCATGTTGCATCGAGAATGACCCCGATGAAGAGTACCATCGATCAACCTGCGCCTCTTCAAAGCGTTGTATGCCACTGCCCATGGTCCTGGCTCGGCTGCGCCTACAGATTGAGATTAGACAGAGCTTTGATTTGAGTTGCACGACATTTTCGTCTGACTCAACTCGACCATCACGTGCGAAGTGCCGGGATCTCGGTGGTTTGCTTGTCGTTCGCACAAGACGATGTTCCCAGAGCAGCACCTAAAAGAAAAAAAAACAGTACTTGTTTTTTTTATTTTTTCCTTCAATCCCACCCGAACTTGCGTCGGTAATTTCCTTCAATTCTTATCCAGGAAGACTTGTGATTGTCAAGGACGGAAAAGGAAAGGGGGAAGTTCCAAAAATTCCCGGCGCCCGATTCTGAAATTCCCTTCAGACTCGATTTTGTTCCATAATATCTCGTAAAAACTCAAGCATTTTGACTCAATAATTTGATGTGGCCTCCTTTTTTGGAAATTCCTTTCAAACTTGAGGTTATTTCAAAATACTTTAAAATTTGATCAGCTTGACTCAACAACCCCCAAGCTCATTACCGACCCAAAAAAGGAACGGACGACAAACATAACATTACACGTCATGTGCATGTTTCGCCCCTTTTCTAAATGCATTCTTGTCCAAAAAGCACGAGCACAAAATAAATGTCAAAAGGCTGCAAATTTGTCTCAACATTACAGAAAAAGGAAGGGGTTAGGGTTTCTCCAACATAGATTGGAAAATTCAGGATGGAGAATCATTATAGACATAGGAGGAAAGCTCTAATGAGAGCCTCACAGAGTGCAGTCACTCAAGTGGGCACCATCTTATATGTGAGAAGTACTGGATAAGATCAACTAAGAGCTTTTAAGCTTACATGGTGTTTTGGATCATATGCACATGAGGAGCACATATAAGTCGGCGGGCATAGAATAGAGAGAAATCAGTCGATGATAAATAATGCAATCCAAATTATAGAGTTTATAAGATTTTTTTGGGGACAATAAAAAATCGAGTTAAGATATATCCAAAAATAAAATTCAAGTTTTCCCAGAATAATTTCGACAAAACAGACCCAATTCATCAGGTTCTCGATTTTTTTTTTTTTTTAAAGGAACAAGAAAGAAGTGAAAAATGGCCAAATCGTGCGGCGTCTCCCAGGATCCACTGTCCCCTCCTCCGAACCCAATTTCTGCCTTAAAAAGCAAACCGACTCTCCCTCTCTGTCCCTCCCTCTATATCTATCTCGTTCCAGCGAATTCTGATCCTCTCTCTCCCCCGTCCAAAGATTCTCTGTCTCTTTCTCTGTGTCTGAGAGAAGCTCGACGATGTTGAGGATGGCTCGGTCGCCCTCCCCGTCCCTGGCCCTCCCCAGGACCTCCTCCCGCCTCCTCGCCCTCCGCGCCCACTCCAGCCACTCCTCCTCCTCCTCCTCCTCCTCCCCGGACGCCGCGGGCGACTCCGCCGACCCGCTCCTGCGCAAGCTGGAGGACGTCATCCACCACCTCATCGTCCGCCGATCCGAGCCCGACTGGCTCCCCTTCCGCCCCGGCTCCTCCTACTGGGTCCCCCCGCGCTCCAAGTCCCGCGGCATCGCCCAGCTCATCGGCAAGCTCGCCTCCTCCTCCTCCTCCTCCTCCTCCCCCTACGGCGACCCCTTCCTCTCCTCCTCCTCCTCCTCCGCCGCCGCCGCCGCCGCCGCCGCTCCCCACGGCTGGCCCTCCTCCTCCTTCTTCATCCACGGTGATTCCCTCCCGCCCCTCTAGGTTTTGGATTTGATTAGTCGCTTGCCTGCTTCGATTTCGTTGAGCAAGGATCCGCGACGCGCGATTGTAATTTCCTATCGTCTCGTTTGCTTGAGCTGGTCGAAGGTTTTTTCGTTCTCCTCGCTCATCGTTATCGTTGTTCCCTGGGACGTGATTGTCGCAGGCACGCTTCCGTCTGCTTATCCTGAGGAAGCTCTGCAGACGCCGGATGGCGAATCTCAGTCTGAGGATGAGGAAGGGTGAAGCTACTGCATCCCCGCTTTTGAAGCTCGCACCGTGGGTGACGCAGCCTCTCCTTCTCTGGGTTGGTTTTCGCATCTCGCTGACCTTCTGATGATTAGGAACCTATTTGGAGCAACATTTGCATGTCAAGTTTGTTCTTTTTAATCTTTGGCGAAATCTAGTCCAATAGAATTGATGCAGCTTTTAGATGTGACTGGCATTGTATCAGATGGTTCTTTTCTCTGTGTTGCTCAACTGAATCTCAATCGAGTGAGGCTTCTGGGTCTTTAATTGTACTGGAGGATGGGTTCCGTTCTCTGCTCAATGGAGTGCTTAACAGTTGATTTGGGGGTTCTCCGATGATCTAAGAACTTGGGAGAGGTTGACTTTTGGGTATGGTTTGAAGTCCCAGGTTTTCAATGTTGATAATTAGGTTGTTGTTATGCTAAGACAAGTCTTAAGAGGACTAATTAAGAGGACTAAATATGTGGTTTTTAGATTATCACCCTGCTCCCTGGATATGATCGGTATAGCAGTGTGTTTTCGCTGAGAAATCTGCTGTTTTCCTCTATGCCTACTGGTTTTCTTCTCCATGTTGCTCAACTGAATCTCGATCAAGTGAGGTTTCTGGGTGTTTACTTGTATGGGCGGACAGGTTCTGTTCTCTGCTCAATAGGGTTCTGGATGCTTGAGTTGGGTTCTCCGATGATCTAAGAACTTGGGGGAGGTTAAATTTTGGACTATGGTTCAAAGTCCTAGGTTGTCATTGTTGATAATTAGGATGTCTTTGTACCAAGACAGAACTGAAGAGTACTAAATGTGTGGTTTTTAGATGCTCACCCTGCTCCCTGGATTATGATCAGTATAGCAGCGTGTTTTCGTCGAAAGATCTGCTGTTTTCCATTATGCCTACTGGTTTTGGAAGGTATAGTTTTACTCTTGTGGGAGAGTCCACTGTGTGGTGATAATATGGGGGGTTGATCGACTAGCTGCGCATTTGTTGTCTTCAGCATTGGATGTGTTTGCTTTTGAGATATGCTGTTGAATGTTTAACCTCTCCAAGCAGACACAAACTCCTATTCCAATATGTATGCACTTGGAATTCTTGCATACCGAATTGGAATTCTTTTTCTCAAGATATTGCTCATTTCTTCGTCTCGCTAAAAACTGATTCTTTTCTGGACTGCTAATGTTTTAGATAACTGTCTTATGCGGAGTTGTGAAACTAATCCATACATTTTTACACAGGAACTCGAGGAAGTCCAAAGGATGCTGATGTATCAACTGACGGACAGGCAAAGTGGTCAGAGGGGAGCTTGTACAGATGATCTGGTTAATAGCTAGTGGAAGGCAGCGTAGTTTCTTCGAGACTGCTCACCGCCCAAGCAAAATGTATCGTTCTTCTTTGTACTGCTATATAGTCATGTAAGATGTCTTTTTTTTTCACAAGGTTTGTACATAACGTTAAATATTTTCTTCCAGTGAGAACCAATAAGACTAATTTGTACGTAATGTTAATGTTTATGTTGGTTTAGCTCATTCCATTGTTGGTTTTTCTGTGAGATATGACACGACATGGAAAGATTGATGCAGCACTACCGCATGTATTTGCTTCTCTCTGGTCTCTCGAGGCGAAAGTCATTTGCTGGGGCCTGATTTGTTTGAAGTCAGAATATTTTCAGTTTCTGTTTACCTGAAAATGGAATGGGAAACAACCATCTGTCTTCCTAACATGTGCTTTGGTTCATGAAGATAAAGAGTCTCGACAGAAATTATGGAAACGTATTTGGTCCTGTCATTTCCCAAGTTTTTCAGCTTATTTTCATGTTTAAATCCGTGTGTCATTCTCTATGGCGTTTGAGAAGAAAATCATGTGAACAAACTTCCTGTCGACCTCTGGCATGAGAAGAGGTGCCGGGATTTCGCCAGCATACTCTTTGCTGCCACTTATGTACCGGCAGATCCCCGGTCGGCATCAGGAAGTGGGCTGTTGGTGTGAAAGCGTTCGAGGCGCTGTGCGGCCATTTTTCAATTCAGAACGACTCGGAGTCGTTTTGAGAGAGTCGTGACACGATCGGTGGTTAGTCCGATCAATGGTTTGAACGAGGCGTGAAGAATTTGACTTTGCTTGCTGCTTCCCTCCATCCTCCAGCTGTTTTGGGTATACATTTGTTAAATCACCGCGCGCATTCTTCACGACCCAGTTTGCGTCTGGTTGTAAAACAGACGTTGGCACTGTCCCAGGACAATTTGTTTTCTGAATTGTTCTATTTATGTTGCTGGTGGTAGTACTGCTAGTGTAATGGACAAGTTAACATTTACATAGTGGAAGTGAAAACTGTATTAATGATGCGGGCGGTAGCTCGTTAGGTTAGCTTTCCAATCTTTTGCGTAACTTGTGCTCCTACTCCTACTTGGCACCTAATCATAAAGCACAGGAAATTCAACCTTCCATTTGTTGAAAGCCATTTTCTTAATGCTCCGTTTGTTTCGTGGAAAGCATATGATCTGAAAAATATTTTCGTAAAAACGATCGCTTATATTGTTTGCAAAAATGGACGAACAGAAGATATTTTCATCGTTCGCAAAAAATAAAAAAAAAAAGAATTATTGTCCATAATGAAAGCGTTTTTCATTGGTTAATTGTGATCATCAAATTGCTTATTTTTCGCGAAACAAACCTAAATTCCAATTTGATTTTGCTTTGGATGGAATTTTCATTCTCCTTTAAAATGCCTCTATTTGAAGTAATTAATGAGACGTGAAATCAAATCTATGCCACGTTAAAATCTCTGAACATTGTTATAGTTTCAGTTACGCCTTGCCTTTCATTGACGGGCTTGTCATTAGTTATCACATCACATTTTGGTTGCTGCACGGTAGAAAAGGAATTCTGAAAACGACAAAAATAGAACAAAACGGCCAAAGAGAAGAGAACGATCGGGTGGGCAGGACTTCAAATTTGAAAAGCCTGCCGTTTCATCAAAAATTAAGCAATAAAACATATCCTCAGAAAAAACATCTGCCTTCGTCCTATTGATGCTTGGGGGGACTTAACCAAATGCCCGGGATCTTGTCGTCTAAGGGATTAAGCAATTCGCTCGAATTTACACATGCCCGTCCAATCTCCACGGCGTGTTCTATGCACGTGAAACGGGGCGATTTTTGCACGTAACCCAGGACCGGCGAAAATGTAGAAACTTTCGGAGGAAGGAGGGAAAAGAGGGGAGGTACTTACATTACATGTGCTGGTGATGACCATGATCATGATTAGCGCGAATTGTTTAAGGAAGTTTGGTGGGGGGCGTTTGATGATAAGCAGTAGGGTCGCTTTAGTCCCCGGACGAGACAACCCAACCCACCAGCTGTTGCGGCTGTCCGAAGAGAGAGAGAGCGACCTGTGACTGCCGATTCGTCGGATTCATCACTCTCTCTCTCTCTCTCTCTCTTTCTCTCTCTGTGTGCTCCCGCTCCTCGCTGTGAATCCAGTTCACTCCTACTACTTCCCCTTCACCCGACTCCTCCAAAGGTCGCTTTTTTATTTTGCCTTTCTTTTTCGTGTGCAAAACCCGTTTCGCCTTCTTCTCCCCCCGAGTGCGGTTAGTTAGCAGCCATTGCTGTCGCTGTCAGTGTTGTGTCCTCCATTTTCTCGCCCGACCCCTCTGATTGGCCCTCCGCGTCTACAAATCGCTCGCCACCGTCGCGCGGAGAAATTTGCCCCCCCCCCGGCTGATCGGATTCTTGCTCGAATTCTTTGGTCCCCGCTTGCAGATCTGGGTGGACGCCTGGCTGTCTCAGTGGTCGTGCCTCTTGACTGGCTCGAGGGCTCGTTCTTGATTCCATTTGCTTTGGTGGGTATTTGAATTTGAGCTCCGGTTTGGGTTTCTGGGTAATGGGTGAATGCAGAGATTGCGGGCCATTCTCGGTCTTGCAATCTTGTATTGCTTTAGCTTAATTGTTACTGGGTGCTTGGATCTCGAGAATTAGACATGGAGAATGCATATTTTTGGCAATGTTGTATCCTGTGCCCTTTTCTTTTCCCATCTTTGTGCCCTTTCCTCTTTCTGTTTTAAGGAAATTTTCTTTTTTTGCCCGATCAAAACGATGTTTTTAAGTCTGAATCGTGGAGTGATATCAATTCCAGATCTGCTCTACCCATTCTGTCTGGCTTCTGCTTGCTTGGTCAGTTTTTTATTGGTGAATTCCGCTTGATTTGATAATTCACCCTTCTTCTCCTGGAATTTCGCCCGTTGTTCTGCTTGTTGATTGCTTAAGTTTGTTTGGTGTCTGTTCAAGTTCTTGATTTCTGATTTTTAGGGTGAGTGGTAAATTTTCTGCTTAATTCGATTTTCTTATATTGCTATCAAACTTCTGTTTGATTCATTTTTACCTTTGGCTATCTTCTGCATAGTTCGAGAATAAGATTGTTGTGAAATGCTGTGATTTGCCGATCCTTTAGCTTTGCTGGGGCATATGCTTCTTCATTTAGCTCCGAATTGTAGCTTGAGATTGTAGTTTCCAAGTTTTCTCGGGCCGATGCTTCTTCTGCATTCCCCCATCTGCAGTCTCATGTCGAGCTTACTTGATTTTGAGTTTGCTCTCAACGATCTCATCCTTACATGTATGGTTGACTAGGTCTAGCTTGTGATCTTCTGGAAGATACTTCAGCTTCAATCTTCTGGAAGTGCTCCTAAAGGCTGCATATTTCCACATTTTCAGAAGAAATTTCTGTGGCACTTCAGCTTGGATTGAGCTGTGCGTGACTGTGGCAATTCTTCCTGGGCTCTTTTAGAAAGGCTGGATGGGTTCCAGGTTTCCTTCCCATCAGTTAAGCAATGGCCTATATGTGTCAGGCCGAAAAGAGCAGCCAAAAGAAAAGACTCCAACAATGAGTTCCGTTGCCATGCCCTATACTGGGGGTGACATAAAAAAATCAGGAGAACTCGGTAAAATGTTTGATATTTCTACAGATGGGTCTAAATCACGGAAATCAGGGCCAATTACCGGCGTTCCTTCAAGGACTGGATCTTTTGGAGGCGCTGCGTCACACTCTGGCCCTATCATGCATAATGCTTCCAGTCGAGCAGCCTATACCACAGCTGGCCCTGTAACTTCTGGTCAGATACCTAGTTCTGCTTCATTGAAGAAGACAAATTCCGGTCCTCTGAATAAACATGGAGAACCTATAAAAAAGTCATCCGGTCCTCAATCTGGGGCAGTTACGCGTCAAAACTCTGGTCCTATCCCTCCTAATCTTCCAACAACAGGTCTGATCACTTCTGGACCTATTACTTCGGGGCCATTAAATTCATCTGGAGCCCCTCGAAAAGTATCTGGTCCATTGGACTCTTTTGGATCAGTAAAACTTCCGAGTTCTGTTGCTCATCTTCAATCTGTAACCACTCTTAGCCAAGAGGACGAATCTTCTTTCATGAGGACCCTGCCAAAGTCAATTATGTGGTCAGTGATTCTAATATTTGTGATGGGATTCATTGCCGGTGGGTTTATTCTTGGAGCTGTCCACAATGCCATTCTTCTGATCGTAGTCGTGGTCCTCTTTGCCTTGATTGCTACATTGTTCACTTGGAATACCTGGTGGGCAAGAAAAGCTATCACGGACTACATTGCACGATATCCTGACAGTGATCTCAGAACTGCGAAAAATGGCCAATACGTGAAAGTCTCCGGGGTATGTATTACTATTGCTATGCTAGAATTTTAATTAACTTTTCAAATTGGGATGGGCACAGTTCATCCTTATATTGTGCCGTTTTATTTTTGTCTCCATTTATCCAAATGCTTATCTCAAATCTCTGTAAAGTACGGAGTTTTCCTGCGGTTCTTTGATTTTTCTGATGATTTTTTTGTACTCTGGCATGTACTAGTCTTCTGCAAATCATTTTTGGTTTATGGACATGGCCATTTTCCTTTTCTAGTGGATAGCGCTAAGCAATCCTTGTAAGCTCGTAGAAGCAAAAATTGGAGGTACCTTTATATGCACCACATTGACAGTTTTACCCTGAGCAGAAGAAAGGTTGGAAGTTAAATTTGTGGGGAGGGTGGCAAAGATGGAATAACAGCATCACTGACCTAACCACTGGAGCTGAGAATGTCGAGGCTCTTTGATGTAAAGATGCAGGGTACATTGCGATGATGGTATTTAGACCATTTAGCTGGAAACATGGTCAAATCTGAGTGTTTAAATTTAGACATGAGGTTTTTAAAAATATAGACTATGGGTTAAGAAGCTAATACTTCTGGGGACTTGCATTGCTCTTGTTACTGCCTTGATGAGGGGACAAGGGAGTAAACAGATGTATGCAAGTCTCTCTCTCTCCTTTTATTTTTTTGGTGTTGGTGGGGGGCGGCAAGAGAGAGAGAGAGAATGGACATTCAAGTTAAACTAAAAGTTTAGTGGTTTTATGCAAGTCCTTGTTACTGCCTTGATGAGGGGACAAGGGAGTAAACAGATGTATGCAAGTCTGGTGTGGGGAGAGAGGGAAAAAGAGATTTAGTGGTTTTATCAATGATGATATTTAGCAATTGAGTTACTCAACTATGTTCAGCATTTTGTGCATTGTTGTAGGAGTTCATCTTTAGGGTTCTCTTGCACTTCCTCTGTTCAATGACTTTGATTTATACTCTCACATTTTTTAACCATGCATTATTTATTCAGGTTATCACATGTGGTAATGTGCCTCTTCAATCATCTTTCCATAAAGTGCCTAGATGTGTCTATACATCTACAGCTCTGTATGAGTACAGAGGTTGGGATTCTAAAGCAGCCAATCCTACACATCGTCGTTTTACATGGGGACTTAGATCAGCAGAAGTGAGTTTTTACCTGTACCTTGTGTATTTCATTGCGTCTTCATCTTCTGAATCCTTTTCATGATTGATTAGTTTGTTAAAAATGTGTCAATGCTTGATTTTTTTATTTGTAAAATATGTGCATTTGTTTCAAGTCTCGAACATCTTTCTTGGTCATGTGGCTTTTTGGCTATACATTTTACCCATTATACAGTGCAAGTTCTAACGAGGCAAGGACTCGATATTACACCATTGTAATGGCCTCCTTGATGTGGTTGAAACAGCTCGCAATGATTCTCATATATGTCAAAATTAAAACCAAGTTTCATTCCATCGTCAATAAGTTTGATTTTAATTAGACAACTACTTTGGTTTTTACTATAGCCACATGTGCCTATTTCTAGTCCCGATGGACTCGAATCTGGAATATGCTGTCACTTCTCTGATGTGTGGATATTTCTGCACTTCTAATGGCACCATCTTATTTGGTTAATGTTAGAGGCATGTCGTGGATTTCTACATCTCGGATTTCCAGTCTGGACTGAGAGCTCTAGTTAAAACTGGCTATGGTGCACGGGTTACTCCTTATGTCGACGACGCCACTGTTGTTGACATCAATCCATCAAACAAGGATATGTCTCGCGAGTTCATCAGGTGGTTGGGGGAGAGGAATCTTTCGTGCGACGATCGTAAGATGCGACTGAAAGAAGGGTAAGGATATGCCACGTGCATTTATGGGTTTTGGTTTCATCAAGCCATAAGTAACAGATTACAGTTCATTATATACATAACACGCATATATTGTCAGAAAAGCATATCCTTTTGAAGTGATACCCCTATTGACTTGGTTCTTAAGCTGATGCTATGGAGGATTTGTTGCTCTTGTGCACATTATTAGCTCTGAGGAAAATTCTGCTCTTGGTGCTTCTGTAGGTATATTAAGGAAGGCAGTACAGTTAGTGTGATGGGTATTGTCCAGAGGAACGACAACATGGTGATGATCGTGCCTCCACCCGAGCCATTTACCACTGGATGCCAATGGGGACAATGTATATTTCCAGCAAGTCTCGATGGCATCGTTTTGAGATGCGAAGATACGTCCAAGATCGATGTAATCCCTGTGTGATAGATCGGCATGAACTCGTCTTCCTGTTCTCAGGCAAATACGTGGTTCGCTTTATTAATGTGAGAAGGTAATATCGATGTTTCATAGTGATAATATGGTGCAATGAGTTTGGTGATTTAACATGGAGAAGTGGGTTTTTCTCCTTCTCTATTTTTGACTTTTCTGTGTATAGCTTGGAGGTAATTCTTTATTTCATGTTTTATAAGGCTATTGCCTCTGTAATGGGTGGGGATTTCATTGTAGATTCCGCGGGCTTCGACGACAGGCTAGACTGTCTCCATGTTGTAAGTCAAGAAAGTCCTGGTATTCGCTGAGCATGTCATCTTGCCTCTCGAGTTTCGGATTTATCAAATTAGCTTTTGACTGATCTGTTCTTCTCTCATGTGCAGTGAATGTTGTGTATATGCTGTTTTCTGAAGGGTTACTCTTTTCCTTCATATTACGTTTCACATTTTGGTCTAATTTCTATACACGCCAATAAAGCTCCCCAACCACTGAGATTTGCCCCAGTGACCACCCTTCTCACATGGGAATGAAGAGATGGGGTTCTAATCCCCACATTCTCAGAACGTTGGGATAGAGACGATTTAGTATTAAACCTCTACGCCTTGTAAAGAGGCGGGGCAAAAGTCTATGAATAAAAGTTAGAATAGGAGTAGAGTCTCGATTCTTGCTTCGAAAGCTTGGTTTTTGCAGTCGACCCACATAGCACAACACATGATGGATATCTTGTATCCTACAACTTGGGGGTGAAATGTCCATTTCAAGATCCATAATTGTGAGAGCCACGTAATGTCAACACCTAGATATGATAAGTGGGAGAGTCCTTGGCTCCTTCCTACATACCAAATGTATGGTTAAAATTCTCTATACAGTGTAAGGTACACTATCATGTGATAAATTAGGACCCCTCCTTAATCAAACTTACTCGAAAGATCGGGGAGTAGCTCAAAACAGCGAATTATGGGTGGAGATATTGGAATCATTTGTCGATGACCTCACGAGCAATACTAGATTACAAGATACGTCGAAAGCAATACGTCGCCTTTGCATACATATTCATTGCCTTATCTACTGTTGAAAAGAATCGATTTTGATATGTCCGCCGTCATTTCAAATGCCACTGGTGAAGTACGCAATTCGCCGATGCCGGATTCGAAGCCCCACTCCAAGTTTTTAGCTGGAAAACCGACCGTCGAGACCGGATCTCTAAAACGTCGACCGTGTGGGTGCGCGTCTGTCCGGGGGCCGATTCCATCATATAATTTTTCATTCCACGAGGAATTTTCCAAGAAACCGCCGGGCGAGCGGGGGCAGTTACGACAATTCAACAGCACGATCAGGTCACTTTGGTCCTTGGAGCAGAAAAGGATCAGAGAGAGAGAGAGAGAGAGAGAGAGGACATGATGAGACAGAGAAGCTGGAAGGTGTGTTTTCAGCTCCTCGCTCCGATATAAGTTATTCCCTTATTTTTTTAAGAAAGACTTAATTTAAGAAAGAGAGAGAGAGGGTGGAGAACCTGGGGGGCTGTTTGTTTGGTGGTTTTTTGCCGGACAAGACAACCACCGGTTGTTGCGGCTCTCTAGAGAGAGAAAGAGGAGAGAGAGAGTGCAGAGAGCAGAGAGCAGAGAGAATGGAGATGGCGACTGTGAGTGCGAGTGTGCTGTCGTCGACGAGATCTCAGTTCCACTCCGGCTCCACCTGCTCCCCTTCCCTTTGATCCCCTGCTCCCATTCTTCCTTTGACGAGACTCGCCGTTCTTCTTCCCAGGTACGGTCCGGTCCGTTCGCTCTCTCGTTTCCTTTCCTGGGCTCGCTGCATTTCGAACTCTAGAATTCCCGAGGGAAAAAAGTCTTCTTTTTTGCCCGAGTTATGGCCGCTTCTAACGCCTTTGTCCATACCCTTCTTCTTAAATTTTTGTTTTCGGTTCCCTTTTACTACTGGGTATGTTCAGAATGCAGATCTGGTCGTGCCCATTTGGTTGGTTTTCGTTTTAGCTTGAGTTGGGTAGCGAGTCCTTTCGGGGCCATCCCTTTTTTACCATTCGACTCGGTTCTCTTACCTAGTGTTCTGGTCTCTATCTCTTGACTTTTACTTTGGCCACTTCTTCTTGTTCTCGTTTCCCCATGTGAGCTCCCGTTTAGTCGGGGTTGCTGGAAATGGGGAAAGAAAGTAGTATAGCGAATGCGACATTCTCAGCCTTGAAAAATTTTGAGTGCTTCAGCTCAACGATTGGATCTCGGGTATAGAGCGGGGAGATGACGCATTCTTGAGCATTTTCTTTTTGGGGGATTTTTCATTTCCGGATTGCTCGAAACCTCTCTCGATCCAAACGGTGCGCTTTCGACTTCAGTCTGTAATCTCACTCCAGATCTGCTTATTTTTAACAAGTTTCTTCCTTTTTTTTAGGGGGGGAATGCTGCAGGTATTTTTTGTTCGGGAAATGCTTCTGTAGGAATCTTATAAGGGGACCGTATTCTTTGACTCTGGAATCGCAATCACCATATTACTCGTATTGATTGCTAGGATTTGGGAGAGAAATAGCCAAAATGACTTTTTTATTGCAGGCCTTTTACTGGTGAAGAAGTAAGTACCTTATGAAATTGGAGCCGAGGTGGTTCCATCTCATAAAAATATACTATCTAGTATCTACTGTAGTTTTTTGGTTTGGCTAGCATACCATCTACTATTCCTGGATATGGTACCTTTTCTCTTTGGCCTCTTTGTTTTTGTGAGAAACACTTGGCTACCCTGGTGATAATAGTGTCAAGCATACGTCAAGTTTATCCTTTATTTCCAGGATATCGTAGTTGTTGCCTCTTATGTTATGTTTGGTCGGTGCTTAGTCTTCTTCCGTGATTATTGTTTACACTTGTGTTTTTGGACTTGTGAAATCATGTGCTTGATCTAGTCATAGGTTGTTAATGCTACTATTCCAGACTTCACTTTGCAGTTTTCTTTGGTTATCTGCTGAACTGGTTTCAAAATAGGATCTGGCAATTACATGCTTTTTGCCTTTTCCGAAAGCTTTAACAACTAATACTTTCCATTATGTACTTCTAATATTCAAACGGGCTTCATATGTCATTATACTTAGTTGCTTTGTGCTTTTCTAAGTTTTTAGATATCATTTTCCTCGTTCTGTATTTTTCTGTCTCCCAAAATTGTATAGCCCAGACCGGCTGTTTTATCTTTAAATTGTGACTTCAGATGACAGTTCACAGATATTCTTCAGCTGATGATTCTTCATTATTTAAATTCTCTTATCATCAGTCACGTGTCGAGTTTGTGTTTACATTTGACATTTTTATCCTCAGGACAGGGTATGCCCGTTATTGCTACTACTTTTGTCTCCTGTAAGTCTACTAAACAGCATGTTTCTTCCATTCTTATCTGCAGGAGTTTTGCTGGTACTCGAACTCCTATTGATCTGTGGTATATACTTTGGTCTCTTCGGGGGCCCTCTATATAGGCTGGATGGGTTCGAGATTTCCATCTCATCAGCTAAGCAATGGCCTATACGTATCAGGGCGGCCAGAGCAGCCGAAGGAAAAGACTCCGACCATGAGTTCCATCGCCATGCCCTATACAGGTGGTGACATAAAAAAATCGGGAGAACTGGGTAAAATGTTTGACATCCCTACAGATGGCTCCAAATCTAGGAAGTCGGGACCTATTGCTGGTGCCCCTACAAGGACCGGATCTTTTGGTGGGGCTGCTTCACACTCCGGTCCTATCATGCATAATACTTCGGGTAGGGCAAGCTACACTGCATCTGGTCCTGTAACTTCTGGTCAGATGTCTGGTTCTGCTTCAATGAAGAAGACAAATTCCGGGCCACTTAATAAGCATGGAGAACCTATAAAAAAGTCTTCTGGTCCTCAATCTGGTGGAGTTACACGCCAAAACTCTGGCCCTATCCCACCAGTTCTTCCAACCACAGGTCTCATCACATCAGGTCCTATTTCTTCAGGGCCACTAAACTCATCCGGGGCCCCTCGAAAAGTGTCTGGGCCACTTGAATCTCTTGGGTCAATGAAGCTTCAAAGCTCTGTTGCTCACCTTCAAGCTGTTACTACTCTCACCCAAGATAATGAATCATCTTTCATGAGGAACCTGCCAAAGTCGATAATCTGGTCGGTGATTCTAATATTTGTGATGGGATTTATTGCTGGTGGTTTTATACTTGGAGCTGTTCGCAATGCCATTCTTCTAATTGTGGTCGTGGTCCTCTTTGCCTTGGTTGCCACATTGTTCACATGGAATACTTGCAGGGGACGAAAGGCTATCACAGACTATATTGCACGTTATCCTGATAGTGATCTCAGAACTGCAAAAAATGGCCAGTTTGTGAAGGTCTCAGGGGTATGCCACTTTCGAAATCCTCATGGGTCATGTAGGATCATGATTTGCATGTTCTATGCTGGAATTATGTGGATGTGTTTTCCTGAAATTTCTATCTGGACATTGTTAGTTGGGCCTAACCATTACAGAGTGAAACCTGTTTGCACTCTGATGAGTTGATGGCTGACATTCTTGGAATGTTGTATTAAAACTTTCTATCTGGAAGGTGGTCAGGAAACAATATGGACATGAGATATGTTTGCTCTATTAGCTTTTAAGAGAAATGGCAATACATTTACAGTATATACAAAGGTGGGAGAAAGGAGGGAGAAATTAGGGGTCCTTTATATGAAGCTTTGGAAGCCCATGTTGGTAAAACGGAATTATACTTCAATGAGGGGATGAGAAATGTAGAGACCTAGACATGTCTTAGGGATGATGTGGGTAAATACTAAGCACATAATGACTTTGTGTACATGTCCGTGTGCGAGAGAGAGAGAGAGAGAGAGAGAGAGAGGGAGGGACGGAGGAAGGGAGGGAGGGAGGGAGCACAAATCGAGGCTTTGGTGAATTTGGCATTTTGATGTATGTGGAGAGGGAGGGAGGGAGGGAGTACAAATCAAGGCTTTGGTGAATTTGGCATTTTGATGTATGTGGATTTCAGTCAAGTTTGGAAGCTGTATTCAGTAATTTATGTGTCCATCTCATTATTGAAGGAAGTTCATTTTGTGTCCGTCCCATTTGTTCTCTGTTAAGTAGGGATCCCCTCGATTTCACCTTACAATCATTTGTAATTCTTACAGGTGATCACATGTGGTAATGTGCCCCTTCAGTCATCTTTCCATAGAGTGCCTAGATGTGTCTATACATCTACAAGTTTGTATGAGTATAGAGGTTGGGATTCGAAAGCAGCCAATCCTAAACATCGCCGTTTTACATGGGGACTTAGATCAGCAGAAGTAAGTTTAACATCATTAGTTTGTTTTAATAAGTTAGTCATCATTGTATGTTTTATCGTATTATCATGTTTTAATTTGTTCCCATAATTGATTCATTCCTTCGAATTATAATTCTTGTTGGAAACCTCTTCTTTCTGAATGTATTTCTTGTCACCACTTCATAAAAATATTTAATGCATCACTCCTGGTTTATGGCTTATTCTTTCAATAGAGGTACAAACGATTGATCATCATCTTGATTGGATCTCACACCCTCGACCAAGTTTGGTTCTTTTGAGTTTTATCTCAACAATCTCCGGGCCTATAAAGCAGCATGCTCTCACAGATTTTAAAGGGTTTTGGCATTTCTAAATGCTATTTTTCTTCTTGCTTAACGACAGAGACATGTTGTGGACTTCTACATCTCTGATTTCCAGTCTGGATTGAGAGCTTTGGTCAAAACTGGCTATGGTGCACGGGTTACTCCTTACGTGGATGATTCGATTGTCATTGATGTTAATCCATCAAATAAGGACATGTCTCCTGAGTTTGTCAGGTGGTTGGGGGAGAGGAACCTCTCAAGTGATGACCGTGTGATGCGACTGAAAGAAGGGTAAAGAGCTCCTAAATGTCTATCTCGTAGCCTCATGTAATCTTGATCATGATCATCTGTGTAGGAGAGTGCATATATCTTTGTTTCCCTTCTCTGCTAGCCATAAAGAACACGTATTCAACATGTTAACCGATTTCCTCACCTGTAAATTCTGCTTCGTAATTGTTTTGCCACATGGTTTTACTTGTTGTGCTTCAGCCGTGAGCATAGTCTCCAGTGCTAGTAGGCCTCGTGTCCCAGGCATCTAATTACTCTAGCTTTAGAGCTATCTGGCCAGCATTTGACACTGGACTTTTTCTTTTTATAGTATTCGCATTTGACAGATACGTTATCCGAAAGGATAGCATTTGGTGGCAGTGAATATTTTGGTAAAACTTCCTCAGAACCTTTAATTGATAATATGTATTGGAATATCAAGCAAATAAAGCACATGGGGATTTTTTTATGGAACCCATAAGTGCCGCTTAATGTTGTCTCTTATGCACCCCAGTCATTGCAGTAATTGTCGGGCACACTTAGTCTAAGAGACAGAATAAGATCTGTCCATATTTTTCTTTTGCCAAATAAACAAGCATGTCGCTGGTGTGTCCAGGGATGTCAAGATGAATTTGAAGAGAAATGTGGGTTATCTATGCTAAATTGTGACCTGTATAGTCATTTTGCGTGCTTTTTAGACTTCGTTTTTAATCATCCCAGTAGTTCCAACTACCATGTGGACGTGAACATATGTAATGCTTTATGTTCTCATTAGAACTGATCAGGATCATTAGAACTGATCAGAATACAGTCCTTTACGGAGGGTTACCCTTGTGGTTTGGTCCTTGAGATTTCCCTATTCAAGGGAGTCATCACTCATGCATGTGTATGCTTTACCTGCCACTTAAAGAAAAGCAGTGCATGATGACGTGGAATTTGCTTTTGCTGTTATCGCAGGTACATCAAAGAAGGCAGTACAGTCAGTGTGATGGGTATCGTCCAGAGGAATGAAAACATGCTCATGATCGTGCCTCCCCCTGAGCCATTTACCACTGGATGCCAATGGGTGCGATGTATATTTCCCGCAAGCCTTGATGGCATTGTTCTGAGATGCGAAGACACGTCAAAAATCGATGTAATACCTGTGTAGCACTATGTGTGTGAAAACTCCGTTCCTTCTCTCGACAAATATTTTGTTTGCTCTGTTGATGCTGGCGGTAGTAGCGATGTTTCATAGTTACATGGGGCAGTCAGATTGGGATGATTTTAAGATTGAGAAGTGTTTTTGTTCCCTCGTGTATAGCTTTAAGAAAAATTCTTTCTTTTACCATATTTTTATGAGGCTTTAGCTCTTGTAATAGGGGTGGGCTTTGACGTAGTTGGGGGAATGTTACGTTGTGGAGCAGACTTGTCTTTTTATGTTGCAAATCAAGAGGATTGTTTATTTACTTGGCGTGTTGCATTTCTTGGTTTTGGCCTCGTCAGCGTGCTGCAATTCGGATGTAACATTTTGAACTCCATTTTGTGCTCGCGGGCGATGTAAAGCAATTCAGTTGTCAATCACAAAACCGCAGTTAGACATCATTCTTTGAGTAGAGATGGCATTAGATCATCAAAATTATTATGAAACTCAAAAAATTCGCAACACGATCCTCACTACTTCCGACACAGCCTGTTAAACTGGTATTCCCCCAAAGGGACAGTGCTGAAAGAGTATGATAGCACGCAGTTAAACGTGCGCATAGGTCCATCCTCTCCGAGAGTTTGATCCCGCAAGAGAAACTAAGAACACGACACCAGTTTACCGAAAATCACCGATTGCCAAGAAGCAAGAACAAACTACAGTAGCGCGAGAGTACCTAATTACTCTACTCTCATTGCCTTATTTATACAAACGTATTCAAGTACAGCAAAACTTTAATGATGCAATGATCGGCTCGGTAGCTCTGTCATCCATCACTCACTTCCGATCACCTCTTTGGTGAACGAGGACCTGAAAAATCAAGATTGCGTTGACATCAGCCCTGTCGTCTATTTCTGAAAATATGGCACTTTACCCTTATCGATTAGCTTCCAAAGCGCAGCCTTGGCTTCCTCCAAGGTTTCAACAGCATGCCCTTCATCAAATGATATCCTCTGTATATTAAACTGCAGAAAAAGAACTGTATAAATTTAATTAAAGGACCACCAGCGACATGTAGAGAGCAAAATCAGTTCATATGACACGAGTACCTGTGCACCTTGCCGGACACGAATATCAGTTCCCTTGCTGTCTATTGATATAAGAGCAGCATCGTCTACCTCATCACTTTCAGTCGACAGAAGCTTTTTTAAGGGCTTAGAAAATATTGCATTGAGTTCCTAGAGATGAAGACATGCACCACATTAAGCCCCTGCTTCAACAGAAGTATAATTTTTATCCTCTGATGCAAGTACAACGAGAATAACCAGGGAAATTCAGGAAGGATAAATGAGTATACCCATATACAGCCCTATCTCAACAAATCCTTACTATCTTCTGATTTTTATAAATAAGACGGATAATAAGTTCTACGACAGCAACGATGATGGCAATGATAAATTGCATCAGTTAAATACATGGAAAAGATGGTTCACATATTTTGCAACAACCTTATATTTATTTCATAAAGTTTAACAGTTCAACCTTTAAATTTTGCTCGCCTCCATCAACTGCAATTTTGTCAGGTTCTAAGGACTCGTACTCCTTGACATCGACCCAAGCAACAGTGCCAAAGCCTCCAATGAAGTATATATCACTGATGGCCACAGATAAAGTTAGTTCCCATGCTAAGACATAAAAATAATGATAAGAAGAGTAAGTCACAAAAGGCACGGGAAAAAGAATTGATGTACGATCCCAATGGTAAAGGTGTAACATACTTATTTTCCCTTCAGATTGTCCAGATGCATGTTAAAATAAATCATTACAACGCAAGTGCTATATTTCACACGTCAAAGATTGCATATATTATTAAAGTGTGGATTATAAGACCAAATTGATGTAATATCAAATAAGCAACCAAAGGTTTATTTTTAATGAGATGTTATAAATCTTAACACCAATATGATCTCTCCAGTCACAAAAGTAGAGCTTGCTCCAACATGATATGGGATTGTTATGACCAATAACCATAACACAAATGAAATCATTCTTTAGACCATGAGAGATTAATTTATTTCGTAATCAACATCATCCTTTTACAGGCAGCAGTAAGGTAAATGGTTCCTACTTGGATCAACACTTAGCTTTCTGTGAAAATCTAGAAGCCCTTTTGAAATGGCTAGCCTTGACCAAACCACAAAGAAAAGAAAACAGGAAATGGATAACTTGCTTTTGCAAAGATTATTATCATCAAAGATGACCATATGTGACATAACATCCATGTCTCCACTTTAAAGATAGCATTTACATGATTAAACCAAAGACGCACCTGATATTCTGCATTCTAAAATAGTAGAAATTCCCCCACTGCTGGGAAGGCCCTTGCTGATGTTTAGCAATGTATTGCTTATGCGCCCATTCCTAGCAGCATGCAAGCTCATAAACAAAATTAACTAAACCAAAATATGAATATCATACAGAGAAATTAGTATCGATAAAGGGATCCGCTTTCTTCCCACATAATTTATGCAAATGCTGTGTGTAAACAGATGCATGGTACTGGAAACAAATAGTAGCCGAGTAAAACCACAATATAAGACAAAAAGGAAAATTAGGTCACGAGTCACATAATTCATATCTCTGGTCATTTCTGACTCCCAATAGTTCAATGGGACAAATTATTAAAATCCATAAGACAACATTCTCAAACAAAGCCTTGCATTTGTCAAGCCAAAAATGGTCACCTGCTGTTCTACCGGAAGGGGATAAACATCACCAAAAATGGTCACCCTCGCGTTTGACAAGCTACTCCATCCAGGTATCTGAGGGGACAAAAGGACAGCCAATTAATTAAATCCCCAAAAAGAGAAATTCATAATCAGACCATCAAGAAAAGAATCTTTACTTGCACAACTAGGGTGCATTTTGGGTCTGCCAATAAGTTCCTTGTGTGGATTGCCAAGGGTGAAAATGAAAATATGGGATCTACAACACCAAAGAAGGCAATATCTATTACAAATAATGATAGAAAAAAGACAATGATAAAAATCATAACTGAGACAAAATATTCAAGTCTACTATGTTAAGCTCAAGTTACCAGGGAAATGTTGATGTGGCAAAGGAAGTTTTCAAAATTAATAAACGTAGTCTAAATTAATGGATAGACCAAATGCAAAATATACTTTAAACTCTTTTACTGAAAGTCATTGACCTGGTCCTCATCATTGAAACAGGAGGCTGGTCTCCATCAGATAATCAATCATAGTGTTAAGACTCAAGTAAGGTGCACAATTCAGAGAGTTCACCACATATCACTAGCATTTCAAACTACGCCTACGTCTCCAACTGAAACTACGAAGACTAGGGACTTACGGCCCATGGGATCAGGTGCAAAATCCACCAGTGAACCAAATGGGTATCCTTCCCGTCGATGATGCATCCGAGACATTACGGTGCACAAATGAGCAAATCGGGCCTGGAATCACACATGTCAGCTTGAGCATAGAAGAATCTACAGAATAACACAAATGGGAGGGAAACAAAAGCCAAAAGCGAGGTTTTTCCATCGATATGTGCTCATTGAAGACTGACAGAAATGAGCAAGAATAAAAAATTACCTGCTCCATCAGATTGCGAACTGCCAAGGCTGGCCGAGGTAAACCATGAGCCGAGGTTGCACTTTGGACCCCACCAGATATTGGTGTTCTGAAAAGCCCAGCCCTCGTGCCACTTCCATATGGGACTGAAAGAGGCATCTCATCCTCCAATGTTTTATCCACATTCATTGCACTGTGTTGGTTCAGCCCCACATCACCCTTGAGACAAGAAAATGTATAATAGCTAGGTTGACGAAGAAATACAAAATAAACTGCACTAAAACAGGAGTTTCCATGCGTCACAAGGCAGAAATTAGCCCAACAAGCCAAGGACAATGAGCTGGGGAAAATTAACTCAAACTACTATCATTTCTCATCAAAGGCAAAATATCCGAGTAGCATTCCATATCTGAGAAGTAAAATGATAGCAAACATTACAGGAGGAAAATATTTACACGGAGTTAAGATACAAAGCTTTTCTTACACGCAGTAGTCTCCAAAGCGCCCACGGACGAGTACATTAAGTGATCAATATGCCAATTCAGCTCAAATAACACTTTCTCCAACAATGACTGGTGTATTAGTTCTAGTATCCAGCTAAATGAAACACTACACCAACTATCTAAACATCCAAGAGTCCGACTCCAGGCTTTGTTCTCCTTTTACCCAACAACCAGAGAACAATCATCCCGAACTACAAATTTATGAGACCTGATATGTTCAGCAAAGTCTGATCCAAAAACCAACTTATCTCAACAAGTTCAGATCAAAAGCTACAGCCCCACCCACCATGACAAAGGGCAAGAATGGCTTCCACGTGCAAAATGGAAATGAAAACAGAGAATATTACCAACCTAGGGCAAGAGGAAGCTTCTTCAGAGTTCAGGCTGTTTAGTTAAAACAATAATTCTCTGGGACACTTTGACTCTACCTTGGACCACGAATGTCATAATATGTGACAGCATATAACAAAAGCACTTTAACCATTCCCAATGGGTAACTAGAGACTCTCCATACATCATTTGTACTTATTGTCCTTAAAGAAACATCTCAATTGTTGATTCCATTAATCCAGAACTTGTCTTATCCCTAATCTGCATGGTGCGGTCAGTATTTCCAGAACCTAGGCTGTTGAGCGGGCAGATAGGCAACATATTCTTCCTCCCACAAAAATCATGGGCAGGCCAGAAAGTCTTTAGCTTGTTTGTCAATGGTACTACATAGATGCTCGGAAAATGACTTCCTAACATCAAACTCATTTCTTTACAATTAGATACCTCCATATGTTCAGTCTGGATCGAAGATTTCCTCCTGCAAGCCAACTTGCAAAAAAAAAAAAAAAAAAACGCACAAGAGTTGCGGGTATTTTTTACGATTATGTTACAGCATACTAGTCACACCAATTCCCTCTTTAGCTTTGAACACACCACATTTGCAATTCTCTCCCGAAATTTCTGCCACCCATCTCTCAAGCAAGCCAAAACAAGCATGACCCCATCAAGGCAACACGAGCCACGCACAGAATCGTCATCAAAACCACGGTAATAAAAGAGAAAAGAACTCAAGAACTTGCCGAGACACTGAAGCAATACCTGCGAAGGAGAGACAGCATCCCCGGGCATCAAATCGATCCCGTTATCCGACGGCCTGTCCTCCGCGCCCTCGCCGAACCCCGGGGACGCCAAGGCGCAAGCCCTGAGCCCGCCAAAGTGGCAACTTTCGGCCATCCGGAGACACCCAATTCCCTGGTGGGGCAGCGGCCTGATAGAACAAACGGGGCTGCCCAGAACCGGGCGCGCCTCGGGGACTCGGGACGCGAAGACCGCGCTCGAAAAGGCCTCCATGGATCAAGAAAGCACGCGGCGAAAAGGGGACGAAAGCACCGCACGGACGAGCGCTTCTTGAGGAAAAAGCTGAGAACTTTGAAGTCGAGAAAAGGGGACGACGCTTGTGCAGTGTGCTGTTTGCGGTGTGCTGCGGTGGGGTTTAAGAGGGGCGTTGTGCTGTGTTCCTCTTGTTACTGAGGTTGCACGGTGACGACATCATACTCCAGCTCCGAAAGAAGCAGGTTTATTACCATTGGGTTTGACTAGGATTTCGATTTGCCCAAAAAGGAAAATTGGGTTTTTGGAGTAGGTCATGATTTACTAGATTAGTGTTGGAAGGGTTGGTTAGTTGATGACACGACATTAGAAGTGTTGGATGGACTCCATTTAGGGAGAAAGATCGCCATTTTACGGAAAAATAAAGTGGTGACATAGATACTTATTAAGTCAATTGAAACGTTCATAGAGATATATATGTATATCTTGTGTAAAGAGCAAGAGATAGGGACATTTAACTGGAATTTACTTATTGTCTTATTGGTATTTGTCGATATGCAATAAGTAAGAATTTTGCATAGTTATTGTCTGAATTCTAAATAGGGTTAAATTAATTCCCTTATTACTAAGTTGACTACACCACGCCAATTAGATAGCGTCGATCTAACATCGAGAATTGAGGTTAAGCTTTTTGGCTGTTGATTTTTTTAACTCGGTCAATTGAGCTATTAGATTATTCCATCTCAAATACTACAACATCTAATTAATGCCACCCAATTTATATTTTTACTTGAATTTCCCAATTTTTACACCCTCAAATCTAGATAAAATATAGCCTTTGTCGATCATTATTATTTATTTCATTACTGATTCGCCACGACATCATTTTGTTAGGATGATGTATCGATTTATCAAGAAGATGAAGAGAGAAGAGAGAAAGCAATTTCATTAATCTTCAACGGTCATTTGCGATTTGGCCACTCACTTTCATCTTTGTAAAGGTTAGGTTTTGGTTCAAAGCGCGAGTGCTTTCAGATATTATCAAGGTGTTTTAGGATTGGGATCACGCAAATGCTATGCACGACACGCGTCGCCCATCCGGTGGTCCCCGTGTAAATGCTCCGTCTTACACCGTGAGCGAGGGAGTCTAATGGCAATCTTTCTTCTTAGGTTTTTGGAAAGATGAGTAAGCGGGGCAAATACCCAATGCCATCCCTGAATTAGATCTCCACTCGGCACGGGGCGTGGAAAAGACAAAGAAAAGCTTAAACAATGAATGGGCCTCAAGCCAACAAAATACTTAAATTGGATCCAACTCTTGTAGTTGGACTCGACCAACCCAGTTGCTTCTCTCTTTTTTTTTCGCTTTCTTTTTTGGTCGAGTTCTGGTATCATGCTTCCAAGCACTCATTAATTACATTTAATGAAAAAGCATCTCCATTTCGAGCATAGCCAAAAAATTTCACGCGAATGTGTAGCTGAGTGCTGAGTGCTTCCGAAGAAACGCGAAGAGATTTTTATTGGCGAACGTGACAAGTGACGTTAACGAACCCACGGGAGCCCGACATCCTTAAAAGAAATGTCCGAAGTACGAAGCCGGTGGACCACGTCATCGCAGAATCTCAAAACCACCCAAAACCATCTCTCTCTCTCTCTCTCTCTCTCTCCCCGTCCCTCTCTTTGTGCAGTGAATAGTTTACCAAAGAAGCTTTAAGCTGCGTCCACAACCACAAGATCGCTCCCCTCCCCTCCACCACCACCGCTCACCAACTCGCGTCAATGCCGCATCGCTTTCGAACGATCTCCCCCTCCCCTTCTCTCTCGTTTCAGCCCCGCCCCTCCCGTCCCTCTCTCCTCTTTCCTCTCTTCCTTAAATAATTCATCTGCTCTCTGCTTGCCGCCTTGCTGCTGCTGCGGCAGCGCAAGAAAGAATCTGGCATGATAGCTTCTCGTTCACGCAAATCATTAGAGCCAACAACTTCGGTTGGTGGATCATCCTCCTCATCATGTCCTCTCCCCACCCACTTGTCCCGCACGCACTGGCCCTCCATCCTCCATCCTCCATCCTCATGCCCTTCCTGCCCTTCTCTTTCCGCAGGCTCCAGATCATTGGTCGGGCCGAGATCATCTCGAGCGTGCGATCCAAAGACACGGTCGGTTCGAGCTAAAAAGAGGGGGTGACGTGACCACATCGAATTGCAGCATATCACTGGCCATTCGGATTTACATCATCGTTAAAAAAAGAAGAAGAGATCGGGATCGATGCGAGATAAGAGTCGCCACCGACCGTGACGAAAACCGAAAGGCGGGGGTCCCTTTCCACAGGAGTTAAGATAGATAAAAACGGACCCACCCCACCTCACGTTTCCACGGCTCACATATGATCCCATCAAAGAAGCTATATTACATTGCACTTCGTTTCGGAACCCCAGGGACAAAGACATATCCACACATATCAAAGCGCATTCATTTGATTCGACAAATGTACACGAACATCAAGCAATATACAACATACTGTAATAAGAGCCACGCGACCAGACATCGGGCCTGTCATCAAAAGGGAGACTGTAAAATTCCTTGTCCTTTTCTTTTCTTTTCCGGTCAGTGAGCAAAGAAAGAAGAAACAATAACTATGACAACCTCAAAACTTGGGTCGGTTTGGGAAATGGGGATTGGATCTACTGCTACTACCACCACCTAAGCTATACGGAGAACCTAACCTCGGACGTACAGATGAGAGCGGAACATACGGCATTGCGAGGCGAGGCGAGGCGAGGCGAGGGGCACCGGGCTCAGGCCGTGCACTCGGCCCAGCCTTCTTCCAGACGCTCTTCCCGCCGCGCCTTCTCGCCCCGAGCCCTGCGGACCAGCCTCGCCTCGCCCGCCAGGATCAGCTTCGCCGGCACCCCCGACGCCCCCTCCACCCTCTTCAGGTTCTGCCACGTGGACATCCCCCTGCCCTTGCACGACCTCATCGCCACCCAGAAGGACGCCGCCATGGCGACTCGAAGCGGCAGGGCCGTCGGCGTCCCCGCGATCACGCGCAGGGCGCGAGAAGCGACGGCGACCGCCTCGGCGCCGCTCAGCCCCAATTTCTTGCACCAGATCGCGAAAACGCCCTCCGCCTTGGCATCTACCCGCGTCGTCTCTCGGAATCTCGCGGTTCCAGCTCTCCGATCGCCCCTTCCCCCGCTCCTCTTCCCTGAGCTGACCTCACCGGAGAATGCGGCCGCGCCGCCGAACCTCGCCGGGGAATCGGAACCCTCGCCGGACGCGTCCGTCAGGGAGCTCGATACGCAGGTCTTCTGGAGCTTCCGGCCCCCGCTCGAGCATCTGCCCTCCTTCTTCGGAGCCACGGCCGAAGACTCGGTGCTGGATACACAAGCCGAGGACGACGAAGAAGCGGAGAGAGGGCCGGCGTCCACGGAGGGGCGATCTGAGCAGGAGAGGCAGAGAGCGGGGCGGCGGGGCCCGACGCCGGCGCCGGAGAAGCGGTGGCCGGAGAGGGAGCCGCAGCCGGAGCAAAGGGGGATGCGGACGTGGCGGGCGACGAGGAAGTTGGCCTGGTGCACCCGGGCGTCGCAGCCGCAGCAGAGGAAGGCGGAGTCGGAGGGGCAGTGGACGGAGGCGTCCTCCTTGCAGAGCTCGCAGGGAGTCGGTTTCATCGTCGGACCGCCGCTCGGGGACCTGAACAGACCGAAGCTCGAGCTTCCCGCCGTCGCCTTCTTCTTCTTCTTCTTCTTCTTCTTCTTCTTCTTCTTCTTCCTCCAGAAGCTGTGCGCGCAGAAGAGATAGAGAGAGAGAGAGAAAGGAGGAATGGGGTTTTAGAAGAGAGAAGGAAGGGAGACCAAGAGATTATATGGTGGCTGAGGGGGCGCAATGGCATGAGAGAAAGAGATTTAGAGAGAGAAAGAACAAGAAAAAGGTGGGCCGACGGATGCGGTGGCAGGAGGACAGGATCGTAAATTCGTAAATAACCCATTAAATAAATCACCCGGGCGGTCCGTGAGAAATAGCATATTACCCGGCGAAATTCCGCTTCTTTCTTCTTCTTTTTTTATGTGCGCTCCGCGAAAGATTCCAATTTTCTTTTAAATTTCGAACGTGCGTAGGAAATCATCCCTCAAAGAAAATGTAGATTTATTTTGAATTTTTTGCGTGGTTCTATTCGATGCGTGGTAGATAAAATAGTGTCTGCTGGATATATTTTTTGCTTTTTCTCGGTATTCGGTAGAGGGGCAAAAAAGTCAGCGCTGCCTCCCTGGTGGACTAGAATAAAAACAAGCCATCTTCCAGTTCGTCCACATAAACCTAGTTTCCCACGAAGACTTTTCGACTTTTTGCAATCTAGTCCCTCCCTCGCCCCCAAATTGAACGGCTGCCCCGGCCAATTTTCTCGAGAATTAGTACGAGCGAATTAATGTTTAATAAGTGCATTATGAATGGCGGGCGGACAAGCGCATTCTCGTGATGAGAACAAGTGCCGTGTAATAAATTTTTTTTATGGATGTTTTGTCCCTACAAATGAAAGCTCATCATTTGATGTGACGATATAAAAATAATGAGAAAACTTTTTCGACCTCCGATCTAAAAAAAAAAAAAGAAGGAAAAAACTCCTTTGAAGTCTTCGAACGGAACTTCTCAAATGATTGGCTATTTGTCGAGGACGGTTGCTTTGAACTTGTAGTTTTCACGTTTTATTTTCCAGCATTGAAGTTGTGATTTTTAATATCATTGAATGCATTTAATTAAAGGTATCATACAAGCGTTAGCATCTAAAATAATTCAAAATGGTTAGAAATATTCTCATTTATTTATGAAGTTGAAATGACTTTTCTGCATTCAGGTGGAAAAGGTCAAGAGATGTTTCCAAAGACCCCTGAGCTCTTTTTTTCTTTTCAATTTCTAACTTCAGATTTTTGTCATTAGAGAGTACTATCCCAAGTAATGTAATGACGGTAAGCTTAGACATTAGCCCATATCCGGCACTCGTGGACAGATTGGTGACATGAAAAAGAGAGTTCCCAATCCTGGACGCGATCTCGAACGGGCATAAATCCTCTAGAGCACGTCAGGGGCCATCGCGCAAAATCCCAAGAGTCAAGGGACGAATCTGCAAAGCGGAAGGGCGAAAGGGACTCTCTCTCATGGGAAGTGACGTGGACGTGATCATATTCAAATATATACATGTGGTCGGGACTGGCGAAAATATCTCCTTCCTCAATGCCGAGGCGGTGGGGCCGCGCAGTCCCACGGCCACAATCCGACCGTCCCAGGCCCAACCAAAGTTTGCCGTTCTCTCCCCCTTCGACGACAAGACACAGCCCGGGATCCTCCCTCTACCAAGAGTTTAAAGAGACCCCCCAGCGACCGCCACGTGTCGCGGCTTGACGGCCCCTCCTCCTCCTCCCTCTGTCCTCGCCATTCGAATTCTCGTCCGGCCGGAAAAAGAAAAAGAAAAAAATTAATACGTCACGAGGAATATTAAGGGGAGCTCATCGATTTCGTGTTTCCGATAGTGCCCCCCCCCCGCGGTTCTAGAACGGGAGACGCGGCGCGGTTCAGTTGGTCCATCTCGGTTCTTATCTTTTACTCTCTCTCTCTTTTAATAATATGTTCGTTTGGCGACACTGGATAATCTAACAAATAATCTTCGAAAGTAATCTCTTGTTCTATTTAACACGATAAGTAGATGAAATTTTTTTCATTATCCAAAATAATTCTTCTCAAAAAAATTTCTTGGACGATAAAGATATTTTTTGTTTATTTGTTTTCGTGAACAATACAAGTAATCGTTTTTTATGAACGCATTTTTTCAAGCCATTCGTCTTTCACGAAACAAAATAACTTTAGATTTGAATTTTGGAACTCACGCATTTTGATTTGTCTAAATCAAAATTCTCGAAACTTGATTATAGGTTTCAATTGCTAGGTAGAGCAACGTGGATTAATTTGTTCCACAATTTCTTAAAATTCGAATTATGTTTGAAAATCTAGGCAAGAAAACAAAGGAATTTTTGCTTTTTTATTTTTCGGGTGACACCCAACAGCCTCTTGCCCTAATAGTTAACTAATCACCCACTGCCATGAGACAGATCTATTTGTAATTCAAAGAAATCGGTTAGGTTGTTCGGCTTCATTGAAAAAAAAATCCCATTATTAATGAACCTTGATTGGGTGAATATATTATGAACACTGTAACGTAAAAACATCTAGCTGTCTCATAATATGTAGCAAGCGAGAACCAACTCGAAATTTCATATAATTCGAAGTGCGATAACCCCACTTATCACCACATTGCTCCACTAAACTCCAGAATAGTGCCATCCCCAACAAGATGAGGACGACGATGAAGGGGTTGGGGGAGTGTCGAAATGGAAATAATCTCATCTTGGGTGGGGATTTTGCTAAGAAATCAAAAAGAGAAAAAAAAAAGAGAAAGAAAGAAAGAAAGAGGGCAAAGACACTTCTCGTACGCATCTTCACTTCCCTTTTTTCAAAATCCACTGGCCGAGACCGCCCCTCCATCATCACACGTTCGGTCGAGCTTCGATTGCTTTCGAATCCAAAGGCCCGCCGCGGCGGCCTTCTCTTTTTGTGTGGCTGCAGTTCGCTCGTCCGAGGGGGGTGGGGCCCGGTTCAACAGTAAACGGCGTCGCGGCAGATTCCAGCCAAGTCGCATCGCGACTGGTGGTGATTAAAGCGGTTAGGTAAAAAAAAAAATATCTCTCATTCTTTTCCTTTTTTATTTCTCAAATATCTAAGCAATCCTGATAACGTGTCGGACAATGATAAGCAATCCGACGTGTCGAAATTTGAGGATAGTAATTCACGAGCTAGGAGTCGGAGACACGTGTCCTTTTCTTTTTTGCGTGGAGGTTTTCGTAATACTACGGGCTAAGTTTGATGGGCCTAAAACCAGGCAAATCCATCGAGCCGTAGGAACCTAACGTCTTTCTATCATGTAATTATACGAGTGCGCATCAGAGATTGACGTGACTTTTTTTCTTATCGAGTATTTACGTGGATACAGCCACTTTTAAAAACGTTAAAAGTTTGGCATATCCTTATCGGGCGAGCCTAAATTCTTTTATCATCATTGATCATTACACATCACGCGTGAAAAAATTTCTTTTCAAACTCTCTTTTCTCTTTTCCTTTTTCTTTTTTTGACTTTAGGCCGAAGAGGTTTCTGGACCCTTGTTTCACCTAGACTAGGTGAGGATCACCGACCTAAGTTTAGAACAAAAAAGAAAAGAGAAAAAAATTAATAAAAACCACCCGCAGAAATTCCATTGAATGAATAACCCATTGATCATTCTCCAAAGGTGAGGGTTCAAACCAATTGAGGCATTTAGAGTCTTAAGTGTGCATTTGGGGTGGTGGGTCGTTATTCATTAGCGTCGTCCCTGGGAGTTTCTTCATGGTATCGCTACATCAGACGGGGTTCCTTTAGTCATAAAAACAAATTTTAATTAATAAAAAGTTCAAAGATATATTAAAATGGGTGAGGGCTAATGCCCTCACTTGTGGCTGCTATGCCCTCTCCTAGACTAGGTGAGGACTGTCAGCCCTAGCATGTGGTCAGTGAGGGTCGTTGGATGACCTTGCCAGCTTAAGGTTAGAAAGAAAAGAAAAAGGAAAAACATGATAAAAGTTTGAAAAAAAATATTATTAAAAATTATCAATGTTCGTCATGCATGTGGAATCAGAGAGTATTCACGTCAACGATTTTCGTTAAAAATAGATCAAATTGATTTAATATGCAAAATGTGAAGGTAATTAGAATTTAATTAACAAAGTTGAAAGGTTAAGATTGATTAGGTAAATTATGATAAGTTTATGACTTTTTTTAACAAATTTTCCATCGGAATTCTTAGGCACGCATTTTAATAGATAGTGTACAGAGGCCTAAGTCCATGTCATGCTCTTATCAATTCCTACGAACAGGATAACTAATTAAAAGGATTCGGAGCAAGAAAAACTTGGTTAAAACAGTATATATTCAAATGTCTAATTAGACAAATTAAAGATTCTAATAGGCAATAGGAACTCCGACTGAATTGATTTAGTCAATTTGGTCCAGTTTTGGGTTCTAAGGGGCAACCAATTGATTTTTATTTTATTATTATTTTTTTAAAGTGTCTCGTGCACACCTTCTCTCCTCATTCGGATTTTCCTTTTTGCCCCATGATGCTCATGCTTACTCTTCTCTTTCGGTCTTTTCATTTCTCTAGGTCTTATTCTCCTCTCATAGAGTTCAAGGCATTCTCTCATTTAAACTCTGACTAGTTCCACTAGATAGATCGACGACTGGAGGTCCACTTTGGTTCGATTCGGTTCCAATCTCTACGAACTAGATCAAGAATCGATTACCCCTATTATGCACATGGTTACGGACAAGAAGTGTAGTTTTACTTTCTTCGTTTTTTTTTTTTTTTTGCGAAAAATATATGATTTGGAAAATATTTTATGAGAAATAATTGCTTATATTACTTGAAATAATTAGTTTTCATTATTGATAACAATTTATATCTAACCATTTTTGCGATTCGTTCATTTCGATAAACGATGCAACAAACGCACCCTTAATTACAACATTGTCAACCAAATCACTTCCACTCAAGCTCCGTTGGTTTTGCAAAAACATTTCCGAAAAAGCATTTTCATCATTTTTCGACATTTTGATTGCTTAGAAAAATGAGTAAACGGAAAGCCTATGCTTAAATTCAAAAAAATGATATTCTCTCCGTCTGCTTCACAGAGAATGAACGATTTAGAAATTATATCACTTGAAATAATTAATCAAAAAAAAATATTTTCATTATTAAAATAATTTATGTCAAAATATTTTTGTTGTCTATAAAAATATTTTTCATTCATTTGTTTTTGTAAACGATACAAACGATCATTTAAAAAAAAAAAACTTTCTAAATTAATAATTTTCCGCAAAAAAGGAATACAACATCACAAATTATTTTACAAAATATGATTAGCTATTGGCATTTTGGCTAGTAATTCTTCATCCTGACAAGGAACGCAATCCTTGTTCTTGGACCCTTGATGACGGACCCAGGTCTAAAGGTCAGGGCCTTGTCCACCAAGGTCCACTAAGACTAAGCCTAGGTTTAAAGAGGCCGAGCTTGGGACTTTGGTGCTTGTGTTGTTGCCCGAAAGCCGAGGATCCAAGCGTAAGATCCTAGTGCCCATGCCCGGTTGCCTGTGTGCAAGTTGGTAGCACCCCGAATATTGTATGTTTATCTAGAAAAATCAAATCACATTTTCTTTATCAAACAACGGAAAATATTTCCATTTCATTTTCGTATTTTAGGCGAAACAAAGGATAATATTGTTATTTTCCTAGAAAATGGCTTATTTGAAATGATTTTTTATGAATTAATATTTTTTGCAAAACAAACGGAACTTATGTCGAGCTTGTTTCCTGAAAAGTAAGTAATTCAAAACATACTTTCATAAAAATAATTGTTTGCGCCACCTACAATAATAAGTGAACGAAATATATTTTAATATTTTACGACAATGTTTAGATATAAAAAGTTATCGGTAATAAAAATATTTTTTCTCAAGTAATTATTTTAAGCGATATAAATAATTAATTTAAAAAATTATTTATTTTGCGAAACAAATGTGCCATAAGTCCGACTTATGTTACATACGAGACATATGTTAAGCTAGAGAAAGTTCTTTGCCATTTTTTTTCAGATTATCAGCAAAATGAGGGAACTGAGAATCTCATACTTGAATTTAGGAGCTGATCCTAAGTAATGAGATTTCTCGATACGAACAACCGACTCAAAACTTTTTATATCAAAGCCTTATCGACTCCAGCGGGCATTTCAGTTCCAACAGAAGTGGGCATCGAGACGGGTGAACTTGAATTAGAAAAATTCATGCATGTTCACGCGTATGGACTAAGACAAGTCACGAGTTCCAAAACTAGGTTGCTCTAGTTCAAGGGCCAAAAGGAATTGATTGGTAAGCAAATTTGTCATAGACTTTCCAGTGTTTTTGAAGTAAGTTGAAATGCATAGGAAGAGTTAAGTCAAGATAATTGGCAACTTGTTCTCTAAGTTTTTAGGAATCTGGATGGAAATAAAAGTGTTGTAGCAAGTTGCGGCCGCGGAAAACACTATGGGCATCTTTTCCCATAAACTTTGCATTTTGGCAAGGGAACCTACGCCGGTACTCGGGCTCTTCGCAGTGAATCCAGCCCCCTAAGTCTAAAGAGCCCGGTCTTGGAACCGTAGTGCCCATGCTCAAGCCCGAGACTCGTTTGTGCTTGATTCTTAGATTGCCCATGCGCAGTTCCCCATCGCGCTTTCGAATAATGTATATTTATTTAAGAAAATCAAATTAGATTTTCTTAACCAAAAATAATGAAAAATATTGTTATTTTCCTTAACAAATATTTTGGTGTTTAAACCAGACATAAAAAAAAATTTGTTATTTTCCTTAAAAGATATTTTTACAAAACGTCACATTTTATGTTAAAAAAAAGGAGTTTAATAGTGCGTTTGTTTCATAAAAAATAAATAATTTGAAAAATAATTTTCACAAAAATGATTGTTAGTACCGCTTATAGAAATAAGTGAACGAAATATATATTAATTTCTTTACCAATATATATATATATATATATATATTAATCGTTTACGATAATATTTAGACATAAATCATTACGGATAATGAAAATAATTTTTCTTAAGTAATTATTTCAGGCGATATAAACAATTATTTTTAAGAAATGTTTTTCAAAATCATTAATTTTTGACGAAACAAATGTGTTTTATATTTGAGACACGAGTGGGAGCTAGAGAAAGTTCTTTGCCACATCAGATAATCCGCAAGTAATTGAATTAAGAATCTCACACTTGAATTTAGATCTGATCTTGAGTAATGAGTTTTCTTGTCAGGAACACTGGACTCAAAACTTTTTATATCAAAGCCCTCGTCAACTAGAATAGGCATTTTAGTTCCAACAAAAGCGAATCTCAAGCCCGGTGAACTTGAATTAGAAAAATTGGTGCATGTTCGCATGATTGGACCACAGATAAGTGATTGATTAGCAATTTTGTCCTAAAACTTGCCAACATTTTGAAGTAAAAGTGGAAATGCAAAGGAGGATTCAAGCTTATCAAGATTATTGGCAACTTCTTCTCTAAGTTCTTTAGGAATTTGCACGGAAATAAATGCGTAGTAGCGGCAGCGGACACGGAGGACGTTATGGGCATCTTTTCCCGACTAGACCCGATACGACGAGTCGTAAAGGTCCCGACGCTTCCTCGACGGCCGTGAGCACCGCGCGGTGGCCGCCTCCCCATGGACGCGCCCTTCGCCGCCAGGCGCCCCCCGCCGCCGTCTTGCGGCGCCGCCGCTTCGGAGCCCAGCTGCGCTTCCTCTCAGCCCGCCGGCGCCGTGTTCAGGCTCCTCTGCCCCGCGCCGAAGGCCGGCGGCGTCGTTTCGGGCTCGCGCGACCTCGCCGGCGCGAAAGTTCGCGTCCTCGACGAGCCTCCTCCGGCTTCCTCGCGCGACGATCGGGTGATTCTCATATCCTCCGCCGAATGCGCCACCGCCAGCTCGAGCCTAACCGAGCCCGAAGACAGGAACAATCCGGCTCCGGATTCGGAATCGAGCGGCGGTATCGGCGCGAGCTCGAATGTGGGAAGGCGCGAGGAGCTGTCCCCAGCGCAGCGAGCTTTAGTTAGGGTTTTTGAGAAGATAGTTTCGGTGGAGCGAAATAGGGTGGATGACGGCGCATCGAGTGATCCGAGCCGCAGTTCGAGCCCTCACGAGAGCGGAAGTGGCAGGGGTTACGTGGTGTGTAGGATGTTGGCGCGGAGTGATCAGGTGGACCGTCAAGTTTTAGAGAGAATCGAGAGCATTAGGCATGAGAGTGGGGCTTCCGTCACCGTATTGCCCTTGGATCATCAGTCCTTTGCCTCTTCCAGAGACGAATTGATAGAGGTGCTGCTTGTTTCTGTTCTGGCCACTTGTATGATTGCATTTGCACTTTGATTGTGCTGCTTGCAAATTCCTAGAGCTCCTTATACTCATATATTATCTAAATTTGATGAACCCTTTGTTGTTGTAAGTCGAATGTCGTGGACATTTGGGTGATAATGAATTTGCGTTCTAACACATTTGGTAGGTTTTAATATTGATCGGGTGCAGATGAGGAGCAAAGAAAAAGGTGCCTGATTTTGCTCTTACTATGTAGTTTCATAGAGCTCCTTATGCTCACATAACATCTAACCCTTTGCTATTATAAGCCGAATGTCGTGGACATTTGGGTGATAATGAATTTGCATTCTAAAACATTTGGTTGATTTTAATATTGATGGGGTGTGGATGACAAGTAAAGAAAAAGGTGCTCGATTTTGTTCTTACTATGTAGTTTAATAGAGCTCCTTATGCTTGCATACCATCTCAATATGCCGAACCCTTTGCTGTTGTTGAAAGTCGAATGTCGCACACATTTGGGTGATAATGAATTTGCATGCTAGCACATTTGGTAGGTTTAAGTATTGATGGGGTGTGAATGAGGGGTATAAAAAAAGGTGCTCGATTTTGCTCTTACTATATAGTTGTGACTGGAAACGTGCCTGAGGGTTAGGGATCGATTTTTTGGAAGCGAAAACAAACATCATTTTATTAGTTTACTATTGTTAAACTAGTCAATTTTGTTGGCTACTGTAGCTTTGTGAAAATCAAATGAGTTGGGCCTAATTAGGATTCTGAATTTCAACCCCTTGGTAGTTGATAAACTGGCAGTTTTGTTGCTTATATTTGTATTTGCATAATGTGCAGAAAGGCAGTTGAGAAAGAAGTGTCTCAGGTTTTGATTTTGTTACTCTATGATTGGAAATATGGGCAATGCTGGACAAGCATTGGTAATTAACCTTTTCTTCTGTGTGGAGATAATGACAAGGTTCTGTTAGCAACAGAAGATGAAAATGAGCACAAGTTTAATCTTCTTCCGACATATCAGCTGTAAAGTTAGGAGCTTTAAATAAAGCACTGGAAATATGTGAATGTCGCTTGGAAGTAATGGGAATGGTCACTTAATCTTGCATTTCTTGTTGGCCAATAATGAAACTTCATTTTTTCCTGTTTTTATCTCTCAAGTTAGTGAGTGCTTCCATGTGTTTTCTCCCCTTACTGGTCACAAAATTAACTACTTTGAAAGATCTTGCACTGGCAATGATACACATAATATTTTACAGCTAGAGAAAATAATGAGAGAAGAAATGCCAACAAAGATGAACATTAGAATGAAAATTGGAGCATTCCACATTGAAGCATTTTGGTAAGTTTGTTGAAGGAATCACGGCAAATTAAGTATGTCATGATAAAAATTGAGTATTAAGTTGTGTGACCCTTAATATGGTATACCACGTTAACGGCTTTAGTCTGGGATGTGGCAGTAGATTCTATCAATACAGTACAAGTAAATAGGCCTTTTCCTCTTATTGTATGCAGCTGAGATGCAACCGACTCTTGTCTGCTCTCTGTATAATTTGTGGCTTCTCATTAAATGGTCGTTATATGGTAATTACTGTATGCATGTGTCTTAATTATGATAATCCGATACAGATTACAGGAAAATTCCCAGCCGTGAAGAAAGCACTCCTATCTGTTTCAAGTTGTCTTCAGGAAAACCCTAGGGCTGATTCAGCCAAGTCAAGTGCCACAGCCGCTAAAGCTTCCGGAGGTTTTCCTTCTTCAACATCTTCTCATATGGATCCTTTTCCTAAAGAGGGCCATCCATCTGGACGGCATGCCGCCGATCATCTATCCATGGGTTACCCTCCTTATTCTGGGCCTGAGGTCATCGGAGCCAACCGTAGGATGGTGGTGGAAGAGGAAGTCATATTTAAGCTGCTATGCCAGCGAGAAAAAGTTGGCAGTGTGATAGGTAAAGGTGGCTCTGTAGTTCGTGCCATGCAAAATGAGACTGGTGCATTTATCAAAGTTGCTGATGGTTCACCAGATTCAGATGAGAAAGTCATTATAATTTCCGCACGAGAGGCATGTTCATTCTATTCTATAGTTGAAATTTATTTGCTGTATTTTCCTTGCGAGCCCTCTTTCTTAGATTTAAAAAAAAAAAAAATAATTTGTTAGATGTTCTACAGCAACAACTATCACACCTTATTCAACTTAGTGGAGTCTGCAGATCCTTAGATGTTTTATGATCTAAAATATTTTTCTCATGAATGTTCTTGAATGAGTGTGCATCTATAGCATATCTTCCTTATGAGAAACATCTGCGGTGATTTAAGGAATGAAGGATATATGGGCAAATAATTGGGTGACTCTTGTGGAGCTGTGGTTTTTGAGAACTAAATAACATGGTCAAAGTTATTAACTGATTGTTTTATTCTGGGTGGGTGAAACTATAATGGTAACTGGTGAGGACTTGATCTGGTATGCCAGTGTAAAACCTGCAATTGCGGGCAGTCCTAGATTTGAACTCTTTTTCTGCAACATTCTTGCATCTCTCTGGATTTTAGAGAGTAAGGATTGTGACCATGTCTGCTGCATCTATTTTATTACAAGTTTGTCAAAAACTTACCTCTTCTTTCTCACCCTTCATTGCAGAACTCAGAGCAAATACGCTCTGCTGCACAGGACGCTGTCATGCGCGTGCATCACAGAATTACAGAGATTGGATTTGAACCTGGAGTTGCAGTTATTGCTAGGCTTCTTGTGCCTTCACAGCAGATAGGTTTCTTGGTAGGTAAAGGAGGTTTCTTTATCAATGAATTGAAGAGGGCTACTGGTGCTGGTATACGAGTTTTTGTGAAAGAACATTCTCCAAAGTTTGATTCGCACTATCATGAGGTTGTGCAGGTAATGTGTGATTCTTGACTTCACCAGTCTGCTGGTCTCGTTTGCCCTTTATCACAAAAATGTTAAAGTGTCGTGCTCTTGAATCTAATCCATAGTGTAAATCTGCCTGATTTTGCTAGGTAAGATCCGCAACTTTTCCATCCATTGGTTGATATTCTGGAGGAGTTGTTCATAGTTATCGAATTAATGCAGCTTATGATGTTGAAAGCTGGGTGGTTTTTGGCAGGTCGTGGGAAACTTGCATTCTGTACAAGATGCTCTGTTTCATATAACTGGCAGAATTCGTGAGACCATATTCCCAATGAAATCCCCGCGTTCAAATTTTGCTGCCCCACCACACTTGCCTCCCTTCAATGAAATGCCACCCCCATTTTCCAGGCCGAGGCATAACCCACAGTCTCCAGGCCATTACCCACATTCTCCAGGCCGTTATCCACACCCTCATGGAATGGACCGTCCTATCCCTCCCCCGCCACCCTTTGATTTACAGCCTCCATTTCCTCATGGAGCGGACCGGAGCATTCCACCCAGAGAGCATATTCCGCATCCTTATGGGGGTGACAGACCAGGTTATGGTCCTCCATTTGACAGACCACCTTCACCAAGAATGTGGACTCCACAAGTATGTTATTTGCACTTTTTGAAAAAGCCTACGTGCCCTCAATGAACTTGCAAATGAACAAGATTTATCCATCAAATCTTACATCTGGAATTGATTTCTGTTGGTTGGAGTTATTTTAGGGTTTCAGTGGTAGTCATCCTAGGGGAATGCCTGATTTTGGTTCCAGTAGGGCTCCAGGAAGTTGGCCTTTCGGAAGGTAATGCTCCTTTTCTTTGTTGCTTACTCAAATACCTACTAAATGCGTCTGCCTGATACATTAAACTAGATGGTGAATGAATTAAAGTAATGCAGAAACAACAAAATGTAGAATACTGTAGTCAAATCTGCAGGGACTTAAATCCCATTTTTTTGAACTTGACTTTAATTATGGGGCACATGTCTGGGACACTTGATGTTCATGTGTGATAATTGGATTGCTGTATTCAGAAAGTTCTCCCTGTTTATGTTTTAGTCTGATCATCCTGGCTTTCTGATAATGAATCTCTGCAATCAGTGGAAACCCAGGCCCCATGATGACGAGCACATCCATTGAGATTGTGATCCCACAAAATTTGTTAGGGCATGTACATGGAGAGGATGATAGCAATCTGAATCAGATCAGACAGGTAAGCAGATGTTTAAGTCATGGGAATAAGATTAAATTGATCGCAGTCTCATTGACCCTGGGTGATCACAGATTTCAGGTGCGATGGTGGACATTCACGATCAAAAGCATGGGGCTTCTGAAGGTGTTGTAGTGGTCTCTGGAACAGCTGACCAAGTCCGAGCTGCTCAGAGCCTAGTCCATGCTTTCATTTTATGTGGACAGACATCCTGACTCTGTTCAGGTCGAGTTTGGCAATGGCGAAAGCCGAGGATACATGGGAAATGTATCTTAAATGGACAGTTGTGCATCTCATCAGGCAAATTGTAGATACTGTTACATTGGGATTGTTGTCGTCGATAGGATGTTTGCTGTTCTTGATGGTTTCTTCCAGTGGTTTATTCACATGGTAAAAAATTCGGAAGAGGTGTCTTTGTTCGTCGATGTAAATGAAGTTAGGGGCGTTTGGTTTTTGAGATCATTTTCTATCCAGTAACCGGCTCAATTCTCACCTTTTTCTTTTCCCTTGCTCCGTGCTTCATTCCATTTCACTGGCGGAGCTAAGTGATGCGAAGCGCTTAGGATATGTGAGGATCGGTCGCTTCGTAGCAAGTGCTCATAAACGTCAGACACTGACTTTCCAAGTCCACCCATTCCGTAGCCCGAACCGTTTGCTGAGAATGACGCGCAGTGATCGGGTTGCCGTCCGACACACGGCAAGAAGACTCGGCTCAACCACATTTCGTTTGACTAGTAAGGGCAAGGAAAATATCTTGGTGGACCTTGACTCGGACTTGTTCTTTGCGGAAATTTAATTGTCAAAGACCTTGTTCTCATTTTAGAAAATTATAATTATTACTATTAAAAGAATCCCCTTGAATGATCATTGCACTCCAGCATTTCCCGAAAAAACTAAATCAAATGCCTAAAAAACAGCTCATTAAATCGTTCGGATTTTCATTTTTTTTATCGTCCTCTCGGCCGTCGCTCCCGCAAATGAAAAATTGGGATCGAAATTGATTTTCATTTCGCAAAAAAATTAAGACGAGCAGGTAAAATTTGTGATCAATGACACTGCACTAGGGTTCCCTTCTTCATGGAAGTCTTCTTAATTAACAACCCCACCCCGACATGTGCCGAGTTTGCGATAGGCACGCATGATGGTTAAATATGAAGAAGAGGTAATAATCGATGAGTTTAATAATGATTACCTGACAGTCTTCTTTCATTAGTCCAACATCATCTTTTTTAATTCTCTCCTTCTGACTGACTCAATAGATGTTCCTCTCTCTTCCCGGGACAGGGACCAAACTATCTCCCTCCTAGATCTGGACGCAGACAAAATTTCCACGTTCTCTCTCTCTCTCTCTCTCTCTCTCTCTCTGTGCTTGCTTGTTTTCTCCGTCCCCGTTCACATCGTTTGCCTCCGAATTTAAGCAGAGATCCATCTAATCTGTGATCACCATATAGACTAAAGCGATCACACGCTTTCCCTTTTTCTTTTTCTTTTTTGGGTGTTCTTTTTCCCTCTCTCCGATTCCTGCTCTTCGATTTTTTCGTATTCCGCGACGCAAAGATCCTTCCTTTGCTGGAAATTACGACGACCCAGAAGCTCTTTCCTTCGGTTTGGCCTTAAAGCTTGTCGCTTTCTTGTCGATGGTTTCCGATACGGAGTCGTGAAATCCCGGAGGTTGTTGGACTGGAGTGTGTGTGCTTGTGGAGTTCGAGATCTGGGTGGTAATTAGATGGCTAGGACCAGATCGTCGTCGTCGTCGTCGAGCGGGTGGAGGTACTGTAACCCCTCGTATTACTTGAAGAGGCCCAAGAGGCTGGCTTTGCTCTTCATTGCCTTCGTTTGCGTCTCTTTGGTGGTGTGGGATCGCCAGACTCTTGTCAGGGAACACGAGGTACTTGCGACTTGGCCCTTCAATTGTCGCCTCTTTAGCTGAATCGTCGAAAAATCCAACTGTTTCAAGTGCTTAGGCTAATGCTTTCGGCTTTGACATCGATGCTACATACAATTAGCTGCCAGATCTTTCAATGGGTTTTTGTTCCTTTTACTGGATACTCATGTTCATCTTGTTATGGAGTAACATAAGTATTAAGGTGCGAAAATGAGGTTCTATTTAGGGTGTTAGATTTAGTGCTTAATGAGCGAAAAATGAGTGAGGTTTGCCTTTGACCAATGGATCAACTGATGATGAACCCATTGGCCTGGTAGTTACTGTACTAGATGAAACAAGAACAGATGTCTAAGTTCCCACAAAATGGGAGATGTCCCCTTTATCATGTAGCTTTTTTTGAACAAACCAAGTCAAACAATTGCAGTGTAGTGACCAGTGCCTGCGGTGGCCCAGTTGGATAAGGCTCCCATGATCCTTTGCGAGGAGGAGAGGAGTTCGAATCCCGCTGGCCGCACGGGATCTTAAGTGTGACGTCGGGGTGGTGGGTCCTCCGCTAGCGTCACCCCGGGTTTACCTCGCCGGCTGCCGGCTGTACGGGGGTTCCCGGGTCATCAAAAAAGAAAAAAAAATTGCAGTGTAGTGGTTTTTTATCCATTCCCCTTTGCAGTCACTGGCAAGTGTTCCGTGGTGGCCATTGGGTAGGCGGTCTGTATATGCATGGATATCTCTGGGCAATCATGCTACTCTGGGCAATCATGCTGACATATGACGAATAACTGTATTGCTATTAATGTGTGCAATCTCATGCTAATTGTATTTTCTATCCTTGAAATTCACTAGCTTTCTTCTAGATAAGGCATTTAAAGTGGGAATTAACTACTTCTGTAAATGATCTTATGGCCAGTGATGATTATGCTGGCTGCTGCTTTGTACTGTTGTAAACGTCAGATGTCCACCATGGCTGGATGGGGTAGTAGACTCAAGTTTGTGTTATTTGGCAAATGGAGAAAGTTCCTTTAAGGCATAATTTCTGTAGAGCTAGCTGTTATCACAGGATGAGCTGGCCATGCTTCTATTTAGGTTTCTGTTGCAGATTATGGGAGTCAGCAAATTGACAAGTGCCTCCTTCAAGGAAGGCTTATTATGGTCTATATCACCTAAAAACGGTTAAAACGGAGAGATAAGTACCAATAAAAGCAAAGCTTGGACAGATACCTAGTAGGTTATCACATGATTGACATCCAATATTGCCTTTGTTACATATAAGTAGATGAGAGAACTTTTAGTTGACAAATATTGCCTTTTGACTGGAAAGATTGATTGTTATTTTTTTCCTCTGGGACATCCATTGCACTTCACAGTGTGATGCATCAGTAATTGAACCTTTCATTCTTTTTGAGATGGCTGATAGCACAATGATACAATGGAGAACTGTGTCTGACTATTGAACAATGTGTATATTTGCTGTTTCTTCTCAATGAAATTTGTATCGTCGTGTCCTGCTGTGGGTTGAAACTCATTTTAGAATTTTGTTGTAGAATGATAGTAATTCTGCTTTGCAGGTAGAAATTTCAAAGTTGAATGAAGAAGCAACGACGTTGCGGAGCCTGGTAAGATTTTGTATTGCTAAGGCTTCCTATTGTTGGCCAACTTTGGATCCCATTTTTCTAGTTCTTTTTCGTCTTTACTGGCATATTTATTTTATTAACTTTGCAGCATGATACACATAGTTTGTGGTCATAGTTCTGCAGGTTTTCTATACTGAAATATATAAACTCGTATCCATTATTTAATGGAGCTTGTGAGTTGGAGAGAAACACTTAACTGTTTTTTAACTTTTAATGATACCCGATGTTCTCTCTCTCTCCTTCTCTATTTAAACCTTCCAGCCTTTAACAATCCCCAACCCTCAAAAAAGAATAGACATTACTTTGTGAAATATTTAGGGTAGGGTATGCGTTGCCTGACTTCTATTTTTTTTTTCTTTTCTTTTAAATTCAGGTGGAAGAGTATAAATCTAAACATGGGGATGTGGATGAGAGACACAAAGATGGTGATTCATCCAAGAAAGCGGCTCTTCCAGTTGATCCCATTGATGATGAACGGAGGGAGAAAGTGAAAGAGGCTATGCTCCACGCATGGAGCTCATATGAGAAATATGCGTGGGGTAATGATGAGCTTCAGGTGTGCAGTGTATTATGATGGTCAAAAAGAGAATAGATGAATGAGCTGCGTAAATTTTTCCTTTTATTAGTGGTCAATTTTCTACTGATCAGCAAGTTGCTCTATGTTTTACGAAACATTTGTTGTTGCGTATGCATATTTTTTTTAATTGCAGACTTGCCATGAATTACTCGTCCACACCCTTTTCATTGTCTTTTTCTTGGACACTTAGTTTCAGTTTTTTTCTTTTCTCCTTTTGCAGCCGCAGACAAGGCAAGGTGTGAACAGTTTTGGTGGCCTTGGCGCAACTCTTGTTGATTCCCTTGATACGCTGTATATTATGGGACTGAAAGAGGAGTTTCAAAGGGCAAGAGAGTAAGTTTTAACTTCAATCAAGTGCCTTCTGACGGTTACCTTCTATCATGGAGTGCAGTGCATGTGTCCATTTCAACGTTTACTATTTATGGAATGAATCCTGCCATTTAAGGGGAAATATAGCTCATGATTTAGTAGGTATATTCTGTTTTGGTGATTATATGTGTATGTTGAGCTAATGATAGGTGTTTGATGTGTCATTTTCCCTTTCGAAAGACTTGTGATTCAACCTTTACATGTCTTTGTTGAAGGTTAATTTTTGTTTCCTCTTATTGCAGGTGGGTTGCAAATACGTTGGATTTTGACAAGGATTATGAGGCTAGTGTTTTTGAGACAACCATAAGGTTACTTTAGAAGGTTTCTTTTGTGTTCATTTAAGTCATCTTTATTCAATAACAAAATTGCATTCTATTTGTTGGAAGCAAATGGCATATCAATAGTGCTTATGCTGATACATTGCTCCTTTAGAGTTGTAGGGGGACTTCTGAGTGCTTATGACCTTTCAGAGGATAAAGTTTTTCTAGAGAAGGCTAGAGATATTGCTGATAGGCTTCTGCCTGCATGGAATACTCCCTCTGGGATTCCATACAATGTTATCAACTTGGCACGTGGGAATGCACATAACCCTGGATGGACTGGGGTAAGCTTTCATTTTGTTTTCCCATTGAAATTGTAGAAGTTTTCAAGTCTTTTGAAAGTACCTTCTATTTGGCTTTTGCTTTTGCCTAAGTTAATGTAACGAAGAAGAAAGGATCTCTCGGTGAGTAGATATGCATTTCTCCTAATCAAATTGTTTGGAACTATTATGTTTTAGCATGCTTTAAAACCAATGATTGTCTGATGAAGTGTTTTAATCTGTTCCTTCCTCTGCTTATTTTCTCTGATTTTGTTCATAATTTTTTCTCGTGAAAGTTAATAATCCTCGCTTTTTTAGTTGATTGAGGTATTTTGTTTACTGAAGTTACTAGGTAGGCTCCGCCAGTTTACCTCCATGGGATGCATTCATTATAGTTGGCTCCATACCTGGGAAGTTGATCTGATTGGTTTGCATCTGCATGCTTTCAGGGCAACAGTATCCTGGCTGATTCGGGCACAGAACAGGTGGAGTTCATTGCTCTTTCTCAGAGAACAGGAGATCCAAAGTATCAACAGAAGGTATGTGCATGATATTTGTAGGACATATGTTGGTGATAAAGTGAAGTACTTCCACATTATGTGCTCATGTGCTCATATAAGATTAACAAAGAACCAGGTGCGCGCACGCGCGTGCGCCAGTAGACGGCTTATTATCTCTTCTGAAGCTTCTACCTGCGCCCATCATAAGGATCTTCAAGGATGAAGAAGAGTTTCTTTTTCAAACATCTTATACGTTGTTTTGTTCTAAAGCTTTTCTATGTGTCTGTTTGTGGATTATATTTATGTTGAATTTTGTGATGATTGAAAGAAACTTCTTTTAGCTGATTTACTTGGGGTCTGGTCTTCCTTCAGAATGGTTTTGTTGGTGTTATCCATGATCACTAAAAGGGGAAAGATAGAGCGAAAGATATCTTTCGTTCTTTCCATTTTTCAGGTTAAACTATGGTTATTTTTCAAATAGATAATATGTTGATGTATCAGGTGGAGAATGTCATAGCTGCACTTAACCGGACCTTTCCAGATGATGGTTTGCTGCCCATATACATTAATCCTCACAGTGGAACATCTTCTTATTCAGCCATAACCTTTGGTGCCATGGGGGACAGGTACTAACGTTATGCAATGATTATGATCTCATTTTACCATATCTTTTCACAAACATGATCCTGTACAATTTACTTCAAGCTTCTAATGAATCTCATCTGGAGAGTACTATGTTTTGGCACTGACAAATTGAAAGGGGCATTTAGTAGCCTAGCGAGTCAATGACTTGGTTGAAATTCGTTCTGCAGCTTTTATGAATATTTGCTCAAAGTTTGGATACAGGGGAATAAAACTGCAGCTGTGAGGCCTTATAGGTGAGAACTTTTGGTTGCTTCATATAGTCTGGTGTATTTTTTCATGCTTGCTTATAACTGCAAGGAATTAGTCGGCTTGTATCTTTTACAGTTTTTAATTGATGATGTGACCTTCACCAAATTTGCTTGCAAAGTTTTACTTTTTGTCACCTGAATGCTTGAAATTGTATGCACCACCTGGTTGGCAAAGAGGGAGATTTTGGTTTTCTATATGTTGACCCTGCTTCGTGAGTAAAATAATATAAATTTTTTCGAGAATTAATCACCTATGTGATAAGATGTTCCTTGAGTATCATCTGACCCTCACCTTTAACTTTTCTTGGTAGATTTCACAATAACTGTGGCGATATAATCTTTCGCCATCCTTATGTTATGCCAATGGTTTTGAGGATTTCCTAATTGCCAACTTGACAAGATTTTCCTTGAGCATTATTTGCCCTCACCTTAAATTATTAGCGGTAGATGCTATGGTGACTATGGTGGCATAATATTTTGTCATCCTTGACGAATGTAACCTTCAATTGCATAAATCTGATTTTACTAAAAAAATTAAAAAAATTAAAAAAATTGTTTTTAATTCTCTGCAGAACGGTTTTCCTGAAAATTGCATAGTAAATGTGTTGTTAAGCTGTGGAATAGTAGGCACTACTTATAAAGAGTTGGTTTTTAGTGGGTTGCATGTATCAGAAGTGGCTTACTATTGTCATAGTCTAGAGCACCTAAAATGGTACTTCATTTGAGGATAAGAACTTTCAGACTCGCTCACTGCAAAATTTTCAGTCTCTACCGTTTGATTGTGGGTCAAAAATCAGACATTTGTTTTCTGATTTGGCTAACATGTACTTTACCGATAACTTGTTTCCTTTTTTGTTTCTATTTCAAACATGATTTTTCCTTTTTCCTCCGAGTTGAATTGTGTAGCAAAGTTAACAACACATTGACAATTATGATAGCTTTGGCTATTTCTCTTATCAAGTCTGTTGGAAAACTGGGAAGCAGGGAAATGTGGGAAAGATCAATGAAAGGTTTTTTGACCTTGATTCGAAGAACAACACCATCATCTTTTACGTACATCTGTGAGAAGAATGGGCACTCTTTAACTGACAAGGTGATATATGGCTCTCATACCTGCAGTGCTGCATTGATTATGTCCACGTATCTTAGTTTAGGATGATTGTTATATTGATCAGTATACTCTCATATGCTCAAGATTATTTTCTTTTCTTTAACTTGTTTCTACATGCAGATGGATGAACTAGCATGCTTTGCCCCAGGTATGCTGGCCATGGGATCGTTTGGATATGGCCCAGAGGAGTCGCAGAAGTTTCTGTCTCTTGCAGAAGAGGTAGTGGCATAGCACTAATTATGTAGATGAGAAAATATGACAATCTTTTGTAGAAATCTTCCTGGTCAATGTTGCAATTGTTTTGCACAAACTATGCACACATTCACAAATACTCCAGACATCATGGGGCTAACCTTTTAGGCCTAGAGCATTAACTGTTACAAAACTGACAGATGAGCCATAGTATAGGATTCTCTTGTATTAGTGACAAAACTGTTTGAATCTTATCATCTGTGACCTGGTTTGATGGTGAACGAAACACTTTAGGGTCTTATTATGGAAGGGAAATCAAAGACTTTGTTTTTGTATGGGACACAGAAGTGAAACTCAATGCATAATTCACCTTGATCGTCCACATCCATGACTTGTGCTGCTTTATGGAGTCTGATTAAATCCTTTTGGTGCAGCTTGCGTGGACATGCTATAACTTCTATCAGTCCACTCCAACAAAATTAGCGGGCGAAAACTACTTTTTTCATTCTGGGCAGGTAGTTGGCTTTTTAGTAAAATTACTGCTTTCCTAGGATATTCTGGAGCTTTTTTTGACATATGTTGTGATTTACAGGACATGAGTGTGGGTACATCGTGGAACATACTCAGACCAGAGACAGTTGAGTCGCTCTTTTACCTCTGGCGCTTGACTGGTAACAAGACCTACAAGGAATGGGGTTGGAATATATTCCAAGCCTTTGAAAAGAACTCTCGCATAGAATCAGGATATGTCGGGCTCAAAGATGTAAGGGTTTCTTGACCTATAATCATCTCTCGTTTTCCTAATGCCCCATTATCAAGAGGAAAAAAGGTTCTGGCTAAAATTCTGATTTTTTTCCACCTTTCACCTCCGAGATGCTGTGTTTCTAAATCACTCACTGTTGCCATCTAATGTGTGGCTTTTACCAGGTTAACAGTGGAGTCAAAGACAACATGATGCAAAGCTTCTTCCTCGCGGAGACACTTAAATATCTGTACCTCCTATTCTCCCCCTCTTCAGTCATCTCCTTGGACGAATGGGTGTTCAACACAGAAGCGCACCCCATTAGAATCGTACCAAGGAATGACCCGATGAATCTTGCGAAACCGGACGAGCAACAGAAGCCGACAATTAAGTTGCGCAACCGGAAGGCGGGCCGATCACGAGCAGGAGATCACTAAATAGATGTCCCAGGCAGGCAAACCGGGAGCCTGCCGGTCCGTAACTTTTGGTTGCCCTACAGTTCGGGGGTCACCATTAGAAGAAGAGAACATTTGACGTGGTACTGATGAGTTAAACGGCCTCGCGGCGAGGATAGCTTAATGTATAGGCTATAGGTTATTTCCACAGTCATTGTTTTTTAGGGACAGGGTATCTCCCTAATACCTATACAAGTGTATTTTTTGGGTGAGAGACCCATTTCTAACTCTGGGATTGATCTGCAACTTCCTTTTCCTATCTCATCAGACGGTGAGTTTTCCTTTCTATATTGAGTTTTGACGGATTACAGTATGTAATGAGGAGCAGGCGATTCTCATTGATGTTTTGCCCGGCGGTTTTGTTGTTCTTGCGATTAAAATCTCATTCGGCTGTTGATTTTTCGAGTTTCTTCGGCTATACTATGCATTCTTCAAAAAGAGATTGTATGGTTTCCTAACTTTTAGGTTTAGATCTCAATTGTGTAAAGATTATCAAAGCAGAAATTCGTGGTGCTTCAGGCCGATGGAAATCCACCCTTCTGTGTTTTCTCATGTTGTTGCCTTAGAACAGGCAAGATTTCGTTATATTCATCAATGTGATATAGCCTTTTAAGCTAAATCATCCATCTCTCAATTTAAAACTAAGTATGATCTGCAAGGGATAATGCAATCAAAATTAATGTGAAAGGGAGTGTGGGAGGTGGAAATAAAGTGAACTTAATCATTTTTAAGGGAAGCGATTTTAGTTTTTATTTGTTGAGTGGTTTAAAGAAGAGTGATTTTCTTCTTGCTAGTGTCAGGAGAAGTCGTTTTTCCTCGACTTAAACTTGGTTATTTTCATAGAAAATCTTTTTGGGTGGATTGATTAATTTTTTTGTTATTAAGGACCTATTTAGTAACATTCTATTTCTCTGTTTTTTCCTTCTTTTTTTCCAGATCAGAAAGTGAACAGAAATCTTTTTGTACATGTCAATTAATTTTTCAATTTTCATTTCAAACTTATGAAAATACTTTTAAAAAAAAAAAAAAAAATTTATGAACAAAGCCCCAAAACGGTATGCAAGCGACCAGCGAGAGAGGAAAAGAATATGCTTTTTTTTTTTTCCTTTTCTTTTGACTATTTTTCTCCTCTCCTGCCTGCTCCTCCTCCTCTTCCTCCTCCTCCCTCCATGGAGTGGCGCTTCGTATTGAAGAGAGCGAGAAGGAAGCAGCAGCGCTCCCTCTTTCTCTCTCTAGCTTTCTCTCTCTAGAATGAAGTGAAGTTCGCGGCGGCGACGACGACGACGACGACGACGTCCCCGCGGAGCCTCCGATGAGAACGCCGTTCGGGCTCCTCCTCATCTCTCGCCTCCGTCAACGCCACCCTCTCTTCTCTTCCCACCGCTCCCTCTCCCTCTTCCCCGGCGGCGGCGGCCGGAGCTCCGACGACGACGACGACGCCGCCTCCTCTTCCCTCCCGTCGCCTCCCGGCACCTTTCTGAGCCCCGATCGCCCGTCGGCGCGGTCCTCGCTCCCTCTATTCGATCGCGGTTTCGGCTCGGATCCCTCCGGACGCTCAACGGCCTTGACCGGTTCGCTCGCGCAGTGCGCTGGCCGCCATCATTTTCACTACCACCATGGCTGGTCTTATCGCAGTACGTCCGCTCGATTGGCTGTCCGGCGATGGTTTCCTTTCCTTTCTGCTCAATCTTGTTATGTCTTTCTTTTTTGAGTTTTGCTCCTGGCTTACGTTGTGACGATGCTCAAATCTGTAGAATTTTTCACGAGGGCCAAGCAAAAGCATTTGAAGCCGATAACTATTCACGATGAACACAGGTACCGTAGTCTCCTCCTTCGCTGTCCCGAATTGCCTTATCGTGCGTTGGGTTGGTTTGGTGCTGCATTGCGCGATTTGCTTGTTGTAACAATGGTTAGGTTAGGTGAGTTGGTGCCTGCGCCTACTATGGCCCTACGTAGTGAGAGAGAGAGAGAGAGAGAGAGAGAGCTATAGGCTATAGTCTCTAATGAAGTGTAGTGGTAGTGTTATCATTATGTGGTCCTTGGATTAGGGAATAGCAACTTTTGTTATTTTAAAATGATAGAGGATGTGGCATCTCAAGTATATGCTGAATCTATTTATAGTGCTCGTTTGGGACTAATGGGCACTTAAATCTTCTTTGGTTGTTCCAGTTACAGTTCTAGATGGAATCTGTTTTTTTTAGGTAGCTGCTACTCTTGAATTAGAGAATATATTGAATTGAGTTGGAAAATTTACATGTGAGAGATGCTTACAGAGGGACCAAATGAAGGAGCTTAAAATGAAGCCCTTCTAGCTGCAGCGTATGAGTGTAACTTGAGTGCTTGGTGTTCGTTTATCCTTGTTCAAATTTTGAGAATTTTTGTGATGCTTTGCCTTGTGGGAGAATCCACAGAAGTGATTATTACAATCATCAACTTATTTGAAAAAGGAGTTTTTTCAATGGTATTTCACTTGCAAAAAAGAAGCAGCAGAACCTTTTGTCAATAAGTTATCCAAATAGAAAGAATTTGTCTGGAATGTCCTCAATTATCTTTCTTAAGAGAGGCTGTCCTGTCCTTTTGCTTTTTAGTCATTCCGTTGCCATGATTAACTTGGTTTCTGCCAGTTCTGTGGCCAAAATACGATTGACACCGTACTGTATATTTTCTTGTGGGAGACAGGAGAAGTTGTCATTGTTGATTGCTAGTCCCTTCCGCCATATGTGGAAGACAAGAAAATGCCGCAACCTTTTTTGAAATGTGATATCACTTGCTTTTAATGGATCCCATTTCACCAATGAGCACTCCTCTCATCTTGCCGATTCCTGTTCTTACATCACATTTCTAAGTAAATGGGTCGGTTCTCCCTGTTGCTTTTCCTGGATACTTCTCATTACTGGTTAAGGTTAAGTATACTGGGAATTCCATTGCCTAATGAATTGCAGCACAAATATTACAGCTGTTTGATTGTGATGATACTTGTGTAGGTTTGTTATTATCTATTGATGCCTGAGTTACTAATAGATTAATTGTAGGCATAGTTCTCTTGCCTAGTAACACTTGTTTTCTATCTGCCTGGCCTAATTGTTCAATCAGTCAACGAGCAGTAACAACTGCATTATGGTGTAATTTCCTCGTCTTCTCACTGAAGTTTGGTGTCTGGTTAGCAACCTCAAGTCATGTTATGTTGGCTGAAGTTGTTCATTCAGTTGCAGATTTTGCCAATCAGGTATCTCGTGACATTATTATCTGCAGAATGTATTATTAAGTACTTTTATCATGCAATTTGCACTTGTCGTAATGAATATTGAACATGGAGAAGCTAATGCTTGCTAATGTTGTAGGTGCTTCTTGCTTATGGTCTTACTAGCTCAAGGCGTGCACCCGATGCTTTGCATCCGTGAGTATTCACGTAATAAGTACCTTCACTGAATATAAGTATTTTTTCCATCCTTCTCTGATATATTAACGATTGTATTATGAGGTCACTGTGACTTGGGATTTGTGTTTGTGCCTTTTCTATGAAAAGTTCCTCCTTTCTATTTCCTTGGCTGTTACTTGGAAGAAATGTTTCTATATTTCCAATTTTAATAGTTGGGCTCTAAATCCAGCAGGAACTGATTTTGATACTCCTTTGACATGATGTAGTGATTAAGTGGGGGCATAGTTTCGATAAAAATTAGCAAAGGATTGTTTTTTTATTTTTATTTTTATTTTTTTTGGTCGAAGAAAAAGATTGTTAGAGCAGCAAAGTCTTTTTCCTATGTAAGTTATGATCTTGTCAAACTTGCTGAGAGCATCACCCATATGCAGAGATTCATTCTTCTTCTATATATTCACTATGTTCTCCCATTTTCTGCAGTTACGGGTATTCCAAAGAAAGATTTGTTTGGGCTCTGATATCTGCTGTTGGCATTTTTTGTCTTGGATCTGGTGCTACGATTGTTCATGGAATTCAAAACTTGTGGATTGCACATGTAATCTTCTTTTATTCTTATCCTTTGCCATTCTTCTCAAGTTTTAGCCAATTCATAAAATGGGCTATGTTGTTCTTGATATATAAATTCATTGTCTTCTTTAGCCTCCGGAAAATATTAAATATGCAGCTTTAGTGATCGGAGGCTCTTTCGTGATTGAAGGTATTACCACTTACCATGTCTTCTGGGCTGCTACTTACAATGAAATTATTGGTTCTTCATGGGTCAAATGCTGTTTATCGATGCCAACCGTTTAATTAATCAAATGGTTGCTGTTATGTAGGCGCTTCTCTCATTGTTGCGATACAAGCTGTCAAGAAAGGTGCAGCTGCAGAGGGGATGAAAGTGAGGGATTATATCTGGCGTGGTCATGATCCCACATCTGTGGCAGTTATGACAGAGGTAATAACTGCTCTTCTGCTACCGTTCTTTTGTTAGAAGAAGAATTTGAGGAATGGAGACATTCGGAATGCTCTGCAGAAAGGTTGGTAGATGGTTCAAGAAAAAATTTAAAAAAAAAAAAAACGAAAAAGAAGAAAAGAAAAGAAAAGAAAAGAAAAGAAAAGAAAAGAAAAAGAGACTCATGTGTGAATGTAGCAAAGGATGTAAATGCCAAAGATTGTATCTAGGGGGTTAAATGCCAAAGATGTGTTTGGATCCATGCATCATGCCTGGCATTGTTACGTATATCAAATGTGGAGATTGCAGCGGTGCTAATAAAGGATGGTGTCCTCATGCTTTCTTCTTGTGCTTCTAGTTTATTTGGGGCACTCCAGGCAAACTTAACCTCATTTTAGAACATACGCAATGATTGTTGACCTTCTGTTCTCAACTTGTTCATTTGGATGATAAAAGATGCTTGTCATTTGTCAATGACTGATCTTTCCTCAGTAACTGTCAGTACGTCATCTGGGTATTTCATGAACTTTCTTAGGTCACAAATGTTATGTCCAGAGAAGAAAATTAGGCTTGTAGAATTACTGCTTTTGTTTTATTTTTCACTCATTGAGTAAGACTATTTTGTTGTGATTGAGAGAGAGTTCAATCTCTGAAGTGGGATTTAATGATCAAGCAGCATTTGTTAATAAGTGGTTTTGGAGTATCTAGTGTATTTACCAGAAATACTATGCTTTAACCTTTAAAATATAAGTGGCCGTCCTTGCCCCCCATCAGGTTACTGGAGAAGTGATACATAAAATGTTCAACTGTTCTTTTGGTGTGAGTTCACATTAGAAGTTGATATAGTTCATTTCATTTATGATGGACAATTCTAACACCAAATTAAGGTGCGAGTGATGTTATTATAATTGCTTTGTGTAGCATGGTATCTGAACTTAATGTGGAAGGAATTTTAGGCTTCTTGCTGTAATTTTATTCCTCTGAAGGCCATAAAATTAATTATTTTTACGCACAGCATCTACAAGACATTTTAGCTCATTGAAATTTGCATTAGTTAGTGCGTATCTCTCACCTTTGCAAAGGACTAACTTTGTGGATGCTCCTTGGGTCAATGGGAAGAATTTTTTTTTTTTTTTTATATGTATAATAGAATAAGTTCTGCTAATTAAAATCAAATTACTCTAAAATTGGTTGTATGGCTTCAATTTGATCCGCATCTGAAGCTTGGTTTAGTTTTTGAGTGCTAGCGTCAAGTTCATGATGAATTCCTTAGGTGTATGATTAACCGCTACCTTTGGAATATCCATGCTGGTTATTTCCATAGTTGTAGGTTAATGCTAATCAAGTTCATGATGAATTCCTTAGGTGTATGGTTAACTGCTACCTTTGGAATGTCCATGCTGGTTATTCCCATAGTTGTAGGTTAATGCTAATGTTGCTATATTGTCTGATGAATTTATTTGTCACTGTAGTATAATTTCATAAAGCCTAAAGTTTGTTCTTTTACTTTCTCCATTTTTTTTTTTTAATATGCAGGATGGAGCTGCAGTAACAGGACTTCTCATCGCTGGTGCATCATTGGTTGCTGTAAACACCACAGGCAATCCAATCTATGATCCCATTGGATCTATTATAGTTGGCAACTTACTTGGGATGGTATATTGCATCCATTCTTTTCTTTTCGTGCTTAACTGTATCTAATTTTAGTGGATGAAAGTGCAATAAGTACTTTCCAATTATGTGAATTATGTCAAAAGATGAACATTCCATGCTGATAAAGAGGAGAAAAAGTACTTTCGTGCAATCATATTTTCGAGTAAAGAAGCCTATTATGAATTTAAGTGGCATATAAATTTCTATTTCATGATTAGAATCCTCAGTTTCTATTAGTTGCTGGTAGTACTCTCCAAATTTGGCTAGGTTAAACTTTTTGAAAGTGACTATCTCTTTGATTATATTGGCAGGTGGCAATATTTCTCATCCAGAGAAATCGACATGCCCTAATTGGTAGAGCAATGGACCGACATGATATGGAAAAGGTTCTTCGCTTTTTGAAAAATGACCCGGTATAACCATGCTGAAGAGTTGTGATTTCAAACTTTACTTCATGTTGTTTTGCACATTAACAAGAATGTACCTGACCTAGCAACCAGTGTTGTATCATTTTGTTTTTACAATTGAAAGCTCTTGTTGTAGGCTGTGGATGCTGTGTATGATTGCAAAAGTGAAGTGATTGGACCTGGGTTCTTCAGATTTAAGGCAGAAATAGGTAACTGTTCTGCTGCTTTTCTCTCACTGTATACTTAAATTAAGATTTCTTAAACATTGGAGAAGATGGCCTGTTATTGTTCTATCTTTTCGTTTGGAGTTTCATCTATGGAACATCATTTGCCTACCCAATATTGCATTATGCCTTTCACAAAGTTATTTACTTTTTGATGGATTTTTACATTTATGTATTATTTTAAGTGTTGTAGTACCTTCTCTTTAGTTTTTATTTCCTGCAGAGCTAGATAAAAAGATTCTTGTTTTTTTCCCTTTGCCGATGAGATTCAACTTTTTCTGGGGCTTTTAGTGAGTTTGACCTTCTATTTGCATATTCGTTATGACTTTGTAGCTTATCCCATAATTTTTTACGAAGCTCTTTTCAATAGCTGTAGTAGACTAGACTAGTGGACTGAATGTTGCCTGGATGATTTACAACTGCTGGTTGTTATTGGGGTCATCTACTTGTTTATGTATTTGCTTTAAGGTTATATGTGTTCGTCCTATTAATATATACAAACAAAAATGATTTAAGCGTGATGGATGCATGCACCATTGTCTTGATCTAGTGGCTAGTTCTAGACTCAGTGCTGAGAGCCTGAGACACGTGCACTTAGTTTTTTAGATGTTTCAACCCAATGTAATATTTGCAGTGTTTCATTGTGTAGCAAGAATTTGGGTAAAGATGGGACTTTAACATTAACCAAGTTCTTATCAGTAAATCTAGGATATTTCTGTGGCAATTTCTTTCCCACTGTTGGATTCGTCCAAATTGACATGCATAACTACATTTATCTAATCAAGTGAACTTTATATTGAAATATCTTCTTGAAGTCATACTTCGACTTGTGTATGTCATTATTGGCGGGTCTAAAGACAGGGCTTTGTGTTTCCTTTAGTGATCTATATTATGCTTTGTGCCCACGAGCCCTTGAGAATCAAAAGAAGCCAATGACATGTTGAGACCTAAGGGGAAGTGTTGGTTTATGAATTTTGAGCTCTTGGACTTGTGTTATTTGAGTTTGGTCTCTGCTACAGATTTTAATGGGGTAGTGGTGGTACAAAATTATCTGGAGAGGACCGGGCGTGAGGAGTGGGCAAGACAGGTACAGAATTTATTATTATTATTATTTTTTTTTTTCTGGCCACTTGTTATTTATTGTATCAGTTATGTGTTTTTCTAATTTGAGAGTTTCGAACTATTTCACTGCAAATTCTGATAATTTTTACACATCAGCAAGGCTATCTTACATAAAGCCTGAACACTTGGCTACATTTTTGCCTAGTACATCTGCTATTATCATGTTATTCATACCATCTGTAAGGGGGACCCATGGATACTTTTCGAGCTTGTTTTTCCCCTCTTATTCTGGGTTTATTTTCTTGGGAATTTAAAAAAGGAATTGGACAGTGAGCAATTTAGGTGAGCTAGACTGTGAGAGAGATACCCTTCGACCGATCATATGATAGCAGGGTTTTGAGGCTGTGATAGGCTAATTAAAGAAATCAAATTTCCCATGTGCAGCCACAGATACTCAGTTTTACCTTGATTTGTTTGGTCTTTAATCAGAGCACTCCCTCCCTCCCTCCCTCCTTCTCTCTCTCTCTCTCTCCCTCTCTCTCTCTCTCTCTCTCTTTCTCTCTGATGTATGCTCCTGGCTTTGATGCATAACTTAATCAGAATTTTTTATGCACAGTTTCGTGAGGCTGCAAAACAGAAGGTTGATAGTGCACTGCTCGAGGCCATGTCACGCTATGGTATGTCTTGGGGAAAATCACTTTTCTCTGAAATCAATGTCACTGGTCATAATTTTTGCGCAATATTATGATGTATTGTGTGATGATCTACTTTTGATTTCAACTTGCAGGTGAGGAGGTGGTTACAGCTCTTGGAAGTGAAGTAGATAGGTTAGAAAAGGAAATACAAGAGCTTGTTCCGGGTATTCGGCATGTTGATATTGAAGCCCACAACCCAATTGACCAATCTTCATGATCATTTATATGGATTTGAAGCAGATCTGACCATTTTTCTCCATGTACGTTGCTCAATTTTTGTCCACAGGAAAGATTGATTTTGGGGCTTCATGCAGGCTCCATTTTTTTTTTTATTGGCTGGGACTTGTAGGCTCCAACTTTGATCGCAAGGGGTCGAAATCTTTTGAAGCACAAGAAGCCTTTTGTATTATAGTATATGATTATTGATGTATAGTAGGAAGATTTGTTTGGATAGGAGAAACGAAAACGTCAATAAGATCTCTCTCTCTCTCTCTCTCTCTCTTCCCCCCTCTCCCCAGCAGTTTCGTTTGTTACTGTCACAAGCGGTTAACAGGAGAGGTTGCGAGGACAGCTAGACCCCGTCATTTGGGTTTGAAATCAAGACTTGTCGATTGGCCGGAGATTAGTCATGTCTATTAAGTCGAGAAGGGCAAGCGCACATTACCATTCGCGGACAAGAGATGTGAAAATTACTGGTTCTGCTGTCGGTTGCTTCCCTTCGTCTACATAGTCAATGGAGACAACTATTTCTTGCCCCAGAGTACACGCAAAGCTAGCAGGATTCTTTAATAGGACTTAACAGTTCACGCGTCGTGCCAAAAGATCGGTCAAAATTTCAAAGTTAACGTCGCTGAAGCTGCCTCGTGTAAAAAGACCGTTGTGCCCAGTGGGAACGAAGGAACCTCGAAGAGCATCACCCGGGTGTCTCGCGGAACTTTCATCGACCTTGCGCTCCATTTGCACCTCAAATACCCAGCTCACCTCAAATACCCAGCTCATCTTCCCCTATATAAACATGTTCACGTTGAGCAAATGAGACATCCGACATTCATGCACCGAAAGGATGGGGGCGACTCCAGTGTTCGACGCAAAGGAGACGGTAATGAAGAGCAAGGGAGCTGGTTCTCTCTGCTGTTACTGCGGAGGCCCCGTGATGGAGGCCACCTGCGCCGTCGAACTCCTTTTCTGTTTCATTCCCATTTCTCACAAAGTCAAGACTAAGTACTACTGCATCATCTGCTCCACCCGCTTCGTTCCTGCTTGATGCTAACGATGGTTTCCTTCTCTTTAGATTTTTCGTTCTTACAGTTTTGAGGAAAGTTATTGGACGTCGGTTTGCAGCTTTGGAGTCGATTGTTGTGTGCCCGAAGATGATACGACTGTCATTTTACTAGATGGGACGATAATAATAATAAAGTCCTCATGAGACTTGAAAAAGTGGCCCTTAGTCACCGATCATTTGTATACTCCCAATATCTATGTAAATTGTGCTTGGCAATACTTTGCCGAAGCCCTTTAGGCTTCAAAAATCCTGGGGTAAATGTAAATGACATTTGTAAACTGAGAGTTTTTCGGAGATGTGAAACTCTCTAAAGTCCTTGAGTATCTTTGAGATGTTAGTTTATTTTTTCCTTCTAATTTTGCCTTCACTGAACTTTCAAAATTCGATAGACATCGACAACAGCCTAGGTCTAGCCACTAGTGAGCCTCACCTAAGGTTGCACGAACCGGAAGAATTGCCAAAAATATTTTATACTTATGAATGTCTATTTAGTCATAAATTTTTCAAATTTAATCAATTTAATCTTAAACTTTTGGATAATTTGACGATATAGTATTTCCGGTTAATTCTAGTCGAGAATTACTAAAGTGGTAGCGGTCATCTATGCGACACAACGAACACTCAAGTGATTTTATTTTCTTTTAATATTTTAAACTTTTTTATGTAGTTCTTTTTTTTTTCTTTATTTCTTCATAATGGTTGGCGAGTATCATGATCAACCTAGCTGGCGCCAACCATAATTAAAAAAAAGAAGAAGAAAAACTTACCAAAAAAAGCAAAATTTTCAAAAATTGTCCACGTGTGCCTTAACTTGCCATGCTCAAATAATAACGTTTATGTCAACAATTTCTAATAAAAATTAACTGAAAGAACAATAGTCATAAATTGTTAAAAGTTTTAAAACTAAATTTATCAAATTAATTAATTTAAAATTGAATTAATAGTTATATAATAAATTTGGGGAAAATATTAAATAGGGACCAAAAGTACCCTCATTTTCTCAAAACAGGATTTGAAGTGGACTTTATCTTAAATAAGGTATTTTTGTCCAAAAAAAATAAAAATTCTTATCTCATTTCAATTGTCCTGTTCATCATCTTCAGGAATTGGGGAAAGGCTAGCGAGTGCCAACAACAAGTAAGGGTCAACGATCAACTCAACACCCATCGCCTATAGGCCGACCCTCGCTAGATCTACCTCACTTGGGGCCAGCGAGGGCTCCACACCCACCGCCGGCCATTGGCAATGGCGAGGGCCATCCAAATTGAGGCTCTACAGGGAGGTGCTCGAGGGTAAAGGGTGTTGATCAACACCCATCGCCTATAGGCTGACCCTCACTAGATCTACCTCACTTGGGGCCAGCGAGGGCTCCACACCCACCGCTGGCCATTGGCAATGGCGAGGGTCATCCAAATTGAGGCTCTGCAGGGAGGTGCTCGAGGGTAAAGGGTTAGCCAGAGAAGCCATCGATCTAGGAATGGTGGTGGGAGGAAGGGATGAAGAAGGCGACGTAGGCATCCTACTCATAGTAGTCCTAGCAAAAGACAAAGTTGGTGGTGAAAGGCAGGGGAGGTCGCCCCTTGCTCATACCTGGCGAGGGCTTGGCCATTGATAAGGGCCTGCAAGGGCCGTGGGGAGGGCAACGGCTCAACGGCCCTCGCCGGTCGCCCGTTGCCCAGCTATGGGCGTCGAGCCCTCGTCGGCCCTTCCCAAATCCGATGTTTTTGATTTGGGCAAAAAAAATACGAATAGGGGATAAAGAAGATGATGAACAGCACAATAAAAAAACAAAAAAAGGATTTTCAGGATAAATTAGCAAAAGTTATTTTCTAAGTGTAGTTGGCTCCAAATAACGTTTAAAAAAAATTAATTCTCAGGATACTTTTAAATTATACTTCACAAACACTCATTTCGAAAACACTCTTCTAACTAAAAAGGATTTTACTTATCCAATAAACTCTTCCCAAAAATCGACCAAATGCAGCCAACCTATGACGCAAGCAGGATGCAGACTGTTCTTTCTTCTCCACCCTCTCAAACGCTTTCAAGGCAAACTTTTCAGCGATGACAATTAGCACTAAAAATACAACCTTAATTTCAACACAGGTGTCCAGGGACTCTTGGTTTGGTTGGCTAAATATAGGAAATTTAATTGTAAACAATTGAATAAAGGCAAACACCATCACAAAGATAAGCCTTCAGAACAAAACCTTATCCTGCTTGAAAATGAACCGAGACTAAAAGTCTTCCTGCAAAATGCAACGCCTCAAAATAGCAAAACTACGAAGAACTGCGACAAGCTTAGTTCATCCTCCTGATGAGCTCATTGATGTAATTCTCGCGGTTTCCAGCGTCTCCTCCTTCAACATAATGGTTCCTCTTCTTCTTCATGCCCCCCAGCGGTGCCTTGAGCTTAAATGGCCAAAGGAAGTTATTTGCTTCCCTGAAATGAGGTCCGACGGTCATGATCTCATGGATGAGGTCCTCCATGCAGATGATGCCGTACTTGCCCAAAGCCTGTGCACAAGTCAGACTCAAGTTACTCGCAACTTATAACCAGCGAAACTTCGAAGAGCAAGAGGACAAACATGAATTGAACAACAGACATAAACAAGATGCAAACGAAACCTGCTCAATGATCGAATTCTCAGTCAAGGCAATCCTTTGCTTGTTTAACTTTCCGAATCCCCTCTTGTAAATCAGTTCTCTCACACTCTTCAAGTTTGGGTACCTAAATAGGCATGCATCAAACGGATCAGTAGAGATACATCATAAAAATATGAGGCTACATAGGTAACATCGTAGATAAGAGCATACCCAAAAGTCACGTAAGGCTCAACCCTGTGCAGCATATTCACAGTCGCTTTGTTTACTTTGAGGAAGACCCCATTAAAGATCTGATCCAAAAGAAGAATGAGGGAAAAATGCAGTTATAAAGAATTAATTAGCAAGCCTATTCAAGAGAAATGTGCAGTGTTATTAATATCCTGTTGATCACACTAACAGCATCCAGAAAATTCGACTCCATCATTACTACCATAAAAAAACACAAACTCAACAGAAGAATGATCATATTAGTGGGTGTGATTGAATCTAGCGGTCACGAGTTAAAAAAACCTTTTTTCCTTTCTCTGGGCATAGGGATCAGCATACATTACTTTTAATAAGTTTAGAACTTGAGGACTTTTGTTACTGACATGTGAGGTGAAACTTTTTATACAAATGATAATCAACACAACATACTTCTCCATAATAGCTTAACAGCCACCATTTGCACACACAAAACTGGATCTCTTACCTGTCTCAAACGCAACAGCTGCAAGATCTTCCTTGTTTTCGGGTGCATCGCATTGATACTGAAAATAACAAAGACCCCAAATCAGAAAAATGAGAGAATCGGTGATAAATTTTTTTTGACTACTAACAATAACTTACCCACGGATCCGGATGATGAACAGAAGCTTAGCTTCTGGGTCAACATAGAAGCCTCCTTTCAATTTTGCCTCACGCTTCAAGTGAATCAGCTCCTTCTCCTGTTAAAATCAGCAGAGGAAAAGGCAATCCCATCAGAATAAGATAAGATTAATATATATAAATTGGTAACACAGCAGCAGAATCATCGAGAAGAATAATCATAAGTACCTGCTCCTCGTACTCCTTCGAATATTGCTTCGCTCTGACGTAAATCAACTTGCGGTTCTCAACATTCTTCTTCTTGGTGGCCTCAACCTCTTGCTTTTTCGCCAAAGCCCACTCCTCGTTTCTCTTCCTCTTCTTCAAAACCGACTCGGGAACCACCGCCTTGACTTCGGCCATTTCTTTCTACAGCATAGCCAGGGTAACGAATCAAAATAGTGCTTCCAGAATAGCACAACACAATTCTACAGCATGACAATGGAATCGAAAGATTCATGTCATTGACCCTACGAGCACATAAACACAGGCAGATGCATCTCATGCACATCTTAACCACACAATCCATCAAGGCACTTGCATACGTATTTCCCGTTCCATTTCGAACCTGACATCAATCTAAAGCTCATGGGGGCAAAAAACCAACTTTCCGGAGCAACGCTGCATACGGAGTAAAACCCAGAAGTTTTGAACGAATGAAGCTTCACAGCTGAGTCTGGCAACGACCAAACCCAACACCAAAAGAACAAACATTCGTCTCACACCCGAACTCAACCAGACACGACTCGCGGGAAATTATATCGAACCCAAGAAAACTGCAGGCCAAAGAACGAACTTGACGTAAAACCCAGATCAAGATCAGCACAAATAAGCTCAAACACTCGCATCCGATCACTAACGAGACAAAACAAACAAGCTAACGCACGCCGCCGCCGCACCGAGTACTTGTGCAGCGGCAGATCAAGAGAAATGAGATCACACTCCGGAAAGATACCCAGAAACCAAAGGCTACGTTACCCTAAAACGGGAGTCGGGTTCGGGCTTACCGTCCCTCTGGCGGTCTCGGAAGGTCAGGGGCTGAGCGGCGCCAAGGAGGATCGGGACGTTCTTCTGCGCGCAGAGACAGGAGGGAGAGTGAAAGCTAGGGTTTTGTAGCGCTTTGAATAAGCTCGGGGCTTGGGATGTGGACGGCCCTGATTTCTCCGGCCATCGAGTGGGGAATCCTCGCCGTCGAGTGAGAAGGCTGGTTAAGTTTCTTGGGCCTTGGCGTTGGCGATTGGATAATGTATTGAGATGGGCCGGCCCAAACAACAATTTCTCACATTTCATCGTAATACTAGCAATCTGGCCCAAGGCCTTAAGATTCAATTCCTATTTTTTTTTCATTATCTAGAAATAGTGTAACGATATTATTATCATCGCAAAATACAATGATGAAATATTAGAATTATCTCAAAAATGGAAAAATAAATATGACAAATCACCAAAACCCATTATTTCTCTTGATATTTGCTTTGGATTTACCATGGTAGATCATCTAGTTATCTGTGTATTTATCCTCATCTCTATTATTATTATTACTACGATAAATTTTGAAATTCATTTACTATACACTTGGAAAAGGGGATAAAAATACTATAAGTGCCATAATTTTGTATATCTCGCACTTGAGTGCCAATTCAGTAAAAAGATCGACCACTTCAATGTTACAAATGGCCTGAATAGTTAAAAAATCCAAAGTGGCATTTTTTTTTTATAATAGATGGTCAGACATGACTTGATGGCAAAGTAACATCAGCAAAATTAAAGCTAAATAGTATTGTTTCATCCAAACAACAATTTCTCACATTTCATCGTAAGACTAATAAATATAGATTTATTTTTTTCCGCAATATATCTCCAATCAATAATTTACGTTTAATAAAAAATTAGGATAAATAAATCAAGCAATTTAAAATGTGAACATTAAAAAATATGGAAGAAGACATAACCTCTTCGTTATTAAAATTTACTTTGTGTAACATTTTGTCCCCCCTCACTCTATATATATATATATATATATTTCGAAGGGTATTTAGTTAGGTAAAAAGTAGAACTAAATCAATAATAGAATGATGTAGGGTGTGCGAAAGAATCAAAAAAACTTAGAACCAGACTAGACCTACCCAGAATTGGTGGTTTCCATGGGAATGGGTTTGGTTTCGATTTTAGGTATAGAATCACTCACCCACCCAACTAGTGCATATATATTTCCTATTTTTAAGTTTTAACTTTTCAAATCTAAACCGTAGTTTCCTCTTCGTCTCTCACCTCATTCATCTTGTAGCTTTGCCCCTCTCTCTCTCTTCTCTCACGGTATCAATGACCTTTGGCCTTATCGATCCCTGTCTCATTCTTGCTTTAGATCATGTTCAACCTCTCTCTCTCATAGTATCAGTTGCCTTTGGACTCATTGATCTCTCTCACATTCTCACTCTAGATCGTCTCTCTCTCTCTCTCTCTCTCTCTCTCTCTTATATAGTATCGGTGGCCTTTAGCCTCATCGATCCCTCTCTCATTCTCACTCTAGATTGTGTCTGGCCTTGTCATTACCTCTATTAATCTCACTCTCAGTTGCCCCTAGCCTTCGATCTCATTGTAGTTCCCGGTTCCAAAATGAGAATTGCCCACCCTAAAATCAATCAGTCCTAGAATGATGCATGAGAGAGATGGTGGAACATAAAAACTAAACATCTATTGCTCATTTATTATTCCTACCTCCATTTCCTATTACATGCTCTGCTCTTGCTTCAGACAAGTTTTCTTTTTTCCTAGCCACAATGATTTCAGATATCTTAACTTTACTTGTTTAAATTAAATCGATTTGTTTGGAATCCACCCAACTAATCTCATTCAACGGCCCAAAACGGTGAACGTAATTTCAAAGTGTTACTTTGATTATGGAATATGTCATTTGAATGTGAAGTTTATTCTGTCCTAATTAATTGCTTGATCATTTAATCAAAGTAATGGACTTAGAGCATCGTGCCGACCCACTGAATTTCAATGTCGACCTCATCATCAACGGTTTAGATGAATTTTTTCATCTGCTCGACGACCCTGCAGAATGATTTAGATGTGTTCTTGGCACTTTCTTTCTGTCATTTTATGTTGTAAGATCATGAAAAGGCTCCAACTTCCGGAGTCAATACTGCCAAATGGAATGCCGATCGCGACCGAAGCTCTGCCGTGTACCTGCTGGTTGGTATCAGCCGACTGCGAGCCCGTAGCTCCATTGCCGTGCGTCAAACTTCGATAAGTCCGAGGTTTGAGAACCTGGGTATCCTGCAATGGCCTGCTCATGTCCTATGTCCATACCTGCTTCGTCCAAAGATCTGACCATATCCAACGTCGCGCCACTGCCTCGTTAGCGCCACGCCACACCGTAGCTATGTCAACGCAAACTCACGTCTCTCCTCACTCCGGCAGATAAAAGCTCTCAACTCAGTCGATCAAATTGGACCGGATTGAACCGAACTAAATCGGAGAAAATGTTAAATTACGTCTCGAGTTTGAATTTTTACGTAATTCAATCCGTAGCATAAAATTGGATAAATATCCAAAGTGTGATTGCACAAATTAATCTAAGTTATGAATGTATTGTGCCGTGGTTTATGGATAATGGGGGATTTATTATTGTGTTGGAGATAAAGATAAATCTCAAGATTTAGTCGACAACATTTATTTCCTCTTTATCCAAATTTGACCAAGAAGTGGACTTTATTTGTGAATATATAAGTTAGATAAGAAAAACTAAATAAGATAGAGTTCTTTAGACACCGCATGTCCAGAGAGGGCCGCTTGAGAGAAAGAGCCGGTGGACAAGCCACACGATCAAGAAGAAGAGAACGCGAAGCCATACGTATGTGGAGAAAAAAGCGGACATTGGAGTCCTTATTTTTGGCATACGTAGAGCGTTTTGCTTTGAACTTAAATTCACGGTGATTTTGTACTGTGAGTTTACGTTTAAGTAAGTTATTTATTTGTAAATAAATACTTTAGATTTGTGTTTAAATCTAGATGCGGAAAACATTCGGCGTGTGAGTAATTATAAACTTTGATTTTCCGATTATAGTGGATTATTTATTCGACTTTCCTGTGGACATATGTACCAATATTTAGACCGAATCACGTAAATCTATGATGTTCTTATTATTCCTTATTTATTTCTTTGGTAATTTTATGTTAACGTAAATCGTAAGATACTGTCGTTTTCGCATATCATATTTCAATAGAAACAATGCGTGGTTAGAAGTTCACGCTGGTCATTGTAGCGTCCAGCGCAAATCTTCCTATAAATATCGAGTATTAAGCGTGTCCTTATGATTGTCCGATCGAGCATAGACTAATCGATCATTGGCTTGGGGCGGGTGGACTGACTACCAAACTCCTTAGCATGCGCGCCTACTCAGGGCGCAATTCTCTTTTGCCATGCGAAACTTCTGAGAAACTTCTGCTCGATCATTACAGACATTATTCGTCTCCTTCTTCATCGTTTTCGTCGCACCTACGACGGCGGCTTCTGAACTGTCTCCCTCATTGTTTTAGTCCCACCTACGACGGCAGCTTCTCTCTCTCTCTCTCTCTCTCTCTCTCTCTCTCCCTACTAGCTGTTTTCATGTGACACTCTCCCTACTAGCTGTTTTCATGCTGGATGTCACGGAGTCTTCCCTCGTTCTCCGGTCTCTCTCTCTCTCTCTCTCTACAAAGTTCCTCCATGTGAACCCTCTTTCGCGTTGACGTGAACATCATTTTTTTCATCTGCTCCATGATCCTGCAGAATGATTTATATGTGTTCTTGGCACTTTTTCCTTTCATTTTATGTTGTATGATCATTAAAAGGCTCTAACTTCCGGAATCATACTGCCAAATGGACCACTGTGTACCTATCGGTCGGCACTGGTCGACACAAACCCATCCACGACCCTTGGACTGCCTATTTTCGCCGTGAACCACTTCTCAGGCGTAAGGGTGTGCAAAAGAACCGAGATTTGCCCGGACTGCCTAAAACTGCCCGGAATCGGTGGTTCTTGAAGGAACCGGTCCGGTTCCTGGTTCCATGGACGGATTCGTCCACCACCCATCTGGACCGGACCGATTAATTTTTAATATTAAAAAAAATAAAATTACTAATTAACAAACCCTCGATAGCACATCTCCGGTTCCCTCTCTCTCTCTCTCTAACCAAAGGATGAATTTGCCCACTACATCTTAGGATTTACGAGAAGGATGGGAATACCACTTCCTCTTGAAATCATCAGCAATAACAAAATATGTAGTGGAGGGACACACTGAAAGTTCTCTATGTACTCCATGTTTACATTGTCAGAAACATAGACTATTTTGTGAAATTTGCAGCTTGCCCATCCCCCTTTTTAATGAGTTTATCAATTTTCAAATATATGTTGCTGCTGTTTTATTGTTCCTGTTTTGCCGATTTGGGGAATAAAAAAAAAAGGTTCTTATTGACTCTTCATCTCCAATCGAGTGAGACCGGTTCCACGGATTCATCCGGGAATCGCCCGTTCCCGAGTGGGTCCATTCAACAAACGGGTAGATTTCGATTTTAATTTTTTGAAACCGGTCCTTAACCGGGAATCGCTCACCTGGACCATGCATGTCCGAGTCATGGCATGACGAACTCTTGGGCCTCCAAAGCAGCCGCCGCCTTAGGCCTGCTCGCCCGACCTAAGTTCACGTGCCCATAGACTACTGGTCAAAGACTGCAGTAGCTCCATGCCCTGCGTCAAACTTTGATAAGTCCGAGGTTTGGTATCGTAGGTATCCCGAAATAATAGTGGACTTGTTAATTGACACGTGTCCTGTGGGTCCCACATTTCAGATTTTTGTATTTTATATATCTCCCTCACTTGACTTCCTCTCTCTTTCTTCTTCCTCCGACTCTTTCCTTCAGAAACAGAGGCCGAGATCTCGTTGTTTATTATGAAGGTTGGTCTTTCCTTCGTCAAGATCTCGGCCTCGGTCGACCGGCCGGCGACGGAGTAGTCGACGGAGGCCAAGATCTTGGTGCGGGGAGGAAGGCGGCGGCCCACTGGAGGTCGAGCGTCTCGGCGCGGAGCTTGTCGTGCTCGGCGTCGATGAGGCTCACCTCGTCGGCGAGGTCCTGGGTGAGGATGATCTGGGCCATGGCCATGCCGACGTTGCCAACCCCGACGACGGCGATCTTGGTGTGGTGCTTGGAGGGCGACGGCGGAGCTCGTGATTTCACCATGGGCTCCGCCGTTGACCGGAAGGGGGGCGACCAACGCGGACGGCTGGTCGCCTAGGACCCTCCCGAGGGCAAAGCACCATTCGGGAGGGAGAGAAGAGAGAACTTGCTGAGTCGGAATGGAGGGAGAGAGACCGTGAGGAGAGAGAGAGAGAGAGGAGAGAGACCTTGTCAATCAAGAAATGAGTTGTTATTTTGCTGAGTTGTTGTGTACCCCATATTTTCTCGTGTCTGCTACGCTAAGTTCAAGATCTACTATTATTTTCTTCGTCGGTGTCTGCTACGTACGTCCAAGATCAGATCATGTCCAACGTCGCATCACTACCTCGTTGGCACCACGCCACGCCGTAGCTGTGTCAACTCAAATTCATCTTCCTCGCCACATCAGCTCTCACCCCGACCTCGCCTCACCGAACCGAACCGAAAGGAGCATGTCCTCAGAAGTTCGCTCCAGGACCTAGTGGTTTCGAGCGCATATCTTCCTATACATATCGAGCATTGCCCACATCTTTACGATAGTCCGATCGAGCATAAACTAATCGATTGGAAAACTGATCCCGGCATCACCTAACTGCGGAATCATTGGCGCGGGGCGGGCGAGCGGGTGGGCTATCAACCTCACTAGCATGCGCGCCTAATCATAGCGCAGTTCTTTTTTGCCGGGGCGAAGCTTCTGAGAAACTTCTGAAACATAATCGTTTTTGTCTTTCCTCTCCTCTCGTGCTTCGTCTTCGTCCCACCCACGACGGTAACCTCTGAACTGTCTCTCACTAAAAAAATCGATTCCTCTCTCTCTCTCTCTCTCTCTCTCTACGAGCTGTATTTAAGCCGGGTGTCACGGAGTCTCCCCTCGTTCTCCGGTCTCTCTCTCTCTTTCTCTCTAAAGTTCCTCTATATGTTCACGTGAACGTCTTCTGCCAAAAGAGAAACCAAAGGATTACCGACATTCTCGCCGTTAGCATCCGATACCATCAAATGCTAACGGCTTTCCCCTTCATCCTCGCGCGCAATTTCGTTCTCTTCCAACCGACAAACCAACACTCGCCTCCATTTGTCGTTCTTCTTCTTCTTCTTCTTGTTTTTTCTCTTTGTGGTAGTTTTGCCCGTTGGGAGGTGGCGCGGAGAGAGGTTAGCTCGAACAGGCTGTTTCTCGTAACGGTCGTGCCATCCCCAGCAGGGTGACGACGGCGAAGGGACGTCGTCGACGTGAATCTTATAATATAGGCCTTGCGGATCTCTTCCTCCACCTTCACTTCTTTTCTTGTCTACTCTGTACCGTCGTCGTTTTCTTCTGCAATGGTGGGCCGCGAAAATGACGAGGACGTGGAAGCCGGTCTGAGGTGGCCTGGGCAAGAGGCGGAGGAGGACAATGTGGACATGTCGGATCCTTTCGATGTTGCGGACACGAAGAATGCGACTCTCGAGACTCTCAGGAGATGGAGGGTATTGCCACATTCATCGATTCCCTTAATCTTCCCTCTGTTTTGTTCATTTTCCCTCCTTATGCAGTTCCCTTTTCTACAATTTATGCAAACCCGTGCTTTTGTCCATAATGTGGATGGAATCATGCGAGAACACCTCGTGTGTGGGCTCTCTCGGATCGAAAGCGTCCACTTACGTAGGCCTCGGGTTTGAGTATCCGCATCTAAGTCCCCTCCAGAAGTCAATAATGAATGTGCTCGCTGCACAGTATATGTACCGAGATCCGGTGGATCCCATATGAGGTCACTTGATCCTTAGGATTCTTTGCGTGTTGCACCACGTGAGGCCATGTCTTAGTGACCAAATCGCTAAATGGTGCATTGTTTGTATTCGAATATGGCGACGGGGAAAAAGCAAAAGTATCGAGGTATGGGAAGCAATGAGTTGATGTCACTGGAGAAAAGCATTCAGCATCTTGATTAGCAGGAGGTGCTTCCACATTGAAGTCATAATTTTTCAGATGCATTCTGCACACCTTCATATATATTCTTTGAAATGTGATAAAATGAAGATGACAGAGGTAAAAGTCAAGAATTGACCAAGTTACTATCTAGCATCATACTGTGAGTAAAATTGTTATCATGAAATAAAGCTGGCATGAAGAAGAATCTGAAATTCACCAATAAACGAACCGCATTAGACTGTAAGTAAGTATATGAACTAAATACAGTATTCTTTTCAATGTTTGTCACGTCATATGATGTCCTCCATGTCTGGTTTGTGCTTTTCTGAACTCGATGCTTTTCCTCAGGAAAAGATTGTCGCTCTGTTTATTGCAGTGTCCTGTCCAGTGTTTCCAGTTCTAGTCCATCCTTTTAAACTGTCAAGATTTGACGAAGTCTAACCGCTCTTTATGTGAGCTTAAAGGTGTTTTCTACTTTTACAGCAAGCAGCTCTTGTCCTCAATGCGACTCGGCGATTCCGTTATACTTTGAACTTAAAAAAACACGAGGCAAAAATTCAAAGGCTGCGCATGATCAGGTCCCATGCACAAGTGATACGAGTAATTTTCTTCCTTAAGCATGTTTGTAGTAAAGCAATTAGGAGATTTCTTTCTCTCTAATCTTCTTATTAATTTTATTAGGCAGCTTTGCTTTTCAGAGTGGCTGGAGAGCAGCAGTTTGGTAAGTGATGTATTGGATTTGATCCATTGAAAACTAAAATTCCCATGCATGAGATTGTTGGAGTTGCACACTTGTCTCCTATTATCCACTAAAAACTAGACATCAAATATGCATCATACAAAGAACAAATTGATGGCACCGCCACTTAATCAAGTGAAGGACTCTGATCCATTTACTCATATGGTGCATTGCATTCTGTTTATTATAAGTCTTTTTGTCCTTATGTCCCTGTCTTAATCAGTGTTAGGTAAAAGAGTGGCTCCTCCGAGTTTAACTGGCGATTATGCTGTTGATCTAGAGCAGCTATCTTCCATGCATAGGGACAATAATACAACCAGTCTTCATCAATTTGGCGGGGCAAGTTCATCGTTGATATATATATATTTTCTTTGTTTGTTTCTATGGTATGAGTAATTTTGTTAGCTGATATCATGCTCTCAGACTGTCACGTTTCCTCCCTCAGGTTAAAGGTCTATCAGATTTGCTGAAAACCAATTTGGAGAAAGGAATTGCTGGTGATGATGCTGATTTATCAAAGAGGAGGAATGCCTTTGGATCCAACACATATCCTCGAAAAAAAGGACGGACTTTTTGGGTACAACTATTTTTGTTTGTCTTGAGTTTCTATAATAAGGCATTTTCTGGAAGGATCTTATCATGATGATAGTATCAGACTGAGTTGACATCCCTTGCAGACATTCCTTTGGGAGGCATGGCAGGACTTGACCCTTATTATATTGATTATAGCTGCAGCGGTGTCACTGGGCCTGGGAATAAAGACAGAGGTGAGCTTTGGCTTAGTTTCCTAATACTATGATGATTTTGTCTGACAGCCAAAATATTTATCTAGAGAAGCTTTAGTCTACAGATGGACATCCCACCAATAGATAATTACAACTGAGCTCAAGTTGTAAGGATCTCTTTCTTGCTTGCTAACATGTTTGATGGGAGGCTAAAAGCTGTTTGAGTTTCTCTCTACTCTTACTTGGTTCTTTCTTGATTAGTTCTCTCAGTAAAGTTTCATGCCTCATCATATACTGAGCAGTTCCATCTCATATTTGTGCAGGGGTTAAAAGAAGGATGGTATGACGGAGGAAGCATAGCTTTGGCTGTTCTTCTTGTCATAATGGTAACAGGTATATTATCTGATCATAAGCCTTTACTTTTCATGATGATACTAATGTCATTCCTTACCTGTCTTCATGACCTTCTGATTACTTTTAATCAGCCATCAGCGACTACCGCCAGTCTCTGCAGTTTCAAAATTTGAATGAGGAAAAACAGAATATCCAAATTGGGGTATGATGCTTAAATGGTTCATAATTCGATTATGTTGCTAGTGAGTTTATTCCAAATGAATCACTGAGGATGAGATCTCTGCAGGTGATGAGAGATGGAAGAATGGTAAAAGTTTCGATATTTGATATTGTCGTGGGTGATATCATACCACTCAGAATAGGTGATCAGGTGAGCCAGGTTAACTGGGTTTGTTATTTGTTTATTTGACAGGTGATGACCCTGTAAGCTAATAATAGTTCTACTGCTACCAATACCAGGTTCCTGCTGATGGAGTATTAGTCAGTGGACATTCTCTTGCAATTGATGAATCTAGCATGACAGGAGAAAGCAAAAATGTGTGTTTTCTGATACTTTGGTTGACCGAATTGAATTTGCAATCCATTTTTTTTCAAGCATGACATTCATGCAGGTTCACAAGGATCAAAAATCACCTTTCCTAATGTCTGGTTGCAAAGTTGCTGATGGTGTTGGCACTATGCTGGTAATATGATAATTTGCTCTTTCTTTATTTCCTTTTTTTTTTTTTTTGGTACTGCAGCTGCCCAAAAAAGGTTAAATTCATTCACAATGCCAAGTAAGTAAGACAACAAGTTTCAAAGGAAATGCACAATAGCAGGACAAGTGCCTTTAGTGGCTGCGCCTTTCTTCTCTGACAGAAAAAATTGTGCGTATGAATTTCCAGCAGAAGTAGAGACACCCCTTTTGTGCTTCTATTGTCCTTTCCAATGTGAGGATGAGATTTTAAATTTGTTAAAGATGAAAAAAGAAAACTTTTGATCCATGTCCTTTTACTTAGTTGCTTTAAAGCAGGATAGTGATCATGTTGATCTATACTATTCCACATGAGTAGGGTGGGCAATAACACGATTATTTGAACACTTTAACCTCCTTTCTCTCTTCTCCTGTGAGAAAAGTTCCTACATTTTTTGAGTTCTAACTTCTTACAATCATTACTTACCTTCAGGTGACTGGTGTTGGAATCAACACAGAGTGGGGATTGCTGATGGCAAGTATAGTAGACGATACTGGTGAAGAGACTCCTTTGCAGGTTTAATGTCAAGCATCCAGATTTGGCTTTTCTTGGAGTCGTCACCATATCCTCACATTTTTTTTGAATATTCCTGAACAGGTACGCTTGAACGGGCTGGCCACATTCATAGGCATTGTCGGTCTTTCTGTAGCTGCTGTTGTGCTCACTGTCCTCTTGACCAGGCAAGTTTTTCTTGTGTGTAGTCATTCGTGTACTGTCATTCGGGTTTGAGGAATCTTACATCCTTTTTCTGTCCATTTTTCTAGGTACTTTACTGGACATACAAAAAATCCCGATGGAACTGTCCAGTTTGTGAAGGGCAAGACCAAAGTCGATGATATCTTGGATGGGGTTGTTCATATTGTGACAATTGCAGTAAGTGCAGCTCCTCTTTGCTGTCCAGTCTCTTCAAACCAGGCACTTGACTGACTAAGAAGTGTATTTAGGTAACCATTGTGGTTGTTGCAGTACCTGAAGGGCTTCCTCTGGCTGTTACATTGACGTAAGTACCACTAGTTTTATATTGCTGTAACAGTATAATAATCACACATTCAATTTGCCTCTCACTTTTCTTTTTCCCCCCAATTGTGGCACAGCCTAGCATACTCGATGCGGAAAATGATGGCGGATAAAGCCTTGGTAAGCCTTGTTAGCTTCTTTTATATAATTCTGAGATGTAGCAAAAACCCAAATTTTATAATAACCTTCTTGCAAAACAACCGCAGGTTCGGAGGCTTTCAGCCTGTGAAACTATGGGTTCTGCCACAACAATTTGCAGTGATAAGACTGGAACATTAACTTTGAATCAGGTTATTAGCCCTCAAATCCCTGTTAGCATTTTTCAATTATCTCTTTTTGCTGACTTATGGGACAACTCATCGGAATGTTCTAGCTGTAGTATTGGTTTTTCTGATCGATAATAGTGAAATTACAGATGACTGTGGTCGAAGCTTATGTTGGGCGAAAGAAGATGGATCCACCAGATGATGCCTCCCAATTGCATCACCTAATTTCTTCTTTGCTTATTGAGGGCATTGCACATAATACCCAGGGCAACGTCTATGTGCCGAAGGTAGTACTCTCCTCCAGCCTCCTGCTAACTTTGAGAAATCAAAATGATGATGGATCCACCGTGATAATCTCTACTCAGTTTACATCCTTGGCAATGTGTATAATCAATTAGGTTAAGAGGGAAGGAATGCATTTCACACTAAAATTGCATTTGGAAAGATGGTATTTGGTGACTTCTTTCCTGTTTATAAACTACATGTTTAGAAGAAAATTCCATAAGTCCAAAAAAACCTATTCCATTACCACTCTTATTGAAAGTTGCTCAGTGGTTCTTGGTTCAGTAAGTATAAACTTAATCACATGAACAATCATTTTGTGTGGCTCTTCACTTGTAGGATGGTGGAGATGCTGAAGTTACTGGATCTCCTACTGAGAAGGCTATTCTTTCATGGGCTGTTAAGGTACTGGTTTTGGTAATAATCAGACAAGAAATCTCAGACAGATGAATTTGGAACTTCTTCAGAACATCTTTGTCTCTCTGGCAGCTGGGAATGAAGTTTGATGCTGTAAGAGCAGAGTCAACGGAACTCCATGTTTTTCCATTCAACTCAGAGAAAAAGCGAGGAGGAGTTGCTATACAAAAGGTAGCTATTTTTTCTATAAATCTCTGTGTCTGTTACTCTACAAATAACATGCTGGGAAGTCCTTACCATACATACTGACGCTCCATTCTTCCAATTTTTTTGGTCACAGACCAGTTCTGATGTTCATATACATTGGAAGGGTGCAGCAGAACTTGTCTTGGCCTCATGCACTAAGTTCTTTGACTCGGATAATCACTTGAGATCAATCGATGAAGAAAAGGTTGGTGCTATTTCTTTGTGGTAGGAGATATATCTTTTGGTCATGGCAGAAAAGTAGGGAATGAAGCCTAGAGAACTACTTGCAGAAGCTTTTGATTATTACTTTGTGAGAGCAGCTGTAAAAATAGCATGGTTACCTATCCACCAATATACGAAAAGAAAATGGGTGAACTTTGGTAATTTAAGCAGACTATCTGCATTATTTTACTTGACTATCTAATAGTCCTTGACGATTTAATAGTTCATGCTAGTTTCACTATACTTAAGATATAGAAGGTATTCCCTGCAGATGTATTGGTGCCATTATCTGTAGGCTATTTCACGCAATGCAACTTTGCCAAAGCTATTTATTTAACTTTAAGAATTTAAACAGTGGCGGATCAAATTTATTGGATTGTTATTTGCATTTGACTTCCGAGTAAGCTGATTATATATAATTTAAGATGCATATCTTACTTGGTCCTCTAATTCAGTGAGTTTGGTCACGCAATAACCTAGTTAAACTCTTGCAATTTACTTTCTAGTGGTTAATCTTGCACTTCTTCACCACTTCTTCCTGGTCTCTTCTGAGATCATTCAGAGTTGTAATAATTACCTGGCTTTGTTCCATAATGGGTCGATGTTAATTTTCCTTTGACAAAATTTCCTTAAGGGAGCTGTGAGAATAGCTTAGTGCTTGGAAATTTGGATGCCACCTTAATCTTTGAGCTTTGTTGTAGGATTTCTTCAAGCTTGCTATCGATGACATGGCTGCTAGAAGTCTCCGCTGTGTTGCGGTTGCGTACAGACCTTTTGATTCAGATAAAGTTCGTGGTGATGATGCAGGTCTGGACAATTGGGTGCTACCTGATGATGATCTTGTTTTGCTTGCTGTCGTTGGCATCAAGGTATACACATCAGTTCTCAAGTTTCTTACGATGATGGACTGATCCATTTTATTTCATACTGTTCTGTAAAATTTATTCCACCATAAACTCTGAAAAAGACATGGAGCCATCTCGCACCACTTCTGGAGTTGTGGAAGTGTCATTTCAAAAAAATAGCAGCAATTTTTGTTCTTAATATTCCTCAAGTGAAGTTACGAAGCTGCTTCTTTGGAGCAGTAATTAGTTTACGATAAGCACAAGAGTGGCGTGCTCTTATATAGGTGTAAAAGTTTATGCAGAAGTTACTTTTAAGTTGTAAATCGCATTTTTACTTGTAGGTCGTAAGTTTTGTGCACATTATTCTCTTTGCTACCCTTTATCAGTTCATGAAATTTTCCTGGAAAGATCCCAGAAGTATCCCCTTACCTACCTTATTAATTGTCAGAAGCAATTTTGCTTTGCAATTTGCTTTTGGTCTGGTTTTGTTGGGAAATTTGGTATAAATTAAATGATCAATCTAACAAAGCTGACCATTTAAGAATTTTATAACCTTCGATTGAAACTTGGATTTCCCACATATTCACCTTTTTTTTCTGGATTCTATATTTTTTTAGTTGTGTTTTCTCATTACATCTTTCATTTACCAGTGGAGAAGCTAACTTAACCTTACTGTATAAGTCAATGTTTGTATGCTGTCTATTTCTATTTTTGAAATGCAACAAATGTTACATCGGCCTTGTGCTCAGGAAAAATTGAGTTCTTCATACTTCGTTATAAGCGCCTTTTATCAGCTAACGTATCTATACATCTGCAGGATCCTTGTCGTCCAGGTGTTGAAGACGCTGTTAGAATATGCACAGAAGCTGGGGTTAAGGTAAGTCATAACTCCACTGATTTAACACTTCGCAGATACTAGAAAAGACGGCACCAGGGAAGAATAGGGAAACATGGAAAGATTTCTTTTGAACCAGAGAGTCAAAATGAAAGACATCATTGGTTATTAGTGGAACCCAGATAAAGTGTCAATTAATCTTGGTTATGCTTTTAGAATTTAAACATCTAAGGGAACCTTCCAATCTATTCGAAAAGCATATACCAAGGCAGATGAGCGGACAATGATGTGGGGATGTCTGTATTTGTTCTGTCTAGGATGAAATAACTAATAGGAACCTGTTATGTGTGATTTGGTCTGACAGGTGCGAATGGTCACTGGAGATAATGTCCAAACAGCAAAAGCAATAGCTCTGGAATGTGGGATACTTAGCTCAAATGAAGATGCCAAAGAGCCTAACGTTATTGAAGGAAGGGTATTCCGTGCATTGTCTGAGAAAGAAAGAGAGCAGACAGCAAAGAGAATAACGGTATGATGTAGAATATTGAAGTTCACATGTACATCCAAAAGTAGACGAACAAATTTAACATGATATGCCTTACAGGTGATGGGAAGGTCTTCACCCAGCGACAAGCTACTACTTGTGCAAGCCTTACGCAAAAGTGGGGAAGTTGTTGCTGTAACTGGGGATGGAACCAATGATGCTCCTGCACTCCATGAGGTTGATACTGATTAATATGTGCATTTCTATTTTTTTATTTATGTATGTCAATGCGAAACTCGCATGGCCATGTGCTTTTGCTCGTATTGACATATCATTGAACCAATAGATGAAAATGCCCATCCTTATCTTCCAATTCGAACTTGTTTCACATGAAGGAGTTCTCTTCCTGTTGCAACCGGCAAAGTGAAATCTGGAAGCAGAAAAAAAAAAGAGCTCATCTATGTTGAGAAAAGCATGATAGTTTGCTCCAGACCCTAATCTTTACCCTCCCTTGAACATTAAAAAAGCAACTTTTCGTTTAATTTATACTCGGCCAGAAAGTCCTTATTCTTATATATGTTCCTTTAACAAATCACAATGAGGCGCATCCAAATGTCTTGGAATGAAGTTAGATAAAGATGATAAGTACATGGGATGCTCATCTGGCGTCCAAGATGTTAAAGGCACTTCTCAGGTAAGCACAGATTATTCACTTCAATCACAAGATGGCATATCTAAGATGGACAGCATTGGGGAAAAGAGTAGAAGATACATGTTGAACATAATCAGCTTTATCTTAATCAACGAGATACTCTCCGTAGTGGGAAGCTTGCTTTTATGGTTATAGTTGTGTGGTATTATGCTTTAAGTTTCCATGTTCCTACCTATTCACATCAGTTTGACTATTTGACAATTTAGGCAGATATTGGTCTTTCTATGGGCATCCAAGGGACGGAAGTTGCAAAGGAAAGCTCTGACATCATTATTTTAGATGACAATTTTGCCTCTGTTGTTAAGGTTAGTAAGAAGACTTTGATGATGTATTAGTTGTCTGATCTTTGCTGTTTCCCTTTGGTTCTTGGGATCAGTTTTCAAAATGAAATGAAATTTTGTTTCTAGTAGTGTGTTTGTGGTTAATGTTATTGCACTTATTTCTGCAAATAGCAGAGAGAGCAAATAATTAGAACAAACCGAGAGCACCTGTACTTGCTTAGAAAACAGTTTTCAAAGAGCATCTTGTTAAAAGAATATTACGAGGAAAGTTATTCAACGGTTTCCTCTGGTAATCCCAGAGCAATCTTCAAACACCAGAGAAGCATCCAGTCTCTCTCTCTCACGGCACAACCATCTCCCCCATTGGATGCTGTATGAATAACACAGAGCATTGTCCCATGGGTTCTCTTCCTATGCATGCGTGTGTAAAGTGTAGTATGAAGTGAAAATTGAGGGCACTTCATCAAATGTTAATGCATAAGACATAAAAGACCTTCAGGCGAATCATGATCCCGTTGCTTGTATTTAACTGGGGCGTTGTCAAACTTCCTTTTGACTGATTGCGTTTCTATCTTTTTGAAGTTTATTAGTCATTATCCACATGTCAAGTATGTAATGGCAACATTTCTGGATGGTGTGTAGGTTGTTCGCTGGGGCCGTTCTGTGTATGCAAATATTCAGAAATTTATCCAGTTCCAACTCACAGTAAATGTTGCTGCTCTGGTAATAAATGTTATCGCAGCAATAACTTCGGGCGAAGTTCCGCTGAATGCAGTACAGGTTAGTGAATCTTTGCTTGCTTGGATGACCAGGGCACTATTCTTGGGGTAGCCCTAATTATGTGACCCTAGTTCTCCTTGAGAGGATCACAAAGTGCCTTGAAGCATTGATCAAGGTTCACTTTCTCGTCTAAAATACTTCTCTTTCTGGTGCAGCTCCTGTGGGTCAACCTTATCATGGATACTCTTGGAGCACTTGCACTGGCAACGGAGCCGCCCACGGACCACCTAATGGAAAGAACTCCAGTTGGCCGAAGGTTTGCAATTCAGCATGTCTGGTTAAGCTTTAGCATCAAAGTAAAGGCAGTGTCTAGATACAATAAAAACACTCTGAAACCATGACAAGCCGAAATTTTTTTAATCGCTGGAAAGCAGCAAAACAATCATGGTTTTCAGTTTGCATGTAACTGGACATTAATAATGGTGATAGAATAGAAGTGCATAAACTTTGCCTTTCAGAGAGAGATGTATCGGTCACTGGACATCGGTCCTTTAGTCCCAGATATATTGCGTTTTCACTCTCTTAGCATATAGAGTGTTGGGGTGACAAAGATGTGACTCCGCCTAATTCTAAATGGTTCCTTTAGAGCACATAAAATGCAAGTCTCATTTAAATTTGCTGCTCCTTCTCTTTCTTTGGCTGATGATTTGGTGATTGATTATGACCTTGTCTTTGCTGTGTCAGGGAACCTCTAATAACTAATGTCATGTGGAGGAACTTGATGATACAGGTCTTTCTATTCGTTGCCTTTTTTGGAGATATCTGTTAAATTGTCTCGTGGTCAGTTTGTTGCTTATTCAAGTCAATGACTTTCTTCTGCAGGCTGCTTATCAAATTTGCGTCCTTCTTGTCCTGAACTACCATGGCGAGAGTATTCTTCAGTTGGGCAATGAAACAAAGGAACATGCTGTTGACATCAAGAATACAATGGTGTTCAATGCGTTTGTCCTTGGTCAAGTAAGTAGAGATACTAAATTTGCACCCCCCTGCCCACATTTCCACAAAATAAAACAAAAGGAAAGGCTAAAGTACAGGATGTTCCAAAATAAAAGTGGCCTTTCGAGGTTTTATGGGTTCTTCAGTTTACACAATCCATCTAAGCTTCAATGCTGAGCCTCGTTGTTCAATTTTTTGTTCAAATGACAGATCTTCAATGAGTTCAATGCTCGAAAGCCCGATGAACTGAATGTTTTCAGTGGAGTGACGAAAAACTACCTTTTTATTGGTATCGTTGCAGTTACCATCGTGCTTCAAGTGAGTGCTTTGGAATATTTGCACTTTCATTTTTTGGATAAGTGTTTGCATATTTATGCAGCCTCTCTTGCTTGTGCCCCAGATAATAATTGTCGAGTTCCTCGGAAAGTTTGCTAAGACTGTGCCGCTCACCTGGAATCTGTGGCTTATTGCTGTAGGGATTGGCATCGTCAGGTTCGTCCATTTTTGGTACCCTTACAGTCAATGTAGTACTTCACCCTTTTCTTTATGCAATCACAGTGGTTATCTAGGAGATGTCTTCTGCTTGTAAGTCAATATACATGAAACATCTCTGCCATAGCAGAATCGAAATAGCCCCTCTTAGTGAAATTTTGCTCTGCTAAGTGTTGAGAGTTTAATTGTATTTTTGGGGCGTGAATCTGCTCCAAAACCTACACCAGATAAAACTCCTTTCAAATATCATCCAGAAAGAACTGATTACAGACCATAAATTCTTGGCACAGCTTATTGCACCTTTGACATCATAGCAGCTTAAGCAAGCAAAATGGCTGCTTGAAACATCTTGGTACTCTTAAAATTATTTTGTCTATACCTTCTGTGGCCTGATTCCAACGTGTGGAGCCCGAGTAAATACTTAATTTGCATTCGAATCTGTTTGTACCGGATGCTATGCATATAGAAGGCCTCATATAATTTCATATGGATCCTAATTTCAACTTATTGCGAACCTCCACTGGTTGTCTAGTTTCGATTTGTCAATCTTATGTACGCTTGGTTAATTTCTCACAAGATTTGTGCATGGCGTTTGATTTTTGTTGTGCAGCTGGCCCCTTGCAGTACTTGGGAAACTCATTCCAGTCCCCAAGACTCCTCTTTCCAAGTTTCTTCGGAAGCCATTCACGAGACGGTGGAATAATGCCTAGTGATGAATGAACATATATTCCCGCTCTGCTTCCACGATTCCTACTATTTATTCCCAGTCTGCCAGTGCATGAAGATGTGACTGTGCTAGTAACAATTGGACGATATCGAAGAGTTCCAAGCTTAGTGGTTGTACGTGCTGATTCCACCGTCCAAGTATAGTTTGATGTGATCATCTTCTAATTTTACAATATTGATGCATATGTCAAGTGTAAATGGTAGAGAATACCGGGGCATCCTAAGCTAAAAGCCTGGATGATTTCATTAATCTTGAATTATTAGAAGATGGCGAAGCTAGTCTTGGCTAAGTAGTAATCCTATAATATAAGTCCGCACTTTGCGGCTTGTTCTCTCCATTAGAATCTTTCAAGTTGCTTCATCGAAGAGACCTGAAAAAAATCTCATGCAGACTCCCGTGATGTGAATGGGGTCTCTTGGGTTGTTGGACTTGCTACCTGAATGAAGTGGCTAAAGGGATGAACAACAAACCCAGATAATTCGAAAACCAAAACCTAACTGTGAAGTTCTGTAGGCAGACGAATCTCCAGGGATGTTTAGTGGAGTCGTCAGCTCAGAATTGGCCAATTACCTCAGCTTCTTTGACCTCGATCCTGTGTATACGCGGGCACTAGTATAGACAGATATAATCTGTAAATTTTATTCGCCAATGTTTAACCTATGTTTACTAGCAGTTCTAATTTTCCTTTCTGCTGCTTAAACCAACTGATGCTTGTAGGATTGGGTTGTAGTAAATTGAACAAATTCACCTGACCACTCCATTTAATTTGTAACCTAAGAAAAAGGTAACATGAAAAGGAACTAGAAACTTGAAGACGAAGATTGCTTAGAGGATGTGCCAATGGGTAAAATTTTCTGAATAGATTAAGCAACTTCCACACCAATGTCAGGACATTTCCTGTTCCAGTCTTCCTCAATGGATCAACTTGGAATAGGTCTATCACGTGCATCATCTGGATAATTCTCAGTTTTGTTAATACATCTCCACAGATCTGGCACAATTGTATACTTCAATTTGTCAGCACCAAAGTCAAAGTGAATGATCTTTTGCTTCATTTCAACCAGCAATACAACTATCTGACCTGCACATTTGATCACGTCCGAGTTGTAGCACCCATCAATCCATCAGAAGCCAAACACAAGACGAAAACTGAAAACAGATGGAGGAGGAGCAGAATCTGATAGAACATTGCAGCCACAAACACCCTCTAATCCTCTGTGACCTCCAAGGGTTCGACAAGAAAGTCAACTGCTATGGCTGGAACAACCCCTTTCTAGCCTCGCCCTCCACCGCCTACGCATGCAAAGCCTGCAACTCTTACCTCCACAAGTCTTGTTCTGAACTCCCTACTGAGCTGAAACACCCTTATCACCCTCCGCACACTCTCTACCTTCAGCTTGCACGGTGGCAACACAACTTCACTTTCTGTCGCTCTGCCGTCCTTGGCTTCAGCTTCTGCTGTGACATCTGCAAATTCTACCTCGACGCTCAACCCTTTACTTGAACACGAAGTATGAAGACGGGGGTCTTCTCTATTTCCTCAGAGAATCTGAATTCAAAGCCATTTACCACTTGTGAGACGTGGAATGACATCGGCATGGACACCCCTCTGTTTCCGTGCGTGTTCCCTTGGTGCTTCCGGTCTTTCCATTTCCACTGCTCTCCATTCCCATGGCCCGAAATGATCAGGTCCAAGTGTCACTTCTACCTGTTCACTTTTGCCAAAACCGTCTTGGAAGAGGATTTGCGCTTAGAGTGAGTGCTACTGCGATGCGTGCAAGACAGAGAAGAATCAGGTGTACACAGTGACTACGGGCCCGTATGCTACCATTTCGGTTCCTTAATTTTCTTTTTCTTTTGTTCCCCGAAATAATAAAAAAAAAAACAAAAATCCGTTTGGTAACATAGGTTTTTTTTTTTTGATAATCCAGGAAAACCCATAAACTAACAGCCGGCGAGCAAACCCTGGGCCCACGGAGGAACCCGCCAGCCCGTGAAGCGGGTAAGTCCACCTGCAACGTGTTGGGGATTCGAACTTCTCCCCTTCGTGAGGGCGAGAAAGCCCGAAGCCAGCAACGCCACTTAGTGCGGTGGTTATGAAGCGGGTAAGTTCTCCTGCGACGTGCTGGGGATTCGAACTTCTTAATATCGGTTAATTTTTCTACTCCTTGAAATAGAAATAATAGAAAAATGACCCGCAAATAGATTTGGAACAAAATTAAGAAGTAGAAAAAAGCAACTCATTGTTTTCGGGAACAATTTCTAGAAAAAAGTTTTTTCTTTGTTTTCTTTTCTTCTTCTTTCTCTTCTAATAGGCCGATAGAAACTCTTCGTTTAGTAATATTAGTTAATTTTTCTACTATCTGAAATAGAAAGTGGGCAGCGAATAGATTTATAACAAAAATAATAAGTAGAAAAAATTAACTTATTGCTCTAGGGAACAATTTCTAAAAATAAGTATTTTCTTTTTTTTTTCTTTTCTTCTTCTTCCTCTTCTAATCGGCCTATGGAAATTCATCGCTTGCTGCAGGTCGCCACTTGGTGCAGGTCGTGGCGGCCGTCGGCTAGAGGAGGAGTAAAAAGAAAGGAAAAATAGAAAAAAAAAGAAAATTCTAAAAAAATTATTAAAAAATTATAAGAAATTCTATGGCATAAAAAATTTTATGAGTCGTACCAAAGACATTCTTGTACTTTTATTTATTTATTTCCGGAAAAGAAATTTTGTGTATTTGCCAAATACATTATTTTACTAAAAAATTGTTCAGGGAATAGAATGAGAATAATATTATTTCTGAAAAAAATTATTTCCTAGAACATAAATATTATCAAACCATTGCTTATGTTGGTTGTACCAAATCTGAGCTATGTCCTTGCTGCAAATGACTGTTTTGGTCAATTTTGCTGTAGTCAGAGTCCGTGTCATGTTCGATGGGATGATACAACTTGTTAGGTTGATTTTGGACATTCATACAAAAATTTCTTATCAGTTCCTCAAATTTCGTAAATTCATGCGCGACCATGGTTCCTTTTCTGAGGAATAATTTTTCACTTCTGATTTCCTAGGCATTTCTTTTAAAAGGGTTCTTCTGGGTTGATGCAGTATCGAGGCACGGAGACGTTTACATCGGAGTTTTCTTAATTTCAGGTGCTGCCTTCGATTTTGGCAGAGTGCAAGATGGATGCCAAGCTGAGAGAGACCTTGCGAAATGATGCCGGACTCTGGAGAATAGAAATGAATATATGGGGGCTATGTGACGAGGAAACGTGCTTAGCCAAGGAATTAAAGAAAATCACAGCAAAGTTGGAGTCTTTCAGAGCCATTCGCGCCCAATACATCTCATCATTGAAGCCTGAGGTCGACTCACCATTTTGCTCTACCTCCACTAAGGCTTCTGCTTAAAGGAAGGGTTGTAAAGTTGCTGGTTGTTATAGGCTAAATAAATAAGTTTCTGGTTGTTAATGTGTCTTTGTCCAATCTGCTAATTCCATGGAGCATGCTTGAACATCAATATTTGTGTCTTGGAATCAAAAAGGACGACCACCCGCCAAAGGTAAGGCCGCAGTTAAAGGAATGGGTGCGGATTAACTGTGCAGGAAACAAGGTGGTCTTTTTATTGGGGTAGCAAAATACGTGGCTAAAGCTAATGTCTTCGAAAACACGAAGTCTGAGGAATCTGTCCTTTGGGTTATCTTTTCCTTCACCGTCCCGTGAAAGATGGGACAGTTCCAGCGTATTAATCCGAGATCGATTCACTTTAGACGATGCAGATGCACGATCTGCATTCGGTTTAAGGGATAGATGTCAACCCAGAATTGAAACTCCATCCCTCTCCTATCCCTTTCTGATTAATTGTTTCCCCCCTCCTTATCATGGCATTCTAAGTTTAAAAGTCAACGATGCTTATGGCATAACAAAAAAGTCAATGATATGCTTGATCCTCTACGACACTGTTGACATGGAACCCATGTGATTGCTTCTCAATTGGTTAACAATGCCATAAATTTCATTTAAGTGGTCCTAGTTGCCTGACAAGTTCCATCGGGGGGGCAGAAAGAGCTAAAAACTGAGACTTCCTCTTGCTGAGGGGATGCCGAATTTTAATCTGAGCTCCTTGTTGTTGGTTGCTAAAAAGGCACTCTTGCCAGCACACAGCTCTGAGATACGACCCAAGAAGAAGATGGAGACCATGGAGATTCGGCATTTTGCTTGCGAACACTCCTTGATTCTACTAACCAAAGTCAACGACGCTCAACCTGACCCGGCCAAAGATGGCAAAAACGACCAAGAAGTCAAAGTGCAACGGCTGCACTTCACCGGTTGAAGGCGTGGCCTGCGAGTGCAAGGACTGCGAGTTTCTCCTGCATTAGTCATTCTTGGAACTGCCAAGAGAGCTGACGCATCCATACCATCCACATCATACTCTGATCCTGGACTTCATATGGAAAAAGCCCAGCTTCATCTGCTGCACCTGCTGCTGTTTGATCATCTTTGGCTTTAACTTCCGCTGCGTAGACTGTCAGTTCAACCTTGATGCCAGGTACACTGCGAGGTACTTGAACGTCAAGTATGAGGACAGAGGCCACTTGTTTCTCCTGGTGGAGAATGTTCTGCTGGTGCATTACTTGTGCGACAAGTGTAACAACTTCGGTCATGACACGCACCTTGTTCAGTGCATGGTTCCGGGCTGCCCTCACTGCTTCCACTTCCATTGCGCCCCCTTCGCCTTTACAGAGAAGATCAAGTCCAAGAGCCATTTCCACTCCCTCACCTTCGCCGAGACTTGGCTCTAGGATGACTTCGGCGAGTACTATTGTGACGTGTGCAAGCAGGTGCGGAATCCAAAGACTGCTTATCACTGCACTGAGTGCGACTTCATTGCTCATGTCAGGTGCACTGTCTGGTCCGATGCTCTCATTTGATCGGCTTCTTCACAGAATTAATGATCTTTTGCAATGACATGCTCATTTGATGGATTTTGTTCTTAGGTCTCACTAACCATAAGAGCGGAGTACAAGAATGATGCAAAGATCAGGAGAGATCTCGCAAATAATGCTGCCCTCCAAAAGCTCGATAGAAGAATTTATGACGTGCATGCGGAGGAAGAAAAATTAGCGAAAGAGTTTGACAAGATCACGGCGAAATTGAAGGCAGTGAGAGGTACTCGTGCTTGGTATGTTGCATCTAGGAACCAAACAACATGACCAGAAATGAGAGTTGTGCCGAACTCTAGCTGAGTTACGCAGACGCATTTAATAGCATTGTATTCCATTGCAACAGAAACCTATCTGTGCTGTTTACTGAGATAATCAAATCCTATGGGTTGGTCGTTGCACTGCAAAATCCACGTCTAAGATGATAACACAGGATCGATAGTTTTTCATATTTACATTTGTTGTTGCGCATCGCTCGGCTTTGGATGAACTTTCATGAGCTCGAAACATTGGAAAACCCACTCGTGTTACTGCAAATACAGGCGGCTGCGGACCTCTATTTGTGACTGAGATGACAAGCTTCAGGTATAGAATACGAAAGCATCATTTAGAACTCTAATTGCAGCAAAGATCATATCAACTTCCTACATCTTTTGTGGGAAAATTTTTCGCTTCATTTTCCGCAAAATCGAGCAGTATGAATAAGAGGCAGTAGTTTCGACTACTCAAAGCAAGATTGCAGAATTTGTCATCGAAATCTAGAGTTTTTCTTTGGCGAAGAGCATTGATTTACAGACTGGAATAAAACCAGACATATCATGAAGATGAACTTACATAATGGCTAGGCATATGCCAAACTAACACGAAGATCTGACCTTTCAATGTAGTTGTGCAAAGAGTATGGACTTTACGTAATATATTTCACGTGGGAATGTTATTAGTTAATGATACATAAATAGTTGTCTTCTTATATGGAAATTTACTAGGAAAAAGTACAAAAAACGTTCAAAACTTATTACATTTATATCTATTTGATTATAAACATTTCAATGAGATTAATTTAATTTTAAACATTTTCATATTGGCATTGGCTAAGTCTATCCAGCCAATTTAGACAGGAAATTTCGGACGTGGACGTCGATTGGCCACTAGTATTGATGTTGACTTTTTAAAAATATATTTTTCATTTTTATATTTTAAATTTTTTTTTTTTTCTTTTTATCCTTTTTTTTTTTTTTTTTTTTTTTGCTCTTTGGCAAGTACTCAGCCATGCTCGGCAAGAGCTTTGCGGCCCTTGCCGACCAAAGGTGAGGGTCCCTCACAGCCTTTGGCAAGGCCCAAGCCTATGGCCTGGTCATGACCATAGGCCAAAGTAAAACAAAAGGAAAAATTAATAAAAATGTCAAAAAGATTATTTAAAAATGTCCATATTAACATCGGCCGTGACGGCTAAGTCCACCTTAGCAACTTGACCGGATGGATTCAATTAGTTTCTATGTAAGAAGAATTAAGACTAAATTGGTTCTATTGAAGAGTTATGACTAAATAAGTATCAATAAAATAAGGCTAGTAACTGAATAAGTTGTTAACTTGTATCATATCATAATTCATACCTAAGTAGAGATGAAAGAAATGTACCGTTGTCGAGAATTCTTACCTTCTCGATGTGGCTGGATTAACTTTCACTATTGGAAAGAGTAATTATCAAACAATAAGTAACTAAATTAGAGGAAACGAAAGCACAAATTTGTGAACTTTTATTTGTTTTATAATTGAGTATCTACATTTTTTTCGCTCAATTAATGTTCGGAACTTCCCCAATTTGGCTTGATATGAGGGCTCTACTAAATAAATGGTCGTATCGTGTGATTTTGCTAACATGGCTCGCTAAGTGAAAGTTAATCGCAATCGGTAATTGGACTCGCTTACTAAATAAAAATCGTGTCATCTTTACATATGTGTTGGATGGTTAGGAGAAAGTGTGTGCACGATAGACCCATCATATTGCAGGTTGGATCATATTTGGATTAGGTCAAAATATGTTCAATTCAAATAGACCCATTTAAGTTGTTTTGACTCATTTCCATGTAATACAAATTTAGTGACTCATACTCAACTGAATCCATACCTAACACATATGCGACCCGACCCCTATCCTTAAAACTTTTCCATATTTAACTCAATTTACAAAAAACTTAGATTAGAGGGCAGAGAGATCAAATAAGAGCGAAGAAAAATGAAAAAAAGGAGTTATAGAGGTAGGGCGAAGAAAAATGAAAAAAAGGAGTTATAGAAGTAGGTTGGATTTAAGTAAATTATAAATTCATTTATAACTCATTTAACACCCATATTATATTTAAACCTATTTACTACCCATTTACTTAGTATAGTTAATCCATTTATGAAATCCATTTTGGTTATGAAATCCATTTTGGTGAGTCGACATTCATCTCAAGAGGCAATATCTGACGACATGTAGACAACTTTTATATGTTAGTGTCTATGTTGGCGTTTTCACCTCAGTGATTTTAATGTTAGGTATCATAATAACCAACTTTCAAGAAAGTGGCAATACTAAATGTTTTAGATACTCGATTATAAATTATGCAAAAAATTTCGATACTTATCGCGTCATCATCTCTAAATTGAAAAATTGCTCCTTTGGGTTTTCAATATCGGACAAGTTTGTAGTTAGTTAATAATACAGATGCTACTACACTCTCGATTGCACGTTCCTTAGATAACAAGATTGCCCGATTAACATATCTTGGCATCTGAAAATAGAATTATCTTTCTTCAGTTATAAAGAAAGTTCAGCTGCTGGCCCCAACCGGAAAAGGACCAAATTAGAAAATTAACCCATCACAGGTCTCGAATCGCAATAAGTCAATTCTTCAGGGGCAGAGCTACGAACATTTCACAATCTCCTACCCGACCCAAATCTCAGATCTAGCGACTCACTTCTCCCCTCTCTCTCGTATAGAAGAAGAGAGTGAAAACGAAGAAGAAGACGACGGTCCTCCCCCCCTCCCTCTCTCTCCTCCTCCCTCTCTTTCTCTCTCTAAATCCGATCAGATCTCGCGCCTGAGCCGCCGCATCCTTCGAATTCCGGCGACCGATTCGCGATCTCTCCGGCGAGGGCGACGACGATGCAGAAGCAGATGGAGAAATCGTGCACCCTCCTCGTCCACTTCGACAAAGGGGCGTCGTCGCTGGCGAACGAGATCAAGGAGGCGCTGGAGGGCAACGACGTGCCGCTCAAGGTGGAAGCCCTCAAGAAGGCCATCATGCTCCTCCTCAACGGCGAGACCATCCCGCAGCTCTTCATCACCATCATCCGCTACGTCCTCCCCAGCGAGGACCACACCATCCAGAAGCTCCTCCTCCTCTACCTCGAGATCATCGACAAGACCGACGCCCGCGGCAAGGTCCTCCCGGAGATGATCCTCATCTGCCAGAACCTCCGCAACAACCTCCAGCACCCCAACGAGTACATCCGCGGCGTCACCCTCCGGTTCCTCTGCCGCCTCAACGAGGTCGAGATCATCGAGCCCCTGATCCCGTCGATCGTCGAGAATCTGGAGCACCGCCACCCCTTCGTCCGCCGCAATGCGATCCTCGCGGTCATGTCCCTGTATAGGCTGCCCGAAGGGCAGAACCTGCTGGATCAGGCGCCCGAGATCATCGAGAAGGTTCTCTCCACCGAGCAGGACCATTCGAGTAAGCGCAATGCGTTCCTCATGCTGTTCAATTGTTCTCAGGAGAGGGCTGTGAATTATCTGTTTACGCACATCGATAGGATTATTGATTGGGGGGAGCAGCTGCAGATGGTTGTTTTGGAGTTGATTAGGAAAGTGTGTAGATCCAATAAGGCTGAGAAAGGGAAGTACATTAAGATTATCATATCGTTGCTTAATGCCCCATCAACTGCGGTGATTTATGAGTGCGCCAGTACACTCGTGTCGCTGTCCTCTGCGCCGACGGCAATAAGGGCCGCAGCAAGCACGTATAGCCAGCTGCTGTTGTCGCAGAGTGATAACAATGTGAAGCTGATTGTGCTTGATAGGTTGAACGAGCTTAAGAGCTCACACAGGGAAATTATGGTTGAGCTGGTGATGGATGTACTTAGAGCACTTTCAAGTCCGAATCTTGATATTCGGAGAAAGACGCTTGACATCGCCCTCGAGTTGATTACTCCTAGAAATGTAGATGAGGTCGTTTTGATGTTGAAGAAGGAGGTTGTGAAGACTCAAAGCGGGGAGCTTGAGAAGAATGGAGAGTACAGGCAAATGCTCGTGCAAGCTATCCATACTTGTGCAATTAAGTTCCCTGAGGTGGCAAGCACGGTTGTGCATCTCCTAATGGATTTCTTGGGCGATTCAAATGTGGCTTCAGCTATGGATGTTGTAGTCTTTGTGCGTGAGATAATTGAGACGAATCCCAAATTACGGGTCTCTATCATTACCAGACTGTTGGACACTTTCTACCAGATCCGTGCTGCAAGAGTTTGTTCTTGTGCTCTTTGGATTATTGGGGAATATTGTCTCTCCCTCTCAGAAGTTGAGACTGGCATCTCTACTATTAAACAGTGTCTTGGAGACCTCCCATTCTACACAGCAGCTGCTGAAGAGGGTGAGGGACAAGATGCATCAAAGAGTTCTCAGCCAGTGAACGTGGCGGCTACATCTTCTAGGAGACCTGCAATACTCGCTGATGGGACTTATGCTACCCAGAGTGCAGCTCTGGAAACTGCCATGTCTCCTCCAACCCTTGTTCAGGGCTCATTGACATCTGTAGGAAACTTAAGATCGCTGATCCTTTCAGGTGATTTTTTCCTTGGGGCGGTTGTGGCATGTACCCTGACAAAGCTTGTATTGAGGTTGGAGGAGGTCCAACCGTCAAAGGTGGAAGTTAACAAAGCAACCAGTCAGGCCTTGTTGATTATGGTATCTATGCTACAGCTGGGTCAGTCGCCAGTTCTTCCACACCCAATTGACAATGACTCTCATGACAGAGTCATCCTTTGCATTAGGCTGTTGTGCAACACTGGTGATGAAATAAGGAAGATATGGTTGCAATCTTGCAGAGAAAGTTTTGTGAAGATGCTTGCAGAAAAGCAGCTCCAAGAGACAGAGGAAATTAAAGCAAAAGCTCAGATATCTCATGCTCAACCAGATGATCTGATTGACTTCTACCACTTGAAGAGCAGGAAGGTAAGCAACATCATTTTTCTTGTCTCTCTGATTTGAGTTGACTTTTGTGCTAGCAAGCTAACTAATGGTCAATATTAAATGATTGATACTCATACTTTAGCGTTCTCTTGGTTTCTAGTCAATGAAAGTTCTACTTCCTGATCTTTCTTCCTGGTCGTTTTTCACATTTAATCATGAGATTTGGCTGTACTTGTGCATTTGCTTGTGTATGTTTTGCCTTCTCGTTTCATTCTCTTTGGATACTGAGAGTAGATTATAATGACAACGTGCCATGAGCCTATATGTGCTTGATATCTGTTAATCAAATTCGTGCAATTTCTTTCATCCCTCTCCCTTCCTCTTCTGTTTGTTTTTGGTTAATAATTATGGCATGTTTTGTTTCTGGCTTCTGCACTTTACATCGCATAACTATGCACTGTGAAGGTTTGGGCACTTAGTCTTTTCTTTGCATACTTTTCCCAGGGTATGAGCCAGCTTGAATTGGAAGATGAGGTCCAGGATGATCTTAAACGTGCCACTGGAGAGTTCACAAAGGATGGAGATGATGCAAATAAACTCAATCGCATTCTTCAGCTCACTGGATTCAGTGATCCTGTCTATGCCGAAGCATATGTGACGGTTCATCATTATGACATTGTGCTGGATGTCACTGTCATTAATCGCACTAAGGATACTCTTCAGAATTTGTGCTTAGAGCTTGCAACCATGGGTGATCTTAAACTTGTGGAGCGCCCTCAGAATTACACACTTGCTCCAGAGTCAAGCAAGCAGATAAAGGCAAATATAAAAGTCTCTTCAACAGAAACGGGAGTAATTTTTGGTAACATAGTGTATGAGACTTCGTCAAATGTGCTTGAAAGGACAGTAGTTGTGCTGAATGACATTCATATTGACATAATGGACTACATATCTCCTGCATCCTGTGCTGATGCTGCCTTCAGAACCATGTGGGCTGAGTTTGAGTGGGAAAATAAGGTATATCTATGAATATATGTCCTTGATGTTTTGTTTTATGAGTTCCATTATTGTTTGGCTAGAAACTTCCATTGGTTGTATTATTAAATTAGTTATTCTTGGGGAGAGGGTGGTCCTTCATTTTTTGAGGGTCTTACTGTATTCTTCTGCTCATTAGCTAAATCTTTTGCCACCTGATCTGTCTCCATTTTCTTGTAACCTTTTTCATGTGTTCTGTTCTGCTAACATCTTATGCTTTGCATAGGTTGCTATTAATACCGTTATCCAGGGTGAGAAGGAGTTTTTGAACCACATCATCAAGTCAACTAACATGAAGTGCCTCACTCCTCCGTAAGTTGCTATTATATTCTATGCTGTTCCACAGTGTTCCTTGTGCATGGATTTGTTCTTTTTTGATGTGATTTTGTATTTGCATTCTCTTGCTTCCATGTTCTTTATAGTTATGGCAGTAGCGATGATTATTCTAGACAGATAGAGATAGCAAAATATTAAAGTTCTTGGATGAATGAGTTGATAGATCAATTGGTTGAAGTATGAATCTGGGGTGTGCCAGAAGTCAATATGTGGCAGTCCATCTCATTTCAATCCTGGAAAGTGGTGTCTTTACTGCCTTATAATTCCACCCACTGAGATGCCAGGTTTTGCGGAGCAAGGGTCTTTGGTTGTTCAACTTATTTAATAGTTTTGATTGGAGTTTGGGGTATTGAAGATCTGCAGAGGCTGAATATGAAGTTTGTGAAATTTGCTTGATTCAAATTTTGTTGCAGTGTATAGTTCATTTATTATCTTTATGTATGTGTTTATCAATAATTTTTCTTTTCTTTTGATGTCTTTATTTATGGACCTCTGCCTTCTTTGGATAAAGATAATTTGCTTGTCTTGATTATTTTCGCTTGTTGAACAATAGGTCCGCACTAGAAGGCGAATGTGGTTTCCTTGCTGCTAATTTGTATGCGAAGAGTGTTTTTGGTGAGGACGCTCTGGTGAATGTGAGCGTTGAAAAGCAAGTCGATGGAAAGCTTAGTGGATACATCCGGATACGGAGTAAAACTCAAGGGATTGCTCTGAGTCTTGGTGATAAGATCACTCTGAAGCAGAAGGGAGCGGCTTGATGGAACTACAACTGTTTATTTGAGAGTCATAGTATTCCTTATTAAATTTCATGCATGTGCTTTTGTAGTTGGCATAGCATTCTTCTCTCCCGATTATTACTTTGTCATTTTGCTCAGAGAGACTCAGATTTTGTTTAAAATTATTTTTCTTTCGCAACCTTTCAGAGTCGATTTCTTTCTGATGTGCATCTTGAATTTGTGCAAATAGGTATAGATACAGTATTGGTGCGCTGCCAGTAATCAAATGAACAGATCATTTCTCGAGCTAATATTTTGTTGGATTGACTGCTGATCCCATCATTTCTACTTATATTATTGTCTTACATTCCTTGAGCTATTGGTATTATGACCTGTCCTGCGTAAGTTTTTCCCGATTTCTGTGTTGCAACAGAGATTATCTTTCAATTGTTATAGATGACTACTATCGGCAGGGATTTTGATAAATCACTGAATTATCCATTGCTAATGAGTTTTGAGGTGCGAGAGAATATGCAGATTGTTTTGATGCTAGAAGATTTATTGCGTCCAGTTGATGATGGTGTAGCCTCCTAAAGCAAGTTCACTGTTGTTGATGCGATAGTGCATTATGAGGTCGCCGAACCACTTGGCATTGCTGATTTTAACGCTGTTCCCTTTCTTTTTTCTTTTTTTTTTTCCTCCTAAAGAGAAAACGATGTAGCTCCTGGGCCGACATGTTTGTAGGTTTGGGGGGGTTTGGAAGCGTTTGCCAAACTTGTTTTCCACTTGACCATGTGGATGAGGGAGGGAGGGGTGGATGTCTCTTGCGTTAAGAGTGGTTGAACCGAGTCTTGAAAGTTTCTGCCAGATGTTTTTTTTTGGTAAGGTTTTCTGCCAGATGTTGCTGACTTCAGTTCTCAAAGTAAATACACTTCCACTCGGGTTGGTGTCCGTTTGGTTACTCTTTTCGGTTATGCCTATAAAGATATCATTTCGTTGGTGGTTAAGGAATTGTTTCAGTCCGTTCAAGGCAAAGGATTCAGATTTGGTATGCTCCACATTGCAGTACTCTTGGCTGTGAATTCACATCGTTTCCACTCTTTTAACCCCTTTCGTCCGATTGTCGCGTCATCCATGTTGCTTTCAGTGAAAATCAAGTTTTTAACATGGTGCCTCGCACGGTAATTGATCCGTGCTTTTGAAGGACCTTGCAACTTTTACAACTGCAAATTGCAAGTGAAGTAGATGAGTCTTTTTCCCTTACTGATAAATTAAAGAACAAGTCCAAATGAAGAACAAGAACAAAAGTGAATGTTATTCAATGTGCCGACTCGGAGGCCCGAACGTGTGTTTTAAATACTCGTGTCTTTTGACAAATTGCAGTTTGATTTACCATCTAGGGGTAATTCTCATCTCTTGGAATTGTCGACTTTAGATGGTCAAGATTCGACCCGGATAATCGGACAGGACTTGTAGTCACCGGGAGGATGACTTGTGGAGTGCAGGTTAAGATCGCGTAATTGACTAGACTTGGGGACTACCTCATTTGGATTTGCAAACTTCGATTCTTTCACACAACCTTTCGCTTCCACAGTACGAGAAAATTGTGTGTCCCCAAAGGTTTACTCCCTGATGGAGGGGAGGGGTGTGCAATTAATCCAAGCAAGAAGATGGTTGCATGTTGGTTGAAGTTACACGGATCTAATAGATATGTTTGTTTTGCAAGTGAAGTTTGGTTTGAATTCAGGGGTCTTCTTTTCACTTACATTTGGTGAGTTGGTGAGAAAGTAGATGTACTGTGTAAAGGAAACTAGCAAGAGGGGGTCTTTTTTTTTACATGAAATGCGCAGAGGCCATTTGAAAGGCCGAATTGAAAGTCTTATCCGCTAGGAATCCTGAGCCGGGACTTGTTCTGAGTCATGGCCGAGGGAAAGAGCATCGAGAGCCTTGTGGCGGCTAGAGACTTGTTGAAGACTAGCCTCGACAAGTCGAGGGCTCTTGGCCTTGAGTTAGATGGAATGAGTCTAAGATTGGAAACGGCGGACCGGAGATTGTTGTCTCTGGAGTCTGCATTTAGACCCGTCTCTCGGAAAAAGTGCACGTTCCTTGCAATTGGAGACCACATAGACTGCGCCATACGACCGGCAGACGCAGTCCTGAAAGTCTATGAGTCTGTTCGCGAGCTCGAGAACTCACTGTTGGCAAGCCCTTGCTCTAACCTACCGTGTTATCTTTCAACCGTGAGAAAGCTTGAGCAGGCACTGAGATTTCTGTCTGACAACTGTTTGCTAGCAATTCAGTGGTTGCAGGGTGTGATCGAGCTTTTGGAAGACAATGGGATGACCAACGAGCGCTATGTTTTAAACTTGAAGAGTTCATTGAGCATCCTCCAAGATTTGCAGTCTTCTGAAATGAAGTCACATCGTGACGGAGGAGCTCTAAGTATCGCATTCGACAAACTAGAATGTGAGTTTAAGCAGCTTCTGACAGAAAATAGTGCTCCTCCTGCATTTGACTCACTGACAGAATGTCCCGTGAAGAAGGATGCTTGTGTCGCTTCATCACCTTTTCCAGCATCTGTCATGCAGAAGTTGCAAGCCATCCTCGAGAGATTGAATATGAGCAACCAGCTGGAAAGCTGTATACATGCTTATGTCGATGTCCGGACCTTGAATGCTAGAGCAAGTTTACAAGCTCTCCACTTGGAGTATCTCGAGAGTCCAACCTTGCAATTCGATGATGAGCAGACAATAGAGAGTGACCTGGAAAGGTGGAGCCAGCATTTGCAATATGCCATGAAGCATGTCTTTGAGCACGAGCATAGGCTAAGCATGCAGGTCTTCGAGAAACTGGGGCAGGAAATTTGGACAAGGTGCTTCACAATGATCGCTTCCCGTACTGGAATTGCAGCGTTTCTCCAATTTGGAAATAAGTTCACAGAAAGCAAGAAGAGCCCTGACAAGTTGTTGAATCTGTTGAAAGTTTTTGCAGTCCTGGACGATCTAAGATCAGATTTTTCTCAGCTCTTTGGTACGAAAGCCTGCGCTGAAATCCAAACCCTGACAAGAGATCTCATTAGAAACGTTGTTCACGGTGCTTGGGAGATATTCTGGGAGCTCTCCTTTCAAGTGGAACTGCAAAGGCAGAGCCCTCCTCCATCAGATGGCAGCGTTCCGCTGCTCGTGAGCTTCGTCATGGAGTACTGCAATCAGCTGCTGGGTGACAAGTACAGGCCCACCATGATCCAAATCCTGGTGATCCACCAGAGCTGGAAGCATGAAAAGTATCAAGAGGGGCTATTCACCAATCAGATTTACAACATCGTGAAGGAAATTGGGCTGAACTTGGATTCATGGTCAAAGGCCTACCACGACCGCACACTCTCCTTCCTCTTCATGATGAACAACCACCACTATTTCTGCAGTCTCAAAGGCACGAAGCTTGGCGACATGATGGGCGAGTCTTGGCTAAGAGCACATGAGCAATACAAGGATTACTATTCCACGCTCTACCTGAAGGAGAGCTGGGGAAAGCTTCTAGCTCCTATTACACAAGCTGCTACCGATCTAACAGCTGAAGAGGAACCAATAGATAGAGACCTTCTCAAGAAGAGGCTGAAGGCATTCAATGAAGCTTTTGATGACATGTACAAGAAGCAATATAATTGGATCATCCCTGATGAAGATTTGAGGGAAAAGATGTGCCAGCGTGTGGTGCAGGCTATCGCGCCCATTTATGGGAGTTACATAAAAAAATACACAACTTCTATCACTCCAGACGACAGTGCCCACCGCTATATCAAGCATTCTGTGCAGAGCTTGGAGAACATGCTCCGCTCTCTCTTTCAGCCAAAGCACAGAAAGCTCGGAAATAGTAAAAGTGTCACGACGAATTACCCCATCGACAATATGAAAAACGCAATGACCAGTCAACTCTACCTTACTCTGACTGCTGCTTAGTTTTAGCTTCGATATGCTCTTCCTATGTACAGATGGTGGAAGGAAAATATACATCATGTGTATCCTATGCTTTTCCTAACTTGGCGCATAGTATTTTGGCTTTCTCAAGTGGTCATGTTTCGACCAAAAGAAAAAAAAAGTGGTCATGTAAATATAGTCAATGCAGTACTCTCTCTTTCTTGTGAAAATATGGAGGGTTAACTCTTAAGAATTGTGGATAGATATAGTCATGCTGATCTTATTGGCTTTTGCAACAGCATATATTGCGAGCTTATCTTATGAGTTTGGCTTTTCCGCAAAAAGGATGGATTTGCAATGACATGATAGATAAATGTGCACGCAAATATGCATCAGATTCGCAAATTGCTATGAAACCGGGAGATGCATTAACAGCGTCTAGTCTCATCTATTAGAAGGAAGCGGTAGGATAGTGCCAGTGTCGCGATTACTACTTTCGAGAAAAACACATCCTTGACTCTGTAATTAAGGAACAGATTATCTTGAGGTTCAAGAGAGAAGGATTCTTTGTCAGTGCCATAAATATTAGAACTGAGAAAACTCAGAGTTCGCTCCAATGCTATGATTAGTGGCTAATCCAAAAGGCTTATAAAGAAGAGATCTGTTGCTATGGTACTCTAATGAGTGTTACTATGATTTTACCTTACTGTAATTCCAATAAATATTCAAATCCATACGGACAGTTCATCAAATTTGACATGGGATCTGTGCAATGTAAGTGCGTACACTACTGCCAGCGTTCTTATTTGAGCAAATTGAGTTCACTTTTAGTAAGGGACAATTGTGTTTCGCTTTTCTTTTTGGCATTATCTCCTCAATCTTAAGTATATCATTCTAGGGTTATTCTTAAGTCCAATTTTCTGAGATGCCGTCTAGATAAGTGAAAGGGTCACCATCATCTTAATTCATCTGAACCATTTTCAACATCAAACCCTTCAGTCATGGCTGACTTTTCCAGTGGGGACCCTTAAATGAAAATGTAAGTAATCAATAGAAAATATAGCTTAATTCCTATTTAGACCTCCTGTCTAAGTTGGGACCACCTCAATTTAATAATTGAGGGTAATCTGGAAGAGCTGTTTCCACAGTAAAGTGCTACCTCAGTTGACACCTCCCCCTTTCTTAGTCCAGTACTTCGTTTGTTCTTTTTACGATGCTTATTACGTTCCAAAAGGAAGAACCAGAACATGTGAAAAGGCACGAGATTCGGATCAAACGAGAAAAGTAAATCATCGGTATCATCCAAAGGTCGCACGCGTCCCTCTCCTCCGCATTTTCTGGGCTCGTCCTCTGGGAGAACTTGCTAAACTTGAAGTTTATTAAAGTTTGAAGGGAAAGTTTTAAATAAAGACTTCAAGTTTTTTTATTTTCTAGAATAAGAAGTTGGATTGTCTTCAAATAAAAACTTAAAATGTTATTATTTTTTCAAATAAAGATCTGAAGTGACTTTTATTTCAAATGAAAATATGAAGTGATTGTGTTATTTCGAATAAGGGTCTAACTTTTCAACTAGTCAAGACATTTTAGTCAATTATTTTTTTTTTCTTTTTCTGGTTTTTCTTTATTCTTCGTCGATGGCCGGCCTACCACTAGTGATGCCGAAGAGAGTTGAGCAAGGGTCGCCCTCCTTGATTTGGCAAGGGCCACCCTCACTATGCCACCAGTGAGGGACGGCCTCGCCTGCGCAAAGCGACCCTCTCCTTGAGGAAGGTCGACCTCGTGGCCATTAGCGAAGGATAGCCTTGCCTGGGGCTTGGCCATCCTCACCGAGCCCTCGACGGCCATGGGTGAGGCTTGGTGAGGCTGGCCTCGCCCACTGCCAACAAGGGCTTTCGAGGGCCGACAAGCCTTGGTCGGCTCTACCCAGCGGTTGGTGAGGGTGGTCAAGCCCTCCTCGGCCCTTACCAGCGGTTGGTGAGGGTCGCCAAGTCCTCGCTGATGGCCACTAGCCTATATCGAAAAAGGAAAAAGAAGAAGAAAAGAATAAAAATAATTTAAAATTAGAATTGTAATCGGACGAAAACGCCTTTTGATCGGCCATAATATTTAACTGGCGAGGTCAGCTCTTTATTTGAAACAATCATGGCCAACTGTAGGCCTTAATTTTAAATAACGCAATGTCCATTTCGAGCCTATATCGGAGAAAATGAGGGCACTCCAAGCTCTCATTTGGAATTTTCCCAAATCTCGAAGAAAAGAGCAGAAAATTAGAATCTTTTTGACGAGCTAATTGCCGAGTGACAAGAGACCACCTAAGTTTCTTGGGCATTAAATTAATGCCGCCAGCAGAAATGTTAGCAATGATGAATATAATAATAACATTGATCTCCATTATAGTTCCTTCACCTTAAAACAATAATACCCAGGAAAGTAGAGTCTTCTCTTTAAGCATTTTCCTTCCGACCGAGGATCGTTTCCTTCCGACCATCATCCGCCATGGCCTCATCGCCGTCGAACGCCATTTGGGTCCTCAGAGAAGCAATCCGAATACCAGCCTGGAACCAGAAGCTCACGATCCAAGTCATGCTTCTCATCTCATGCCCCTCTTTCCTCCTAGTGTTGCTCCATTTCTCTCTAGCAGGACCTTTGCTGGAGAAAGTCGAGGATGGCTATGAACAGTCGAGGCTAGATCCCGGAGACGTAAGAGCTCTTGCGCTTATTGAATCATGCTTCTTACTGGCCCTTTCCCTAGTTTCTTTCTCCGGGATGACGTTGGTCATCAATGGGTCAACGTTCCCTCGCGCCACGAGACCTACGAGCCTCAAGGATCTGATATCGCGGATCCGGTCCCGCTGGAAGAAGCCCTTCCTTACATGGCTGTGTGTCTCCGTTTTGACCGCGGCGTACCTGGTTATGCTCTTCTTCTTTATGCAATTTGCCAACTTCATGCGGGCGTTTGACGGTAATCTTGCGTTGGCGATTGGTGTTGTCACGGCTGCGGCGGCAATGCTTCTGCTGTACTTCTTCCTCGCTCCTAAATGGGCTCTTGAACTGGTCATTTCCGTCGTGGAGGATGATTGGCAAGGCGTGAAGGCACTGGGAGTGAGAGGTGAGGAGCTGATCCGAGGGAAGAAAATGGTAGGTTTTATCCTTGTGTCGGCATTAGCTCTGTTGAGTTACCCCATCTATGTGCTGTTCTATGTCATGATCACAGACGATGACGATCACCTAGCCTCGATGGTCAAGGTTGGTTTCGGCTTCTGCGTAACGATCCTTTTGTGCCTGGTGAACTCCTTCGGCTATGCAGTGTTCACCGTGTTCTACTATGTCTGTAGTGAGAGGCAAGGGGAAAAATTGGAGGTGGAACTAAGACATGGGCATGATTTAGTCCCTTCTAGTGTTCAGGTTGACCATTCTGGTCCTTGATAGAGTTCTGCATTTGACATGTGATTGTTCTTGAGCTTCCTAATGTTATCCCTATGACCATTGATGGGTATCATGTCCACTCTGTAGTACAGGGACTACAAGAATGTATTATTTTGCTCAGTGACCAGAGTAGAGAATCCGGAATGGGTCCAAGCGACGAGTATCTTCTAGTTAGGAGTAGAGATAATAATGATTGTTGAAAGACTTTACTCGTTTGTTGCATTCAATTAAATAACCTGAGCTCATTTTTGCTGATCGCTTCATCTTGCTTGTGGAGTATTATTTGCATAGTTAACAAAACCCCATCAATGATATCTGGACTAAAGGGAAAAAGATCATAGTGGAAGTCTTGTACTGCACAGCCCCTCTCCCCACACAGTCCAACGAGGCACTTACATAGCTTCTTCTTAATTACAGGTAAGCATCCAAAAACTACCTCATAATTTCACCGGACTTTACTATAAGAACACTCAGAATGAAATACCATCTTCATTGCCCTTTGCTTATGGGATAAAGCAATATGCATGAACAATTACGTGATTCTGGGGTGCAAATGAATCTAAATGGAGGAGGCATTTCTGCCAAAAATTCTGTAATATTGCATAAGGTGACATTTTGGCATCAACACTGCTTGCCACGATTTTCCAAATGACCAGCCTAGATTTCCAATTTTGACCAACTAAGACACAATACAATCTCTCTCAAAATTGGATATACAAAGTGGTACAATCAACCACCAAATAATCACCAAAACTTCTCCCTTTTTTCTGCCAACACCCAAAACTTCTCTGACATTGGGCAAAACTCCAGCAATGAACAGACAGAAGACCTGAATCCTAGCATTGCCTTCATCTAAGCTATCTGCTTTAATTGTTCCACCTTGTTAAAATCAGGGGCATGGAAATTCTTTTCTACCTCCCATGCTATTTGAGACATACCATTGAAAGATGATTTTGCACCCTTCTCATCTGTAACTTCTCTTGGAAAAGGAATGCGGACATCGAATATACTACTTGGAGGGGAGTGGATGCGCACATCAAAGCCTAACCGGTCAACCCATATCATTTTTGCCTCAGACACCTGCAAACATGTATGAATCCCTTGAGACGACACCATGAAGAAAGATGCGCATGTAATCCAATGACATTAAGAAGTAAGCTTGTTACAGGCTGGATGAATCAGGCACGCATTCAAAGCACACTTAATAGTTGAGATTCATTTTCTTCAAATGGCCAATCGAGCCAGATAGGACTGCCATTATTCTTCAAAATAAATCAAGCAAGTTTTCATTTGTCAAAGGCCTCTGCACAGTATGAGAACTTAAAGAGCCATTTCTCTTTTCAAAAGCCTTTAGTTTTAAATATGACTTGAAATATTCAATGTATGCAATTCCAATTTAACAGTTCTAATGTAAAGTTCAAGATAGGAAAGTGAAAATAATGCGTACCTGGAAGTCCAAATCAACATACACATTGCAAAAGCGATAAATATCTTCCATGTTATTGGTGTTTATCTCAGTGACAATCTTTTCAGCAAAGTCTCGAAGTGGATCAGGGGATGCACTTTTATAATCAGATGAGGTGACCCATATGCCATCCTGACATGGTACCCAACATCAGACAAGTGCACTATACGTTTTAATATCAGAAAGGTTATCATTGCTCTACTGAAGATAAAAAAGACAGAGACTAGAAAGGAAACCAGGACAGAACATGCAGAAAGACAAATTGGCATACCTCCTTAAAGTCTTCGATCTGAAGTACCTTTTCCACATCTATGTAATACAATTGGTCTTCCTCAGCTTCTGATCCAAATCTCTTTGACCACGCTGAATGAAGCCGCTGAAAGGAAGTGTTCGTTGTCACCCATATGAATGCACATAGTAAACTCAGATTATCACTCGTGTGCTCCCATAGAGTGAAAAGGATTTAAACTTTAACCACAACAAATGGGTATCTATAGCCCCAATTTTCAGGTGCGAGTATCAATAATAAAGCGTTAATCTAGACTAACCTAATAAAGATCTTCAAATCCAAAGCACTCTCCAAAAAGTTAAAACATTACAAGAGAATGCATATCAGCTACAACAGCTACAGAAGACAATTGCAAGCACTTCAAGACTCCTCAATACTGATAATTTTAACTCATCCAATCAGTGGAGGATGTCTGTTTCCCAAATAACAGAAAGGCTATCCAAGGACAATGTTTTACGTTTTCATTTTTAATTCAACAGGTAAAGAAAAATTCACTATGAGGCACCAAGGGGTGCGAACCCTTCAACAGAAGGAACTAAAATCCATGAGAGCAGCCATACCAGATACATACCTTCTCAATGCTCATGGATACTTAATTTCGACGCAACCTAGTATTCATGAAAAGTTGGAAGACTAGAAGCACTAATCATGCCTTTCTCTGTAATTTACATGCTTGCAGGTTAAATTGCCATAATACAACCATGAGTCAGTTTGAACTCAACAATCCAGGTCACAAACACAACTAGTTTGTAAATGAGATAATTCGTCTCAAATGAGGATGGCAGGAGAATCATCTAAATATTTGAATGGATTTGGATCCTACCCATAATCAAAGCTCTTTGGTACTGAACATGAGAATGGAATCTGTGGATAGCCAGAACATCGGCAAATTATGCAGCAACTGTGGCAAAAGAGCCTGACTACTGCTACGCTTGCTGTCATAGGTCTCTTGATTGGCTCTTCTTAGATCTCATACAAATAGAACTGGGTTTTGAGATTTATGATGCAAGAACGTTCTTAAAGTAATTTTATTGGATGACTTAAGTACTCTATAACGCCCACCAAACAGAAAAGAAGACTAAAGAGTTGGTCTTGGACTTCAGAACTGTTAAAAACATCTTTTATTTGAAGGTTCTGAAAAATGAAAAAGGAAAAAAGAATCTGTCAAGAGATATGATGTTATGAAATGAGGTTTCTCATGAAGCGTGGTTCACAATGATTAAATTTGATTTCAAGACAATTAATTGCTAAATTATTTGTGCTCTGCCCTGTATCAGTAATTATTTTCTCCCAAGCCATTGCTAATATTTATTGGAAAATAAACAGGCATACTTGCCCAACACTGTGATACAATATCCAGTGGGTAGAAAACATTAATGCATCTCTCTATTGATGCGCATAGCTGTTTTCATCTCCATATCTTTTCCAAGATCAGCATAGATAAGCCTTGCAGATGACGGAGTGGTCTTGAGGAGTATAAACAGAATCAAACTGGAACTGAGAGTTATACAAAGCTTGATCAGTATGTTGTTCCCCCCAAATGATTGCTAAGCTTCACCTAGCTTCACCTTACACATGATCTTTGCAGGTTCTTCTCAGATACTCTTTCTAATATTGAGATTTTTCTAAATGAAAACGCTAAATAAAAGATTTTTATGCTGAGTTAGGAAACAAAAACACCATCACTCGTTCTCTACAAAGGAAAGAAGATCACAGATATGATGAAGAATAAGGTGCTAACACCAACCGCCATTGCATCTTTTAAGACAATGTATAACTGAGAAATGGAATGTGTTAGCTTTACATTTGCTAGGCAAGGGCCAACAATAGAGGCTTCGTATTTTTGAAACAGAATTTTATGAAGAAGCAAACGATTCACAAAGCCGATCCTGAAAAAGTTTCAAAACTTCCATAAATAAGTGCCAAACCATTCATTTTTCAGGAATTGAACGCATAACTATCTCACACTCATTGTTTGAGGAGTTCGACCAAAAAGGGAAAAAGGACCAGGCAAAGCCCATAGATAAGCCAAAGATGAGCGATACCATTCAAGTATGGCTTCCGCAAACAACAGGGTACCAAGAGTAGCAAATTAAATCCGAGAAAATAGAAGATAATGAAGTCCTACGACTACATCATCGCAGTAATGTACATCTACCTCACTCAAAAGCACAATTTATGAACTCCATGCTAAAGTTAAGTGAGATCTCTAGGCAGCTCCTGAGGTCACTACAATGCGACACTCTTCCCATTTACGAGAGCATGTAAGAAAATCAACTCCACTGACAACAAAAGGCATTACCTTTGAATTTCTACCAAAAAAAAAAAAAAAAAAAAGGCATTACCTTTGAAAACATTTTATCTCCGGGTTTAGCAAGACTGCCCTGAATTGTGCACTGCGGAGTCCGTAACCCACACTGGTTCAACTGATTCAATAATCCCCCGCAAAAAAGCAAATTTCTCCCAATCAGATAACAAAAGTATACTGCATTTTCTTCAAGCGCACGCAAACAAGAATAAACTTGAAGTGGGAAAGAAATTTCAAGAATAAAAAGCACCTGAACATGAAGACTGGACCTCTTGTCAGCAGGGAACTGCCTGTCAGCCTCGTTCAAGCACAAGATTGGAGTGCCATCAGGTGCAACTGCGAATCGAACGCCGATGCCAAGAGGCCAACCGTCGTTGGTCAACGTCGAGAGCGTCCCCTCGGAGGTCAACTCCACGATGGTCCTCGAAACTTCGGCAGGAAACGGCTTCGAACTGAAGGACGGTCCCAACTGGGTGGCTTCGGCGACGGTGGAAAGTGAGCATTTCAGGGTCTTGAAGCAGAATAACTTGGGGAACGAGCATGATTTTCGAGGGAAAAATTGGGTCTTGAGGTTGGGTCTGAGAAGGGTCGGTGAAGGAGTGAAATGGGTCCTCAGTGATTGAGCTTGAAGCAGCATTTTGAGAGAGAGAGAGAGAGAGAGAGAGAGGGAGAGAGAGAGGGTTAGGTAGAACTGAGAAATTCAAGAGAAGCAATCCAGGGAACGAGTCGATTGATGATTATGCAAGAAAAGAGGAACCATCACAGCGATCGGATAGATAGTGGAGAAGGAGGAGGATGGGGATGGATTGTTCAGACTCCTCCAGTTTTGATGGTGTGGTCAGCGCCAAGTATCTGAGGAACTGCAGAACGACGCCGCTCAAAGAGTTTGGTATGGAACTATGAATAGATAAACCATCTGGTCTTTTGATGAGCCATTCGTCCCCTTCATTTAACAAACAAAACTATTGATTTTACTTGACAAATCGCAAAGAATTTGGTATGGAACTCTGAATATTTAGACCGTCTGGCCTTTCTGATTATCATCCACTCATCCCTCTTCGTACAACAAACAAGAGCATTGATTTAAATCGATGAATTGCATCGTGTCCCAATCATTAAGCCACAGACTTTTATGCAACTATTTAACTAAGTCCTCAACAATGTGTCACAGTATTACTGTTCATTATCCATTTGTTTGTGATTCAATCTGTTTTTCTCTTTTTTGGGTCTGAAGCGAATTCACCAACAAAAGCTAGCATAATCGATGTGAGTTGTGGATATTATGTAGACTCGACTATTGCTTCTTTCTTTTTCTTTTTTTTCTTTTTTTCAATTGATCAACTGGACAATTAGTATGGTGAATCATTGAGAAGATTCGCAGCTAAGGAAGGTGACAAAGTATATGGAGAGCACAACTGGACATCCCTAGAAGGTGTGATGCTATTTAAATCTCTGAACTCAATCCATGCTAGAATCTCTCAATAGCAATGGGTTCAACACGTTTTCTTTATGTTGTGCACAGGCGCCTCATGGCTTGCGGTCGGATCAGGCTCCTCTTAGTTTGCTTCTTCACACAGTATCTTCACATGATCAGAACAATGAGAAAAGCTCATCTGATGGTCGAACTGAACTAGAAGCATCGGTCTTAAACGGCTCTAGAAGAGCAGTGCAGAGAGCGGGGGCAGAAATTCGATGCCGATAGGTCCTCAGCATACTGCATAATCCTTCACCATCAAAATTTCGCTGCACAACTTTTGAGGCACTTGCTGCAAATTCTTTCCTTCTTGCCATGCTTGCGCTACCAGGACTCCAGGCCCAATGTGACGAAGGTACACGACAACTTCATCATCGAAAGGATAAGGGTGCTTCCCTGCAAAAGAAGAGGATCATGAGTGAATAAACTTCTTGACTGAACTATAGCAAAACTAAGAGTCTTTAAGTCAGTGTCAGAATCTTTGTTATCTGACATATCATGACAAGTGCAGAAACATGACTAAAGATCTTGATCCTTAGACAATTGAGGATTTATGGTTTTATTCTGCTCAATCGAGAATGTAAGACTTTAAAAGAACATCAATCAGGTCTCAAGTTCGCTGTCCATAAAATTTAGGCATCGAAAATGACACATGACAAATGACCAAATATCACACATGGCATGTCAGATGTCCAGCGCCTAAATTCCACTCACGTGAGCTTGAGACCTAATTGGCGCTTTTTTTAAGGCTTAAATCTCCAATTGATCGAAATAAAACCTTAACTCTTCTATTGACCAATGGGCAAAATCTGAAATCCTGTTTGTGCACTTACCCTAGATATATTATATTTACAAGAACTCACATTGGCCTCTTTGCATCTAGTGGAATGGCTGAACCTACCTGGTTTAGGGAAGCTCTCTGGGTAGTCACAGAGATCCAGGAATCCATCGCCAAATTCGTATGCTAGATCACAAGGTTGTTCTGTGGACATTACTTCCTTGGCTTGTGTCACCACAAAGTACAGTGGATGAAAGGAACTTGCTAATTGACCTAGCAGTGATTCACCTGCGAAAGAGGAAGTTCTTAGACCACAGTATCCAGCAAATTTACCAACCAGCCTTACATCTGAATTTGGAGTTTAACAACTCGCAAGCAGCAAGCAAAAGAAACAGGAGAAAAGGCCAAAATTCATGCTTTGGCATAAATGGTGACTAGTTCACGAAAGTTGTGCTATTCTATATCAAGCAACCTCAATGTTACATGAAAGCGTCAAATTCATGAACCTGTCACTGCATCTGCTATCAAGCAATGTCCAGAACATTATGTGAGAGAAAAAGGGTTTACCAATAAAACGGCCATACTTCTTCTCATCCTTGGAACAGAATATAGCCTGTGTAAGAAAGGGGGCTTAGTTACATGCACGCCTGATAACTGTTACAGGAAGAGACTCAAAAACTGGAAGCATGATAAACTCAGAATTGTCAAGGAATCCAGATTTCACCTTTCTGAAGAAATTTATCCAAGCAACAGAGGGAGGACCTGCCTTACAAGGGTTTTAAAAAGAAAAATCAACCTCAAGAGGGTCTGAAACTACATAATCTCATTTTCAATATTTTCTATAATGCCAAAGGAACCGTTGTCAGTGTTACTAGCAAATATCTCAGTGTGTTACCTCCACTGGTTCGACAATAGTAATACTCGAGCGATGTCTCTTTAGCACCAGAGAGCAAACTGGACGCTTTTTTCTTTGCTAACTTAGGATCCTCATAGCGTGTGCCAGCTATCTCCCAGGCTCTTGATATAAGCCTGCACCATATCTCCAGGCCTTTCAGAAACGAAGTTTAACCACAAAACCACCAGTTCATTTACCAATAAGTATGCTTCATATTACTCACGATTCATCACTGAAATCATTGCAGGCAAGCTCAAATAACAAAAATCAATACTCTCAGCAGCACCAAAACAGACATACTAACGTGCTCAAGGGGAAGAAAACCTTGGGTTTAGCAAGTGTAGTAGTCGATGGCGCCTTTCCTCCGGAACGTCTTCAATTTTCTTCCTGAAAATTTAAAAGACCCAAAACTATAGATGACTCCCTTCCCCTGTCGACTTCAACAGAACCCAAAAGTAAAAGAAGTAGCATGCTGCGTAAATCATTTCGAATAAAAGAAGCCATGCAATAAAAGTTATATCTTGATCATACATTCATTATTCTTGCGGAATTATTCTTTACCATAGATAAGCAGCTGGGTTATAAGAACTTGGGTCAAGAGGAATCAACTCCTTGGGAGGGTCAAGAAATGTGACCACATCTTGCTCATCCAAGTAACCTATTTTACCATTTGGCAATGTTTCATAAGGTTTATCGTCCCACGGCGACAAATAATCCATCTCGCTTCCATTCACAGCTCTCATCGTGCCTCCAGAGGATGACACCAATCCATGTCTCCACAAATTCAAACCTAAGAAACAAGGTTGAACCATGAATTCGAACGCCCAGTTATAAAAAAGCACCAAGAACGAACCTTTATTGAGCCGAATTCAGGTTCTTCCAGAGTCAAGAGAGAGCAAGAGAAGCACAGAAATTGATAACTGGGTAATTACGAAAATTAAAAAGTCGTGAAATTGATGAAAGACCCACCTTAATTTTGCTGAAAACATGACAAAGCAGGCGATTCAGAAGCGAGTATGAGCAGAAAAAATCAAGAGTGCGGGAAAGTTGGAGTCTTTGAATGGGATGAGAGAGAAAGAGAGAGAGAGAGAGGGAGGGAGGGAGAGTCATGAGCTCTCACCTGACGAGAGACGTGGCCACCGTCGGATGGGATAGTGAATTTGGAGTGAAGGAGGAAAGAAGAGAGATGGTGATGGGCGGTGGTGATGGGAGGAGGTTCGGCGAGTGCACCAGGAGTTGCTGCAGCTGCTGGCGACCGCCTCCATTGTTACTCAGCTTGAGGCGTTCTTTGTTTTGGAGGGCCTTTCTTTGAGGGTGCCATTTAATATACTTAGTTTAGCTCAACAAAAATTCAAAAAATAGAAATAAAAAATACCATTGACCAGATGAGGTCACCTTTCTCCCCATTTGTTCTGTGGTCGCCTAATCCAATACAAGTATTAGTGATCTTGGATAATTTTCATTTCAAAACTTAATTTTATGGATGAAATTTTTCTTTCGGATTTATAAATCGATCAGCAATTTTTTTTATAATTTATATATAATAACCCGACATATCTCATCATTGAATCCGACCTCTTGCTCAGAGCACTTGAATCAATCAATGATCAACGATGTTCAGTCTGAGGTGGTAGCAGTCCCTGACGGGACATGACATGATGAACAGTGAAAGATCAACCCAAGCCGACATTTTGAAGCACAGCCGCTCGTCCCTCTTCTTGATGACAGGCGTGTACTGTGCTTAGCGCGATGTTTTCTATTGGAATTTTCTCTCATCCATCAGAAGCATTTTTTTTTTAGAGTTTCCAGGATTAAAATGTTGTCGCTAATACTTGTACAAACGTTTCCTGGTTCGTTCTGGATAGTTCTGCTGGAAAAGAGTCCGATACTTAAGTTCTGCAGCTTCCTGATACCCCGTCCACATGAAGCAAGGGAATATCTAGAGATGGACACTTTCTGTAGTTTTTTTCAAATCGTTTACAATGTTTGAAATCAAGAAACCGCACAGAAAGATCATAGTTTTGCCCCATAAGGGCGCAAAGTAACTCTAATTAGTTGGACTGAGGAAGGTCCCCATTTTCCGCAAGAGAGATTGTTGTCAAACTGTTCTCAAAACCTCTAAGAACATGCGCCAAATCAATCTGGAAGACGGACAAAAGCGAGCTTGCGATGACATTGTGCAACGGACGCTTAGGAAAAGACATTTTTCAACATAGCTGGTTGGCAATTTGCTTGTGGCTCCAACAATATCATTGAATAGGCAATAAAATGACAATTTGCACTGGCTTTACAGAAGCTAACCAAGTTCGATACCGCCCCCTATCAATGATTCTAGATAAGTCTTTTTAACCAAGAAGAGCTCATTGCTCCCCAATTCGACCAAGACCGACAATGAGGAATGTGATGCCTTGGAGTAAGAGGAAACAGAAATGCAGTTTTCTGGCCAATTGGAGACTCCGAACTGCAGCAGTCAGTAGTAAGAAAGCCACTGCAAGCTCTTTTTTGTATATCTTGCTTGTTTTCTTCCGAGTTTTGGCAAGTTCCACTGGACCTTCCTTTCGTTTGTTGAGCTTAGTGAGCTCCTCATCAGATGCTCCTTTGCAGGTTTCGCCGGTTTTGTTCATTTCAGCACAATCTGCCAAGCGGCCTGTTTTTTTTGTGACAATCCACTCGCGTGAACTACTCAGCTGTAGCAACCCCGACATTGCCGCACTGAATTTGGCTAAGGACATTGTGTTCTCAAAAAGAATGTAAGGGACTACAAAAGGGGTGGATCTGGGGTCGAGGAAAATGTTCAATATCAACATTATTAGGGGCCAATAATAAATCACCCACGCCGGTAGATTGGCTTCGGGGACGAACGTGGCCATAGGAAGGATCACGCACAAGAATGTGAGGGTATAGAATGGAACTATAAGCTTCCTTAGAAGGAAGAATAGGAATATCAGGTTTGCTTTCTTCCAGAAAGTGATCTGCAATATAAAAACAAATTCATTTACTTTCTTGGTTTTTCATTTGAGATTCCGAAACAGAATAAAGTAGAGAGTGAAAGAGCAAGAGTTAATTACCTGGGAAGTTATGATCGATGGAAGGCACAAGCGAAAGAGATCGCATGGACCCGAGTGCCATCGGTGTTGCTGCTTTCTATAAGCTTCATAAGATTCAGGAAGCTCACAGAGCACCTAAATTTTGAAATTTGATTGTGAGAAAGACTCCAAAATTATGGAACAAAACTGTTCAGTTCCGATGTTTCTTCCATTGCATCAACCAAAAAATTCAGCAGATGGCATTATGTACATTGCGTGCAACTTCCTCCAAACTTTTTCCTGAAATCCCTTATTCTTGTCTGAGTCTTTTTTCTTCAAGGACCACTGCTGATGTCTTGAATTCCAAATGAAGTCGCGAGAAAAAGAATGAAACCAAAGAAGAAATCAAGCATCTAGATTAAATATACCTTCACATCGTTAAGGAAGATGAACTTCCAACCTTTGAGATGGGCACGGACCGCTATATCCATATCCTCTACAGTTGTCCTCTCGAGCCAATCTCCAGACTCTTGAAGTGTTTCAATCCTCCAAACACCAGCAGTACCGTTGAAACCGAAGAAATTAAGGATCGCCCCATTAACCTCCTGCTCCACTTCAAAGTGGAAGCACCTATCGACGTGCTGCATTTGCGTCAGCAAGTTCTCATCCTTATTTATGAATATCCACCTCGCTTGAACCAACCCTAGCTTAGGATTATCCTGCGAAACAGGATGAGAATAGTCATAGAGATGAGCGCCGCTCAGGAGCTAAAAGAAGATTTAAAGTAAGAGAAACCTTAAAATGAGGGACCGTCTTCTTGAGAAAGTCTGGTTTTGGCATAAAATCGGCATCAAAGATCGCAACGAACTCGTACTTTTTCACGTAATCACAGTCCATGGCAGATTTGAGGTTCCCAGCCTTATATCCAGTTCTAACCTCTCTATGCCTATATATAATGTTCACACCTTTTTGGCTCCACTGCAAAACCTCTCTCTTGATTAGCCTCTGTATGCTCTCATCGTCAGAGTCATCCAGAATTTGAATAAGCAGCCGATCTTGAGGCCAATTGAGTTGGCAGGCTGCTGTGATGGAATGCTGGTATACCTAAAGGATGTTCACAGCAGAGTCTGTCATACAAGAATGAGGACAGTACACGACACATAATGCGACAACACCTTCTCATATCACTATCTTGTATCTTAAGATCAACGTGAAGATCATCCAATATTAAGGGAAAGTACTAGGTACATAAATCCTTTTAGGGTGGTAAGGTTTTCGCAAATTGAAAGCACTAAGTTCAGTTCCAGATTGTGAAGTTCAGAGAAGATTAACACAAATCAATTGTCTTTTCTCTATTCCTTGCTAGTATCATTATTCACAGCCAAATCGTCCATTCATCACTAACAACTAGCAAGATGCGTACAGTACAAGGATGCAATATTAAAAAGCCTTAAGTTACTCATCCTGTTGAAACTGATCCCTCATGATTAGTCAAAAGATGGACACAAACAAGCCGTACAAAACAATCGAGTTATGCTCACATAATAAAATATAGCATACTATCTACAGCTTTATTGGTCATATGAATGATTGTTCGTCAGCCTTCATCTTTCTGTGCTGCAATGGTCGTGAATGCTTATCTGATCAAATTCCTCAGATGACAATATGCTTGCACATTGCAAAACAGAGACAGAAACAAATGCTAATAGAAAGCAGTAGGTATGCAATGCCTACCTCTCTCTCATTATACATAGGAATCTGAACAAGAACCATTGGGTGGTCATACTCAGGAACTTCCAAATAGTCTGACCTGAATGGATCTTCTCTGACATTTGGCTTGATCCCTTTGTACTTAATCCATAAGCAACCAAGACACAGCACCGTACGGTCTACTGACTGTATCAAGAAGAGTGCTATATAGAATCTACAGAGAGCTTGAGCTAAAGGCACAATAGATTCTGCACGCAACTCCAACCACGAAGCATAGACCCTGTGAAACCATGCTCTGATCTCCGAAGTTTGATTCACGAGCAAACCACCACTCGAGAAGTTATTCCACCCTTTGAAGTGGGCAACTGGTTCATTTGCTAGAGCAATCAAAGCCACCACCAGGAATGCTAGAATAAGTCTGAAGAGAAACTTACTTTTGTCTAATTTCACAGTCTCACCACTCTCTCTTTGACGAAATAGCAATCTCTTCTTGATACTACTCACCATCGTGCAAAGAACATTTCCAACAAAGGCCACTGAGCAGATGGCCTTATTCGCCTTCATCAGCAAAACCCATTTAAGCTGCTTGGCCGTTTTGCTCCGGTCCTTGACGACTGGTTTCAATGCAGGATCCCGATCACCTGTTACGAACCTACAGTTGCTGTATTTTGCCATGATCGCTCTCCCTGGGTCACTCTAACCTTGAAGGCTGTTGACACTTTATTAAGCGAACCAATGATTGTCACTAAGACCCCAATTCAAATACACCAGAACGTCTTTTCACTAATGATAATTACCAAAAAAAAAAAAAAAATGGACAACTTGCAATGAAGAATCAAGAAATATTGCAGAAAGATCCCGTACCACAATGAGACTGACCAAGAAGACGACATTACCACACAACAGTCACCTACCACAGTTCAAGCCCAAAAACCATAAAAGACAAATGATCGTGGTACTTCTTAAAAGTGGCAATGAAGGGTTCTGTAGTGTGAGCTACCCCACACAAGGGCCATCATTGGGAACTGTTTCTGCATCGTTAAGTATGAATATATGGCTATCCTCTGGTCAGCTCCAGACCGCCATTCCTAGCCTTGGAATAAGAACAGGCTAGCACGACGTTGTGTCTTTGCGCTCTCTCTCTTCATGTTGCCATTGAATAATTGTGTAGACAAAGAATAGATGGGACAAACCTTGAATGGTTCAGAAGGAAAGTTAAAAATAAGGTGATTCATTTTACAACAGCAGAAAAAGGATCTCGGATATGCACACACGCGCACACACGGAGAGAGAATTTGGCAACTTGGGCATTTTATAAGCACAAAAGATGGACTGTTCTCCTGACAAATTTATTGGCGGGAATCCTTCGAAGGGAAAGGATTGCTTTGATTGGGTAAATCTGTGCAGCCTAAGGGGCATGATAATACGCCTCCATCAATCATTAAGCATGAAGATAGCTCTGATGGTGGTCTATGAACCTTGTGGTATAATTGGTGAATTGTGCAGAAGTTCACATGCCAACTTCAGAGTCAAAAAGCTTTAAAAAAGAAGAAGTTCATGGAGAAAACATATGTTACATGCTCTGATGAATGCATCTACATGTAGGCTCGAAAGATATAGTGGTCATATCAATTCCATCAACGTTGGGAAAGTTTCTCCCGTTTTGATTGGGCATGTCCCTTCTCAATCTCGGATTGATGGATTGAGTTTGATATAAAGCAAGAATGATTCATGGATCTGAGGTTAGGATTAGGATATTTTTAACCAAAGATACCTTTCTACAGGAGGACCAGTCACCTCAATTGCTTCACTCGTATTTAAAAATGGTACTTTCATATATTTTGATTTTAAAAAAAATTGTTGGAAGATATTCTTTTATCATGATAAAACATCGGATGTATTCACTCAAAATTTCAAAATTTATTATAAAAGTATAATTGAATTTTAAAACTTACAAAAAGTACAATTAAGTTTAAAACTTGTCAAATTGATTCAATCAAGTCTTTCCGTTAACATTGTCCAATTTGGCTACCAAAGAATGCTAACATGGCTTTTCTTAATATTTTCTCTCTTCTATGTGGCAATGACGTAGCTAAATCATAAAGTAAAAAACTAAAATGATGTCGTTTTTTGTCTAAATCTGATTTTTAATACTAATTTTATTTGAATTAAGCTAAAGTTTAAAAAAAGAAAAAAAGGGATATGTGCAATAGAAGTCCTTAAACCTGTGAGGAAAGTGCAATTGAGCCATAAAACTTGTAAAAATTGCAATCAAATCCTAAAATTTGTCAAATTAATTCAATTGAGTCCTAAAGTTAATACCCTCAAACTTACTAACGGAGAACGCCGACGTGGCGTTGATTGTCATTTTAAATGAGTTTTTATTTTCCAAGTGGATTTTCTTGATTATTTTTTACTCAAAATCTTTAAAAATTATATTTAAAAACTAAAAAAGAAAAGCTAAAATTTATTTAAAAAACAAAAATATTAAAAAAAGAGAGAAGAAAATGGCTCCGGTAGGTGTTTCTACCACTGTCGTCGCCTATTGCTTGAGGGGGCCGGCGACGGGGGGTTGGCCAAGCAAGCGAGGCCTAGCTGACCCCAGGCTTGGGCTGGCGACCCTCGCCAAGTCGGGCGAGGGTGCCCAGATCTGGGCACGCCGGCCCTCATGGGAGGCCGGCGACCATCGCTCGCCCTGGACGAAGCCTTGCCGGCCCTCACGGGAGGTCGGCGACCATCACCTGCCTCGGGCAAGGCCTCGTCGACCTTCGCCGTGAGGGCTGACGAGGGCCGGGCACCCCCACCTAGGGCTAGCAACGATTACAAGCCCCTCCGGCAATGGGCAGTAGCAAAAGTTTCCACTGGTGCCTTTTTTTTTTTTTTTAACAATTTTTTTAAAAATAAATTTTAATGTTTCATTTTTAGTTTTTAAATCTAATTTGAAAAGAAATAAAAATAATTTTAAAAGCCACGTGAAAAATAAAAAATAATTAAAAAAGCCACGTGGGAAAAAGAAATACATTTCAACCGCCACGTCGGCATTTTCCGTTAGTAAGTTTAACGGTATTAACATTAGGACTTAATTGAACTAATTTGACTATATATATAAGTTTTATGACTCAATTGTATTTTTCTGACAAGTTTTAGGACTTTTATTGTACATATCCCAAAGGAAAAAGAAAAAAATCATGTGCAGCCCCTCACCGTCATTGCCCCACCATCACTAGGAGGGGCCGACAAAGGTGAGAGAGAGAGAGCCGATGGGGTCATTGTGCCCCGACTAAGGCCTCACCGCGACACTTGCCTAGATCTTGGCCCTCACCGCTGTTAGCAAGGGTCGTTGGCCCTTGGCCAAGGCCAAGCAACCCCCGCATGCCATCACCCACTCTCATCGGTCCCTCTCGACGATGAAATTGTTTAAAAGTTCAGTAATCACATTGAATATTGAGCCATAGTTCATGGACCATATTGAACAAATTAAATATTCAAGGACGATATTGCACATTGAATCAAAATTCATGAACTATTTATGTCATTTTTCTCTTTTATAAATATGCTATCAATTAAATGAAAAGTATGGATATCTTCCGCGATTTATTTTGTCTATACAGGATTGATGAAGTTGTGACAACAAGTTATGAGTGCTTTCATTTGCAGGCCTTATGGATGAGGTCAAAGTGGCAGTATATACAAGGAATATTTTATTGGGAAGCATCTTTAAGTTCAGTGATGATTAGCTGACGATGCAATTAGCACGCTAGAATGATTAGATTAGGTGGTCGGTACCTTTTGTTTGGTGGAAAACTCTATCCTTGGACCTCCACTATTAGTAAAGTTTTACGTTGGACATATCATTGCCATTATTAGATGTGATTAGGAATCGATTGATATTGTATATTAGGGAATCATCTTTTTCTCTTTTCTGTACATTTGTTGTATGAACTAGTTAGACCTTATGTCTTATAAATAAGCCATATAAGTCTTCAATATGAGAAGGCAATATTCATATTCTTATACTTGTCTTCCTCCACCTAACTTTCCATCACCTCATATTCTCACATTATGAGCTTTGTTAGCTTAACAGTTTTTGGACTAACCGTCATATAATCATTTCTCTTTTAATAAAATAATCAAAGAAATTTCATATATTTGAATACTTACCTTGATTAGGGTCTTGATAATCCAAGATATCTGAGAGTTGCTCCATTTAATCCGGCTACTATTCGGAATATCTTCTCGAATGATTCAAGTATCAGAGCAGCTCAATGTGATTGACCTTTGTAAACTCAACAGATCTCTAATAAGATAATTGCCACTATGATCTGTAAATAATTAAAAAAACGAATGGGGCAATTGATTTTGAATGTACTTCAAGAAGGCGAGTTCAAACCATTCTCGATCGAGTAATTTACCAAGTTGAACTTAAATTGACTAATAAGTCTCAAATATTTCCACACCGAGTTCAGTTTATCACCTAGACCGGCTTGATGAATAACTATTCTTATCTTGTCTGTCATGTTATGGTCTGAACACACGTTGGAGTTGCACTATGATCCCATTAGTGAACACATAGGTCTATTGTCTTCATGTCATGTGGGAAATGTGATCAATAGAAGCAATGCATCATCTTCTTCTACATTTTATAACTTCAAAAGAAAATGGACCCAACAAAGGAAATGCATGTTCTCATGATTAAACCATTTTGGAGATTTTGCACAGCCATTTGAACTCCCTTTCTTACACGCATCTTTACTTTTGCTAGTTTCAAATTAGGACGCCAGCGTATATCTCTGCTTCTACTCATCATCTGACGATTGGCCAAATTCCTCATTTTGCTTCTCAACTTACGGGGTATTAGCAACCGTTTCCAACTGTTATTCCCCTCCCAAGAGCATGTTCTTACATGTTACTCATCTGTCCGTCACTAGAAACATCATTTCCTATCCGACTTACATGTGTTAAGTATGGCACCAGTGTTCATCTTAATGGTGTACATATCTATACAATATAGCAAAGACGAGCTAAGACTTTCATAAAATTTTAGTTGCTTAGGTATAGTCATGGAGATAAGGAATTTCATGTTGACGAATACTGTTAGGGATGTTATTAACTAACAGTATTATTAGAGATGTTACATCGAGTTCAGTTTATTGCTCAGACTGGCTCGATGAATAACTATTCTTATCTTGATGATCATGTTATGGTTGCATTATGATTCCATTAGTGAACACATAGGTCTATTGTCTTCATGTCATGTGCGAAATGTGACTAATAGAAGCAATGCATCATCTTCTCATACATTTTATAACTTCAAAGAAAATTGACCCAACATAGGAAATGCACATTCTCATGATTGAACCATTTTACAGATTTTGCACGGCCATTTGGACTCCTTTTCTTGCGCGCATCTTTGCTTTTGCTAGTTTAGATTAAGACGCCAGCATATATCTCTACTTCTTTAGTAGGGAGATTGATCTACGTGACAAGATAGGTACATGTGGAAAGGCTTGAAGGGTCAACAGAAGAAAGGGATAAAAAGCCAATAAATGTGACCATCAAATTCTAGATAGATCCTTCACTCGTCATTTGACGATTAGCCATATTTCTCATTTTGCTCCTCAACCTATGAGGTATTAGCAGTCATTTCCAACTATTATTCCCCTCCCGAGAGTAGGTTCTTACGTGTTACTCACTTGTCCGCCACTGAAAACATCACTTCCTATCCGACTTATATGTGCTAAGTATGTCGCTAGCATTCATCCTAGTGATACATATCTATACAAAATAACAAAGACGAGCTGAGACTCCCATAAAATTCTAGTTACTCGAGTATAGTCGTGGAGATAAGGAATTCCATGTTGACGAATACTGTTAGGGATGTTATTAGATGTTGGGGACCTTAATAGAATTTCGTTGTTTCCTTAAAATAACTAGTTTCCTTGTTAGACGTAAGATATACTAACAAACTGGACAAAAAGAAAATATTCTTGGAGATTAGAGAATTTAGTTTTGTTTGGAAAGTCAAATTTGAAAGGAGTGTAATTTTCAAGTCGCCAATATTTATGCTAATGAACTCTACTAAAAAAAAAACAAATGTATATTATCAAAAAGCCATGCCATGATCTTTACATCCAACTCTTTAAAGCACAATATTGATGTGCTTTATAACCAATTTTCCCTCGACCTTAGGCAACACAAAATAAAAAAGCGGAAAAGAAGTCGTTATCTCTTCCTGACAATAAAGTTTTGTTGATTAACTCCGGGTCCAATTGCATCCTCAAAACTCTAAAGTAAGTTAAACGACGTTCGACTAGATTGCTCGATTAGTCAAGGAGGAATTCCTCCAAATCGGAGGCTCCACAGTTCTCGAGGATCCGATCATCGGGAGAGAATGGAAATTATAGATTCGTAAGCAAACAAATATTACATATTTGTTGGGAAATTTCGACGATTAGTCAAGGAGGAATTCCGCTAAACCGGAGGCTCCAAAGCCCTCGAGGATCCGATCATCGGGAGAGAATGGAAATTATAGAATCGTAAGCAAACAAACCTTACATATTTATTGGAAAATTTCGAATTATATGTGTTTGCAATGCTCTATATTACGAGAAAATGAATTCAGCTACAGTGCATTATGCAAGTTGAAGCGAGACTGATGTTTTGAGGAATCACATCAGAACGACTGCATAGGGCTCGACAAAACGGGGCTCCCCTCATAATTCCTTCCTCCTTTTGCGAATAACTTGATGCATTATCTTCTTTTCTTAACTTAGGATCACTGGCAGTGCGCAATAACATGAGGTTATGCGTTCTCCCTCGCTGCCACAAAGCCTATAATTATTCTTCACAAGAACAGCTTAAGAAGCATAGGATTAGGTGATCCCGTGCCTTCAAACGATATGTCGTAATATTATGAATCTTCAGTGTGTTTGCACCTAGCTCAACGATTCAGCTTGAGCAGGTTGTTCCAAGCTATGATGATTACACCCAACTGGGAAGGTGGAAAAAAGAAGAAAAAGAAACAATAAAGTATATTGAAAGTCCTAAAATTTGTCATAGAAGTATAATTAAGTTCTAAAATTATGTCTTAAAACTTGTATCGAAAACGCAATCTGACTCCTAAAACTTTCGAAAAGTATAATTAAATTCTAAAAAATAACTTTTTCGTACTCAAGTGAATATCGTTCAAAAGTTATGGCACTCGTAACGCCTTTCTTTGACCGGTTAATAATACTGGAAATGAAAAAGAAATGATAATCATGAGTGTTGGTGCTCATTATTATGATTAAACTAATTCACTGATTCCGCATGCGCACTTGGACTCCATTTGTCTTTGCGCCGCCAGTTGCAGATGAAGACGCCAGCGAATGCCTACATCTCTTTCGCTGGCATTTCTTTTGTTTCTTTAGTAGAGAGAGATTGATCTTTCTCGCCCCCCACGTTCCCACCGCCGCCCACCGCTCTTTCTCACCCAGTTCCTGGATCGATGTCATCTTCCGTTCTGTATATCCTCTTTTGACTTCGACAGGCTTCGTCCGAATTGAGCCATGCTTGGGTGTTGGGGGAGGGGGGTTTTTCTATGTGAGTTAGCAACTAGCAAATGCTCGGGCAAACTAGCCAGAAACATAACTTGAATTTGCTAGCACAACATGTTTATCATTGCACTAACACGCTTGGTGATAATCCTGAACTTTTGCCCAATGTGTAATGTCGTCTATTAACTTTTAATTTGTTCAATGTAGTCATCGGACTTTTCATGCATGTTTAATGTGATTCTTGGATTATACGAAAATATTTAATGTTGTCCTCAAACTAGAATTAATGAAAAAACAACATTCAATATTTCTATATAACTTAGAAACTACATCAAACATATATTAAAAATTCAAGGACCATATTGAATAAATTAAAAATTCAAAAATCACATAACACATTGAGTTAAAGTTCGGAGGTCATATTAAATAAATTAAAAGTCCAGTGACCATATTTTACATTAAACCAAAATTCAAAGACTAGTTATGTAATCATCCCTATAGATAGAGATATTTAGATTATCGAAAACTTAGTTTTTGGGCCACAGACCAGAAATGCACTTTACCCTAAGAAAAATTGATACTTGTTGGCCCATGGATATCATGTGGGACTTGGGCCGGGTATGGGGAAGTCCGGGCCCATTTCGTCGGCCCACCTGACTCCCCACTCGCCAGACGGCCTTCGCCATTGGCCTTAGGTCAGTGAGAGAGAGAGAGAGGCGATCGTTTCCACTTCTCCTGCCTGCACGGAGACTCCAAGGCTAGAGAGAGAAAGTAGAGAGAGAGAGAGGAGAGAGACAGAGGGAGGGGTCAAGATGAGCGCGCCGATGCCGTTCTGGAGGGCAGCCGGGATGACGTACGTGACGTACTCCAACATCTGCGCCAATCTGGTGCGAAACTGCCTCAAGGAGCCCCACAAGGCCGAGGCCCTCAACCGCGAGAAGGTCCACTTCGCCATCTCCACCTGGAAGGACGGCAAGGCCGAGAAGCCCGGTACTTCAACGCTCTATCCTTCAGTCTCCACGCTCGATCTCTCTCTTTTCTCGTCGGTTGTGCCGCTATAGTTGTTGTCTGGATTGCTGTAGCTGTTCGCCGTTTGTTGATGATTTCGATTTATGCGAATAGGGTTTCGGTTGATTTGAGGTCGCATTCAGTTGTGCTCTTAATGCACGAGTGGTCAACCCATCCTCCCGTGGGTTAATAAGAATTTGAACTGCTGAAATGATCGACTGCTGGGGATGGCTCGTTGGGGGGTAATGATTGTGTAGATCTTGTCTGTCCATTGTGGGTGCTTAGCTTTTTAATTGGGTAAACTGGTTCGAAATCTCACTTTTTTTTATACGGTATGGAGACATGCTTGTGGGTGTACTTGAATCAATTGAAATCCTTGATGCTTCGCCTTGTAAATGAGTTAAATTTTGTTTCTTTGAGAGCCTTTTGCAGTGGTGTGTAGTGCATTTTCCTTTACCTATATAAAAAACGATCCTTGGATGAGAAAACAACACGTTCCCTAGACTTTCGCATCAATTGAAGCTCAAAAAACTGTCACGAAGAGCTGGATCAATCTGCTTCATTTTCTAGAGTAATAAGCTTTTGATCCCCCTTCAATCAGCATTACTAGGACCCTATGCGTGTGCAATATGCTCTCACTCTATATGTGATTCATCCTTAAGTTTTGTCCTGAGAAATTTCCTTATGTTTAATTTTCCTAGAGGGCAATAGTTGCCTGTTTATTCTTGGTAGTGTCAGTATCCATTTCTAAAAGGATTAGAATATTTTATCTTTCATTGACTAGATAATCGTGATAGGACAGTAGAGCTTGTGATTTGCTTCATGTATGGATATCTAATTGTACCTAGTTTTGTGTTCTGCCATCAGTATCTAGAAATGTGAGTTCCCCCCTTCGTGTTTACTTTCCCCAGGAGTTGCTTCTGCGTCTGTTAGGTGGTCCTCGGGGTAGGATTGGTACTGCATTTAGATTTTGAGCATTGTAAACAAAAACTGCCTAACTAGGGAAATGGAACTAGGGAAATGGGACGCCTGATATTTTCTGATAACTCTATATTTTTTAATAGATTATTTTCTTTCTGCTGCTTGTCCCTTGCATTGCTGTGATCATTCATCATCAATTCATGGTGTCATTCTGTTTTTGAATATTGTTGTGTGGGAAATGTAAATAACATCCACTCTCCACTCATATTTGCTTGTTCATGTTACTCGTTATTTTCACCTGCTTTATGCTTAACTTTCTGAAAATTAGAGGATAATTATTAGTCACCCCCACCTACAACCCACAGACCAATAAAAAATGAAAGAGGCTTGTGCTCGATGGACGAATCACTAGTGCTGCTAATCTTCTGTTGTCCCAATGATGCTACACATAAACTGTGTATATCAGATGAATGACGAGAGTGCAACTCACTTTTTTTTAGTTGAAACAAATATTGAAAGGTAATTTGCATAAGTGTTCATCAGTAAATAGGGCTTTGTCATTTGATGAAACATTTTCATTCTCAGGTTTAATGCATGCATGTGATTTGGGTGTCTTGCATGCTTTGTGTTATGACCTGGTTCATGACTGGGTACTTTATATATTGTGTCCGACGGTGTGGGATGGGTAGAAATTATAACATTTTTCGTCCACGGTAAAGTTTGGGAAATTTGTTCCCATAAATTGTTGGCCTTTCTTTTGGATCTACCTTAATGTTGCTTGAAGAATTGGGTACCATGGTCACCACTTTAATTTTCTGTGCATGTGAATTCTGTTTGTCATGCCAATTCCTATGCATGAAAACTTCAACCATAGTATGGTACATAACTTCATCTGTTGACATCTTAATTTAGTTTAATTCTACAAACACTGATATTATGAACTGCCTTCTGTTCATCATAAGGCAGACGTATAAATATATTTTGTGGTCTTTAGAGTTGAGAAGCTGTACCAATTGTTCCCACTGATTGTTTGAGTTTCAAGTGCATGCCTTTTGCCTGTTGAATTATATTTTTTGGAGACAGCTTTTTGATTACCTAGCTATGTCAAAGAGATGTTTGGATAGGAAATGCTAGTGCAGTAGTGCCATATAGTGGTGCTGACTAAACCTTTTCAGTGTAACTAAGCATGTCTATTGATTCTTTGCATATTCTCACCTGGCTTGGTCGGCATGTTCCATAATTTGTATCATTTGTGAATGGGATCTGGGATTGCTGCTGCCCTGTATGAGCTGATTTGTCATCTCTTATTTGAAAATGATGTTTGTAGTATTTGGTACTTGGGTTGACCTTTCCTAATTATGCTTTGATAATGATGGAGGTCCCCTTGGCTTATTCTTGGACAGCTCAGATTCTACAGAACTTTATTACCTATACTTCTGGTGCTGCTTTTCTTGTTTGTTTAGATGTATAATGGATGAAATGCTTAATAGGATAGCTGTTGCACTTTTACTTATTTAATACTGGACATGTGTCCATGTCTGAGCTAAGATACAACAGAATATATATCAAGTTTGAGTTGTTCTTGGTAACTGACCCGATGACATACTTCTTCTGTTTTTGCAGTAATTCGTTCGGATCTGGTGGAAGAGTGACAGCAATGACATAGGATCAATAAACTGAAAAGGGGATGTGAATGTCTGCTGAAGCTGATGTTCTTTCAGTCTGAGTCGGGCATTTTGTTGTTGATCTGTGATGACTACACCTTATGAGACTGATTCTGGATTTTCCTATCTACCCATTGATGTTTGAGCCGAAATAATGGTACTCTTGCCATATGCAGAATGTACTGCTCAACTTATGCGATGAAACACATGTCGAGCTACTTTTGAGTTATGCTACATGCGTGCCGCTTTTGAGTTATGCTACATGCGTGCTGCGCGGCGTTAATTGACGCTCATGCTTTCCACTTGCTGGCAACAATATGATTAATGTTTTTGTTTATATGCCGATACGTTAATCACCTGTCGGCCCCCATCCCCATCGTTTGCATAAATTATCATTTGCCTTTTAGGTTGACACAGCCGGATGCGGTTCCAACCACTGCAAATATGGGTTGGACAAAGTACAGACCAGGGTTTGACGCAAATGAAAACAAGGTCTGACCAAAGCAGTGCTTAAGTTCTACCGGCTCCCATCTATCTATGTGCACTCTTAAGCTGGACGCTGACACGCTGTCGCTTTGCGCCTGTCCACTTCTAGTTGTCAATTCAGATCATCCAGCGAGGACCACACCCGCGTATCTTTAATTAATCTAAAAAAGTCCGTTGCTTTCTCTGCCATTCGCGTGGTCCGAACAGCAAAGGTCGTCTCTCTAGTCGAATCTCGTCCTTTCACCGTCCGCTGCACGCCCGCGCAAGGTCAACGGTATCGTCTTCTGACGATTAAAATCGCTAGTCTTTCGGTCGGGTCGGAGACCCAGTGAACTGCGAAATTAAAAGCAAAGGGAAGAAATTACGTCGAAATTAACAAACTACAATTAACGCCCGTGCTTATCTTACAGAAAAAATGCAGGGAAGACAACATCTTATACCATTACCAGCAGCCGTACTTAAGTTGAAAGTCAAACCAAGCGAAGGAGACACGACCCGGAGAAGGGAAAAAAACACGATCGGAGGTGGGATTTACTGCGGAAGAAACGTAGGAGACTGACTCTCTCTCTCTCTCTCTCTCCCGCGAGGCTTCGGGCCAGCTCCGATTCTTAGCTTTCACTGCTCGAACAGGCACGCTTCCTTCTTCGACCCTCTCTCTTCTTCCCCCACCAACTCTCTCTCTCTCTCGCCACCAGCTGCTCAAATCATTACTTTGCTTTAGATCTGCCCGGGTTCTTGCTCTTCGAGTCACAGTTGATCTGATCTGAGCGCTCGCGCTGCGATTCCATCGAGGATGGCCACGGCGAAGGCGGCGCGATCGCGGGGGACGCCGGTGAAGGAGAACGGCGCGAAGCTGGAGGAAGGGCTCACCGTCTTCAAGTCCGATAAGTTCGACGCCGATGCTTACGTCCAGTCCAAGTGCACCCTCAACGAGAAGGTTCCCCTCCTTCGTGTGGCCCTCTTGTGTTGTGTTGCGTTTGATTTTGGGCGTTGGCTGCGGGTGCTTCGATCGGTCCTTTCGGGTTGCGCCTGCTTGATTGTGTATCGATTCGGTGCGCCTGTTTGTGGGAATCTACGCGACTTTCGACGCGCGTTACTGTAGATGGATGTTCGTGGTTTCTACTTCGTCGCTCGTGGGCTCTGCTCACTTAGGAAATTGAAGTTTGCGGACCAAGTTCTCCTTTTTTGGCCTCTTCAATCCTCGAAATCATGAAGAGGAGCTGAAAGTTCTTGTTTTTTTTTAGTTTTGTGACCTCCATTTCTCACGCACTTGAAATGGGGTTCTAATTCGATATAATCCTGTTGAGATTTCACACCAATAGTGCCATTTATCCTGTAATGAGCAACCAAAACCCTTAGAGGACAATTGAGAGTGGTACATCTGGGGCGCTGATTGGTGGTTTGCATTTGCTCGAAAGTTGGCACACTTGTTCCTTTTACTAAATCATGTTAGGAGCTGAGCTCTCTTTCATCGCCTGTTTGGTAAAAAAAAGTCTCTAATTGGATGCATATTTTGGATGCAACTGGTATCATCTCCTCGAAGGGTGGGACAGTGTGATTTACACGGTACTATATTCTGCAATGCACGAGAGATCCATGTAACTATCCCGCCTCATGTGAAAGGGCCCTATTTTTGGGTTGTAGGAAGCAGTCCATGGTACCGTTGAACAACAGTCTTCTAGACTGAACCTCTTAATTTGAAACTGATCGATTCCCAGAATGGAAGTCCTATATTCACATGCATAAATAAATTTTGAAAAGCGTACATGTATCAGTATCGCACTGCATCATGAGTCACTTTGTGCTTTCTTTCAAGTAAAAACCTGGGTTGGTTAAGAGCTTCTTCTTATCCTCCTTTGATCAAGTAAAAGAGTCATGGCTAGGTTACTGAGTGGGTTTTATACTATCATCAAGAAGAGTGTTCTAAAAGTTAAACATCATTTAATCATTTATGAAAAGACTTTGAAATACAAAATTGCAAACTCTGGATCCACCTATCCTTTAAAAGAAATTAAAGATTAAAACGACAATCCATCATTTTTGTCAAAGGCTCTTCTCTTATTTGCCCAAACCAATGCAACTCTGGAGAATTTCCTCTTTCTGGGTTTGTTGCCATTCTATTCAAGCCTTACAACATTTTTTTTGGGCGGCCTGAAAAGCCTGCAACTCCTGAGCCACTATTCTTGTTGACACCCATACTACTTTTGATAAATTGGTTGCAATAAAGATACAAATGTCCTTTTTATTGTCCCACAATTATCAGATTAGTATTAATCTTGTTATTCATTCTGTTATCAAAGTCTTTCCTCCATCGAAATACCTTGGAAATCTTGAGAACTCTTTTGGCTCTAAGTAGACACATGGCTTTCCTATATGTGTAAATTTAGCACTTGTCCATAACTTGAATAATCATTGAATTATGTGCTTTCTGTTCTGTTCATGTTGTTTAGAGCCTCTTGTGTGCTTTGTGAAAACCTTTTTACTCTTAATTAGTTCTTTCTAATTCACGCCTCTTTCAAGCTACAGTTTTTTTAAAGTTCTTTTTTCTCTTTAACCACGATCCCATAGTTCAATTTGTTATGAACTATGTAAGTGCTGTTGACTATGCCATGCGCTAGATACTCATTTCATTAGGTGGTGTGTTGAAAAGCTCTTCAGAAAAGATGTCATAACTTGTTTGTGCTCCAGATACTTCTACTGCTTTTCATTCTATCTATTGCCCCTCAACACATGCTTTTTCTTTGCTTTTGGGAAGATCATCTCATCTTTCCACTTATTCTGGGGGAACCTTTCTGAGCATTGAGACACTTGAAACAAGTTTTTGTTGCTTTCTTGCAGGAAATAAGACAGTTATGTTCCTACCTCTTGGACCTCAAGAAAGCTTCCGCTGAGGAAATGCGGAGAAGTGTTTATGCTAATTATGCAGCATTCATCAAGTGAGTTCACAAGTTCATAATTCACTGGAGTAGGGGTGACCAACAGTGCATGTTAGCCTGTTGTTTTCTAAGTCTATCATGGTACCAGAAGATCCATCAGGAAATGAAATCTGATGATAAACAGTTGACTACCTTGGGGATTCGTTAATTCGATTTTTGTTTATTGTTTTTCTTGCAGAACATCCAAAGAGATATCAGATTTAGAGGGGGAGCTTCTGTCCATTAGGAACCTGCTGTCGACTCAAGCTACCTTAATTCATGGATTAGCTGATGGAGTTCATATTGAGTCCTCATCTACCAATGTGCCCGAAGACTCAACTGGAAATGTTCTCTCAGATTTTGAAGACAGAGAACCTTCAGATTTGGAGAGGTGGTCAGTGGAATTTCCTGATCTTCTTGATGTTTTATTAGCTGAGAGGAGAATCGATGAAGCTCTGGCAGCCCTTGATGAGGGAGAACGCGTAGTTGCTGAATCAAATGAAACAAAAGTTCTGAGCACAATTTTACTTGCTTCACTACAGACAGCTATAACTGAACGTAGAAACAAATTAGCGGATCAGCTTGCTGAATCTGCTTGCCAACCTTCAACCCGTGGTAGTGAACTTCGCTCTGCAATATCTGCTCTCAAGAAACTTGGGGATGGACCTCGGGCTCACACTTTGCTTCTTAATGCACATTTTCAAAGGTATCGGTATAACATGCAAACCCTTCGTCCATCAAGCACATCTTATGGAGGGGCATATACAGCAGCCCTTTCCCAGCTGGTATTCTCTGCTATTGCACTAGCTGCCAGTGATTCTTTAGCTATTTTTGGCAAGGAGCCAGCTTATACTTCAGAGCTTGTGATGTGGGCAACAAAGCAAGTAGAAGCTTTTGCTCTTCTTGTTAAAAGACATGCACTGTCTTCATCAGCGGCTGCTGGAGGTCTACGAGCTGCTGCAGAATGTGTTCAAATTGCTTTAGGACATTGTTCATTGCTGGAAGCTCGTGGCCTTGCCCTTTGCCCCACCCTCCTAAAGCTTTTCAGGCCTAGTGTGGAGCAGGCATTAGAGGCTAATTTGAAAAGGATTGAGGAGAGCACTGCTGCTCTGGCCGCTGCTGATGATTGGGTCCTCACTTACCCTCCTACCGCCACACGCCAATCTGGCAGGCTATTGAGTGCTTCTGTTGGGAACACTACTGCATTTCAGCATAGACTCACCAGTAGTGCACATCGGTTCAATTTAATGGTCCAGGTGAATGGTGTTTCCCCTTGAACTCTTTATCTTGAAAATGTTATATTGAATAGGTCATAATAACTTTCTTTTAGCTTGATGTGACGTTGGTTTCCTTGCAAGTTAGAATGCTGTTGTCAACAATCAAATGAATAGAGATAGTCACTTTAGTGTATTGCTTTCCTGCGATCCTGAATAGTTGTGACAAGTGTGACCTTATCACACAATTTTTGTTGTGCCGGTGGGTGGCGCATGCAGGTAGTTTTTCATTGACTTTAGAACTATTATTGGTCAATTGGAAGTGCCAATTTCATCCCATCACATCCATCCGGCTAATGCCTCTTTGTCAATTTTATCTCCTCTAAGCTCCCATTCCTCTCTCTGTTTTCTTTCTTATTATCTCTGGGTTGGGTAGGGGAGAGGAGGTTGGTTACTATGATTCTGTTTGGAAATGTTCCAATTTTTTTGTTTTTCTATTCTTTTGTTTCCCGGAACAAAAAAGGAATAGAAATCCGTTTGGTAACATTAACTAATTTTTCTATAGCCGGAAATAGAAAAGTAGTCAGGGAATAGTTTTGGAATAGAAGCAAGAGGTAGAAAAAATTAGCTTTTTGGTCTCGAGAATAATTTCTAGAAATAAGTTTTTTTCTTTTTTTCTTTTCTTCTTTTCTTCTTATTTTTCGCTGTCCTCACCATTCGCCGCCCCCCAACCGCCACCGCCGCCTCTCCCGGTCGCCGGCCGCCGGCAGCAAGCAAGAAGAAAAAAGAGGAAAAAAAGAGAAATCTACAAAAATTATGAAAAAATTAAAAGAAACAAAAAAATTCATGCCAAATGCATTCCTATTCTTTTTCTATTCTGAGAATAGAAATTTTGTGTAGTTACCAAACGTGTTCTTTTACTTAGAAATTATTTTAGGGAATAGAAATAGAAAAAGATCATTTTTGAAAAGAAATTATTTTCCAGAATAGAAAAGTTACCAAACGCACCCTATAAGTCTGGCGCACAGCTTTGATAGTTAAAAGCACATTCTGTGGATATGTCGGCATGAACAGATATTCTGATTCCTTCTTCTTCTTACCGAGCAACATAGCACTGGGTGCTAGAGATCTCTGCCACTCACATCTTCTTGCATTTCTCATCCTGCAAGAGATTTTTCCCTTACCATTGTTGATCTTTGTTCTCTCTATCAGGTGGTCATTTTTTTCTTTAGATATCTGTCACACTTCTTTCAATTACTAATGGTTGATTCCTCTATCTCAAACAGGATTTCTTTGAGGATGTAGGGCCATTATTAAGTATGCAATTGGGAGGTCAAACACTGGAAGGTCTGTTTCAGGTATTTAACTCCTATGTGAACATGCTTATAAAAGCCTTACCTGGTTCAATGGAGGATGAAGCAAATTTTGAAGGTTCTGGGAATAAGATTGTTCGGTTGGCTGAGACTGAAGCTCAGCAGATTGCTTTGCTGGCAAATGCATCATTATTGGCCGATGAGCTGCTCCCCCGTGCAGCTATGAAGCTTTCTCCACTGAGTCAGTCTCATTATAAGGATGATTTCCAGAGAAGACCTGCAGATAGACAAAATCGTCATCCTGAACAAAGAGAATGGAGGAGGCGGCTTGTGAGCTCAGTTGATAGACTAAAAGACACTTTCTGTCGGCAACATGCTCTGGATCTTATTTTCACTGAGGAAGGTGACAGCCATCTTACTGCAGATATGTACATAAATATGGATGGAAATGCAGATGAAATTGACTGGTTCCCTTCTCTACTTTTCCAGGTATTGTTTGAATGACAGATACCTTCTTTGATATTTTTCAAGTCAAATTTGAAAAATTCTCTTGACTTGTGTCTAAAAATGACATTATCCTTCTATTTTTCCCATAATTTTTAAATAATTAAACCCCCTTATGGATTGGAATTTCAACTGAGTCGAGCAAACTGAGCTGGTTTTTGAATCACACCTTCTGTAATTTGTCTCTTTATTCACCACTTCATTAGGAGTGACCGACCAGATGATGCTACCTGGATGGCTTATCAATGCATGCAAGTGTGCATGTTTACTAAGAGCTACGTTTGTTTTTAATGAAATTCACTGTGAGACAAAGAACATTCTGTTTTATTGGCATTTACCCCGTGCAAGGCTTGATGAGAAGTATTCTAGGTGCTGCGGTCTACAGGTGCATCATGCTGTATCTTGAATTACAGCTACATGTGTCAGTATCATCAAAAAAAATTTGCTGTTGGTATTTGCCTGATGAGAAGTATTCTAGCTTCTACTCGTTGACATCTCCGCCCCTTGTTTTTCTTGAGATTCATATTCAAAATCTGGGCTCTGAGTTTAAGGTAGAAGGATAGTTGTTTAAATGTAACCTTCAATATGGAATCATATTTGAAATCTGTGGACTTTTTTTTTTGGTTGTCTGATGAACAAGGTCAACAGCAAGAGCAGGAATACCTCATTAAAAAAGTCATTACTTTCTACTGATTTGTTCATCCTGGCTTGAGCAGCTCCTGATTCCTGAACACTTGAAGACCAAATTTCACCACTTTATTTATGATTTTTTTTTTGGGGGGGGGGGGGGGGCCGGCTGGTTTCTTATCTGATGAAATGGGATTTCAGGTTTTAAAACACTCAGTCAAAGACCAGTTTTTTTGCTTAATTTTTTTTTTTCAGGGTTTTCTCTAATTATTCATGTGCTTTGTTTCTTATGACATGTGATTGCTGCAATACAGGAGCTGTTTGCAAAATTGACGAGGATGGCCAGTATGGCTGCAGATATGTTCGTGGGCAGGGAACGGTTTGCCACATTGTTATTGATGAGACTAACAGAAACCGTCATCCTATGGCTCTCTGAAGACCAGAGCTTTTGGGACGACATTGAAGAAGGGCCAAGACCTTTAGGTCCTGTTGGTCTGCAGCAGGTATTCGAGTGTGACTTTCTAGCAAGTAATTCTCCATTAATGGGCAAAATAATTGGTTTGACTTTTTCCTTCTAATTTCCACAAATGCAGTTTTATTTGGATATGAAATTTGTCATGTGCTTTGCCTCCCAAGGACGATATTTGTCACGGAATTTACATAGAGTTGTCAATGAGATCATATCAAAAGCCATTGCAGCATTTTCTGCTACAGGAATGGATCCATACAGGTACAACTCTGAGTATTCTCTCTTTGGGTTAGTTTTCCGTTGCTTGTGCATATAGTTCTATGCAAGTTATTGACTTTGAAGAGGGGAGGATCTCGGTGTTTATTGAACCATCTCCTTTATAAGTTCAAATTTTCGAAAATTGATAAATTTATTATGCTGGCAGAGGACGTTGATAGCTTTTTGCTACAAGATTGGTACTTTTCAGTCGATACCAAATCTTCTAATGCAAATGCCATAGATTTGAGTAATGCAAGCCTTGATTCCTGAGGCTGAAATGTTCTGTTTGCAGTGTGCTACCTGAGGATGAGTGGTTCAATGAGGTTTGTCAGGATGCAATTGATAGACTGAGTGGAAAACCTAGAGCCATCAATGGAGACAGAGAACTTAACAGCCCAACGGCTTCTATTTCGGCCCAGTCAATCTCATCGGTTAGGTCTCATGGGAGTTCCTGAAAGCACTTGTCTCAGATCTGTATATTACAAAGGAAAGGGAAAATTAGGTTTGCGTGATCTAATTCTTGTATCAATAGTCAGCAAATTTTTGCCTCGCCATTTTTCTTTTGATTTCGTTGCAGTAGTGTTCTCTTTAGTTGTAGGGCATGACGAATGATGCTATGGTTAGGGATTCTTTCATCTGGGTGAGTGAGAACCTTGACATTGTAAATGTTTTAATTCGCATTCTTATCACTATTTTATTATTCTTTGTATACTGGAGCTTATCAGTGGATTAAGCAATCCTTGGAGCCTCGTGTGTAGGTTGTCAGAAGGACCGACTCTTCTTGTTAACAGGAAGCTTTGATTCGTGCATTCTGATCGATAATCAAGCAAAAACCTGGAATCCATCTACTAATTATAACAGTTCCAAGGTACTCAAAGACTCTCAACGTTTTGCGGGTATGTATTTTTGTTTACTATGAAAGCCAGTTATGCGGGAGTAACTCTTGCAAATCTTGAATACATTTATCGTATACCTTGGACCTACAAAAACGCTAACGTATGCATACTTCTTCAATATTTCTAAACTGACTTAATATTTTGATTTCGAAGGCAAAGGTCGATAAATAATTCAAAGAGAAGCAGCGGGCTGACTTACACCCATTTGAGATGCCGAGTAATTTCATTCTTCTTGATGCTAATGACATTACAATGTAAAATGGATTTTGTGAATTTAATATTGACCTCTCATCAGAATAAAGGTATCAATTATCAACAGGTTCCATTTCTCGATCATAATATTGAAATGTCGCCTTGAAATTTCTGAGAGATAAAATGACGTGGAAAAAAAGGGGAGGGTTGATGAGAATCTACTTTTCTAATTTTTATTTCCTCGGCAATGCGTCAATGCCCATCGTTTTGTTGCATCATCTTACTGGCTTCTATCAAAACGCAATGTTACATGCATCCGAGAACCAAAATCTAACACATTAAACCAAGCTACGATTGTTTCTCTGGGGTACATTCGCTTTGAGCAGTTGGTTGACAACATCTATCATGTTAGGTCTCCTGCTTGGCTCCTTTTCGGTACACCTCAAAGCAACCAAAAGCACATCAGCAACTTGTTCCATGATATTGGTATCCAGAAATTCTACTGCGAGGCTTGGATCAACAATCCGATTGATATCCCGTGTGCTATTCCAAACCGACCTTGCCCAACCTACGATGTCTGAGTCAGTAAATTGGGGATCCACTGCTTTTTGCCTCGTTAGCAGCTCGAGCAAAACCACCCCATAACTGTACACATCAGATTCCCTGCGCATTTTTGTCATGAACGCGTTTTCTAACACAAAAAAATAGAGACATAAAAAATTAGTGCACCATATAAAGAACGACACAAGTAAAAGACCGGAACAAGAAAAAAACAGAACATACCGGGTGCGATATACCCAACCGTTCCTGCAACGGCCATGGAAGGTGCAGCAGAAGCAGAATGATCAAGAAGCTTGGCGATACCAAAATCCGATATGTGGGGCTCCATATCTGAATCAAGGAGTATGTTTTCTGGTTTGATGTCCCGATGAATCACGGCAGGATTGCAATCAAAGTGGAGATACGCCAACGCATGAGCAGTTCCAACCGCGATCTTGTACCGGACTTTCCATTCTAGGGACAGTCGTGGAGATTTCTCGTGTAAAACATCACACAGGCTTCCATTCTCCATGTAGCGATATAAAAGGAGGCCATAATCCTTTCGCAGCCAAAAATCTTCCAATTTGACCAAGTTCCGGTGCCTCAACGTTCTCATTGTTTGGATTTCTCTAACTATGCTTGATTTCCCTCCTTTGTATGCTCCAAATGCAAGCTTCTTCAGTGCGTAAACTTTGTCTGGACTTAGAGAAGCTTTGAAAACGACCCCATGGGCTCCTCTGCCAATAATATACCTTTGGTCGAGGTTTTCTGTAGCTGCCATCGCTTTATTTAGTAGAGGAGACGAGCCATCTTGAACAGGGATCTCATTTTCCTGGTGTTTCCTTCTGCACGAAGCCACCAGGAAAACTAATCCGACGATCACAACAACAGAAATTAGAGAAGAAGCCAGAGCTATCAAAATTGTTGCAGCTCTTGTTAGGCTTTTTCGGTCTCTTGGACTGTCGCAAGGACTGAGACCGTTACTCCCAGAGCAAGTTACTGAACCAGATGGTTGGCATCTGACACACAGACCTGAGTTTTTCAAAAAAGAAGAAAAAGTTAAGTTCAAATGGATCAGGTTTGGTATCGGACCTGTGAAGTGATTGTATGAGACATTTAGCTCCATTAACGAATCAAGTTGTTCGAGGACTGCTAAACTTCCAGAAAGATTGTTGTTGGATATATCCAGCCTCTGAAGCAGAATCAAGTTCCCAATTTCTGAAGGAAGCTTCCCCGTTAATCTGTTCTTGCTTAGATCCAAAGCATATCTTAGACTCTTTAGTGATCCAATCGAAGAGGGAATTTCACCTCCTAACAAATTCCCACTCATTTGTAGCTCTAATAACTTCCCAAGGTCTGTCAAGAAAAGTGGAATGCCTCCATCGAAACGGTTCCTTGTCAAAATGAGTGTTGACAAACTTGTCCAATTCCTCAAACTTGACGGAAGTGAACCATTCAATTGATTGAACCCAACGTCAAAAGTTTCCAATCTTTTACAACGCGACAGCTCAGATGGCAAGGAGCCTTGTAGATTGTTGTGAGAGAGATTTAGCATGACAAGGTTTGAAAGGTGCCCCAGCTCCAAGGGTAGACATCCTGTGAGTTTGTTCATGGACAAGTTGATAGTGGTGATATTGCTACAGTTAGCCAAGCTAGAGGGGATGCTCCCACTGATGCTGTTTTTGCTGATATCCATCAGCAAAAGGTCAGGCATCCTTGAAAATTCTGTCAAGACCCCGGTAAAGTTGTTTTCTTTAAGGATCAACCTCCTCAGACTTGAACAACTTCCTACATCAGAAGGTATGCTACCTTGAAGTTGATTGAAACCGAGATTCATCACTTCCAATTTCTTTCCCCAGCACAGATTGGGCGGTATTGGGCCAGTGAACTTGTTATTAATGAAATCCAACTCCAGTAAACTACTATTCATACCCAAACTTTGAGGAATGACTCCAGAGAAATGGTTGTCGAACAAAGAGATGTTCTTCAACTTCTTGAGCTCAGTTATCTCCAGAGGTAGCTCTCCTGAGAGAGAATTGTTATAGACCAAAAGGTTCTCAAGGGATGGAATCTTCCAGATGCTAAGTGGAATCTCACCACTCAAACGATTCTGAAACAACTGAAGATCTTCTAGCTCACTGATGTTGCCGATTTCCTGAGGGATTTCCCCTTCAAGTTGGTTGGAGTACACCTGCAACCTTTTCAAGGACTTGCACTTGCCAAGTTCGGGAGGCAATTCTCCAGACAATTGATTCTCAGAGAGATAGAGTAAAGAGAGTCTCTCAAGCTGGCCTATTGTAGATGGTATGTTTCCGGTCAAGTTTGCACTTGCAGCGGCTAAAGTAGTTAGAGTGCTACAATTGCCCAATTCCGGTGGGAGACCCCCATTGAAATTGTTGAATGACAAGATCAGAGTGTCCAAATTCTTGCAACGGCCTGAACCCAAAGGGATCTTCCCTTCAAAGGTACTTTCACTAACATCTAAATAAACAAGGTTCTCAAGAGCACCAAGGGTTGGTGGCAAAACTCCTACGAGCTCATTCCTAGTCAAAATGAGTTCTCGTAATTTACTACAATTGCCGATGGAATCCGGAATGGCACCTGACAAATGATTGTAATGCAAATACAGGTACGTGACCTCTCTCATATCACCAACAGTCTTAGGAATGGAACCACTTAAATTGTTCAAGTGCAAGTACACACACTCTAGACTAGGAATTCGGAACAATGACTCAGGTATCTCGCCTGCCAGCGAGTTCGAGAACAAGCTCAAGTAGGTCAAATTCCGAAGCCTGCTCAACTCGTCCTTGATTTCCCCAGTGAACCTATTATGGGACATGTCTAAGTACTCAAGCTGGGTACAATTCCCCAACTGCTGAGGAATTTCACCGGTGAAATTATTGCTGCTAAGATCAAGGACTCGCAAGTGGGTCAAGTGCCCGACATCGGGTCCTACCTGACCCGAAAGCCCATAGCTGGAGAGGTTCAGAGAGACCACATTGCCAGCAGGGTCACACTCCACACCAACCCACTTACAGGGGGTGGGATCAGAGGAGTTCCAGCTAGAGCTTATGGCGGAGGGCACGTTAGTCCAGCGAGCCATGAGTGAGAGCAGTGGAACTAGGCCAGCGGGGCTCGAAGAAGAGACGGCGAGTGTGGACACAGAGAAGCAAAGTAGAAGCAAGAAACGGGCAAAGACGAGCTCCATCACACGGGAAAAGATGGGAGTGTTGTTGAGGAGCTCACTTACCCAGATGCTAGTTGCAGGCTTCTGAGAAGGCCCACCTCCTGAATTCTCACTTGGTACCCTGTCCTCCTCCTACTCACAGAGAGTTTCTAGGAATGCTGGGATTTGAGAGTGGCGGGAGAGGGAGTTTTTGGGTGGGGAGGCAATGATACAGGAGCAATAACTGCAAAGTTTGGATTCTTAAAGCTGGTGGCGAGTAGGCAGAGAAGTCGCTGCAAGTTCCATGTCTGTCAGTTCTGCATCCGTAGTACTTATAAATTGAATCTTGGTGACCATTCTTACGCTGTTTACACTTCTTGTTGACTTCTACATCCCTTATGACATCATTCCTCACGCATCCTACTTTTGATATAAGACGTTTTCTTACTTTCTTTTTCTTTTTTCTTTTTTATTTCAGTTTTATTAAAGGCGAAACTATCCAATACTCTTCTTAAACAACACCCATGAAGATAGTTTTACTTGACGAAACCACAAAATTGATGTTTAGATTTCAGCATATGTAATGAAATTTCACAACAGCGAAATTCCATATTAACAATGCTGGAAAATCAAAACCCAAAAGTGATAATTAGGTAGAGGTCTACTGAACCGACGCTTATGGGATTCGAATTTCTCCCCTTTGTGATGGGGAGAGAGCCCAAGCCAGGTGCGCTGCTGTGGGCGGTGGTAGTAAAAAATAGTGTTAATACTCTAAAAAAATCCAAAACCGGTACATTTATGACAAAACCTAAACTAATTTTTTAACCATCAAAAACCTCTAAAACTGCTTTACTTGTGATAAATTTACCTTATATTAGTTTCCGTTAAATTTTACTGTCAAATTACTAAATTGAATAACATGTGACAGTTGACTGATATACCAATTTGTGATTTTACTCTTTTTGTTACATTATACAATTTTTGTGATTTTTTTAGATATAATTTAATTTAACGAGGGGTATATTTGTAACAAATATACTAAATTAGGATTTTTGACAGTTGAATAAATTAGTTTGGGTAAATTTGTCACAAATATACTAATTTTAATTTTTTTTATAATTAATTGAGATAAATGTATTATAAATATATTAGTTTGAGATTTTTTATGATAAAAAAATAATTTAAAATAAATTTGTCATTGTCAATTTAGAATTTTTAAAGGTATTAACCCTAAAAATTACCCTCTATCTCTCTCTACCTTCTACGTGGAACAACAAAAGTTCCTTTGTCGGATTTCGGTACCTTCCTCAAAAATTTCTACTTTTGGACACGTTTGACCATTATCAGAGGGTTCCGAAGGTTCACACTGACCAAGAAAAAGACCAGAGGAAGAGTGCTAGCTCCACTCGCGTGGACACCCCCGCCTGGACACTGCCCTATCTGGCTGCGCCGCGTGGCCGCGAGTTTCAAGAGAGAGTATGAGCGACCGTGTGCAGTTTGGAAGGAAACCGCCGACTTTTTCTATTTTCTTTTATATATTGATTTTTATGGTATTCATTCTATTCACACCTTCTTTTATTATTTTTTGCCAGACTCCCATTCGTATGGTAAATGTGAAAATGGGTGTAACTTACTTTAAACACACACATGATTAAATTTTTTGGATCATATTAATAAATGCTTCTAAAGTACTAGTTAAGTTAACTAATAGGAAAATGATAACGATAGTTCTTGAATTTTGGTTTAATTGTTAGTGTCATCTTTTCCTTAATCAAATAAAGATAATAATTTTAAAAAAATCATAAATTTAGGGATTGCACATTTTAAGAAAGTTCACATACAAAATCTGACATTTTCAGGGTAGGAAAAAATTCCCCAAAAAGACTTAACAACGGCAATTGAAATTTATCAATAAAATCTGACCAAAAATAAAATCTATCAATAAAAAGTCAACAAACGGAGCAGGCAGGTAAGTTCCTTGTAGAATTGGGCGCGTTTGGTAACGTTTCGCTTCGCATTGGGGGCGAAGAAATAGAAAAAAGTGTTTGTTAACGATTTTTGACCAAAAAGATGCGTTTGGTAAATTTGTTAGGGAATAAAAAATGAATAGAAACTCGTTTGGTAAATTTATGTTCTTTTTTTGTTTTCTTTTAATTTTTTAATATTTTTATTTTATTTTTTATTTTTTTTCTTCTTTCGGCCGGTCGCCGGCCTCCGGCGACCGGCCGACGGGGCCGACAGCCTCGCCGGATCTGGGCGAGGCTCGGCGTCGCCGGCGCGGGCGAGGCCGAGCGTCGCCGGCCCTCGGCGAGGCTCGGCCTCGCCGGATCTGGGCGAGCTCGAGCTCGCCCAGCCATGGCGAGGCTCGGCCTCGCCGGATCTGGGCGAGCCCGAGCTCGCCCAGCCAAGGCGAGGCTCGGCGTCGCCGGCGCGGGCGAGGCCGAGCCTCGCCTTGGCTGGGCGAGCTCGGGCTCGCCCAGATCCGGCGAGGCCGAGCGTCGCCGGCCCTCGGCGAGGCTCGGCCTCGCCGGATCTGGGCGAGCTCGAGCTCGCCCAGCCATGGCGAGGCTCGGCCTCGCCGGATCTGGGCGAGCCCGAGCTCGCCCAGCCAAGGCGAGGCTCGGCGTCGCCGGCGCGGGCGAGGCCGAGCCTCGCCTTGGCTGGGCGAGCTCGGGCTCGCCCAGATCCGGCGAGCTCGAGCTCGCCCAGCCATGGCGACGCTCGGCCTCGCCGGATCTGGGCGAGCCCGAGCTCGCCCAGCCATGGCGACGCTCGGCCTCGCCGGATCTGGGCGAGCCCGAGCTCGCCCAGCCAAGGCGAGGCTCGGCCTCGCCTGCGCCGGCGACGCCGAGCTCGCCGGGGGCCGGCGACGCTCCGGCGAGGTCGCCGACCCTCGACGGCGTCGCTGGCCCTCGACGGCCGGTCGCCGGCCATGGCCGAGGTCGGCGACCGGCCAAAGAAAAAAGAAGAAGAAAAGAAGAAGAAAAGAGAAGAGAGAGAAGAAGGAAACGTTTCTTCAAAATTGTTTCTGGAACAAGAAACAATTTTTTTTTGTTTCTCATTTCTGTTCTTTTTGAGTTCCGGGAACAAAAAAACAAAAAAAGAACAGAAACGCAACCAAACGCGTTTCTGTTTTTTTTTGTTCCCGGAACAAAAAAACAAAAAATCTGTTCATAAACAGATTCCAGGAACAAAAACATGCAGGCCCTTAGATTCCGACAGTGGCCACGCGGCGCTTTAAAGCAGCGAGTGTACCTGCGCGAGTGGAAAATGCAGTGGCCCTGGCATTCCTCAAGGAATCTACCGAACGTTGGAACTAGTGTGGGCTGACGCCCAGGATGATGTCCGAGCGAAAAAAAGCCGAAATTGCACTGCCCATCCTAAATCAACTTTACGTCCTACCAAGAAAAAGAACAAGAAATTTCTCAATCATTTTAAATACATTTTAATTTGGGGTCATGTCAAAAAGTGAAAATTGAGGTTTAAAAAGTCAATACAGATTAAATTTCTTTTTTGGGCATAACAACGAGGTTGGGGTTGTTAAAAGGATGGAATAATTGTTCCCAAGTTTGTTTGACTAAGAACTGAAGAAGGGCTGGTTTTGCACTAATCAAATGGCTATAAACTTCAAAGCAACTTCACCCCAAGACAACATAAATCCAACGTACGCAAGAGAAGTTAACTGTTTACGATGACCCTATTCTAAACCAAATGTTGGAAGATTTAATATTACATTAATGCCACAATAGATTTTCAAGTAAGAAAAATCGTCAATGTAATTCGAGTGATTGGTTTTTAAAAGTTATGGCACTAATTTCATGCCAATGTAATTTGAGTGATTGGCTTTATGATTCAATGAGAATTTAAACAAGTTATATCGGCCAAATGAAAAGAAAAAAAAAACAAAAAGAATGTAACAAGCATGCTTGTGTGTAAGGAACTTGTAGACATCCATCAAGGAGTCAAAGTCTTTTGGGGTTTTATATGTGTTGACTTTTGGGTCAATACGTGTTCAATGGTTCATGGAAGTCATTGTCTTTATTGGTGATGTCATTGGTGATGTCTAAAAATTTCTAACCCATTGGAAGGGTAAGATCATGGATCATTTTCCAGCCTTTTCTCTTTTTGATTAACAAGCCTTCAACTTATTGAGAGAGAGATCCTTGTAATACCGAACCAATTACACTGATCGTGCACTCCAATCTTACTGAACTATCCTTTGTAAAGTGCCTCTCATGACTCCTCTAACCTAGTATACACAAAGTTCAATACACGACTTAAATTGTAGATGCAATATTAAATTCCAAACAAATTAAAGACGCCCATGTTCATTAATAGGAGCCGGATTATCAATATGGAGGAAACCCCTTTCATGGTGCATAGTTCTTACGCCCCAAAAAAAAAAAAAAGGTGCACAGTTTCAATTGACATCCCCTCAACGGTCTTGTAGCTCATGAAATCCGATGGCCTTCCGCTTTGGCTTTCTCATCCATTTGGCTTGCCTTTTCTCCGTCCTTCTCACAATTCCCTTAGCCATTTGGGTCTTTCAATTTCACACGAAACGTATGCTATGAAGTCGGAAAGAAGTTTCCTTGCTCTTTCACAATCTACTGGAAGTTAGTTCTTGCTTGCCTAACCAAGTCTAACCCTCAAATTCGATCCCAAAAAAAGAAAAAAAAAATAGACCATGCGAAGAAATAATGCAGAAGAAAGAATTGTATAAGTTTTGTGTATTCCTCTATATATTACTATATGGAATAATGAAAAGTATGCAAGCCTATCTAAAGATTTTATTAGATGATGATTTAAGGTAATATAACGATAGAATATGCAATTAAAGTAAGATATGGAAAATTTAATGAATTATCTAAAATATCTCTAACATCCCCTCAAACTCAATGTGACGTTAAAGAAGTTGTTGGGGAAACTCCCTGTGATATTGTGATGATTACAAAATTATCATTGGCTTAGTATCTACTTGATTAATGTGGGTATTCATTATGATGAAGTTGTAATCGTTTCCGAAAGACTATGATAGTATTGTTGGTCTCCAACACCACACTCGTTGAGTTATAAAAGATGATTCATGATGAATTAATCGTTTGTGATCCGACTACTAGTGATGGTATCGAGCAAGAATCAAAATCCAAGACCGATTGAAATTTCTCACAATTAGATGGAAATATCTCTCCTTGATAATCATACATACCCCCAATGACATCTTGATTTTGGCTTTCTTTTTTGGGGATGATACCAAAGATCAAACTTGTGAACAGCTGGTATTGAATGGTCTTAGGACAGCAAATGACATTAATGGTTGAGTCCGTGGGATTGAATTTAGGCTAAGGTAAGTGTATAGTTCCACAATTGATCAAAACAAACTAGGTAGCTATCTTGTCCCATTTCCTCATTTAGACTATGGTGTGCAAAGCAACGAATAAAAGAATAAACCCATAATATCTTTTTCTATGTGGACGGGTTCATGGCCACTTAATTCTCCCTAGATATCTTGGGATAAGATAATTCAACATAATTCATGCCAAAAGTCTCTAATTGCCTTAGATCTAGGCATTCCTTTCTCAAGTTTTGTCAAATATCTAGATTTGATCGCCTCGAATCTTGCATCTTTCCCTCTTCCAAAGGCGAGTTTGAAGATAGAGTGGACCTTTGCTCGACTCATTCCTTCAAGAGGCAGCCCTTCTTTGGCCGATGAAGGCTCTACTCTCACTAATTTTTTTCATTTAATTAATGATGCAGCTGATACACACACCAAATCTACTTCTTTCTTTTCTTTTTTTCTCGCAACTTCACTTGTGAGTTCCCAAGAATGGTAATTGATAATTAAATTTTGTATTTGCATAACCTTACATTCTTATATGCACCATTTAGTTCCCAACATTGTGATGCCCCCCGTACATCACAGCTAATGTAGAACTACTAGCATAGTTATCTTTTTCGTTTCTCTTTTGCTTAAGTATGTGGAAGCATAAGGGACTAAAGTAATCCCGGGGTACATTCGGACTTCTATAAATGGGGCAACTTCATTTCTTATTTGTTTATATATACATCAAGCGATAAGTTAGGTATACTAGGGAATTCAAAAGGGTCAGTATACTAACTACACCAATTGTAAGTTGGTCATCTCGTCCCAACCTAGCTATACACATGGTCACCTAATCCCAACCCCCTACCTCCACCAAAAATCTTCCAAGTCTCAAAAATCTAGTTGCCTCTTACCTCTTTTCTACGCAATGGGGGTGCCTCTATCTCTTGGTCTGTTGGCAAACAACGGGAGAGGACCCACCGTGCGCTCGTTGATGCGAGCATATATTCTAGCAAACCCAAGAGTGACAGACCCCGTTGGAGGCCCTATATTCACAATCAAACGAGACATGATCCGGGTAAAAACCATATCCGGGAAACCAGGGTCTATGAACTCATCCTCTTGCCAAGTGAAGTTGACCAGAACTCTGTAACGGACCATAAGGAAGGTAGGTGGGACCGACATTTCTATTGATTTGAAATAAAAAAAAAAGTCAACAACCATCTTACTGCAGATATGTACATAACTATGGATGGAAATGCAGATGAAATTGACTGGTTCCCTTCTCTACTTTTCCAGGTATTGTTTGAATGACAGATACCTTCTTTGATATTTTTCAAGTCGAATTTGGAAATCTTTTAACTTGTGTCTAAAAATGACATTATCCTTCTAATTTTCCCGTAATTTTTAAATAATTAAACCCCCATGTGGTTTGGAATTTCAACTGAGTCGAGCAAACTGAGCTGGTTTTTGAATCACACCTTCTGTAATTTGTGTCTGTTTATTCACCACTTCATTAGGAGTGACCAGATGATGCTACCTGGATGGCTTATCAATGCATGCAAGTGTGCATGTTTACTAAGAGCTACGTTTGTTTTTAATGAAATTCACTGTGAGACAAAGAACATTCTGTCGTGCAAGGCTTGATGAGAAGTATTCTAGGTGCTGCGGTCTACAGGTGCATCGCGCTGTATTTTGAATTACAGCTACATGTATCAGTATCATTAAAAAAAATTTGCTGTTGGCATTTGCCTGATGAGAAGTATTCTAGCTTCTACTCATTGACATCTCCACCCCTTGTTTTTCTTGAGATTCATATTCAAATCCGGGCTCTGAGTATAAGGTAGAAGGATAGTTGTTTAAATGTAACCTTCAATATGGAATCATATTGAAATCTGTGGACTTTTTTTTTTTTTGGTTGTCTGATGAAAAAGGTCAACGGCAAGAGCGGGAATACCTCATTAAAAAAGTCATTACTTTCTACTGATTTGTCCTTCCTGGCTTGAGCAGCTCCTGATTCCTAAACACTCGAAGACTTTCACCACTTTATTTACGATTTTTTAATTTTTTTGGGGCTGGTTTCTTATCTGATGAAATGGGATTTCCGGTCTTAAAACACTCAGTCAAAGACCAGTTTTTTTGCTGAATTTTTTTTTTCAGGGTTTTCTCTAATTATTCATGTGCTTTGTTTCTTATGACATGTGATTGCTGCAATACAGGAGCTGTTTGCAAAATTGACGATGATGGCCAGTATGGCTGCAGATATGTTCGTGGGCAGGGAACGGTTTGCCACATTGTTATTGATGAGACTAACAGAAACCGTCATCCTATGGCTCTCTGAAGACCAGAGCTTTTGGGACGACATTGAAGAAGGGCCAAGACCTTTAGGTCCTATTGGTCTGCAGCAGGCATTTGAGTGTGACTTTCTAGCAAGTAATTCTCCTTTAATGGGCAAAATAATTGGTTTAACTTTTTCCTTCTAATTTCCACAAATGCAGTTTTATTTGGATATGAAATTTGTCATGTGCTTTGCCTCCCAAGGACGATATTTGTCACGGAATTTACATAGAGTTGTCATTGAGATCATATCAAAAGCCATTGCAGCATTTTCTGCTACAGGAATGGATCCATACAGGTACAAGATTGATTATTCTCTCTTTGGGTTAGTTTTCCGTTGCTTGTGCATATAATTCTATGCGAGCTATTGACTTTGAAGAGGGGAGGATCTCGGTATTTATTGAACCATCTCCTTTATAAGTTCAAATTTTCGGAAATTGATAAATTTATTATGCTGGCAGAGGACGTTGATAGCTTTTTGTTACGAGATTGGTACTTTTCAGTCGATACCAAATCTTCCAATGCAAATGCCATAGATTTGAGCAATGCAAGCCTTGATTCCTGAGGCTGAAATGTTCTGTTTGCAGTGTGCTACCTGAGGATGAGTGGTTCAATGAGGTTTGTCAGGATGCAATTGATAGACTGAGTGGGAAACCTAGAGCCATCAATGGAGACAGAGAACTTAACAGCCCGACGGCTTCTATTTCGGCCCGGTCAATCTCATCGGTGAGGTCTCATGGGAGTTCCTGAAAGCACTTGTCTCAGATCTGTATATTACAAAGGAAAGGGAAAATTAGGTTTGCGTGATCTAATTCTTGCATCAATAGTCAGCAAATTTTTGCCTCGCCATTTTTCTTTTGATTCCGTTGCAGTAGTGTTCTCTTTAGTTGTAGAGCATGACGAATGATGCTATGGTTAGGGATTCTTTCATCTGGGTGAGTGAGAACCTTGACATTGTAAATGTTTTAATTCGCATTCTTATCACAATTTTATTACTCTTTGTATACTGGAGCTTATCAGTGGATTAAGCAATCCTTGGAGCCTCGTGTGTAGGTTGTCAAAAGGACCGACTCTTCTTGTTAACAGGAAGCTTTGATTCGTGCATTCAGATCGATAATCAAGCAAAAACCTGGAATCCATCTACTAATTATAACAGTTCCAAGGTACTCGAAGACTCTTTCAACGTTTTGGAGGGTCTGAATTTTTGTTGACTATGAAAGCCAGTTACGTGGGAGTAACTCTTGCAAATCTTGAATACATTTATCGTATACCTTGGACCTACAAAAACGCTAACGTATGCATACGTCTTCAATATTTCTTAACTGACATAATATTTTGATTTCGAAGGCAAAGGTCGATAAATAATTCAAAAGAGAAGCGGCGGGCTGACTTACACCCATTTGAGATGCCAAGTAATTTCATGCTTCTTGATGCTAATGACATTACAGTGCCCATCATCAGAATTAAGGTATCAATTATCAACAGGTTCCATTTCTCAATCATAATATTGAAATGTCGCCTTGAATTTTCTGAGAGATAAAATGACGTGGAAAAAAAGGGGAGGGTCAATGAGAATCTACTTTTCTAAATTTTATTTCCTTGGCAACGCGTCGACGACCATCATTTTGTTGCATCATCTTACTGGCTTCTATCAAAACGCAATGTTACATGCATCTGAGAACCAAAATCTACCACATTAAACCAAGCTACGTTTGTTTCTCTGGGGTACATTCGCTTTGAGCAGTTGGTTGACAACATCTATCATGTTAGGTCTCCTGCTTGGCTCCTTTTCGGTACACCTCAAAGCAACCAAAACCACATCAGCAACTTGTTCCATGATATTGGTGTCCAGAAATTCTTCTGCGAGGCTTGGATCGACGATCCGATTGATATCCCGTGTGCTATTCCAAACCAATCTTGCCCAACCTACGATGTCTGAGTCAGTAAATGAGGGATCCACTGCTTTTTGCCTCATTAGCAGCTCGAGCAAAACCACCCCATAACTGTACACATCAGATTCCCTGCTCATTTTCGTCATGAACGCATTTTCTAACACAAAAAAATAGAGACATCGAAAATTAGTGCACCATATAAAGAGCAACACAAATAAAAGACCGGAAGAAGAAAGAAACAGAACATACCGGGTGCCATATACCCAACCGTTCCTGCAACGGCCATGGAAGGTGTAGCAGAAGCAGAATGATCGAGAAGCTTGGCGATACCAAAATCCGATATGTGGGGCTCCATATCTGAATCAAGGAGTATGTTTTCTGGTTTGATGTCCCGATGAATCACGGCAGGATTGCAATCAAAGTGGAGATACGCCAACGCATGAGCAGTTCCAACCGCGATCTTGTACCGGACTTTCCATTCTAGGGACAGTCGTGGAGATTTCTCATGTAAAACATCACACAGGCTTCCATTCTCCATGTAGCGATATAAAAGGAGGCCATAATCCTTTCGCAGCCAAAAATCTTCCAATTTGACCAAGTTCCGGTGCCTCAACGTTTTCATTGTTTGGATTTCTCTAACTATGCTTGATTTCCCTCCTTTGTATGCTCCAAATGCAAGCTTCTTCAGTGCGTAAACTTTGTCTGGACTTAGAGAAGCTTTGAAAACGACCCCATGGGCTCCTCTGCCAATAATATACCTCTGGTCGAGGTTTTCTGTAGCTTCCATCACTTTATTTAGTAGAGAAGACGAGCCATCTTGAACAGGGATCTCATTTTCCTGGTGTTTCCTTCTGCATGAAGCAACCAGGAAAACTAATCCGACGATCACAAAAACAGAAATTAGAGGAGAAGCCAGAGCTATCAAAATTGTTGCAGCTCTTGTTAGGCTTTTTCGGTCTCTTGGACTGTCACAAGGACTGAGACCATCACTCCCAGAGCAAGTTACTGAACCAGATGGTTGGCATCTGACACACAAACCTGAGTTTTTCAAAAAAGAAGAAAGAGTTAAGTTCAAATGGATCAGGTTTGGTATCGGACCTGTGAAGTGATTGTATGAGACATTTAACTCAATTAACGAATCAAGTTCTTCGAGGACTGCTAAACTTCCAGAAAGATTGTTGTTTGATATATCCAGCCTCTGCAGCAGGATCAGGTTCCCAATTTCTGAAGGAAGCTTCCCCGTTAATCTGTTCTCGCTTAGATCCAAAGCATATCTTAGACTCTTTAGTGATCCAATCAATGAGGGAATTTCACCTCTTAACAAATTCCCACCCATTTGTAGCTCTGATAACTTCCCAAGGTCTGTCAAGAAAAGTGGAATGCCTCCATCGAAACGGTTCCTTGTCAAAATGAGTGTCGACAAACTTGTCCAATTCCTCAAACTTGACGGAAGTGAACCATTCAATTGATTGAACCCAACGTCAAAAGTTTCCAATCTTTTACAACGTGACAGCTCAGATGGCAAGGAACCTTGCAGATTGTTGTGAGAGAGATTTAGCATGACAAGGTTTGAAAGGTGCCCCAGCTCCAAGGGTAGAAATCCTGTGAGTTTGTTCATGGACAAGTTGATAGTGGTGATATTGCTACAGTTAGCCAAGCTAGAGGGGATGCTCCCACTGATGCTGTTTTTGCTGATATCCATCAGCAAAAGGTCAGGCATCCTTGAAAATTCTGTCAAGACCCCGGTAAAGTTGTTTTCTTTAAGGATCAACCTCCTCAGACTTGAACAGCTTCCTACATCAGAAGGTATGCTACCTTGAAGTTGATTCACACCGAGATTCATCACTTCCAATTTCTTTCCCCAGCACAGATGGGGTGGTATCAGGCCAGTGAACTTGTTATTAATGAAGTCCAACTCCAGTAAACTACTATTCATACCCAAACTTTGAGGAATGACTCCAGAGAAATGGTTGTTGAACAAAGAGATGTTCGTCAAGTTCTTGAGCTCAGTTATCTCCAGAGGTAGCTCTCCCGAGAGAGAATTGTTATAGACCAAAAGGTTCGCAAGGGATGGAATCTTCCAGATGCTAAGTGGAATCTCACCACTCAAACGATTCTGAAACAACTGAAGATCTTCGAGCTCACTGATGTCGCTGATTTCCCGAGGGATTTCCCCTTCAAGTTGGTTGGAGTACACTTGCAAGCTTTTCAAGGACTTGCACTTGCCAAGTTCAGGAGGCAATTCTCCAGACAACTGATTCTCAGAGAGATAGAGAAAAGAGAGTCTCTCAAGCTGGCCTATTGTAGACGGTATGTTTCCGGTCAAGTTGGCACTTACAGCGGCTAAAGTAGTTAGATTGCTACAATTGCCCAATTCCGGTGGGAGACCCCCATTGAAATTGTTGAATGACAAGACCACAGTGTCCAAATTCTCGCAACAGCCTGAACCCAAAGGGATCTTCCCTTCAAAGTTATTGTCACTAACATCTAAATAAACAAGGTTCTCAAGAGCACTAAGGGTTGGCGGCAAAACTCCTACGAGCTCATTCCCAGTCAAAATGAGTTCTCGTAATTTACTACAATTGCCGATGGAATCGGGAATGGCACCTGACAAATGATTATAATGCAAATATAGGTACGTGACCTCTCTCATATCACCAACAGTCTTAGGAATGGAACCACTTAAATTGTTCGAGTACAAGTACACATACTCTAGACTAGGAATTCGGAACAATGACTCGGGTATCTCGCCTGCCAGCGAGTTCGAGAACAAGCTCAAGTAGGTCAAATTCCGAAGCCTGCTCAAGTCGTCCTTGATTTCCCCAGTGAACCCATTTTGGGACATGTCCAAGTACTCAAGCTGGGTACAATTCCCCAACCGCTGGGGAATTTCACCAGTGAAATTGTTGCGGCTAAGATCAAGGACCCGCAAGTGGGTCAAGCACCCGACTTCGGGTCCTACCCGCCCCGAAAGCCCATGGCCGGAGAGGTTCAGAGAGACCGCATTGTCAGCAGGGTCACACTCCACACCAACCCACTTACAGGAGTTGGGATCCGAGGAGTTCCAGCTAGAACTTATAGCGGAGGGCACGTTAGTCCAGCGAGCCATGAGTGCGAGAAGTGGAACGAGGCCAGCGGGGCTCGAAGAAGAGACGGCGAGTGTGGACACAGAGAAGCAAAGTAGAAGCAAGAAACGGGCGAAGACGAGCTCCATCACACGGGAAAAGATGGGAGTGTTGTTGAGGAACTCACTTACCCAGATGCTAGTTGCAGGTTTCTGAGAAGACCCAGCTCCTGAATTCTCTCACTTAGTACCCTGTCTTCCTCCTCCCCTCCTACTCACAGACTTTCTAGGAATGCTGGGATTTGAGGGAGGGGGGGAGAGAGTTTTTGGGGGGGAGGCAATGATACAGGAGCAATAACTGCAAAGTTTGGATTTTTAAAGCTGGTGGCGAGTAGGCAGAGAAGTCGCTGCAGGCCCCGTGTCTATCAGTTTCTGCATCCGTAGTACTTAAAAATCGAATTTTGTTGACATTATTCCTCATGCATCCTGCTTTTGATATAAGATGTTTTCTTAATTTCTTTTTCTTTTTTATTTCAATTTTACTAAAAACGAAGCTACCCAATACTCTTCTTAAATAACGTCCATAAAGATAGTTTTACTCGACAAATCCATAAATTAATGTTTAGTTTTCAGCATATATGTAATGAGATTTCACAATAGTGAAAGTTCATATTGAGTATGTTTAATAAAGACTTTTCTTTTCTTCGCGCACCTTTTAATTCAACTTCGATCTCTGCAGAAATAAGTGAATCAAGAAATTTCTTCGTATCTTCGTTTTATGTATAGAGATGGGATTTGCGTCGTCAAACAACTGTGCTGGAAAATCAAAACCCAAAAGTGATTATTAGGTAAGCCCTGCTGTTCTGCCATTGAAAAAACAATAAGCTCTCTCTCTCCCTCTCTACCTTCAATGGCGGTTCTGTGGAGCAACAAAAGTTCCCTTGTCGGATTTCGGTACCTTCCTCAAAATGTCTGATTTTGGACCCGTTTGACCATCATCAAAGGGTTCCGAAGGTTCACACTGACCAAGAAAGGGACCAGAGGAGTGCCAGCTCCACTCGCGTGGACACCCTCGCCTGGACACTGCCCTATGTGGCTGCGCCACGTGGCCGCGAGTTTCAAGAGAGAGTATGGGCGACCGTGTGCTATTTGGAAGGAAACCGCCGACTTTTTCTTTTTTCTTTTATATATTGATTTTTATGGTATTCATTCTATTCACACCTTCTTTTATTATTTTTTGCCAGACTCCCATTCTTACTTCGTACATGATTAATTTTTTAGGGGTTCTTATAAGTCCCCCCTCATATGGTAAATGTGAACATGGGTGTAATTACTTTAAACATGCACATAATTAATTTTTATGGATCATATCAATAAATGTTTCTAAAGCACTAGTTAACTAATAGGAAAATGATAGCGATAGTTCTTGAATTTCGGTTTAATTGGTAGTGTCATCTTTTCCTTAATCAAATGAAGATAATATTCTCAAAAAGAAATCATAAATTTAGGAATTACACATTTTAAGAAAGTTCACATACAAAAATCTGACATTTTCAGGGGAGAAAAAATTCCCCAAAAAGACTTAACGGCGGCAATTGGAATCTATCAAAAAAATCTGACCCAAAAAAATCTATCAATAAAAAGTCAACAAACGGAACAGGCAGCTGTAAGTTCCCGGTAGAGTTAGATTCCGACCGCAGCCACGCGGCGCTTTAAGGGAGAGAGTGTACCTGCGCGAGTGCAAAATGCAGTGGCCCTACCATTCCTTATGGAATCTATCCAACATCGGAATTAGTGTGGGCTGACGCCGAGGATGATGTCCGAGCGAAAAAGAGCCAAAATTGCACCGCCCATCTTAAATCAATTTAAGTCCGACCAAAAAAAGAAAAAGAAAATTCTTAATCAATTTAAGCGACGCGTATCGAGCACTACGTATTTAAAAATACGCAATCGAGTTGTACGTGTTTTTCCGTCGGGTGCAATTTGGTCGTTTCGACAAACCGGCGATCAAATTAGCTGTTGCCGCACACTAAAGTCCGACGTGATCTTTTTTTTTTTAATACATTTCAGTTTGGGGTCATGTCAAAAGGTGAAAATTGAGGTTCGAAAAGTCAATACGGATTATATTTTCTTTTCCGGGCACAACAAAGAGGATAGGGTTGTTAGAAAGGATCCATTATCTATCCCCAGTTCGGTTTGACTAAGAACTGAAAAAGGGCTAGCTTTGCACTAATCAAATGGCTAAAAACTTTAAAGCAACTTCACCCCGAGACAACATAAATCCAACGGACGCAATAGAAATTAATTATTTATGATGACCCTACTATATTAGTCAGCACGCGTGCTCGTATGTTCATATTGTATTTTCACACCTTCCCACAAAATGACAATAGATTTGCCAATGTTGTTTTGGTGGAAAATTTTAAGGGTGATCGGTTCCCAATACAGTCCAATCCTACCAAGACCAAAAAGATCAATTCTCGGTTTCTAGAGTTGAGGACCAGATCAATCGATCCGATTCAATTCCAAAGCGGTCCAATGAAATTGGTTGTGGGACACATGAGAAGGGAACATAAAGAATTTTTTGTCAGAGATAAAAAATAATAAATAATAAATCATCAGTCCGATTCTCTCTCGAACCAAAATCAAACCCAAATTCACTGATTCCAATATTATGAAACTAGGAACTAGACCAACACCCTCAGGAACCATCCAAAACAGGCCAATCCATTCCAAGCAATTCCTGATTCGGCCGATTCATGTTGCTCACCCTTAGAAAATTCTATTATCTCATAATTGAAATTACGAGACGGATCCTATAGCTCATGTGGATTGTCAAATTAACTTGGAAAAAAAAAGGTCACAAAATTATAAGTAATAAATAATTTATTATTAGCGATGATAATTTTAAACGCAAAGGAAAAATTATGAACCAGTAGGTGGTTTAATTACAATACGAGAAGGAAATTTAGAATTGAATTTAGGAACATTTAATGCTTTCTTTGATATATTTACGAACCGTAGGCCCCACAAAACTTACGAGAGTGAAAGCAAAATTACGTTTCTCTATAGAATTGTCGCAGGAGGATTTTCAATGTGCAAATTAGTATTAGTGAGGATAATTAGAAACCTCAAAGAAAGTTACAGTAACAACCTATAGTTTACTAACAATAAGAGAGAGTTCCATAACTTACTATTAACTTAGGAAATTACGACCATAAAATTCATGGAAGTTACAACCGAATGAAAATTACTATCTTTAAGAAAAAGTTACAAAATAGTACGTAACTAAACAGTAATATTATTATAAATGGAAAGGTAACTTATGAACCAAAAACTTAAATCTCTGAATCTCGGAAGAGAGCTATCTCTATTATTTTCCTCGTTTTCTCATAAATTCCCACTTCATTTATCGTAACTTCTTTTGTGAATTCCCAAGAATGACATTTGATAATTAAATTTTGTATTTGCGTAACCTTATATTCCACCATTTAGTTCCCTACATACCTTCGCTTAAACATTTCCTTCCTGATTTGCATTACTCCTTTTTTCATGCGTAAATAACCTTTTTTCGTACGTAATATATTTTTCTTGTTCGTAAATAACCTGTTCATTACGATAGGAATTTGCCATGTAGCTGTAGTAATTTCCCGCTTTTTCTCGTAATTTGTAAAATATCCAAGTGAGCAGCATATACCAACTTTCCCATGATAAAATTATTTGCCTGCTTTGTTGCCAATGCAAGTTTTGACAAACAAATACGACAGAAAATAAAGGACTCCCTCTACTAATCATCTAATTTGTTTACAAAGTACAAATGTAATTTTCAATACTCTGTTTTCTTTTCTTTTTTCTCTTTTTTGGCTACAGAATACAATCCAAAATTCACAATGCCGCGAGACAAAGTGGATGCCACGCCATCGAGAGCGGCACACTCAACTAAAGGTGGTGGCATTAGTAGCTTCAAAGACTCCACTTTCATCGTTAAACAAATTACAGGACTAGCTGATGAGATCGCTAGCAGCAAGGAATGGGAGTGTCAACTGCAATCACCAGCAATCGGGGTGGCACATCTGTGTATAACAGAGAAGCACGCCCTGCTTCCTGTACAATGAGTGTAAAAGGAAGACCCTCCTGACATGTAGGAAGAGTCGTGAGCGAAAAAAGGCAAGAAATTTGGATTAATTACTTGAAGGATGCCAACCTAGTAGCTAAGCTAATGAATGCAGAACCACAGCAGATACTCTATGAAGGTCCATGATCCAGTTCTAGTTTTCATGTGCCAAACCACAGCACAAGGTCACCATGTTACGAAGGAAGATTTCTGCAAAAGAAAAAGAAATTACCTTACAAGACCTCAATTATCGAGACATAACACCAATGAACTCTTGGGGTTCTTTTGTGACGGCATGGAGCAATCAACTCTCTCCTCCTGAAATACCAAGAGAAATCAATTCAACATTCAGTGAAGTAAATCAAAACCGTGGCAGAAAACCTAAAGACCTTTTCTTAATAAGTCATGAACGAGACCCTCGCACCACTTTCAAGTATTACCCCTCCATCTCTCATGGGCCAAGAAAACAAATAAGGAAAATATACCAATAAAGATAGGCAATGGAGACCTCCAATATCGGAACAGGGGCAGCATTGAGGTTGCTCTGCATGGGACCAAATTGCAAGTTCCATTAATATTAGGATCATCTGTATCATAACACCGGCAGCAGATTTCAGTCCGGCAGAAGCAATTTCAAATGAAGAGAAAGACTTCAGATCTCTCCACAACATCAGGCTGGCACAAAATGAGTCAATTCTTTCTGAAGTATCTTCCTACGAGTATCAATTGCTGCTAAAAGGATCTTGAAGGAAGTAGAATTGGGCATAGATTGCAAAAATCATTGTCTTGTGACTGGCGCCAACCATTTCAACAGAAACTCAAGTACCTGGAGCCAGGGAGGAAGTCACAACTGCAGCGGAAGAGGATCCATGACAAACAAGTGTTGAGTAAAAAATGATAATTAGCTTGTCATACTTTGGTCAACAAGTTGCACAACAACATGCCACTCCAAAATTTACACCAACTCTTAATCAAATTACCCCAAAAAACTTCATAAATTTTATAACTAACCTTTGTGGATGCAGATTACTCCTTCCAACCCATTCACCCTAATTTATGCTAGGAAAATTTTTATATCAAGACACCATTTCAAGCACTCTAATGTACACAACCTTGTCAAATCTCCATTTTGAGATAGCACCATGGCATTGTAGATGTTTTTATCAGCTACAGAAATGCCAGTACGCAAAACTAAACATCATTAACCTAGTTTTCTAAGTTCATGTCCAAAACACATAGAAAATAGGAGAGACTAATATGATCCTGGACTAGTGAAAAACAACAAAGAAAAAAGGTACCTCAATATCGTCCCCAAGATACATACCATTGACAAGCAGATTTTCCTCGATACCAATAATCACAGGTTGCCGTTGCTTTAGCTCAGTACTTGGTCCACTTATCATTCCTCAACCCACAGAAACAGCCATGTCTGACATGTCCTCAGAGCAAGATGCATCCAAAGACAAATTACTTTCTGAAAGGCTTGAGGGAACCGGAGAATGTCCATCTCCTCCTAAACATGCATCCTGTGGAAGTCTGTGGCCACATAACACAATTTCCTCGGCAGGAAACAATCCCAAATCTTGCATCTCAATTAACAGACCAAAAGCCAAATGTGAACTGCTTGATCTGGAAAGAAAACTACATATCCTATTATAATTATTACAGCTTAATACTATCCTCCCATCGACCATTTTGCGCAGTATCTGGGTAACCATTTTGGCATCTTTATCTTTGCAAAAACCAGAGACCATCATATTATACAGTTGTATATTAGGAGATATGCCAACCCCCTTCATCTCATCATACAAGGCAGTAACTTCATGACCTCTACCACCCCTAAAAAGTCCACGGATGGCCACTGTGTAGGACACAACGTCCACCTCATATTTCTTCTCTATGGCTTTCCTGAAAAATCTAATTGCTTGATGGCATTTACCAGCTTTAATTAGACCATTGATGATGGTTGTATGTACATGAGCATCAAGATCAGAACCTCTCCTTATAATACCATTATACACATTTATTGCTTCACCAATTCTTTTTGCTCCACAAAGTCCAGTCAACAATCCAACAAAACTGTACTTGTCTGGTGTGAAACCACTATCAATCATATGGTCATACAAATCTACAGCCAAGGATGGTTTACCAGCCTTGCAATAGTAACTCAAAAGAGAGTTATAAAGCACCAGGTCTGCCTCAATGTCAAGTCCAATCAACAACTTGCGCATAAGAGAGAATTTCCTCGAACGGCAAAGGGTCATCAACAATGAGCAGATGGTGTAAGAATCAGGCACCAGATTTCGTTCAGACAGACTAATAAAAATACAAAGTGCATCATCAAACCGCCCATTCTTACAGAAACAATCTATGAGCACATTACAAAGAACCAAGTCAGGAGCGCTCCCTTTTGACTCCATGACACTTAATATCTTCAATGCACAATTAACCATCTCGGATTCCATGAATCCCTTTATTAGAGTCGTGTAAGTAACAACATTAGGGGTACAGCCACTTTCACCCATCTTCTCCAACAAATATACTGCCATATCAAATCGCTGCAGCCGACAAAACCCATTTATTAACATGCTCCACGCATTTACAGATACAGCAGCACCCCCAGTTATCATGAGTGTCAACACTTGAGTTGCCTCTACTAACCTACACTTCTTTACAAAAGCATTTAAAACCATCTCAAGCGTCGCAACATTGGGATAAAAACCATTCTTCAACATACTTCTGATGACATCCCTTATTTTATCGAGCTCGTCTACTTTACACAAATTACACAATGCAATGTTAAAAGACAAAAAGTTGGGAACCTGAGTCTGCTTCAAGACCTCAAGAGCAACATCAACCCGTCCAATCTTGAACAGCACATCCATCAATATGTTGCGTGCAAACGTGTTGGGAGCGAAACCGAACCTCCCCATCTCCTCGAAAGTCTCGAGGACCGACTCATACAATCCTCCATGCCAGTAAATCCTCAACAGGAGAAGGAAAGTCTGCGCCTTTATCGCGCACCCAATGCTCTCCAGCTCCCCGACGACGCGGCTCACCGTCCCGTAGCGATCTCCGAGGCGCGCGACCACACTCGCCATGCGATCAAACGAACTCCGGTCGTGAAAATAATCAGGTTGCTCGGCACACCACAGGAAGAATCTCAGAGCGATCAGATCGGAGGGGCAGCTCGCCAGAGTGGAGCGCACGACGTCGGGCGTCAGGAGGGGCTTGTTTATACCGGGAAACCGGCGAATTCGCCGGCGGTTTTCTCGGGGAGAGGTGATGTGAGCTCTGCGGATGGAGGGTTGAGCCGGAGCCGGAGCCGGAGCCGGAGCCGGCGACGGAAGAGGGGGACCGGCGAGAGACGAGGAATGAAGCCTGGGAAGGGGGTGGATTCGAGCGCAGCGACGCGATATCCATGGAAATCGCCATAACATTGCTCGCCGAATTCATATCACAAGCTCAAGCAGGAGGGGCGACAACCATGGATTCCACGAAGGATGGGAAGAGAGAGAAAGAAGTTCGGGGGGTTTTTGCATCTGTTAAACCCTAGTAGAGAGAGAGAGAGAGAGAGAGAGAGAGATTTGTCCGCGAGCGAGAACGCACGAACGTTAAAATTTGCTCATTCCCGGTTTATTTCTAGTTCCCGTTTTCCTTCTTAAAATTAGGATAAATGCACGAAAAGCACTAAAACTAATCGTAAAAAAATAGTTAAGTCGTAAAATTTTTACGCAATCCAATCATATCCCAAAGTCGGGAATTTCGGTTTAATTGAGTTTCTCTATTAACTAGACGAAAAATGATGACATAATTTTCTCTACATTTTTCTTTTCTACATGGTTGTTTTCTTTACTAAGCCATCCAATATGAGTTAAAATGACATCATTCTTCCCCCCTCGGACCAGGGAAAACGGCATCAATACCTAACTCCTAATTGAATTGCGATCCCTAATTTTAGGTTGAGTTGTGCTAATGCCAAATTAAAGAATGGCGATCGATAGAATGAAGGCAACGACAGTTAAATCAAGTGGTGCAACTGCTAATGAAGCGGACTCAAAGCAAATCTGCTATTGTGGTTTTCATTTACCAATTCTCATGACAAAGAAAATCTAGTAAGAAGATTCCATTATTTGTGTGCTCGGTTCGATGATTTGATGACTCATATTGTTGCTATTTTTTCATCTAGATTGATTTGAAGATATTAGATCGAGCAAGGGACATTTTTAAACTAATCAAGCACTATGCAAATCCAAACCAGTTGAAAAAGACGAGGTTATGGTGAGCGGAAATCAAGACCTAAAGGACAAAGCATAGACATTTAAAGGAGTAGCTTGCACAAGTGCAAAAGAAAATACAATATATTAATCGACATTTTTCCTATGCATGTGTTGCGTTGTTGTATTGTTGTGTGTCATGTAAGAATTGGTGGAAAATTCTCAAGTCTTCCATAGTTCTCTGTTTGGTTGAGATAATTTCAAGAGTAGGATTTACATATTTTTTGAAGTGTAAGTGAATTAATGATGCTTTGCTATGAATGTAGGCAATTCTTTTTTAGATTGGATCGATGAAAGTTCCGTGTCTTGTTTTTGGATATATGATGTCCAGCTCTTTTTTAGATCAGTTCAACATAAAGCATCAAATTTGAAGGAATATGAATAAAACAGTCAATAAATGAAGCTCCGTCAATGGATAATGACCCAATAGCGCACCAATTTGCACCCGAAGAACTTAATCAATCAACATCTAATAAAAGCCATTACATCGATTAAATTGCTCCATGTTCAGCCAAAAAAAATACACCTACGAAAGCTCGAACACCTTGACAAAGTGTATGGAGCCAAAACCAAACTCATCATCGGCATCAATTAAGATAGGAAAACCCAAAAACCGTCTACTCAAGTGCACAAATGCCAAAAAAAAAAATCAATGCAAGTCTATGGTTACCATCTCTGATGGTCTGGCAGGTTTGGCCTTCACTTGATTCCTATGAGCTTTTCCTCGTAGCTGGTCCCGTTCCCTTTTTTATCTTGCTAGCATCAGCAACATGCTTTCAAGGACAATTTCTAGTATTGACATGACTAGGTTGTGCAGTGGCTTCGGGGTTTTGACTTAATCGTGGTTGCCGCTGTGACCGAGCCTTTGCCTTTTGATGATTTTGCAACTCCTCCTTTGTCTGGCACCCTCAGATAATCTTGCACCAATTGGTCCAGGCCACATGAAAGTCAGGACGTTTGTAGCTCAACAATTCAGTGAAGTAAATTGCACACTAGATGCAACTGGTGTATCTAATCGCGAATTTCATATAAAGTACACCGATTTCCGTAACAGGTCGAGGTTATACTTAATAAACTAGATCATATACTCGAATTAGCTTCAAGTCGGTCGTGCACACGAGAACTTGTTTATCTAATCTCTGGTTCCACAAAAAGTTCAAATGCCAACTTCATAATACCAATTGACTTTACTGACAAAGGAAAGAGAGAGAGAGAGAGAGAGAGAGAGGGGCATGCTCAGCAAGGGTAATGCCCGACGTTGCCAAGGCTTGCACAGGAGAGTTGCAGATAGTCCGATTTCACCGAAAAAGAAGCCATCCAGCTCCCTCTTTAGGTGTTTCGCGCCATGTATGCTTCTCCTCTCGGCTTATGTGAGAGAAGCGCGCATAGTATCTAATCCAGCTTCTTTGGCACGATGCACATGCAACAACGATTTTGATCTTGAAGGTCAAGATACCAAAGCTCGAAATGATGATCAAATTACAGGTTTTGTAGCAAACGTGACCATACAGTTCCAAAGCCACGTTATTTCATCCCATATCTGGCCTCAGTGTCGAAACCTAAGCAGTTTTTTGTTCTTCAGACATGATTATTGCTTACCATCCCATTACAGCGATGATCTCTTTAACTAAGAAACCATAGGAACTATTCTAATGCTTAGTGGGAATGCTCCCATATATAGTATCAGCCACATCCCATATTATAGAATTCGCAACAGAAACATTAAACAAATTGGAGGAGGATCAGGCAAGCGCATCATGTCAGGAACTGACTTTTAAATTTCAAGTTCATACATCAGAAAGCTCTTACGACTACGATTGACCAAAAATGAATCTGCTGAAGATATGCCTCGAAAAAACTCTCTGTACAGTTCTAAATTCAAGATAAGATCTGCCTTGTGGATCTGTCAACTTAGGAAGGGGTGTTAATCTAAGAGCACTCCTGCCTAAAAGCAAAATCACCTGTTAGAAAAAGCAGCTGCAGCGCTTGGACCTCCTCAGAAGTACGGCGCTTTCTCATTTGTTAGTTACTGAGCCTGTACCAAAGTCACAGCAACTTGTAATCTCGATTCTCTGAATAATTCTGCTAAAACAGTGTAATGACTTCCTCGCTTGGGACACAAGGATATTGAATTCGCTATATGTCTATGACCGATGTTGTTAATATGGCAAGAGTAATGCTATGAGACAGTTAAGATGATAGAGGGTGTTTTTCCAATGTCCGAATATCGTTATCTCCTTGTGTCCATGATATGTTTAGGCCTTCAATGGCCCACTACATCTGCATGACATGTCATCTACTGATGGACTTTGTGATTGCTTATGTCAATGAATTGAATGGCAACTGAGGTGCTAAAGCAATGATATGTTTTTCCAATGTCCGAATGGCGTTATCTCCTTGTGTCCATGATATGTTTAGGCATTCAATAGCCCACTACATCTGCATGATATGTCATCTACTGATGGACTTTGTGATTGCTTATGTCAATGAACTGAATGGCAACTGAGGTGCTAAAGCAAATAAACCAAATATTGTGCAGACTGATGCACTAGACAAACATACAGATAAATATGTCAGCCTCTATAAACTAATCCAGGCAAAAGTTTGTCCTGCTTAACAAATGCATGACTTCGGCAACTATAACATAGCCAGATGACATGTTAGTGATACAACTATCTAGGTGGTCTCATCCACATGAAGAGAGAGATGCCAATGTTCATGACTTGATGGTGAATGGATGCATGGAACAGCTGCAAGATGCATCCTATGATGAGGTAGTTTGATTTTGTTGAGCATGAGAAACAGAGTACGTCCCCTTCAAGCTACTGATAAGTCATCGTCTGTGGAGCTCCATTAGCACCTGAAGCTGCAACAAGCTGGCCAGCATCCTTTCTTTTCCCAAATGGGTTCTTTGAGTATGTAATCGTACGTCAAAGAAATTACAAGACAAGTCATAAAAAGCCACGATGATATAAAGAATAAATGTAAAACAACTGACAACATATGGCCAACATGCATTGTAAGTAAAAAGAGCACATAAAATGGAAGTTCCAAAGTCATGATCTCGGTAACTGCTAAATTCGAAGCTAGACAAGAAATCAAGATGTCAATTAAGGTATACTGTTGGATAAATGCGCCAATTGCTTAAAACAGTCGAATTAACAATGACAGTAAACAGCCACACAAACACAACTCCTCCACCCTAGAGTGTTGACTTAAAGTCTTAATATAATTGTAAATCCATATGCTGCAACTTTTGGAGAATAACATAAAGGCAGTTCCTACTAGATAGTTATTCTGCATCAGTGTCTTTCTAGAGATCCTCAGAATAAATTGAGCTAACAAAGTTCTATTAGCGCAATGAAGGTTCAAAAAAGAGAGAGGATAACAAGAATAAACAACCCATTCACAATAGCGAAAGAGATGGCAAAAGGATATTGAATTCGCATGCCAACAGAACCAGAGCTGGAGATAACAGCACCCTGCAAACTATGATGTACATTTGTGGCGCTATTGACATCCTGTCCAAACAAATGAATGAATTTGTGGCATGAGACATCCTAAACAATGTTCTTAGCATCAAATGAAGTAAAACTAGCATGGTAGCAGTATTCTTACTTCAAACTCAATAAAGCAAACCGTATGTCTTTCCTGCCTAAGGATCTTCATCTGCTTAAAACCAGGTTGCCTGTGTAATCAGATTCCAAATAGGTGAAAAATGAAGTTCCTCCAGCAGCCATGTCCTAAATAGGCAAGGGGAAGCATGAAAAGGTAAAATTTCTTACACAGAGAAAAGACCCCTGAGTTCTTCCTCGTTAACATTCTCCCCAAGATTCCCAATAAACAAGGTATTGCATGGAGGATTGTCTTTCATGTTCTGCAAAACCATCGTAAGGAATGTGTAGGTTTTCTAAAAATTTACCAAACATGAACAGCCACACTTTGGATTCGTTCTTTAGAAAAAATAAAAAATAAATAAAGAGACAAAAAGGAAACAAAAGAAATGCTTGAGTACATAAATACTGAGGCACATACATCTTTTATCTACTTGTATTTTTTTATTTTTCCATCATTTTGTTTCTATCGTAAAGACTGAGATAACTAATCATCAGAAGTACAGAAGTGCCCCTGCCCAAATCTATTATTGACAGATTAGACTCAGAGAGAAAGAGAAAGAGATAAACAGACAAACAAAACTTGTTGGTCAAGGGAAAAGGATGAGCACCATTCACTGAAGTAATTAGTACGTTCCCAAGCTTCACAGGTCAAGCAAGTAAGAATTGCTAATGACACAAATGGCAAGGAGACATAAGCAAGGAATTATTTGGGCATGATTTGTCAAAGCAGCATCTTGAAAAGGACCTTATAATATTTCTAAAAGGTCTATGAGCATACCTCTAGCTCAATATCCTTACAAAAGATTGAAGAGAGTAGAGAATCAAAACGGTATTGACAAAGTTTGCAAGAAGATGATCCTCATATCATGTCAACAGGATGGTCTGTGTACTAAACTAATGCATGCTCTACATTCACACGATCAAGAAATAATATCTGGTACAAGAAGCATTAGCAAGATGCCTATTGAACAAGGCCAGCAAGTTGACATCATTTGAAGCGTCATTAGCTTATACAGGTAGAGAGAAAATAATTCAATAACAACATATAAAAAGCAACTATTCAATTTTATGATCGAATCAACTTCAGCAGTACAGGAAACCACTTCAACTTTGCCATAAATCAAAGCCACTTCAATTACATTGATAACAATATGACGCAAGCAAGCATGATTAAGTTATCATAAAAGTCATAATTTGAAAAAAGAAAAAAAAAATCAAGTTTGACATCCAAATGAAAGATTTGCCAGAGCAAACACTAATAAATGTCACAACTGAAGTAGAGAAATTCAGCTCTACCTGTACAGGCACATAGTTGGTAGGTGCTGGAACAGGAGCAGGAGTAGGCATTGGCACCGCAGGTACAGGATAAGCTGCATAAGGATCATAAGGTGGAGGAGGAGGGGGAGCCATATACCTAAATTACATAAATAGTATCAGGTGAGAACACTGCTGCAGGTGCTTCCTTATTGACAGCAGCACAAGCCTTTTTTAAACCATTCATTCAGTTCAATCTTTTTCCATCCATGCAAATCCTTGCCATTATAAAACATAAGCACTGGGAAAAAGTATCTGTTACCCATGTGGTCCCCAAACAGGTGCTGGAGGGGGATGAAATGGAGAGGGGCTGGCATAGCCAGCATGAGTATAGTCACCACCAGTTCTCATGCGCTTACTTTGATCGTAAACTCCAGAATCTGCCACAATTCCTGCATATAAATGGATATCAAAATCCAGAATTTCAGTTGCAATCATGGATCAAACAACAATAATAAGCAGAGAGGTGAACTAAGTAAGGCATACTATTTAGAGGGGCAAATTTTTAACCTTTTTTTTTTTTTTTTTTTTTTTTTTTACCTTAAATAAGTTTACCTACAGCCTTTGAATCAACTACCATTATTTTGGTGTTTTAATTAGAAAACAAGCTTGTCGGTATAGATGGTCATGCTTGGTGCTAATAGTAAAAAAAACTACAAAGAGAATCAATTAATTCATCCTTTTCAGCTACCAATGACTGAGGTTTCCCAATGTTTGGCTTGGATTAATCTCTATCAAGAGTAAAACAGACAGGTTGGAAAGGACGAGAGAACACTGAAAATATTAAAAATTAGTAAATGGCCCCCCTTTGGCTGTTTCATATCCTTCAGCTCCATTGAAAGAATAACAAGGTCAACTAAAGCCACAAAGGTGTTATCAGTACAAAGAAGCTATCTCGCACAGAACCCAAACATAACCCAAACATAACGGTGAACATCTTTCCCTTCAAGTTCAATTAATGAATGTCCCCTCTGACTATGTTGTTGACAGAGTTATCTATTTACTTATAAAATTTCTGAGCATCATTTGCTCCCTGTAGGTTTTGTTTTTGCAAAAATTGAATCTCAAATTTATTGTCTGAGTGAGAAAGCTGGATATAATTATAACAACGCTAGAGAAATGACCAAGTAATTATAGGCAGTCTCAAACTTTCTTCCCACCATTTCAAATGGAAATTGGAGACAGCATTCATCGGATTGGGATAGTAATCATAATATGGCATGCCAGAGCTCACCTCTCTTGACAAACAGATTCTTCTTGGCCATCTCAGTGTGCAAGACAGATTTTGTATCCGCATCAAAAACCATATCCTAACCAACCCCGTTGACAAAATCAGTCAACGCGGCATACAAGAAATAAAGCTGAACAAAACACACAAAGAGGAGACATGGAAAATTATAATCAATCAGCACAATGCGCGATTCCACTTCCGACCTGCAGGGTGTCCTTAGCAGCGAGAGCAAGCTGAGCTGTCGAGAACAGCGCAAAGCCCATGGGCTTTTCGCCTTTGAAGTTTACTTGCGACGCCTCGTAGCCAGGCAACCACCTGAGCAGATTCTGGAGTTCCCTCTCTTTGACATCGTCGGGGAGGCCAGTTATGAAGATCGTCCGGACCTAAACACATCACAAACACACACTCCATCACTTCACAGCTCTTCTAGCGAAGGAGAAGCTGAGCTCGTAGATCACAGGAGGCCGTCGATAGATAAAAGAAGTCAAGGCTCTAAAACGACGTATTGAGCTTTCAGATTTCACTGAGATCACGCCACAGCACAAGATCATAATGCTCAATAGCTGCTAACGCCGACCGAAAAGATTCGGAACTTCAAATTAGGGTTAGACAACGCCTCAATAACACGCATGGCTAAAAAGCCAAAAAGCCAAAAAGCACGCAGCGCGAAACCGTGAAAGCCAGCAGAATCGCAAGGGAGGAGAGAGAGAGAGGACCTCGTCGTGAGAAGCGATGGGAGAGGGGTGAGCGTGCGGCGGGGGAGGAGGGGCGGCGGCGGCGGCGGGCGCCGGAGCGGGAGGCGGGGCGGCGGTGGCGGGGGCCCATTGCTGGTGGTAGGGGTGCATTCCAGCACCTGCCATATGCCTCTCTCTCTCTCTCTCCCTCTCTCTCTCTCTCTACCTCCTAGATTCCTCCGATTTGGTCGCCGGCAAGATCGATGACTCCGGGCGATTTCGGATTCGGATAGAACTCCAATAAACTCTGGGAATTGGAGGACGATTCTGGGGCGTAGGGCACATCGCCACCATCATCGTCGTTCCATTTTGCTCGAAACCCTTCTTCCCATGTTGCCCTTGGCGGCCGGACCGGTCCGGTCCGGTCCGGGCTTCCAAAGAATGAGAAGCATTTTCTTCTTTTTTTCCACAATCACAAACAAATATAACGAAAGAAAGAAAAGAATAGAGATCATACTATAGGGAATGCTTATTTGGACTTACAAGCAAAATGTTTTTTTTTCCTTATCCTTCAAAATAAGAAAAAAATTATTTAATTTCAAAAAGTTTTAAAAAATTATGTATGAAATTATGTTTAGTATTTGAATGTCGCGAACATTTCAAAAGTTTTGAATTTAAAAAAAAAATTCAAAATATATGTGTTACCTGATTTTTAATTATATAAAAAAATCAATACGGATATACTCACGTCAATTCAAAACAAAGAAGATTCATCACCCACCTCTCCCTTCCCCGAAAGATCACTATAGTAGTTCTTTGTATCTATAGTATTTTAAACTTGATGATGTATTTTGTCTTTTATAATCTTGAGTTGACACATAAGTTCAAAAGTTACACTTCCCTCCACATGTAAAATTAAAAATGAATATCGTGAGACCCCAAATGTGCTTCAATAAGTACTTGTACTTAGCTCTCTTCCCCTCTCTCTCTTATTTTATGGACAATTTGGCAGCATTGGACCTGTTCCGCCGAGGACAATTTGACAAGCTCCAATCCGGATTATCGCGATTTCGTACTGCTTCACTCTGCTGAGTCGGAATGCGGCCAAAATGGGATCTATTGAGGCGAACATTAGCTTTTCAAGACATACAGTGATGCTCATTCAGTTGTGACCTGTGATGATTTCTTCCTTTGCTTGACATTGAGATGATACACCTGATCATAGATTTATCTTATCTATGAAAAAAGATCAAAACTGTGAAATGTTTTTTCTAATTCAGCGGGCTTAATTTCAATGCTTGTTCCTTGTCCTTGAAGACCAGTCGTCGGATCGACATGTGATCCTGACTTTGTAATTAATTTCTCCTCCCAAAAGAAATACTTCATCGATTCATATCTGAGGAAGAAAGATGAGAAGATGAATACAGTTCTACATGATATCACACGAGAAGGATACAACAAACAACCATGGCACACTCTCAAAACCGGTAATGCTAAAGACTAGAAGATGAACGATGAGAGTAGGGAGGGACACAATAAACACTCTAGAAATCACGGTAACACAACTGCCACCGCCGCTTCTGCAATGATAGGAAGAACAGAGCTTATTGCCACGAATCTCCGGCCGGTAGCTTTATTCATCAGAGAAATTGACCTCGACACCTCGAGGAGCATCATTTGAATTATAGGTTCAGGAAGACAAACTCTTCGATAGCCGGGACTTCCCCGATTTTCTGGAGGGTCTCCTTATTTGGTTCCTCGTCCACACCAATTGCCATAATAGCCTGTCTCCTACGCACAGTCCGCCCCACGGTCATGAAGCTCACGTTGACATTACGCTCGCCGAGTATGTTCCCTACGTGGCCGATCATGCCTGGCTGATCAACTTGCCGGCACAGCAGAAGGTTCCCTTCCAAGCTCACATCAACCCCAAACGAGCCCACACATGTAAGCCGAGGGATCCCATCCTTCACTTTCCCCTCGATGCTGATCTCTCCGCTCTCGGTGACTGCACTGGCGAATTTAGATTCCACATTGCATATCTTTACTTGAATTGAGTCGACGGGAGACTCTGGGGAGGCGTCCACGCTCACCCGCTCCTCAACTATTCGGAGGCCCTTTTGCTTGGCCGTATAGTCTGCATTGACCAGATTGATGTACGAGGCTGATATCGGCTCGATGATGCCCTTTGTGATCATTGCTCGAAGAAGTCTTGTGTCGAGATCATCTGTGTCGCGAGCTGACCTATAGATGACCCTAACAGATTGAATTCCTTTCCCTCCTGCCACTAACTGCACGGCTAGCCGACCCAACTTCTCAGCTAGCACCACATAAGGAGCCAGTTCGGATAGAACCTGTGAACAGGACCAAGAGATTAGCTGATGATCAATATGTTACTGGAAGTGGGCAATTTAGATGTAAGTAGTAGAATATCTTACATCTGGGGGAACCATGGGAGCATTGACCGCAGTGGCAGCAAGTTCTCCATTCAATGCTCCAACAACGGCCTCCGCAATCTCAATAGCAACACCTTCCTGTACAATGTTATCGTGGATTAGATGAAGAAGCTATGTAGCCAGCGAAAATATCCTGGGTTATTGAAGTTTTCAAGTGAAAAGTTACCTGTGCTTCCTTTGTGCTGGCTCCCAGATGAGGTGTGACAGTAACATTAGGATGTTGCACCAACTTGCTGTCTGTTGGTGGGGGTTCCTTCGTGAAGACATCAAGTGCTGCCTGTTACAAGCAAGAACAAGAAGAAGAAACAAGCTTCACTGAGTCTTCGGAAACAACATTAAGAACAGAGAGACAGCCTTTCAATTGGGGAAACAAATCATCGGTTGGAATATGTCATGTATCTTTTTCCTCACTTGTGTTAGCAAAAGAAGGCACCTGACCATCAATTCGGTTTGGAGCCTAAGAGGTTACATAACAAGCAAATCTCCATGAGTTCTTGCCCTCTCATATATGAAGATATAAAGCAGATAATCCATCCACATAACCGGATCAAGACTATCATAAGCAAGAACAATTTGACTAAGCGGGAAAAGGAGAGCACATGCACCTGAGCAACTATTCCGCTATCGAGAGCCCTGACCAGTGCATCCTCATCAATAACTCCTCCCCTGGCAACATTTACGATGCGAACTCCCTTCTTCATCTTCGAGAATGTGTTGTCGTTGAAAATCTTGGAAGTAGTAGGCGTGAGAGGCATGTGGAGAGAAAGGAAGTCTGCAGTAGCAATGGCTTGATCAAAAGATACCAATTCCACACCCATGGCTCGGGCTCTGTCAGCTGGCGCATATGGATCGTGCGCTATGACAGTCATTCCTAGACCCTTTGCCCGTCTCGAGACTTCTGATCCCACTTTACCGAATCCCATGACAGCTAATGTCTTTCCAACCAGAGAGACACCAACATACTTGCTTCTCTCCCATTTTCCTTGAGAAAATCGCAAATTTAGATTAGCAACATGGAAGTAGCAATCGAGTTCTCCGTGCACTAGAGAGGGAGTAGATCAAAAAATCGAGGGAGGCAAGAGTATCTGAGTCACGGCATTCGCATTATCATGAGTCCAGAAAAATGTGAGTAATTCTAATAAAACAACAGGATACTTAATTATCTAAGTTCTTCGCAAGGACCCGCCAATATCCGATAGGAGCTTTCTCCATCTTCATGAGTCCAGCCAGACATGAACGGTGGCACAGGTCGATCACTGACGAATCAACTCCCAACCACCGAAAAAAAAAAGCGAAATGTTGGGTCTGTTGTATCTTGTGTATGCTAAGAGAAAGAGAGACATTCTACAACTTGAGCCTCTTACTCTAGGAAACAGTTTATGTGGGGCAGAATCATTCGACCATGGTTCAGTTACGAGGTTTAAAGGTAGCGAAGTCTAAATTAATAAACCGTCTCATTTAGCTCTAAAAAGTCAAAAAAAAAAAAAAAAACTGAAACTTTATCTAGTTTAATTATGGAATAGAATTTAGCTTAAATTATGAAAAATTAAACACAACTCATATGACTGGGAACTGAGAAGGATCGAGCTAATGAAGAGCTACTTACAAAAGTGAATGATAATTCTAACTCTACTAGAGCTTCCGTAAACCAGCTCGACTTTACATAAATTAGATTTCTCCTCTCTAAAGTTGTCCTTCCTCACGCTATGACAAAACTTCATCCTTCTTTAAAGTTGTCCCCTGCCAAAAGAAGTAACCGAGTATTCACTTGCTATTCCATTTTCGCGGAATCCCATTTGAGTTTTTACCCTTTTCTTTCAAAGGTAAAATTCTGTCGACCAAGACATGGAGGAAGATGGGCTTTTTATGCTCCGCATATTAATAGACACATGGCCATTCTAGAAATTCCAAGCCTAACCAAAGAAACATCACATTCTTCTTCCAACTTTGAAAAATAAAAAGGGTAGTAGAAATTAGCTAATGTTGTCACTTTCATATATTCAACCACTTGCAGGCCTAGAGATCTCTTTCGGTTGGTGGATGACACGAGTGAGATCCAAACCTATATTTCGACCGATCTAAGGTAGCCACGAAATTCCAAAATGCACCACAGCTGAATCTCCCTGGTCTAGGCTAGAGACAGCATCTACAATAATTTATAATCTTTCCATAATTAATGAATTTATGATGCATATAGGGCGCCCATTAGTTTATCAAGAATGCACAGTTTAGGCACATGTGGGGCATGTGGAGGCCCCCTAAGAATGTGATGGGTGCAGAAAAAGCATTTAATATCTTTTTTTTCATTGAAAGAGCAACCAGCATCCGATGGGATGGTTTCTATATTCATGATGCATCAGATCTTATGTACAAATATCAAATTCAAAGCAGCAGCAACCACCACCACCAACCCCACAAGAAAGAAAATGTTTTTCTTTTTCTTTTTTTAAAATTTTTTGGTGGGGTTGAATGAAAGAGGACGAATTCATGAGCAAGTTCATCCAAAAAAACGACCATATGATGGAGATTCTCTGCCGCAAAGGCTGTACAGAGCGTTTGATTGCACGGACTTCTGGTTAAAAAAGTTTTTCAGAGACTAATGATTTTTCGGGCATTATTTTCCCCCACCATCAATCTTTAAGATTGAGAAGGAATGAAAGTAATTTTGTTAAAGTGAAGCAATCATAAATAATTTACACATGAGTTGGCTCAACTTAGTATTGTTTACCAACTTCAAAAAGACACCGTTCACCTAACTTTAAAATAATCGAAATCTTTAGATCTATGAGAAATATTCTGACTTCTCTAGTAGAGATACTGTGAGCTTTGCATCTAAAATCCATTCAAATCTTCAAACCTCACTATGAAAATTCCAAAGTTAAGTTAGAATCGATCCAAGATGAGACATCCCATCTTATGTGAAGATAGATTCATGTATGATTTTTTAAAAACCAAATTGCTCCATACAAAAGTGGACCTTTTCACAGCTCCATGGTGTAAATTTTCTCTTTTTCATATTTACATCTGCAATATTGACATCATGGACATTTGAAGCACACGCTATTCAATGAGGTCGATCTCTTGATTTCCCTCCTATTTGCTTGGACTTAGCCAGAACTTTGACGGCTCGTTTTACCAGAAAAGAAAATCTTATCATTTTAAATTAGTTTTCAAAGTGTCGGTACCTCTAAATTTCTAAAGATTTGGCACACAAAATGCTAAAAGTATGGAATTTAAAACGTGAAAAAGTAGAATTCTGCAAAAGGACAAAAGAAGTGATAACGACCAATCACGAGAGCCCCCCCTTTTTTTCTTTCGAAGGCGCGTACCAGCTTTAATGGAGGCATCCGCCTGGGCCACATTGCGAGCCATGGCCGCGAGGAGGGCGATGCCGTGCTCGGCGGCGGCGACGGTGTTCGCCGTGGGGGCGTTGACGACCAGGCACCCGTGCTCGGTGGCCGCCTGCAGGTCCACATTGTCGATCCCGACGCCGGCGCGGCCCACCACCTTGAGCCGCCCCTTGGCCGCCTCGAACACCTGCCGCGTCACCTTCGTCCCGCTGCGCACGATCAGCGCATCGACGGACGAGATCTTCGCGCATAGCTCCTCAGGCGAGAGGTCGTACAGGCACTCCACGCGCCCGTAGCCGCGCAGGACCTCGAGCCCCGCCTCTCCGAGCTTCTCGGAGACCAGGATCGTCGGCCCGTCCTCCGCCGAGCCGGCGCCGCCGTGCTCGGCGCTTTTAGATTTGGACGCCGACGTCTCCGTTGATTCGGCGGATTTGAGAGCATTGGTAACTATCAGAGAGCGGCGGGGGGCACGGCCGTAGTGAGAACGGGAGCGGGAGAGCTTCAGGGAGATTGGGGAGGTGGTGGTGGCGGTTGGGGAGAGGAAGGCGAGGAGGAGCTTCGATCTCGATTGATGCGAAGAAGACGAAGGCGACGACGAAGAGATTGAAGGTGGGAAGATGAATTTGGTGGAGGAAGAAGCAGCCGCCATTGGAGAGACAGGGGAGCTCTTCTCTGTTTTTTTTTTTTTTTTTTTTTTTTTTTTTTTGGCTGTTGGCTTTGCTCTCTCTCTCTCTCTTCTTTTCTTTTCTTTTTTGGCTCTGATTGTTAGTGGTTGTTTCAGATCTTCTGACTTTGGTTGGGAGCGTGAAATTTGAGAGATCTGGTTTGGTATTTATAGGGGAAGTCAAAGAAATGACAAGCTCTGGGGTCAGACTAGTGGCTTATGGATTAAAAACGACCAAGAGAGGTTGTGGCTTAGCTTTCGATTGTTTCTAAACAATATACATACATACATATATACATACATATATATATATATATATGTGTGTGTGTGTGAAAAATAAAGTGATTGAAATCCAAAAAAAAAAGTCAAAAATATTTTATGTGGTTTAGTATAAAAAAAATGATAAGATATGTCTATATGTTTATTCATTATTCGGGCACTAATAATTTATGCAGGAGTGGTCAAGGAATTGGGTATGAATACCAAAATCTCATATCCAGCTACGATGGACCTTGGCGTTACCTGGGTCTAGGACTTGACCTCAATGGACTCGAGTGAGGATCTTGGAGTCGACCTCGATGGACCTAGGCCCAAGTGTCAAGAATCCAAGCTTGAATACCGGAGTCCCACACTCAACCTCTGTCGACCCAAAACCTGGACACCAAGGCATGAGCGCAGGCGTCAAGGCTTTGAGCCTAACTTCGATGGGTTGGGATGCGGGTGCTGGGGGCTTGGGTCTGGGCATCGAGGTCCTAGGCTCTGCCTTGAGGTACTCAGGTGGGAGTGTTGGGGATCCGAGCATGGGTTTTAGAGTTACAAGCTCGACCTCGATGGACCCAGCTTTGAGCGTTGAAGACTTCGTCTAAGACGCCGAGACCTAAGAACCAACGTTATAATTTATGCACCTAAGCATAAAGTTTCAGATCCAAATGTTGAAACGCCCGAAAATGAAAAAGAAAATAATAGTCTAATTTAGTTTTAAGTTTTTTGGTGTGATGGAATCATGTCATTTTTCTTCAAATCTTTCTAAATTTTTTAACCTTGCTTTTACTTTTTCTTTTCCATTCCTTATTTTCATCACGCGAGCTCCTCTTGCTGTCCCTGGTCTTTAAACTCCCGATTGCTCGCCCAAAAAGCTCTCGTCCGCCGCTACCCGCCGCCGCCGCTCGGACCACCCGCGGCATCCATTCGCCACGAACAGGGTTTTAGAAAAAAATCGCATTACATTCATGACTGCACATGCACACTCCCCCATCCATCGATTGACTTTCTGAATTTTCTGGCCCCGCTCATTAATAGCCCGAGGCAACCCCCAAAAGCTCTTCGCAAAAGCTTTGCACGTTTCTCACGCGTTTCGACGTCACACGCTCTGATCCAGAGAAGTTACAGAGGGGAGGAGGGCCATCCAGGGCCGATAATTGGGGATCAGAGAGAGAGAGAGAGAGAGAGGGAGGGAGACTGTTGCACAGCCTTTCCACTTTCCCCATATTAAAGACACGGAGAAAGAGCAGAGAGGAAAGGAGCCGAAGCGGAAGATCCTCCTCCTCCTTCCCCGCTCCTCCGACGTTGCCGTCAATGTCCAAATGTTGAGGGAAGGTGAGAGGGGTAAGCCACTCCCTCGCCGGTTGCTTTATATCACCGCATTCCCATAAAATAAGACTCTATTTAGTTAGTAGCGTTTCTATTTTTCTCAATTTCTATATTTTTTAAAAAAAAAAAATCCTTTTGATAACTTCAATTAATTTTTTCTAATTCCCATAATAAAAAGGTGACCCGGTAATAGATTTAAAACAAAAATAAAAAATAGGAACAAATAACTTCTTATTCCCAAGAATAATTCTAGAAATAAGTTATTTTCCCTTTTCTTTTTCTTTTTTCATCTTTTCTTCTTCTTTGCCAGTTGCCATCCCCGCTGCTGCCTGTCGCTTGCTAGCCGCTACAACCGCCGCTAGTGGACGAGCCAACCGCCGTTGCCGACCGACCATCGCCCGCCACAGCCAACCGCCACTCGTCGTCGACCGACTGTCGAATGTAGTGAGCGGCGACATTGAAGGTCATCAACAACGGTTAGCGGTAGTGGCAGTCGGAGGCGATGGTGGTCAGCAGTTGTAGGCGGCGGTAGCCAGCAGTCGTCGGCGACTAGTGACAATTAAAAGAAATTCTACATTACAAAAAAAATTGTAATTTGTACCAAATGCATTCCTATTCTTTTTCCATTCCAATTATAAAAAATTTGTATAATTACTAAACACGTTCTTTTACTGAGAAATTGTTTCAGATAATAGAAATAGTTCTAAAAAGAAATTATTTCTTAGAACATAAGTGTTACCAAACATACCCTAAGTGTCTATAGTTAGGACGACAATCCTCCATTGATAATGCATGTAGTACTCTCACAATTAGTAATATTCAAATCATGGGGACATATAAGTCAATGCGATTGATTAGGTAGCAATTTTATTTTCGGACAACCCTCGAAGAGCAAATTTGGAGATGCCATGAGGAAGAGGAGGGAAACACTCCACGTCCAGAGCAAGATATATGATCAATCGCAAGGAAGTGAGCCGAGACGGCGTGTGCGTACCCTGGTAAGCTTCTTAAGTCCTCACGATCGCAAATTATAATCCCTTGAAGAGACCGAAGAGTATCTAGATTTATCTTCACGGGTAACTCCACTTCCTTGCATTCTCTAATTTCTATGGCAAGAGCAGTTAGAGATGCTGGGTTTACCAAACTCTTCAGCACCCCTCATTACAACCTCTGAAGTCTAATACATCGAGAGACAGTAGACTCTCGATGTTGATTTTTATATTTGGCTCTAATCCTTTTCCATACCAAAAACAAAATATTCGAGCGCGAGTATTTTCTGAAAGTACATGTCTTTTTGGACAGTTAACGTAAAGGAAGGTTCCACGTTGGAGCAACAAGAAAAGCCCTAAAACAGAACAGAACTAGATGATACGTCTTCTTAGCCAAATCGATTTTTTCTCTAAATCGGATGCATACAAAGATTTCAGCCTCATTCCATCTATAGGACAATCAACCTGAGTTTGTCGAATTTCATCGGACATCTTTGGACTTTGGATGAAGATGGAAATACGATTGATCCCAATTAAGATAATTTATTAGCCTATTTATCTTTTGGGCTTTTTAACCAGCATCGTTAGGGGAAAATTGCACAATTTTCCTGGAATTATTGTACACAAATCAATCGAGTTCCAAACTTTTTCAGTGAACAAATATAGTCTTAAACCTTTAAGAAAAAATGCCATGAGTCCTCATGCAAAAGTCTTGTTGGATTTATTTGATTTAACACTCCAGTCATCACCGGTCAATCTACATGTAATAAGTACAATGTGATGTGATGAAACAACTCCGTTCTTCTCTTGATTTCTCCAAAAAAAAAAAAATTTTGACTTTTCTCTTTTATTTATTTTTCCTTTTCTTTCTTGCTCCTTTTACTGTTCATCGTATTCAAGTTCACGTTTGCTTGGCCAAAGCTCCTCTGGCGTTTGTCCATTGCTGGACACCGGCGCTTGGACCACCGGCGGCCTCCGTGGCCACGAACAACAACCTTGAACTCCATAGCCGCAGGCAAGAGAACTAGAGACAAAGAGACCCGTAGTCTCTACAAAAATCGCAACCATGAAGTCTGTCAGTCTCGTACGATCGTAGGTCTCGAGTCGCGCAAGGGGCGCAACCTCCGTTGGTGAGAAAGGATGAAGGTCGCGACCTTATGGCCATAAGATTCGAGAAGCACTTGGACATAAGATTCGTTTCACTACCTCCTATATAGTTATATCATTTTTTATTTTTTTTTGGTCGGTATTTCATATTTCATTAGGTGATTAGGTGATAAAGCAGAAACGGTATATTCCCGACGTCTAATGATCGAAACTCTGAAAGTTGACAAGAGTTGACTTCCTCTCCATCTTCCCGTTTTTTATGTGTTTTTGCACAGTTAACATTAGGGAAAGTTCCAGGTTGGAGCAACATGAAAAACCCTAGCATAAATAGAACTTGACGAAATCTCCTAGCCAAATCGAATTTTTCTAACTCGGATCAATACAAAGATGTCAACCTCATTCCATCTACGGGACAATCCATTTGAGCTTGTAAAATTCCATCGGACATCATTGGACGTTGGATAAAGATGAAATCCGACAGTACGCAATTAAAGCAGTGACAGCATAATCAATTCAATCCAATATCAAAAGCGTAATTCCTGTACTTCCTTACTTAGCTACTAAGAAAAACATATTTATAATCATGTAATTGCAAATAAAGTATGAATCAATCATGCAAATTCAAGAGGAAACTTCATATGCACCTTCTTGATCTTATTGACCGGGTGACTAAATCGAAACTATAGTATAGAGAGGACATAAGATCTCATAAGGTTAAGATGAGATCTATCTAGATCCCACATGTTCATGCTATTTTTGTAATTAACAGACTATATAGGGTCAATTCGATTGCGGTATGATAAACTCTACTTGTGGATGCTTTTACAAAAGTATCACTGAGATCTCTATCAATATTCATATCTATGGTTGGTGTCCCTACCTACCATTTGTCATTCAGTTTAAAGCTTCTATAGCATGCATTAACCTAGACACACAAGCAAAATTTATCTTAGTGTGGGATTGAATTCAATTCACATCCATAGTCAAAAAGGTCGGCTAGTGCTTTGTTTGTTGGGATAATTACAAATAAACTTTAAACTTGTCGGTTCTGTGTATTTAAATTCTAAAATTTTCATTTTTTGCATTAAAGTTATAAAATTTTTAACTTTTTTTTTAATTGAATACATGCTTGTAGTGCATCGAGATTGTAAGTTTTAGGATTTAAATCAATGAAATTAAGGTTTGAGCACTTAATGTACGAACTAGGAAGTTGACAGATTTTAGGACTCACCTTATAATTATCCCATTATTTCTCTAAGCGTGGCAGAATTGATGTCGCCTTTCTTTTCTTACGGATGATTTGAAAAACCTTTGACAAGGTGTTTTGTGTCCATCAAGATTGATGTTTAAAATTCGTGGAGTTAGCCCCTCTTTCTCTCTCTCTGTTTTTCTTTACCCAAGAGGACGAATTACACAAATTTAACATCGGGTTTTAGGTTCGGGGCGACGAGAAGGCAAAAGCCAATTCACTTTTCTCTTAACTAGCACTATTCCGATAAAGTGAAAGCATCCATTAGGGCGATCGATTTCCGAGTGTATATGGGAAGAACCCCCTAAAGCATAATTCAGAAAGATCGAAACGGGGAACGGAGCTTCTTGGTTCTACTCGAGAACTGGGGCTTTTTAAAGCAACTACAACAATAAACAATGAAATTAAACAAGGACAGAGTGAACCACTCAGCGTGTTGTTCCTGCTTTTTGAAAGACACTATAGGCATTAGGAGAGAGTCAAACATTTTAGACCCAATTGTCACAAGGAGTCGAAAAGCTTTTCTCGTCTTCTTCGACCTTCAGCCACCCTCACCTCCTCTTTTTTGTTGATTTAATTTGTATTTTATCTTTCTTTTCTTCTTCTTTTTTCGGCTCATAATTAGACATGAGAACTATCATTTCTTGACGTAGATTTTAGAATTTAACAAATATGCTTTTAAGGATTCAATACAGATCCTCTACCATGACGTCTTGCTAAATCACAAAGATTTGCTTTTCTAGATATTTAACTTATTAATTGTCTTTGTACGGCAATGGTATAAAAAAAGCTAAATCTAAGCACGTGTCAGTAACTAGCAACGCTTTAGTTATTGGAAAATGAATTTATAAAGTGTGCTCAATGCTCATCACTAAGGAAGATTTGAAATTTAGTGGTCGTTTTGCTTAACAAATTCCGGAACAAGTGTGTATTTAACTCTATTGGTGCTTAGTTGATCCTCTTTATTTTTTGGATTTAGCTTTATATCGCAGTATTATGAAATTTACTCTATTTCGCTTTGTTTTGTAATGAAACTTATGCACTTCTTCTTCTTTTTTTCTTGCAATATATTCATGTACTTATCATATATTCTTTCGAGTAATTGATACGGTTGTCTTTTAAAAAAAAAAAAAAAAAGACACTAGAAAGCAAAAGCTATGTCGCTTTAAGAATCACATTCTTGAGAAACTTCTCCGAAATGGAGGGAGGCCAATGAGTCCTCCTAATTTATTATTATTATTATTATTAAATGCGTGCATTATTTTCTTTTTAAATCCATCATGCGGGGCACTTCATGATCACGACGCACTACTCCAGATAAAAGTAAAATAAAAAAGAAACAAAAAAATCTTGCGATCTTTATTGCACCGTGGCCCCATTAAAAAACAGTGGCACCTTTTGATTGTCCATTTTTTAAGTAAATTCCACGTGGAATTGACAGGTGACTGGACCCCTTTCCATTTTCTTCTTTCGGCGGTCCATTGACATTTCGGACCGCGAAAGAGACATTTCGGACTTCCTACGATATTTCTTCTGCGTATTTATTATATACATACATATATATATATATATATATATATATATACATATATATTAACTTTAGTCACTCGCACACTTATCATGATGATGAATTAAATTATTTGATTATTCATAGATGAGGTGTCTACCAGGTTTGATGTGGATTCACTTTTGTTGTGGTTAATAAATAAAACGTGATTTGACATACGAGGATTGAATCAACGTCACTTGGGATTTCAAAATCTTTTTTTTCTTAAGGTGACCTTCAGCATTTAGGGTTGATTCATTGGACAATGCCCATGAAAACATGACTTAATAGATTCGTCGATTCGTTGGGACTTGCTCTATATCAAGATTTTTTCTATGATTAGATGTGATTTTATTTTCTACTCTTCCTCTAATTTCTTACCCCGCCATTATAGGCAACGTTCCGATTCAGATGGCTGAAGAAAGGTATTGAATGCCCATCGTCTTTGCGGATGCAATAACTGGGAGGGTTGCCATTACTTTCTTCCCTTCGTGTATGTAAGAGTACGAGGTTCTGCCATTAAATCCCGTTATACTCGCCAACTCCTTTTCAATTATGTTTGATCGGTGTTATTCCAAACAGACAATTTTTGCAAATATTAGAAAAAGAGCACCCTGTTTTTCACTCCTATATGACTCTAACTTCACCCAATTTTCATCAAAAAGATAAAATCGCCTTTCATAATTCACATTCAATCGAAAAAAGTGGCCTCAAACTTATTTATTTTCCTTCTTTAATTAGTTATTCTGTTTCTACGAAGGATTTTGTTGCCGTAATTAATAATATCACTTGCTTTGTTATTATTTATAAGTGAAATCCAATGTATTAAGGGCACTACGGTTTCTTTTTATTATTAGATTTTATGTCTTTAAAAATTAGTTTTGTTGAAAAGAGACATTTCAATTAAACACGATTCTTTTTTATGTTGTCGAACAAATCCACAAATTAATTGTCAAACAAAATCTAGAAAAAATTAGCATAGACACTTTTTCAACACAATTACTTATTTATAAACTTTCAATTGTGCTATGCGTATCACCGTCAGACCAATTTTTTTTTTTCATCAATTGTCTTTATATACATAAATATTTAATAGGACAATCAATTGAAAAAAAAAATCCTCTTTAAAGGTTTTCCAAATTAAAATCACAAGTTACATTCTCACTCGAAAAGATGATATTTAATTAAAACAAAAAAAAACATAAAATAAGAATTTTTTAATGTCAATGAAATGTCATTAATTTGGATCAACAAAAATTAACATCATTCGTAAAGCTTTTATAAAAAAATTTAAGATAAGAAAGCGTCTAATGATGATTTGAATGATGAAAGTAAAAGTTAACGAATATGTGAATGTATTAAAAACAATTAAATTTCTATGTTAAAAAATTTCCAAGATTTTACCTTAAAATAAATCCATATATTTTAGGTTTATCGGAAATTTCTTTTTCCAATCAAAATTATCTCATCGGAAGTGAAAATAATAAAGAAAAACATAATGCTTCTAATTTACAAGAGATACCCATAAAAAAAAACAAAACAAAACTTGCGAAATACTTAATGACGATGATTAGATCCAAAAAAATAGAAAAGAAAGAAAAAAAAGAAATTAAATAAATTTGGAATCACTACTTTAAATTGCAATGGAATGATCAAGGACAATATTATAAATAAAAATTAGGTAGATTTAGTCATTTATATAAGGGAAAAAGCTACCAAAAACTCCAAATTTTGCCCAAAGTGACAAATTTACTCTAATTTTTTTTTGACATGAAAAACCTTAAACTTTACTAACTATAACACGTTTACCCCACCAAAGGCATTTTCATCTTATTTTTTTTCTATTTTTCCTTTTTCTTTTCTTTTTTTGTCATTTTTTCTTCTTCTCTCTTCCCTCTGCTGGCTATGGCGAAGGAAAGCCGGACTCAGGCGAGGGCAACTCTCGCCTAGGTGTTGCCCTCGCTAGATTCGATGAGGGCGACCTTCGCCTAGGCCGGATCTGGCGAGGACAACCCTCGCCCGATGTCGGCAAGGGCCGCCCTTGCTTGAGTCCGGCAAGGGGCGACCTCACCAAGCCCTCATTGGAGTCGGGGGAGGGCCTAGCGAGGGAGGCCCTCGCCCGACCCAGCCAAGGGTTGCCCTCGCCCAACGCCGGCGAGGGCAGCCCTCGCTTGAGTCCAGCTTTCCTTCGCCATCGCCAGCGGAGGAAAGAGAGAAGAAGAAGAAAAAAGAAAAAGAAAAATAATTTAAAAAGTAAAAAACGAAAATATCCTATAGTTTAGGATAAATATGTCACAGGATATAAGTTTAAGGTTTTTTGTGTCACGAAAATTTTTGTTAGATAAATGTGTCAATGGTTGGCAAAGTTTGGAGATTTTCATGTCAAAAAAAAAATTGAGGTAAATTTGTTACTTTGGATAAGGTTTAGGATTTTTAGAGGAAATAGCGCCGACCTTGAAAAAAAAAAGAGAAGGAATGCCGGAAATCCTTCTTAATGAGCCGGGTTAGACAGAGAGGCCCAACTTCGAATCAGCCCACATACACATACTACTCTCTCTCTAGCCTTAAACCAGACAAATCTCCAAACCCTAACAAAAACCCCCCTTGGGTCGCCACTTCTCTACCACCGTCTTCCTCATTTCTCTCCCCTCGCGCCGTACCTGCTGCGAAGCGGCACAACGCATCCACGGCGGTGGCCGACGACGAAGCAACAACCTCCTCCTCGCCCCCGGAGGCCGGCGTTGCGACCTGAAGTGCGATACGGCGGCGGCGGCGGATTTGCGTCCAGGTGAGCTGAACTCAGCCCGCGTCGCTCCTTTGTCTCTCTGTCTCTCTGTTAGGATTACTGCTTGGTTGAAGGGTTCGAGGGCCGCTGGACTTTGTATCGACAGCGTCGTTTAATTGCTTCGGTTTCGTACGCATGTCGTGTGGCATCGCCGGGGGTTGTGTTTGAGAGGTTTCGCATACCCGAGAATTCGGTTGCTCTTCGTACTATGCGGCGATTGCCGACGTCGGTGTTGTATATGATGTTGGCTGAGTTCGATGGCTCCGCATCAATCCTTATTCGTTAGGTAGTCTATATAGTAGAAGATATTCAGCAGGTAAAAACTAGAATTTGATCGGTTTTGGGATGCCGTATAGTAGTTCGAGCTGTTTTTTTTTGGATTTTAGAGGATCCAAGTTGGGTTGGTCAGTGGGAGTCGGCTTAAATTTTCTTGCCTGTAACATGTGCGCGTGACATATCTGATGCCGGCGTATTTGCTTTGCTGCAGAGGTTATAAAAGATGGTTCAATACAATTTCAAGAAGATCACGGTGGTGCCTAATGCGAATGATTTCATCAATATCATCCTTTCTCGCACCCAGCGGCAGACTCCTACTGTTGTCCACAAGGGGTATGCTATATCGCGGCTCCGTCAGTTTTACATGCGTAAGGTGAAGTACACTCAACAGAATTTTCATGACAAGCTCTCGACCATCATTGAGGAGTTCCCTCGGCTGGATGACATCCATCCTTTCTATGGCGATCTTCTTCACGTGCTTTACAACAAGGATCATTACAAGCTCGCTCTGGGGGCAATCAATACAGCAAGGAATCAAATTGGAAAGGTTGCTAAAGACTATGTGAAGCTACTGAAGTATGGAGACTCGCTCTATCGCTGCAAGTCTCTGAAGGTTGCTGCTCTTGGACGAATGTGCACCCTGGTTAAGAAGCTTAGTGGCAGTTTGGCTTACTTGGAACAGATTAGGCAACACATGGCCAGGCTACCTTCAATTGACCCGAATACTCGCACGATCTTGATTTGTGGGTACCCTAATGTTGGCAAGAGCTCTTTCATGAACAAAATTACAAGGGCTGATGTTGATGTGCAGCCATATGCTTTCACAACAAAATCACTCTTTGTCGGTCATACTGACTATAAATATCTCAGATATCAAGTCATTGATACTCCTGGGATTCTGGACCGTCCCTTTGAAGACCGTAACATAATTGAGATGTGCAGCATAACTGCTTTGGCCCATCTACGTTCTGCTGTCTTGTTTTTCTTGGATATATCGGGGTCTTGTGGTTACAGCATTGCGCAGCAAGCAGCTCTTTTTCATAGCATCAAATCTCTGTTTATGAACAAGCCCTTGATGATAGTCTGCAACAAGACTGATCTGCAACCACTGGAGGGTCTCTCAGAAGAGGACATGAAATTGGTTATGGAGATGAAAGCTGAAGCTATGAAAACGGTAATAGGTCAAGGAGGTGAGGCCACAAATGACGAGGGAGTGTTGCTGACTATGAGTACTTTGACAGAGGACGGAATAATGGCTGTAAAGAATGCAGCTTGCGGGAGGTTGTTGAATCAGAGAGTGGAAATAAAGATGAAATCAAAGAAGATAAATGATTGTTTGAACAGATTTCACGTTGCAATACCAAAGCCACGTGACCAAAAAGAACGACCGGCATGCATACCTCAGGCAGTATTGGAGGCTAGAGCTCAGCAAGCAGCAGAAAAGGAGAAGAGGAAGACTGAAAGGGATTTGGAGGATGAGAACGGTGGTGCAGGTGTATACTCTGCTAGTTTGAAGAAGAACTACATCTTAGCGAATGAAGAGTGGAAAGAAGACATATTGCCAGAAATTCTTGATGGGCATAATGTGGCTGACTTTATAGATCCTGATATTCTAATGAGGCTTGAAGAGCTGGAAAGAGAGGAAGGAATGCGCCAGGTTGAGGATGATGAAGATTTTGAGATGGATGGGAAAGACTTGACACCAGAAGAACAAGAAGCATTGGCTGCGATCAGAAAGAAGAAAAGCATGCTCATACAGCAGCACAGGGTCAAGAAAAGTACAGCAGAGAGTAGGCCAACTGTCCCAAGAAAGTTTGACAAGAGCCGTGAATTCACGGCCAAAAGGATGGGCAGGCAGCTATCATCTTTGGGACTGGACCCCAGCTTGGCAATTGAGCGGGCCCGCAGCAGATCAAGGGGCCGGAAAAGGGAGAGGTCACCTGAGAGGGGTGATGCTATGGATGTGGATACAGATGAGTCCAATAAAAAGTTGCGAACAAGGTCTAGATCCTGGTCTAGGTCAATGTCCAGACCGCCTACTGAATTTGTTCCTGGAGCAGGTTTGAAGGACCCCGATCAAAAGGTCAAAGCTATAAAACTTGCAAAGAAATCTGTCAAAAAGAGAAACAAGAATGCTCGTCGGGGAGAGGCGGACAGGGTTATTCCTACCCTCAAACCAAAGCACTTATTCTCTGGCAAGCGCTCAATTGGAAAAACCGACAGGCGATAAATCTCAGGTACATTATCTTAATTTGCATTTTTTCAGAGTTTGGGTCTCAGGTAGAATTAAGCTTTCAGAATGCATTTTGGAGGATTATTAATCTATTTCTATATGTCATTACCCTTGCTTTCATGTAATTATGAAATAGATAGTTGATTTCTATAGAGATGCTAAATGTACCAAGTCTTGTTTAATAAGTGATACTGCAATCTTGGATCTGATGAATAAATAAGCAAATTGAATTGTTACTGCAGCCACTTGTTTAAGCATTCAATGTAATTTTTCGAAGTCGTTCAGTAAATGAAAATAGTACGAAGACTCAGTATGCCTAGCTTTCATCTTTTTAGGTTGGTGGCTAACGTTCCTTGGCAGTTTACTTTGTTCCCTCAAATTTTGAATGTGGATGTGGATGCTGACCAATATGCAATTTTGTCTTTCAGGGAGGTTCTCATTTTCATCTCCTGCAAAGTTTTGATCAGCATCTGTTGTCAGTTGCTTTCTTGTTCCTGCCGGTGTGAGTTTTGTGCCCTATGAGTTGCAGATCAACATCTTAGACGTGGTTCCAAAGGGTAGGAACGGATGTTTATGCTGTTGCTTCCATTGTAGGTTATCTTGATTCCAAATTTGTTTTCTATGTTTGTCCAAGAGTTCTGAACCTTGTTATACATTATTATGTTCCCTTGCTTTGCGTTAAGAGGAAAACTGAGGAAAATTTGAGCACTCTGCGCGTGATCTGTTCTACAAAGTGCAATTGGCACCATTTTGCTTTATCGGAAAAATGCGGGGTCATCTCTAACCCTTGCTGTCACTGTTATTGTGTCAACTCTCTATGTTGAGCAGAAGCGCGATCTCTCATCGTACATGAAGTGTCAATTTGATGATGTTGGCAAGGATTATTTGAGAAAGTGTAATGCTCTTCATTGATTTCAAAAGACCCATCAAGCTTCCGACTTCTTGTGGGCTGGAAAATAACGAGCGTCATGGAATTTGGATGGAGTGACACAGACACCATGTCTAGATTGTAGCCCTCAAGAATCGCGAGGACTTCACTTCCATATTTTACATTCTGCTTTGCGATCTACCAATTATTTCTATTTACCTCTTCAAACTTTAACTTGGAGCAAATTGCGCTATGTAATATCGTGAAATTCAACCAGGAACTTTTAAACTTTAACGCTCAACCCCCGCGAACTCTGAATTTCGACGATCGTCCCTTTGGAAGTTCCGGTTGTGAAAAACTGAAGAGGCACAACGCTAATAGGATGTCAAGATAAACAAGAGTTTAATCATAGATTGAACTGCCTTCATTGCCCTTCTTCCGCATGCCTTCATCGTAACTTTCTCGTCCCTTTTTCTTCCATCGGAGTTTAGTCTTCTTTTCCCTTGTTTTTTTTTTCATCATCCCAGCAAGTTTCAGTGTTCCTCATTCTTCATTACCATCTCCATCATCAACCCACCACAGGCTTTTAACCACCCGTCTTAAGTTCTAGTCTTTCAGGTGCTTTTCTCTTCCTCCACTTTGCGTTACATAAAACTGCCTCTGTGCAGTGCTCTGGTCTGAAAGCTCACCAATGGTGTCCAGTGACATTGCTGAAGCTCGAATTAGCGTGCTCTGCTGAAAATTTGTAGTTTCTGGTCAGATAAGGATATATACAACTTGTGGATGGTGTCGTTTCTGTTAAAAGACCAAGTGTCGCCTCCCACTCTTCGGGTGGCTGTACTCCAATCCTAGCATAACCTTTCAAGCATTTCAGAATACAATGGAGAAAGCATGGCGAAATGATGCTGTCATTTTCACCATAAGTAGATCCTGGGACATTCACGTTTACATCTAGTACCGAAATAGAAAAGATCAGAGTGCTTGGTACTGGACCTTCATCTTTTGTCCATCATTTGTTGCTTCTCAAGCAATGCCAACCTGATACTCTACCCAAATGCTATGACTTCACTCATTGTGCTTTTTAGGATCAGATACATGGCCTCCCTTATGAGTATTTTTTCAAAGGAAGCAATCAGAAGGATAGCCAGCAATCTAGGGGCGGTTTCTGATCTGAAGGTGGAATGCTAAGAGCTCTTCAGTTGTCAAAATTGGTAGAGCTCTTCGGCTGTCAAAATTGGTAGAGCAAAATTGGTGGCATCTCTTAAGCCAGAACCATTCTAAGTAACGAAGGGAAGAAACTATGGGTGGATTGCAAATGTGAAAGGTTCACTTGCTTTTGTTACTCATGTGGAAAAATTGGGCATCACGCTGGATCCCGCGAGGAAGTCCCTTATGGAAGAGAATAGACTATCCGTTGATAGTGAGGGATGCTTTGGGCAAATGGCCCCTTTTCTGGAAGATATTTTTTATGAAAAGGAGAACGAGAATTAATGCTGAGAATGGAATATTAGAAACTGCTATCAATACGAAACAGGCTGAAGTTTAGAGTAAAGAGAAGGAAAAGAAAGTTCCTGACAAAGGAAAACGCCCGATCCATCGACCCTCCTTTTCTGACTATGATGGACCCAGGATGCATTAGATTCTAGTCAGGTGCTCGGAAGAAAAGCAGAAAAGGAATAAACCCCTAGTTAACAATAAAAGGAATAAACGCCCGAATAACTTTTGTTATTCGTCGTGCCAATTCAAACATTAGAGAATTCACCGGTGTAGGTCTTGGTGGTTAGTCCAAGAGAGGTCCATTATGCCTTTTTTTCATGGAGACAAAAAATAAAGATGCAGTGGTGCCAAGATTGAAGCATGGGTTAAATTTTAAAATATGCTTTGTTATTAATCCTAGAGGGATTTTTCCCGAAAGGTTTGATAGTGTTGCAAAATGAACGGATATCAATTACAGTTTTTAGATGAAAACAATCGAGAATGTAATATCACAGTGAGGCATGGGTTCTTGAATTGTTGAATTCAGATCACTAATTATTGATATTGTGTTTTCCTACTTGAAATATGCCGTCGTCTTGCATGATTTAATAGAAAGAATGTTTTAAGACCACACGCAAGTATCGGCCTAGGGAAATGTCAAAAATCTTATGTTCTGCTCAATGTTAGGATCACCAAGAGGTTGTTTGGTGTGCATTAAAATGGTGTGCTGGATAACATACAGGAGCAACGGAATGGAAATCAAATCCTCTAATGCGACGGTGAAGAACTGGACATAACGAAAATAAGAAAACCAGGATAATCAATGGGTTGTTATTATTATTATTGTTATTATTATTATTATTATTATTATTATTATTATTATTATTATTACTCTTTTTTTCTCCGTGTGAAAAATGCTGCCGTCCAATCAGAAAGAATTGGAAGACGTCAGTAAACCAGACCAGAGTTCAGCGGTCAGCAGAGACGCATCCGAAAAATGGGATTTCTTCCCGAGGAAGAAACGAAAAAGATCAAAACAGAGTGGACGACCCATGATCGCTGTCCGATTGGCTTCGTTTCCCTCTCTCCAAGCCTATCAGCACTCGGTGGAGGTACCTCTCTCTCTCTCCCTCCCTCTCTCTCTCTCTCTCTCTCTCTGTGCATGCGAATAGCGGAAATTCTTGTCGATGCTTGACAGTGCCAGCAACGTGCAACTGCTGGTTCCGTTTCAGAAGGCGTTAATGCGTTCAAAAGATACATGGGATTCGTCGAATTTTGGGTTTTTGGTTCGTCATTTGCGATTTGGAGGATACCCACCTTGGAAAGCCCTCTCCTTTAGCATGGTGTTGGGTAATCGACACTGCCTGCTAATTTTTATGGGATAATTTTCCGTGTAACGGCACGTAGAAACTCCGGTAGCGGAGGTGTATCAGTATCAAGACGATCGGGAGGAGTCGGACGACTCTCGGAGTAGCGACATCAAAGCTCCGGTGGAGGTGTTGCATATGGTAATTCGTTTGTTATGTGGTCGTGGTGTCGTAATGCCCACTACACCGAGAAAAAGCTCGGTGCTTTATATATTGGGAGCTTGATTAAAGCTGGGAAAGCTTTCGAATTTGCTGATAACGGTGATGAGAGAAAGATGCGGTGAACATACATAAGAGTCTGAGGAAAAATTTCGAGTTGGTGTCCTGTGAGGGGTGTGTTTGTGCACGCGCCAATGCAAATGTGCTCGTATAAGGCCATTAGTAATGTTTGTGCACGCGCCAATGCAAATGTGCTCGTATAAGGCCATTAGTAATTTGATAATTGACATGTCTTTATTGATAATATGAGCTATAGGCACGGTTGTTCCATGGCACTGTGCACCATTTCTCAGGTGGCACCAACTTAAAATGTGGTAAACATGTTCTTTGTGTTGATAGTAAGTCATCACTTTTCACATTAATTCACCAACACAAAGAATGTATTTACCACTTTTAATGGGCGTATATTGCTTCCTCATGCTGCGCATAAAGGCATTATTGATGTGCCCAGTATCGGTAATTGGCTGTCAGTCTATTAGCACATTTATGATGGCATGGTGAAAAGAACTCTTGAAGCCCATGTGTGTGGAACTTTTGGTTTTCATAGATGTTAGCCCTCATTACATGGGATCGGATATATATAAATATATACAACTGATATCATAAATCTTAATAATTTGTTTTGAATGAAGTGGGCTGAGAGTTTTGCAATGCTTATTCTCTCTCCTTTCCTTTTTCTGCTTTAATTGTTTTGCTTACGTGTTAATGTTATTGAAGTAACCGGCTCACGGAAAAGAAAGATGGACTTACTAAATCTAGTGGCAGCAGAGTTTAAGAACTTTCTGGCTATATTAATTCTGTAATCTGCTTGAATTTGCATATTGTATTCCATTTGGAAACTGTTATTTTCTTTTTGTATAGTTAGTCTCCAGCTTATGGTAGGAATAAATTTTAAAACTCTTCTCTGTCAATTTTTGCAGTGCATAATCTTTCCATTTACTTTGTGAAGATAGATTTTGCTCCGTCATGGATCTTAACGATCTTAACAAGGTTTGGGAAATCAAGCCTCTGAAGAAGATTGGAGAAGAAGATGCTAGAAAAGTTCTTGAGAAAGTTGCAAAACAAGTTCAGCCAATAATGCGAAAACGTAAATGGAAAGTGGAGATTCTTTCAGAATTTTGGTATGCTGGTTTTTCATTGTGTCCTTGTACTCTATTTCTCTAATATATTTATGTAAGATTGCTTTCTGGTTAAATTACTCTTGATCCTCTTGGTAAACTTTGAATTTTCAGTCCTCCCAATCCATCTCTTCTGGGGCTGAACATAGGTGGAGGAGCAGAGATTAAACTCCGGCTGAGAAGACCAAACAATGAGTGGGATTTCTTCCCTTATGAGCAGATTCTTGATACAATGCTGCATGAGCTATGTCATATCGAATATGGTCCACATAATGCTGACTTCTACAATCTTTTGGACGAAATCAGAAAGGTAACCGTTACATGCCCCGAAAATTGTATGGGATGAATGGTGGTAGTGTGTTACTACCAAGCAATGGCCACTCATAAATTGTACAATGGGGAGTTAGCACGGTCTCTGCTGCATTTTCTTTGAGTTTGATGGATCTGCATGTGTATGATTTACAATTGGCATAACTCCACTCTCGTTTCTCTTTTGTTAGCAAATGTAACTGCATTCAACCATCCAAAACATAGTTTTGCTTTGAGCAGGTTGAATGCCTGCATTTAAAATCAAAGAGTGAGCATTACCAGACCTCAGAAGGCATATTGGCAACTAAAAAGGGGTCCACAAATATGGTGACTCTAGAAGGCCAGCTGTCATGTAATGAGCTGCCCCATTTACTTCCCTAGGCATCCACTTGTTCTAGCATTCAGGAATTTGGGAATTTGGTGAAGCAGCTCCCTGATTCATGTGCATGTGCAAAAATGTGCCAATCCTTGTTTTCCTCACATGATATAGGATCCACCAGTGCTTGCAGTTACCCTTTGTTATATCACCCTAGGACAGGCATTTTGGCCAATCCTAGTGTAAGCGGTAACTTTTGGCCTCTGCCTGGATGGGTATTAAGCTTTTGGCCTTCTTGATAGAGGCATGGATTAGGTGGCGCTGGTTGCTTCTTGCCAGGACAACTAGCTTTCCTTTATGAGAATTACCATCAATACAAGAATAGCATAAACTGAGAGGAGAAAAAATTGACACCAAGGCTTTGTCGGGTGTTCATTTGTCATTCCACCTCTCTTAATCTTTCCACCTTTGAGATGCTTCACTTAGTCCTAACATACGATTTTGTGATTATCTTTAGGAGAGATAGATTTGATAGATGTACTGTCACTTTATTGTTAGAATACTTTAACAACATATGTTTGTCCTGTCATTCCCTGACTGCTGATTTTCCTTTGCAGGAGTGTGAGGAGCTGATGGCTAAAGGAATTACAGGAACTGGTCAAGGTTTTGATCTTCCAGGGAGACGTTTAGGTGGGTTCTCCCGACAGCCTCCACCATCATCATTACATCAAACTGTTCTAGCCGCTGCAGAAAACAGAGCGAGACGTGGAGCTCTACTGCCATCAGGGCCTAGGCGTATAGGGGGTGATAGTGATATTAGGAATGCTCTTAGCCCCATACAAGCTGCTGCAATGGCAGCAGAAAGGAGATTGCATGATGATCTATGGTGTGGATCCAAATCTGCAGAGGTACAGGATGGATTCCAAGGAAGAGTTGGACCTTCCTTGGAACTTCCTGAGGAGTCAAAAGCATCCACATCATTTGCTGGCATCTCTGCAACAACTTCACCTGTCAATTTCACTTCCTCTTTGGAAGCAGTGGATGATGGAGCGAAGTGGCAGTGCAATACTTGCACTTTATTAAATCAGGTAAACTGTTCTCCCTTACAGTATTTGCAATTGTACATCACAATACCATGCAGGCTTAGAAAGTCTGAAGTGCCATCATTTCCAAGTTAGTCCCTTGACTCCTGTCTCAGGCACCTAAGATTGATTAGGTGCCTTGTCACTCATGAAAACCATGAATAATTTTGGTTGACGAAAATTGTCTTTGCATATATATAAGTCACTCACTTCCTTCAGATTGTTATTTCTGGCTTGGCTTATGAGGTGCTATGTTGAATTCTTATTATACTTAAATGATTGATTTACCAGGATGTGCACTCTAGAAAATGGTCGTTTGTTCTCACTGTAATGGAAAATGGAGGGGAGTCTAGCTCAGCCCCCCTCACTATTTCTTCATTATTTTTATTTTGATTCCTGTAATTGCATTTGTGGATCCTGGATGAGTTGTCTGATATGGCATCAACACATTATTTGCTCATCTTTAGGTGGGCCGCTGTATGTGGGATAGCAATGCCACTATTTTCACGCTTGGCTTGGTTCATTGCAAATCTTTCAGCCGTCGTGCTACATTTATACTTTTCTCTATCCTTATGATAACCCTTTCTTTTGCAGCCTCTGGCATTATCATGCGAAGCTTGTGGATCCCAAAGACACATCGTGATTGCAACGTCGAACATATGGTCATGTAAATTTTGTACACTTGATAACAGCATTAAGCAAGATAGATGCCTAGCTTGTGGAGAGTGGAGATATTCATATGGTCCACCTGCCTCTAGCCGCGGACCTTATGTTGGCACCTGAGAAAGAGATGTCACTTATCTGCAATACAATCAGTGCCAGATTGTGAAGAAGATTCTGTGACTTGCACTGCAACTGCTCAGTATGATGATAACAGTGTCTTATAATTACATGAAACTTATGATACGCCAACTTATGATACTTGCTTATCAGTCGCTACTTTTGGTTGTTTCCATAATGTGCTAGACGGATTATCAAAGATAGATTGTGGCACAGGCAAACTTTCGCATGGTGTACTCACTGCTATGCTTTGGATTTTCACACACAAATAGAAAGTTAGATTCTCTCAAAGAAGGTCATGTGCTTGAGTAGCTTGTAGACGTTGAGAGAACTTTTAAGGTTTTCGTATGGTGATGCAGTGCTGTGTTTTCAGCCAAGTGAGACCTAATTTGGCAGTATAGAAAGATTGGCTTTATGTATTGTATTCTAAGAGAAGGTCAAAAGATAAGACCCGGCATGCAATGTTGAGCATGGGAAACACAGGACTTTTCCAAAGGGCGATGTTTTTCTTGCACAGTAACCAAGATCATGTAAGTTTTGACCAGAAATTATCAACTTTCAGCCATTAGCTTAACTAGAAAGATGGTTAGAAAACCGAGATCATTCAATTTTAAGCATACGTGATTCACTGAGTCAGCAGTAAACCACAAGGTTTGGCCAAGAAGTTGGAAGAAACCGCACTGCGTGACCTGGAAAAAAAAACGCGTTTTGATAACTTGTTCTTGGAAAGTGTACTTATCAATTTCAAATGACGAATCAAGCATGTGCTAAAAAAAACATGTGATGAGATGAGGATTGGAGCTGCCTTGCTTGATCGGTGTGTTGTTTTCTCGCTCTCGAGTCTCATGAAGAAGGTTGCCCGGAAATTTCGTGACTGAGACACACCGCCAAGAGCTTGGTGGACTCGGAATAACCCAAGAAGCATTCAACTGCAATGGTTAAAGACTGCAAAACCCAAAAAAAACAGTACTTGGTGAGCCTAGTAAACCAAAGAAGCATTCAAGAACTTGGTCCCTCAGCGCGACCCTGCCCTCGCCGTCCCCCTCCCCTCCCGCCCTCCTACTTGGCGCCGTCCATGAGCTGCCGCCACCGCAGCAACAACAGCACCGGCTACTGCGTCGGCAATGTCTTCCCTCCGGAGAAGCAGCGCACTAGCAGCAGCACCACCACCACCAGATGCACTTCTCTGAGCTGGAGCGGGTGAGTCGGATCGGGAGTGGGAGCGGCGGGACGGTGTACAAGGTAATCCACTGGCCAATGGGGCAGGTCTACACGCTCAAGGTCATATACGGCAACCACAATGAGGCGGCGCACCGCCAGATGTGCCGGGAGATCAAGATCCTCCGGGACATGGACAACCCGAACGTGGTGAAGTGCCACGAGATAGGCGACCACGACGGCAAGATCCAGGTGCTGCTGGAGTTCATGGATGGCGGGTCGCTGGAGAGCATCCGCGTCGGTAACGAGAGCCACCTCAGCCACCAGATATTGAGCGGCCTCGCTCACCTTCACCGCCGCAAAATCGTCCACCACGACATCAAGCCCTCGAACCTCCTCGTGAACTCGAGCAAAAAGGTCAAGATCGCAGACTTCGGCATGAGCCGCTTCTTCTCCTATATCATGGACCCCAACTCCTTGGTCAGCACCATCGCCTCCATGAGCCCCTAGCGCATCAACACCGACCTCAACCATGGCAACTACAACGGCTATGCCGGCGACATCTGGAGCTTCGGCCTCAGCATCCTCCAGTTCTACCACGGTCACTTACCCTTCGCCGTCAGCCACCAGGGCGACTTGGCCAGCCTCATGAGCGCCATCTGCATGTCCGACCCCCCCGAGGTCCTCCCCCTCCGCTTCCCAGGAGTTCTGCGACTTCGTCACTTGCTGCCTGCAGCGTGACCCGGCCCGGCGGTGGGCCGCCAACTAGCTTCTCAGGCACCCTTTCATTTTGACCTACAGTCAAGGGCCGCATCACCAAGTTCCACCTCCATTCTCATTATCTAAGGTTCAGTTTAGTAATCATCCTCTTTGCTGAATAATTTCAACACAGAAATGATTCTTTTTTATTTTGTTCATATGATGAGTTTCTGAACATTTGAAAGCGTTTGCTAATAGTCCAAAATTTCTATTCCCAAATAAAAATGCATTTGGTAAGACCTTAAATTAATTTGTTATTTAAAATTTCTTTTAATTTTTAAATAATTTTATTATATTTTTCTCTTCTCTTTTTTTCATTTTATTTTTCTCCTTCCTCTTTGGCCAGTTGCTGCCAAACAAGGGTCAGTGACCTCGTTGGAGCGAAGCCAGCCCTCGGCAAGGTCGAGTCTCCCTGGTGGCTGGACGAGGCTCGACTGAACCTTGGTTGGGTGAGCTCAGTCTCGTCCGATTCTTGCCAACAACTGGCCAAAGAAAAGGAAGAAGGGGAAAAAAAAAAGAAAAAACAAAAGAAAATAAAAGGAAAATGGACTTAATTCTGAAGTTGTTCCCAAGAATAAAGAAAGAACTTTTTTCTACTTCCCAGAATAAAAAAAAGAATAAAAATCCGTTTGATAATGTTAATTAATTTTTCTATTCATCAAAATAGAAAAGTAGCCGGTAATAGATTTATAATAGAAACAAGAAATAAAAAAAAATTATTATTTCCGGAACAATTTCTAAAAATAAGTCTTTTTTTTTTTTATTTTCTCTTTTTCGTTTTTTCTTCCTTGCCGCTCCTCGCAGGTTGCTATCCACTAGTCGCCGTCACGGGCCGCCTGTTGCCACCTACCGTTGACTGTCGCTCGTAGCCACCAACTGTCGACTGCCGATTGCCGCCGACTGTAGCCGCTTGCCACCGCCAACGTGCGTAGCCGTCGCCACCAATCACCTGTTACCGCTACCCTGCCGGCCGAAGGCGAGGGCCAGTGGGGCGATGGCAAGCGATCAACGACGGTGAGCGATCAATGATGACAACAACAGTCGAAAGCGATAGGCAATTGGTGGCAGTGGGTGGTCAATGGTCGACGAGTAGCAAGCGGTGGCGATCAAATGCGTTCTGTTTTTTTTGCGAATCATATTAAACACATTCCTATTTTTTTCTATTATAAAAATAGAAATTTTATATAATTACCAAACGCGTTATTTTACTCATAAATTATTCTTAAGAGTAGAAATAGAAAATAAGTATTTTTGAAAAGAAATTATTTTTGAAACAGAAACATTACCATTACCATTCGCACTCTTAACAAACAGAAGTTGTTGGTTCTTTCCATCTTTTCTTGGTTGTATTCTCTTTTGCCTTAGTTGCTTATTAATGGTTCTTGGGTTCTTTTCACTATGGGCACGCATGATAAAATTTCTATTTTTCTATTTTTCTATTTCTCTTTTTTCGGAACATGTTTGAAACAGAAATCCATTTGACAACGCAATTTGATTTTTCTATTTCTAAAACAGATTTCTATTCCAAAAATAGATTTAGGGCTTGTTTGGTAACCATCTAAACAAAGCAGTCTTTCGATTCCCGATTTTTTGTTCCGAGAATCGTTTGGGACGAGAATCGCATTTGGTAACATTTTTGTTCCTAGGAACAGATTGGGAAAAGAATCAAGAATAAAAAAAAAATTGATTCTTGTTTCGGGAACAAAATTGAGAATCAAAACTCTTCTTCTTCTCTTTTCTTCTTCTTCATCGACCGCCATCCCGCAGCCGCCACCCGCCGCCGCCACCCGCCGCCATTCGCCGCCGGTCGCCGGCAACTAGTCCGACAAGCTCGCCGGAGGTTCTCTTCTGGCCTGAAAAAAAAAAAAGAAGAATAGGAGAAAAAAGAAAAAAAGAAAAAAGAAGAAGAAGAAGAATAGGAGAAGAAGAATAAAAAAAATAAAAAGAAAAAAGAAGAATAGGAGAAAAAAGAAAAATAAAGAAAAAAATAAAAAAGGAAAAAAAATAAAAAAAGGAAATAATAAAATAATAAAAAATAAAACAAAAGAAAAAAGGAAAAAAAGGAAAAAAATTTAAAAAAAAAGGAAAAAAAGGAAAAAATTATAAAAATTATTTAAAAATTAAAATAAATTGATTTGGAATAGAATCAATGAACATGATACCAAACGCGATTTATTAAAGAATCGAAATTTTGATATACTCAAACACGTTCTTTTTTACTCAATCGGTTTTCGAGAACGAATAAAAAATAATTATTTTTTATTAGAATTTGTTAAAGCGAATCGTAATCGCGACCAAACGCGCCCTTAAAGAAGAAATCAAAAGTTAAAATTTTTAATTTCTCAAATTCTAAAAATAGAAATAGAAATTGAGAAATGGATTTCTGACTAGAAATCGATTTTTGTTCCAGAAATTTTGTCATGCGCATCCTATATAGACTGGGTTAAGCGCCATTGGAGAGAGATAAAAAAAGGTTGGGCCTCGACGTAGATGGCGATGGCCGAGCTCCTCCGAAAGTGGGTCCATTTTAGACACATGTCAATCAACTAGAAGACAAAAAGACGGCCTACGTGGCAGTCCAGGATCGCGAAGATCTTCGGAAACTTACGCTATCGATGTCTCTTCTTGATCTTGACGTCCTCCTTTCATGATAAATGCACGCAGCATTGCTTACCAGAAAAGGAGAATCCGTTGTACCTATCTTTATTCTTTTCCTGTCGTTGCCAACAGCCAAGCGCCAAGCCTCGACCGTGCTTAGTGCGAAGGGGAAATAAATAGCAAAAATGTTGGCTTTTTACCATGCAATGATTTGAGCTTCTTAGATGTTAGTTAAGTTGGAAGGCATGGGGCTTCTTTATTCTAGGTGGGGGGTTACAGGTTTTTTTTTGGCTATTCTTGGTTACATTCTGTGGTGAGATGTGTTTCTGCAGGTGGGCTTTACATCTTGTCCGCTATTTCAGCTAGTGGACATTTTCAAGAGTGGGTAAAGATTAGATATGGCTTTGGACACTATTATCTTTTTCGGTTCTTTCTTTCCTCTGAGGCTGTGTGCCCCACCACATCATGGACGCATCGCATAACGCTTAAATGGGAAAAAAGGGAGAAGTTATCAGAGATTCTCTTCAATCCATAAATGGGTTTTATTCTTCCTGGTGGGTAGTGCAGTGAGGGTCTTCTCTATCCTTACTTTTTTCTTATTCTTTTACTTTGATGCTCTCTGTGGCACCATAAGTACACAGGAGGCCAAAGTTTTGGTGCTCTGCGTCTAAACCAAAGATATTTTGCTTGCTCTAGCAGCTTGAATCGAATGCCTTGTAGAAGATAAGGCACGGGAACGATGGCAATGAGCTAAGTACTTGAACTTGGGTGAAATCATGGGGAAACCATCAGAGGTTTTTGAGGGATGTTTTTGAGTTGTATCATGTGGAAGGATGGATGATGCCCTGAACTGTTGTAAAATATTTTTTTGAAATAGCTTTTTAGGCTCATAAAGATTGCTCAAGTGAATCCTCTTGGAAATGATTCTCTCTGGCAGCAAATAATTCGCCTTACTGGGCGACTCTATTCAACTATATGCTTTAGGCAGAATAATGCAATTCTGATCTCAAGCAAGAACATCTGGGTTTTAATATCTGTCACTATTTGAAGAAAGGGTGCACACGAAGACAAATGAAAAGCAGGTGACAATTCAACAGGCAATGCTATCCTATGAAATGCCATTTCAAGTGAAATAGTGGAGTCTGGCTCTTCTTATTTGGAGACATGGAGACTGCTTGTGACTGAACGACTGTATGTCCATTTGTTCTACTCAAATCTCATATTTTTTGTAAATTAGTTGAGGAAACAAGATCAAATGATGGATCAGTGTACCAGCATTCGGTTATTATGCCCAGGAACATGCGTGATCCTTTTCACATGAGGTACCCCCAAGCTGAAAAAATTATGCCGGTTCATCTTTAATGACAATCTTTGTGATAAGCAACAAGGCTAGAAAATGTCCCCGTTGCCTTTATTATCACCCTGCTGATGCAACTGAAATGCAGAATGACAGTGCAGAACTTCACCAACAAGGTTGGGGTTTCTCTTAAAGTGCCTGACATTTCGAACTTTTCTGGGAAGGCAAATTAAAGAGGCAAACCAATAGCGTTAGGCCAATAAGTCCGTCTCTCTCACTGATTCCGTTCTGTAGCGACCATAACCTGAAAGAATGTTTCAGGATAGAAGAACTGAGCCAATTTAGTTTACTTTTCAGATTTACATTATCGCAGCCAGGTTGTTTTTTTCTTGAGTCTGGTGCGCTTGAATGAAGTAGCTGACATTTTTGCTAGAAGGATTGCTGAGCTGCTTTTCCTTCTTCTCAAATTGCCATCTACCATCTCTTGAGTACTTAAACCGGTCAATGCCAAATGAGCAAGTATTCACTGAATATGCGCTACAAACTGCTTGCTTCGATTCTAGTTTCAGTTTGGGGTAGTGTGTGATATGTCTGTGTAAAGTCCTTATCTTCCAAGCATCTTTTGTCATGATTTTCTTACTACAGTTTGTGCATGATATAATCGGTACCTGTTTCACATTGGGTATGTATTTTGGTGAAATGGGCCACTATGGTATCCAAGCATCGATTATAACCACAGGGAGTGGGATGTGCGCTGGACTTCTCATGCTAAGCCCACATGGATACAGTAATGCTATTTTGTCAGTGCATACAGGTGATACGTTTTCTTTTGCTTATCACACAAAAGAAAGGGGGAGAAAAAAAAGGGTTTCTTCAAGTCTTTCAACCTGTCTAGCCACATTTCTACTTGTGTCTATCCTTATGATACCATTTCTCTTGCAGCCTCTTTCATTATCATGTGAAGCTTGTGGATCCAGAACGCACAACGCAATTGCAACATCGAGCGTTCAGTCATCTGAATTTTGTACACTTGACAACAGTTTTATGCAAGACAGATGCCTAGCTTGTGGAGAGTGGAGATATTCAAATGGTCCGCCTACCTCTAGCCACGGATCTTACGTTAGCACGTGGGAAAGAGAAGTCACTTCTCTGCAATAGAATCAGTGCTACGTTGTGAAGAAAGATGCACAACTTGTACTACAACTGTGCTGTATCATGATGATAGTGGCTTGTAATTACATGAAACTTCTGATGCGCTAATGTAAGATCCTTGCTTGTTAGTCAGTACTTTTGCTTGTTTACGTAATGCGCCCGACAAAATCTCAGAGATAGATTGTGACATGGTAAAATTTTCGCTCAGTTTAATCGCCGCCGTGTCTCAGATAGATTCTCACAAAGAAATAGAAAGTGACATTCTCTGATGAAGGGATTATACTAAAGCAAAAGTCAAGTGCTTGAGCAGCTTCTAGATGCTGAGAGAACTTTGAAGGTGTCAAGTGGGGATGCCAAAAGTGATGTGATCAATTTCCAGCGAAGACCGACCTAATTAGCAGTACAAATCAATTGGCCTAAGGTATTGTATTCTGAGAGAATGCCAAAACACAAGACCCCGCGTACAGTATTGAGCATAGGGAAGGCCTGGACTTGTCTAAAATCCGCAGTAACCAAGAACAAGCAAGTTTTGACCAGAAATAATCAACTTTCAGCCATAGCTTATCCAGGAATGATGATTAGAGAACCGAGTTCATTCAATTCCAAGCGCTCTCGGTTTACTGGATCAACAGTGAACCACAAGGTTTGGCCAAGAAAATGGAAGAAATTGGACTGCGTGGACTTGGGAAAAACACTGAAACACGTTTTGGTTAACTTGTTCTTGGAGAGAATAATCATATATATATATATATGTAAGAACATGTGATGAATTGAGGATTGGAACTTGGAGCTGCTTTGCTTGACGGGTGTCTTGTTCTCGCTCTCTCGAGTCCCAGGGCACGAAGGTGCCAGGAAATAGGATAACGCAGTGGACACACCACCAAAAAGGGTGTGAGAAGCTACCAGGAACTCGGTGTAGACTCAGTAAACCCAAGAAGCATTCAAATTCAACGGTTAAAGACTGCGAAACACTTGAAAAAAGAAAAACAGAGGCAGCGACAGTAATCCTTGGACTTGGTAGTAGTCCACTGTCATTGTGCATGCAAATTATCTTATGTTATAAACTGACCATCGTAACGTATCAAATCAAATAAGACCAACTAAAGTAAAAGAAAAGAGGGAGAGAGAGACAAAGACAGAGACAGTGGACGTGTCGATTTGACAAGTGTCAGAAGCCTGTGCCGTGATGCACTCCCTTTTTGACAGGGCAAGTTGGAGTGGGACACTTCGGTTAAGTGGCATGGGGATCGATTGACAATGGAGTTTTTCCATGAGATGGACCGTGGTGGGACTCCTCTCTTTTCTTTTCTTTTTTTCAATTGGATTTTCTGGGTTCAATGTTCATGCACCTCCCTGTCATCTGCAAAGCAAGTCTTCTGATCCAATTCAACCCCAGCTCACTCGAAGAGAATCGGTGTGTTGCAGCTTGGGACAGCTAGGGTTTCTTTTCTTTGGAGACAAGGTCAACTTTTTAATTTTTCCATCGAATATGTTCAGTTATAGTACATGTCTAAGGGGAACCTCATCTTGTAACCTTATCCCATCATTGCTCAAGCCCTCATCATTTTATAAATAAAGACTAAGATAGGAAGAAAGTCGCATCACCGGGTGTACCATGGCGACATCACATTGCGTATCTAATTGAGTAATTTTCTTCTTAAAGTACGTTAGAAAATCATAGCAAATGAGATGATTTAATTCCTTGACTTATGATGTACCCCATTAACATGTCTCATTATATCATCACGCAAAATTTGTTTTTCTTTTCTAAAAAAAAGTCATGACTAGATAACGTTAAGAGTTTTGTTAACGAGTAATTTCAAAACACTAGTCAAGTTAATTAAAAGTAAAAATAACACTTTTTAGCACACTTTGAAAATGGAAGAATTCCTAGTCTTATTGAAATTACTTGAATTTCAAATGGTAACTTTTAAATCCTCGAAACCCATTTAATAATAATTAACAAGTAATCAGAGACAACATTTTATACTTGTCCCGAAATAGTTCGACGAGACTTATGTAAGGGATTAATATGGGGTCTCAAACGAATGCTTCCCAATAATGAACTACATATAAGTTCATTAAGAGTGTATTTGATAACCATTCTTTTTCTATAAATAATTTTTACTCAGATTTTTTTTTAATTATATTCCTTAGATAAGTTTCGAACATTCGAATGCCTTTGATAATTACACAAAATTTCTATTCTTGGATAGAAAGAGAACATGAATGTGTTTAGTGCGGCCCTTAAGTTTTTTTTTTTTTTTTTTTTTGTAACATAGAATTTCTTTTAATCTTTCAATAATTATTTTGAGATTTTTTTTTTCTCTTTTTCTTCCTTCTCTAGCCGACCATTGGGCCTCAACAATGGCTCGCGACTAACCAAATATAAGAGTTAGGGCTAGCCTTGGGGAGCCTCGCCCAACAATGTTGAGACTCCATTGAGGTCATTGGCTCTTGTCTCTAGCTAGTCGCCGGTCATCGGTCATCGCTGACCCACCGACCAGCTAGAAGAGAAAGAAGAAGGAGAAAAGATAGAAAGGAAATGATTTGGTGTCAGAAATTATTTTCGAGAACAAATAAGTAATTTTTTTCTATTTTTTGTTTCTATTATAAATCTATTCCTTGATTGAATATGTTCTTGAGAATTGAAAAATTAGCCGATATTACCAAACGAAATTCTATTCCTAAATAAATGAACATAAATAGTCAAGAATTGATAGTCACTAAATAGGACCCAAGAAGATCCAACCAAGCTCAAATGGGCAGTAAAATCCTCTGCTGAAAAGCCAAATCGTCATCGCAAGCATCGGAGTCTGCCCCATCACAGCCGTTACCACTCACTTGCCATCATCAGGCAAAAGAGGACCCAGTAAAACTGAAGACTGGGTTCGCTCAATAAAATAACATTCGATGAAAAGTTAATGCGATTCCCTCGCAGGGGGAAATCGCCACCACCAGAAGACTCCTTGTGAAAAAGAAATGAAAACATGTTGAACCAGAATTTGACTGTGTAACTGAAGTGGTCTGCAAAATCCTCCTCCGGTTGCAATTGGAATCACACTTAAAGTAGAGCTCCCAAATAGATTCGGTCTTCACCATTTATTTGCTTGAAATTCAACTGTAAGCTGTCAAATAATGGAGAAGACTTCCTACATGAAGTCACTGAAAATTGAAGGTGTTCAAAGCAACGTAAATGAGAAATTATCTCTTCACTCTTCTTAAGTGAGAGATGATGATAGAGATCTTACTACTTATTAAACGCAACAAGGATTAGGGCAAGTTTATTTCACGGAAAAAGATATGGTGTTGCAAAACATCTTTAAAGGATCTTAATTTCAGGAAAAAGAATTTATTCATATTTTATTTTGTTTTTATTTTGCAAGTAATATAAAGATCAATTCTCGATATTTGGTACTGTAATATTATGAAACGCATTTGAGAAAAAGCCTTGAGTACAATTCCAAGTCCAGAAATAGGTCCCACATTTGTAAGCCTAGCCTTATTAGACCCGGGCACGTCTGCCACCCCCAAGTAGGGTCACTGGGGTCATGGCATAGGCATCGAGGACCCAAGTAGGGCCTCAATGGAGCCGGGCAAGGGAGTTTGAGCCAGTTACCGAGAACCAAGGATTGGCATTAGAACACATGACTCGGGTGTGGGGGACTTGGGCCAACCTTACGAGACCTAGGCGAGGTGTGGGGCCCAATCAGTAGGGTTTCAAGCTTAAGTATCGAGGTGGTGCTCCCTTCGGGGACCTAAGCTTGAGGAATAGGGTCTTCAATCTGATTGCTAGGGTCCAATTGTATTTGGCAGAGCTACTTTGAATTTAGGGATCGGTTATGTTTATTCATGTCATTAAACAATTTGGCAAGATATAAAATTGGATTATTAAAATCATGTTAATTCACTTTTTATTCATTGGTATGATAATAAAACTTGGATGATTAAAATGATTTTCCTTTCAATCAACTCAATGACATCTATAGATCTCTGTCACTTTCTCAATCCAAGTATATGGCAAAATTAGGGAAATCTGGAAAATGTATTCTCAGACCTTAAAATTGCATCATGTTTCTAAAATAATGTAGTCATAATATAGGGTGCTGCTACCAATATTGATAAGCAATTGTGCCACCATCGATAATGAGTTTCATTTATTACAATTATGAATGTCCATCTCTAGAATGAGTACTAAGAAATTGTATCGTGTCTCCGTATTCGTTTTACTCACCCATCGCAATCCATCCATTCTTACCTTTTATAAATTGATGTTTGCAAAATCCATTGAAAGCATTCGTAATCGGTCGCAAAGCCACAAGCGAAAACATCATGCGTCGACTATTTTTCTGCATTGACATTTGGGATTAGATGGAGACAAGGGCAAAATTATGTAGCATGAGCTGACTTTCCACCCAAAACTTGAAGCAGGTTGGACATGAAAAGGTATGCCAATTTTTTTCTTTTTCCCTCTGCGGGGTCTGAGTCCGAGAAACTTGCAGATCCAAAATAGAGAAGCAGTTCTATTTTCCAAAAGAAAAATAGTAATAAAAAAGTAACTAATTCCTTTCATTGTACCAGAAAATAAAAATAAAAAACAAATATAAAATGGACATAAAACGAAAGGCTCGTGAAATACGAGGATGCAATTGCGAGTTTTTTTTTTTAAAAAATTCCGGCTAATTCCCCGAGTCATTAAAATCCGGAACCGAACCCTAAGCAAATTTGTCTACGAACGTCAAGGCGACGCGCCCCCTCCCAAAGATCTCCAAGTCAGAGCGCGCTTGGCGGCCACGCGCGACCGCCAGAGAGACGACAACATTCGACGTTTCCCATCGCTGCGGCGGGCCCCACCCACATGAGGAGCCCCCGTCGCTGGCCCACGCGCTCCCCGCCCACCCGTCGGAAGCGCGTGATCCCCTTCGCCACCCCCCATCTCTCTCTTCCTTTTCCTATTTCTTTTTTTTTTCCAGAAAAATGGAAAAAAATCTCAGATTCCCCCCCACCCTCGTCTTATGATTGAACGGCTACCTCTACTATATCTCAAACTCAATCTAACCCACTTCCATTTCATCCCCTAATTTTATTATTGTTCACTTAATTTAATTTGACGTATAAATCACGAATAATTGATCTTTAAATTTAAAAAAAAAAACGCATTTCCAACCCCCCCCCCTCTCTCTCCCCAAAATAAAAAAGCCCTTTTTTTTTTTTCAAGAATCGGAGATATTAGGATTTCATCTCTCTAATCTCTTCTTCCTCCTTCCTTCTTTCTTCTGCATCTTCTCCGTCGTTCTTCATCCATCCATGGACGACTCCGCTCGGAGCCCCACGCCCCCTTCGCTCGTGACCTCCGCCGCAGACCCGACGAGAGAGGAGGAGGAAGAAGAGCGGCTCGCCGCTTGTTCTTAGGGAGCCTCTCTCCTGCTCTATTTCGGACGACGGTCGGAAGACCCAAGAACAAGAATCGCTCGCCGATTCCAGGAAGAGAGAGAGAGAGAGATTGAGATTTGGAGGTCAGCCATGAGGCCGATTCAACCGATTCAGCCGCCACCGCCCGGCGCCACCCCCAATTCGTCCTCGTCGTCGTCCTCGTCGTCGTCCTCCTCCTCCAGGGGCAACCGGCCCCGGCGGCGTCCCGACCTCACGCTGCCGCTCCCCCAGCGCGACCCGGCCCTCGCCGTCCCCCTCCCCCTCCCGCCCTCCAGCTCGGCGCCGTCCACGAGCAACCTCCACAACGGGAGCGCCGGCGCCGGCAACTCCGTCGGCAACCACCCCAACAGCGTCTTCCCTCCGCCGGCGGCGGTGGCGGCGGCGGCGCAGCAGCAGCAGCAGCAGGTTCACTTCTCGGAGCTGGAGCGGGTGAATCGGATCGGGAGCGGGAGCGGCGGGACGGTGTACAAGGTGGTCCACCGGACGACGGCGCGGCTGTACGCGCTGAAGGTGATCTACGGCAACCACGAGGAGGCGGTGCGGCGCCAGATCTGCCGGGAGATCGAGATCCTGCGGGACGTGGACAACCCGAACGTGGTGAAGTGCCACGACATGTACGACCACGGCGGCGAGATCCAGGTGCTGCTGGAGTTCATGGACGGCGGGTCGCTGGAGGGCATCCACGTCGGCAACGAGAACCACCTCAGCCACCTGACGTGCCAGATCCTGAGCGGCCTCGCCTACCTCCACCGCCGGAAAATCGTCCACCGCGACATCAAGCCCTCGAACCTCCTCGTGAACTCGCGGAAGCAGGTCAAGATCGCCGACTTCGGCGTCAGCCGCATCCTCGCCCAGACCATGGACCCCTGCAACTCCTCCGTCGGCACCATCGCCTACATGAGCCCCGAGCGCATCAACACCGACCTCAACCACGGCAAGTACGACGGTTACGCCGGCGACATCTGGAGCTTCGGCGTCAGCATCCTCGAGTTCTACCTGGGGCGCTTCCCTTTCGCCGTCGGCCGCCAGGGCGACTGGGCCAGCCTCATGTGCGCCATCTGCATGTCCGATCCCCCCGAGGCCCCCGCCTCCGCTTCCCCGGAGTTCCGGGACTTCATCTCGTGCTGCCTGCAGCGCGAGCCCATCCGGCGGTGGACCGCCAGCCAGCTGTTGAGGCACCCTTTCATTTTGACCCACAATAAGGGGCTGCATCACCAGCTTCTTCCTCCACCTCCACCTCTATTCTCAGCCTCTTAGTTGCTGGTTCTTTTCCTTCTTTTTTTTCTTCCTTCTCTTTTCTATCGCCTTAGTTGCTAATTATTGGTTCTTGGGTCTTTTCCTTTTTTGTAGTTTTTGATTTTGATATGATCATTGGGGTTTGGTGTTTCTAAGGGGGAGAGAAGAAAAAAGTTGGGCTTAGATGGTGGGTGTGGTGTCAAGAGAAGCTTCAGAAATTCACAGTATCAATGTCTCTTCTTGATCTTGACGTCCTCCTTTCATAATGGAATGCAATGCAGCAATGCTTACCAGTAAAGTAAATTCTGTTTGCTATGTTTGGTCTTTTCCTGTCGCTGCCAAGTGCCAAGCCTCAATTGTGCTTAGTGCGAAGGGGAAAAAACAGCGAGCAAAGTTGGCCTTTTTCCATGCAATGCTATGTGACTATATGTTGATTCAGTTACAAGGCATGGGATTTCTTTCTTCTAGGTGGGGGTCACTGGTTTTTTTTTGCTATTCTTGGTTAAGTTCTGTGGTGGGATTTGTTTCTGCAAGAGTTGGACTTTGAATAATTGCGGCTATGTCAACTTATGGGACATTTTAAGGAGAGGGAAAAGATTAGATTGGGCTTTTGACACAATTAATGCACGTTTTTTGGTTCTTTCTTTCCTGTGAGAGGCTGTGTGCGCCCCATCATCATCATCGTGGACACATCACGTAAGGCTTAAATGGGAAAAAAGGGGGAAGCATACGAGATTCTCTTCAATCCATTAATTGGTTCTGTTCTGTGCCTGCGTGGGTACTGCAGTGAGTGTCTTCTCCATCCTCACGTTTTCTTGTTCTTCTGCTTTGGTGTTCTCCGTGGCACCATATGTACACCAGGAGGCCGAAGTTTTGATAGAATGTTGGAGTGGATAGTCTTGGCCCTCTGCATCTAAACAGGAGATATCTCGCTTGGTCTTGCAGCTTCATTCGATTGCCTTGTGGAGGACGTGGCTTGGGAACAATGACAGTGAGCTGAGTACTTAAACTTGGGTGGAATTTTGGGGACACCATCAGAGGTTTAGGGGATGTTTTTTACTTGTATCATATGAGGACGGATGATGCATTGGATTAACTGAACAAGAAGTTCAATAGCTAGATGATGCTTTTGACCGACTCTTCTTTTTTTTTTTTGGGGGGGGAGGATTAGCATCGATTCCCCTGGCTTGTTGTAAATATGTTCAGAACTAGCTTTTTCTGGCTCATAAAGATTGCTCAAGTCAATCCTCATGGAAATGGTTTTCTTTCGCAGCTAATTATTAGCCTTAACCAGGTGACTTGATTCGACTAATTGTTTTAGGCAGAAAAACGTGATAATGTGATTCTGATCTTTAGCGGGTTTTTATATCTGTCGCCTTTCAAAGAAGAAGGCAGGATTTAACCAGGAAAACAAATGAAATGCAGGTGACAAGTCAACATACAATGCTATGCTATGAAATGCCGTTTTAAGTGAAATAGTGGAGTTTCTGGAAATAGTGGAGTTTCTGGCTTTTCTTGTGTATGGACATGGAAACTGCTCGTGTATGAACAAATCCATGGCAATTGTGTTCTACTCGAATTTTATATTTCCGAAACTTAGTTGAGGAAACTAGATCAATGATGGACCGCTATACCAGGATCTGCTCAGTATACTGAGGAACGTGTGTGATCATTGTCGCATGAATTAGGCCCCGAGCTGAAGAAAGATGCCAGTTCATCTTTCATGACAATTCTTGTGGTGAGCAACAAGGCTATAATATGTCCCTGTGGCCTTGTCCATAACCGCTGCTGATGCAACTGAAATGCAAAAGGACTGTGTCAAACTCACCAACTACCTTGGAATTTCTCTTAAGCTGCTCGTCCTCTGAAGCTCTCCTGGGAAACCAGTAGTGTAAAGCGTTAGGCCAATGAGTTCATCTCTCTTTCGTGCAAATTCCGCTCCGTAGTGACCATGACCTAAAGATAATGTTTCAGAACAGAAGAACTGAGCCAAATTAGTTTGCTTTCGGGACTTACATTATCGGGGCCAGATTGGTTTCATTCACCATGTCTCTGGCGTCGCTCGAGTGAAGTAGCCCAGACATTTTTGCGATAAGGGTTGCTGAACTAGCTTTTCCTTTTTCTCAATTTGCCATCTACCTTCTCTTGAGCACTTAAACTGGATGAAGCCAAACGACCAAGTATTCGCTGAATATGCACTATTAGCTTAGCTGCTCGCTTCGATTCTGACTAGTTTGGTGTGATGTAAGAGATGCCTGAGCAAAGTCCTTATATTCCCAGCATCTTGCGTCATGATTTTCTTGCTACAGATTAGTTTTATAATATTAACGGTACTTGTTTCCTATTGGGTCTGTATTGGCGAAATGGGCTACTACGGTATTCAGGCCTCAATCTTCAACCAGAGGGGGAGCGAGATGTGCACTGGACTTCTTCCACTAAGCCCACGCATAGCAACCGCTATTTCGTCAGTGCATGAGCGGAACATGTTCTCTTATGCTTATCACACAAAAGAACAAGGGAGAAGAAAGGTTTCTTCAGGTCACGTCGAGAGATTGTCTCGTTATTGCAGCCTCATTTTCTTCAAGTCATGCAAATGACTGAGGGCAATCGACAAAATAGCAAAGGTTCTTCTGTGGAAATGGGGATTTTTCTTGTCAAGTGTGGAAATGCAGAAGCTTGATATATGGCAATCCATTAGTTTTGTTACTTTTGCAGTGATCATTTTGGCTCTGAACTGACAAAAGATCAGAGCCAAAATTTCCCTTCGTCATCAATGAGGCGTGTCTCCTCTCCTGGAGTCCATTGCTTAACTTTAACTAGTAGATAATCTCATCAAATGTCTTGTAGTTGAAAAAATAGGGAGAAGAAGGACAACCGTCGCTCCTTTTCAATCCTTGGACTACTAACAAGGAGTGTTTCATGACCAGAGCTGGTGGCTTGGGTTGTAATTGTGAAAGAAGGACACAAAAGAGGAATTTGCAAGGAATCCGAAATGAGCAAGACAAGCACTAGCGGTGGTTCTTATCTTGTTCAATTGGTGGTGGATTAAAGGGTGGAAGTGGATCTTGACAAGGAAAGGTGATGCTTGTGAAAGGGAAAACTTTCTTCCTTTTCTCCAAATTCTGATTAGTTTCAGGGTATCCGAGCAAGTAGAAATACAGTTAGGTTTCGGATGGTGGTCGCCCCACTTGCTGCTTTTTCTGGTGTCTCGCAGTGTTTCGGTTAATGAATTAATCACTCCATGTCTTTGAATTACTAGTTAAGCAAACGGATAAAGAAAACTCAAAACTATCGATATAAATTGTTTTTCATGATACATAATTGATATTTGGAAAATAGAGGAGGCACTCATGAACACCTGTACATCAATTAGTGATCTCTTAAAGTTAAGAGCATTAATTGCGGATAGGGTTACTAGACAACGTCCTTAAATTCGATTAGCAGCATTTAATAAGATGCCAATGATGACTACAAGGGAAAATTTGAACGGTTATCCCACTTAATAAATAGTCTAAACACCATTTATCCGAGTCCGATAAAAAGAATTCGTAATTCTAACTTCAACAATTTAAGCCATCAGACTTGGATTAAAAGTGTCAACTTTGATTTATGCATTTGCAAATCAGCCGAATTTTCCGGCGCCCCCAAAACAAAATTAAAATTTTGGCAACTTTGTTAGGACTCGTGTTGAAAACTAATGAAATATTTCGAGTTTTGTAATATAATGAAAAAACCAGTAACCGGGTTTTGTACGTCAATATTTGTATATTTGGAAAAATTTTAGTTGTTTAACATAAATAAAAAATGCTGAATGCTACTAGATTTGAAGGAAAGCCACAAAGCATAGGTTATGTCGATCTTCTAGGGCAAGAAAATGATGGAAGGTATGACGCAATCGGTGACGTCGGGAATGTCGCAATGAAGAAGTTGCCCTTTGTGAATGTTCTTTATGTGGGGGAAATTATTACAAGGTTGATCCCATTATAATAATATAAATAAAAACACGGACAATTTCCTAATCATTGCAAACAAGAAGAGACAATGGAATAGCACTATGCATACATATATATGTATGTACATATAAATAAATTGTCACAATGCTCTAGAGAAAATATCAATTGGCCAAGAAGGCCAAAAAAAGAACAAGAGGAAAGTAAAGAAAGATTGACGTAGCACTACAAGAAAGATTCCTCAGCTGATTGGGCAGGTCGTGGGCCCCCCCACTGTTTTTGAACTTCTCAAGAAGAGACGATTTCATATTCAAACCAACCATAGGTGGCGGTGCCCACTTTTGGATCTTGAAAGGTGCTAAAAAAGAGGTTTGAATTCACAAACTTCGATCTGTTTCGATGTGCGGAGGATGGTATAAATGCCATTCATCTGCAACAACAGTTTCTCGAGTACTGAATTTCGATATTCAATAGAGCTTTTAATTATCGTACCACGTTTGATACTTTAGATATCGAATACTATTCCTACTGAGTGTGTCCAACAAAAGGATCGGAAAATATCAATCCATGTGATCCGTTTTGCAATAGCCAAATCTATATCAAATGGAACAGTTCACTATCTATATAAAAACGAATAAAAGTAGGGCCTCTAATCTTTGGGGGATCAACATTGTTTGGCGTGCAGGGAGCCTCCTGGATTTGAAAAGGGATGCTTTATCTTTGGTGGGTGTTGGGCGAGTCCAATCCGCCATGTTTGTTTAGTTGAAATTCCACAAAACGCACACTCGAAAAAAGTCTCGTCGGCCTTGCAACTCTTATCGTGCTCATTCTCTCTTTTAGTTCTCGATTAATCAAATCCCGTCACCCATTCACGCTCGTTCCTTTTGATGGATCGGTGCATTTCATGGGAATTTGCCAAACCTTCCCTTGATTCTATTTGATTTGATTCATTTTTATGATTAAAAAGGACGGGAATACACAAACCGGCCTAGCTACCTCCTCCCTAGACGTCATGGAAAAATTCAAATTCGAGCCATAGCTGCTCCGCGCCACTCGAGATCTTAAAGTCCAAAATACATGAGCCAAGCGCCATAACTATATTGAGATGCTGATATCTAGAAAATATTCTCATTTAAAGCACGCTGCGATTAGGGAATGTGACATAAGCCGTTGGAAAAGATTGGTCACGACGTCTATCGAATTCGATGATATCAAGAGACTTAAGCACGGCCTTTTTACCACCGCTGGGTCCATTATCTTTTATCAGCTAGTCTCATTAAATTTCACTAGTCAGCCGGCAGCCAGGAATTCTCTCATTTAATTCCCACTTTTCGAACTGTTCTTTTCCAATTGAAGGAGGCGTGAAACACATGCTCTCGCTCGTTCAGGAGCGACCCCACTCTTGTCCTACAATCCCACAGGGTCTCTCCCAATCATTTCCACAAGAAACCCTCCACAGCAAAGCGCTCGATTCCGGACGCCTGCCGTGTAAAAATGCGAGGTCGAGAAGAGAAGAGTAGAAAAGGGGGGAGAGAGAGAGAGAGAGAGGAGGAGGAGCATCCGATGACAATGATTGACCGACATGTCGAGAAGCAGCAACTGACCTCAGATCCCCCCCCAGAGCCAAAAGAAAAAGAGAGGAAAGGAAGACCAAGACAGGAGGAGGGGGGTCGACCGATCCGACGTTCGGATGGGGTCGTTGCTAGAGACCCACGTGGATGGAGGACCCTTGCCGACACCTCGTCCCTTTAAGAAGGGTCCATTATTGATAAACGTTAGGGGCAAAAAGGAGGCGACTTTTCCCTCCCTTCTCCTTCCCTAAGCTTTAATTCGAAAGGCGATGCGAATTTGAACTCCGAAAGAGAGAGAGAGAGAGAGAGAGAGAGAGAGAGAGACGTTTGGGAGAAAGGGTCAAAGTTTTGGGAAGGGTCAAACCGCCCTCTCGCCTACCGGAAAAGAGGGGCGGCCCAGATGGAGGAGCAGTAAAAAGAGGGACACGGATGTCGGGCGAATTTACCGAGTGGAGTGGAGTCGAGCCCGACACGTATTGCGGGTTGCCGCAACTGTATTTGTACGTACGCAAATGAAGGGATTTTAATGTGGGGGGGACGAGTCAGTCGTCATGCGTGGATTGAGAATCAGCACCACCTCCTAATACGAAAGACAGACGGAGGGAGAGAGAGAGGGAGAGGGAGGACCGAACGAGGGAAAAAAGAAGAGATGACAAGTGACGTGTCGGTGCAGAAAATGATGTTACAACAGTAACAGAGAGAGAGAGAGAGAGAGAGAGAGCAGCTCTTATAAGGTTGTGCGACCTCAAACTCTTAAAAGCCGGTCCCAACAACACACCCACGCATTTTTCTCTCTCTCTCTCTTCCCCTCTCTCCCCCTCGCTCTGGAGCTCTCCCGTGTATATACGTAAGGTTCAGAAGGGGAAAGAGAAGTTTTTTGTGGGTTCTTTTCAAATCTTTCCGATCTTGGGAAGTTGAAGAGGGGGGGAGGGAGAGAGAGAGAGGAAGAGGAGGTCTGGCCGGGTTAAAGACGATAGCGGTGAGAATCGCCGGCGGTGGTCGTGGTGGTGGCGGCGGAGGAGGAGGGAGGAGGAGGAAGAAGATCAGGAGATCGGCGAAGAAGAAGGTGAGGAAGGTGGGTGACAAGTTGATGGAGTGGTGGCGCAAGATGATCTTCCCCGTCCGACGAGTCTGGTTCTCCGTCTCCGCCCGCCTCAAAGCTCGCAACCACGGTATTTCCCATTTCCCTCCCTCCGTCTCTCTCTCTCTCTCTCTCTCTCTCTCTCTCTCTCTCCTGCGCATCTCTGCGAATGCTGTTAGTATTTTCACTGTGTGTTTGCGTGTGTGTTTGAGAGAGAGAGAGGCTTGCAAAAAAAAGAAAGAGATGAAAAGAAAACGACCCCCGAGAATTATCCACGCCTTAGGAAACTTACACCTACTTCTTCAAATTCGTCTCTTTCTTCAATGTGTGCTCATTTACGCCATAGTTTAACCATCAGATTGCCTACACGGTTAGCTCACGATGGAAATCAGCAGAGTCTGAAGTTCTTGATCCTCCTTGCTGAGGAGGATGCTGATTTCCATTCCTGGCTTTCAAGCACATCTACTTACATCAGTACATGCGTACGTGCGTGCATCTGACACGGAACAGCCCACAATTTCCAGCCAGAGCGTTCGGAAAATCCTTTGTTCGAGGATGAGGATGAGATGGAGAATCTGTTTTGGTTAGAATTTCAGTTTCTTGAGGAAAGGGAAAGGGGGACCCATCATCTTGAGTTTTCTAAATATCTGCTCGGATTGGAATTTCGGTTGTTTATCATCAGAAAACCGTAATTTTCACCGACCGACCGACCGACGCACATTTCTTTTTTCGATCCGGAATATGCCGAGGCCACCCCTATCACCATATTCCCTCTTATCTCTCCCCTTTCGTGCTCTGTCTTCTTTCTTTCCTTCTTTACTCAAATACCATCTTTCCCAAAGATCTCCCTTTTTCTTTTCTTTTGGTTCACAGTTGCTCGAATCTTGTGCTTTCTGGACGCCCTGAGAAACTATAGTCAAGTGCAAAATAAGAAGCAAAGAACCCACACCCCTTCGCTTCAAGTGAGGATCAAGTCATGTATCGTACTCTGTTTTGCTTTGGCGATTCTTGCACACCCCTCCTCCGGAAAGATTCCAGTTCTCGCCACTTGAGAACTCTCGGGATTTTTTCCATGTTGGTGGGGGCAATACCCGACCACCAATCACGTCTCTTCCCGTACCGAAAGAGCAGCGATTGATTAGGATCGGCGGGGTGGCATCATTTTTTGCCGCACCTTTTAGCACTCTGCATCAACTTTACGTGCATCTCCCATGACCAAGATCAAAGCACCATACATTCACCGAACTTTACAGATATGAAAACTTAGAAACACGGGTCATCCTTGTCCTCAGCCTTTACTTTTTCGTGTTAGGACCACTGTTCGTTTTAGTTGCGGTGCAATTTGGTTTTGATGAGCTTCCCGCGTTCGGTCAAAACTATAGGATTTTAACGTTTTGAGGCTTTAGGATCACAAGAGAAGAATCTAACTCTTTTTGGCTGATTCAGGTGCTGGACATATGAAGCTAGAGGACGATGTGCAGACCTGCGAATACCAGGACGTGCAGGTGATGTGGGAGATGCTGAAGAGGTCGGAAACGGAGCTGGTGGCCAACCATCCCAAGCGCAAGGCGCACCGGCCTTTCTGGAGGGTTCTCGTGTGGTCGAACCACAGCGCGCCTGCATCCCTAGCTGCCGCTGACCATGCTTGATAAGAGAAGACTTCAAATGGGCGTGCCTCGGTGGGATTCCGTGGCTCCCTAGTAATACTATGCTGCAACTATAAAAAAAGAAGAGAATTCGCCGCATAAAATCGGGTGACCATTGCAGTAGCATGGTATAGAGAGCTATTGCAAGTGTGTCGAGGAAAACTGAGAGAGAACTACAGACGATGTAATCGAATACAGGTCTTTTACTGTTGCGTAAAAATAGCGACGCCAAACGACCGAGTCATGTACATACGTTTTTGCTTTTGTCACATACCCGTTGTTGAACATTCGACTTCCCACCTTAAAGTTTTTGCACGTCCTGCCTTATAATGGCTATCTGCTGCAAAAACGTCTCATACTGCACGAGAAGCAACTGATGTTAGATAGGCTACACGTCGGAGTACAGGCAGAGAAGCAAAATAGTGTGACTGCTCTTAAAAGGGTATAGAGAAAGCGAAGTCAATTTTTTGAAACGAGACGGTCGACGCTTATACGTAAGAAAATTATCCATCGTACATGGGCCCAGTCATCGTAAGTCCTGGACTATTGGCTGAAGAAGCGGACTCCAAATCTCGTATAAGCCCAAATAGAAACGATGGTGCAGTCCTTACTAGCTTGGGAGAATTCATTGCCAAGTCTTGCTGTTGTCAATATGATAGCCAGAGCAACGAGTCTTTTTAGCAGAAGGGTATATGAACTTTCTACGACTCGACATGACTATACTATACAGCTAACAGGGGCTAGATGGTCTTTCGGACATAGGAAATCCAAGTCCTGCTAGGCTATCAACTTTAACTCTGTTGAGGATTACGTGCTGGTCAATGCAGAGTAGAAGAAGAGAGTGGTTTGCAGTTCAAGATTATTGCATGTAGTGTAGCGACAAATGCAAGAACAAAGAGACCAATTAAGTTGCTTGAGTGTTAACTGAAGCGGCAACCTAGCAAGAACAGTAAAAGCTCCATGAATGACAAGGCTAATGAGCAACCTGAGAGTGCGTTGTAGAGGTATGGGGCATAGTTAATGGTTGAATAATTTGAAAAATTATATGAATATTCTAGAGAGAGAGAGAGAGAGAGAGAGAGAATCAATCCTGACCACCACACGCGGTTTCCATAAATTCCGGCCTAGAAATGGATCACGCATGACCAGATGGTGGCATTCAAGCACTCTATTAAGCCTTCTTAGCGGATAAAGAGTAGACAGTCAAAAGAAAAGAATGCACGATTAATCTGTATAGGGAAAAAAAGATAAGAGAAGTGACGCCATAATTTCTTACCATGGAGTGAATCTGTCATAATCATAGTTCTGAACTTCTGATCACCATTTTGCCATTTCATCTCCACAGAGAAGCATATGCTATATACAAGTTAAAGAGTATAAGCTACTTGTTAAAAACTGGAATATGAATCCTTATTCTGGTAAATGCAAGTTGAAGAGTATAAGCTACTTTTAGAAACTGGATCATAAATCCCTATTCTGGTAACAACCACCATGTAAGTCTCAATCACATCGTGACATTACCCTGGTCTAATCATCTGTGCACACTTTTCACTGTCATTGATGTTCATATGTCAGGAGAACCAGAGACAACCAAGGGATATGACGGGTAAATGAAGCTTGTGGTCAACACTACATTTTTTACATTCCAGTTTCTTGTCCAGAAAAAGAAACACATGAGCAAAGATTCAATTACAAGAACAACATGATAGTATTGGACCAGAAACACAATCAAAACCGCAATAGTCTAATAACTATCATTAGCTTAATTCGCTCCAAAAGCTGCTTGTCTCTTGTCTTCTCAGACCATGTGCCTTGAGACAAATGCAACCTCAGTACGTAAAAACACAAGGCATGTTCCTTGTCGAGTGCAGAGAATAATGCTCCTTGATCGCGATGGAAATTCACTGTCACACGTGAACCAAAGGATGGCCAAAGAGGACCATGTGCAACATTGAGCGAGGTAGCAGCTCATGATACATACGACAACGAATGCAAAAGAGAAGTCCAACATAATAGAAGGCCTCTTAAATCCAGAGAATTTCCTTGCATTGAAGTGATCTTCAGGAACAGAGTTCATAAAATGTTTTGAATTGCTCTTTCATAGAAGTGCTGATTTCTTTTGTTTTCATAACAGCACAAGTGCTGATTTTGCTTTTGTTCCTCTTTTTCTTTTGGGCAGTGGGCAATTGGGGTTTTGTTTGGAGAGGGAAAGAAAGTTAGTTACCAGAAAATGAGTACTGCAAGCTGAGTTAGCCCAAAATGAGCTCAACTCTCTCTTTGAAAAAATGAATGCCTAACAGCAAATTACTTTGATGATCCACAACTGGTGTATGAGCATAACAAAATTAACCTCTGTTACAATTAGAAGAAATTCAGAGTTGTAAATACACAAGTAAATATGAACTTCTGCATCACTGGATTTTATCTTCCTATAAAACTGAACAAGTTACTAGTACAAAACTGCTGGAAAACTTCCTCTAAGCTGTAAGTTACAAATCAAACCTGCAAATTAATCTAACGATACAAGAGGGCAACCAGAGATAAATACTCCTATTTCTTCCCCATCTTCCAAACAGTTGGTTGGCTTTTGGCAGCAAGAATATAAATAGAAGGAAATCTCTCAATCTCAAACCCATAACCTCTTTGAGAAGTCAACACAGATTTATCCTGAGGGCAAGAGACTACGCAAAATAATTCACGGTGTGTATATTATTTGAGCTGGTTGTCAAATACGCTGGAGTCTTTCTGCCACTTCTGAATAGCCAAAAACGGGTGATGTTTGAGTTAAATTCAGATACTTTGGCCCTCTAATGCATGTGTGGATATTTTCTCTAGCAGCACTGGCCAATCCTCCCCAGGCTGCTGAGGCTTTAGCTCCATGCAAACCTTGAAGTCCAACATCGATATGACAAATGGGGGTTTCACTTCCTCCCTAAATTCTAAAGGCCTACCACCATTTTGTAGCCAAAATCGATCACTTGGCAAGACAACTTTATCTTTCGGAAAGCTGTTCACATGGAGGCTGCTTTTTCTCAACCGATCCCCACATCTCGGTTTCATCACCTCAACACAAGACCTGATAAGCCCCTTTAAGTAAGCATCCAATCCGTTATTCAGTAGACTCGCACAGTCCATTGACACCCCTTCAAGACCCCGAGCTGAAGCGACCTGCTGCATGCGATCTCTCAATGTCTTGGTATCTAGCAGTCCACCTTCATCATGAAAGCTTGAACATCTAATATTGCTCGCGAGCGCTAAGGCTCTCTGGGCACCACCTGCCCTAGCAGGGGAGAGTGAGATTCCCAGAGGAGCTTGGACTTGAAGTCTGTTGCATACTTCTTTAGCAAATTTAGAAACTGTTGGCTTACTGTGGTCCTTGGTTCTTGCACAGACTAAACCACTCCTTGGTATATTCGTAATTGGCAGTCTAATGTCATTCTCTGCTTCTTGATGATGCTGCACCGGCTTCAGTAAAGCCAGACAAGTAGGATCCTGATCTTCCAAATTGACTTCACAATTCTCAGTCGTTGGAAGATGAGGGGTGAAATTTACTATCCCGCTCAGGCCCTCAGAGTTACCCTTTGGTGATCTTTGAGGTAGAGAAGGAATAAAATCCCCATTCTGCAGGGGGATGGCCCCCTTATTGGTATCCAAGAGATCTCTATCATTATTTAGCAATGGCGGAGGGACCTTTCCATGAGCATTTTTCAAAACTGCATGTATGAGCTGATTATGGAGCCTAACATTGTCTTTCCCAAGCAGCTTCCAACAAAGCTTATCAAACTCAGCCTTGCTCAGCTTCAAACTCAACAATCTGCTCAAATAGCGAAAATACTGCTCTGACCTTTCAGGCCCGATTCTCTTGACTATCTGTGCTTTCAACTCAGTCAGGTTTATACGCGAGGGCCGACTCGGTGGTTGCATTTTCAGTAAAGAAAACCAGGCATCACAAGCGCTCAAGCAACCCAACTGTACTCCCCCCAGCATACACAAAAGCCCAAACAAAGCTAGGGTTTCGACTCAGCATGCGCAAAATCACATTTTGCAAGCGCCAGAGAGCAAACCAATCTGCCAACTACGACGAAGATATAAAAAGCCAACCGCCACGCATCTCCAAGGGAGAAGAATTCGATCCCGGTGGCGCACAGAATCTCCCTCCAAAATTTTAAGTTCCATCAAATTCGAACTCCACCTAAGCTGGGCATCTCATCACCAACTCCACTCACCGACCAAACAGCCCTTTTCTTTCGCTCAATTTTAGCAAACTCAGCTAACTAAAACACCCAACGCGACTCTCGCAAGAGCTCAGTACCTTCGAATTCCGCAGAACCGAGACGATCGCCACGCTCTCCCCCCCTCGACACAAGAGAATCGAGAAGGACCGCTCGCTCCGGGGAAAACAGCTCCACTCACCCACCGCGTCGAGACATCGCAGCGGCTCACCGGGGGGGCGGGGCGGGAGGAAAACTCGGGCTTCTCCTTCAGGCGCCACGCGCGGGAGGAGGAGGCGAAGGAGGAGGAGGTGTGGACCCGCCGGGAGCTGGCGCGACGGAGGAGGAGGAATCCGCGGAGACACAGAGAGAATCCCTCGCGGCTGCAGCTGCCGCTCCTCCTCTATTCGCCGGCATGGAGGAGCCTTCCTTCCCCCTTCTTCCGTCAAGGCGCATTGGCTTCGCTTGCGTGGGCGCTGCTCCTCTGCGAATTCGCCAGCTTTGACCTTCGAATCATTGCTCCCCGCACACCACCACCGCCCCCACCCTTCTCTCTCTCTCTCTCTCTCTCTCTCTACAGAAGACAGAGAAAATAGTGGGGGCCTGGTTTCCTTTTTTTTTTTTTTTGAAGTTGTGGGTTCTTGGAAACTTCTAATTCCTTAGGGAGAAGGCGAGCGCTCCTCACGCGCTCGCGCCCACGTGCGGAAATGGAAGGGGGCTTCGATGCGGGAGGGAGTTGCGCCGCACGTGGGGTGGACAGCGCGTGGCCCCGTTTCGTCTCTGCCGAGTGCGTACGCTCGAGGAATTCGGCCATCTTTTTTTTTTTTGGGCCAAAAGCGTTCCCACGTCTAGAAAATATTTTATCCCATCTTTTTGGGCAATTTAAAAAAGGACGGTTTAAAAAAGGACGGTTTTTTTTTTCTCTTTTTGGGTGGAAAGCATCCGGAAAAATGGCTGCCGCCGTTCAAACTGGGAGGAAACCCTTCACACCGGGATAAAAAATACGGAAGTGATTCTCCTAAAATAGCAACCATGGTAGTAGGTGTTTAATATGGCAGCACGTGCCGTCATGCTAATCTGAAGCAGCCAACTGATGGGGATATCTCTTGAACGGTCGCGGGGACAATCGGTGGACAGTCCTTGTATAGTAAGCTCGAAAAGATCCTATTCCTTCCCGCTGCTGCCGTATCAGCAGGGGTAAGACTTCATTCGATCAGAAAGCATCCCATTGAAGAGCAACGACGGTCTCAAAGCTACACTGCACTGCAGCTATAACTCCACCGAAGCCGTCCATCATCAACCTTAAATATCGAATTAAAGGTAGTCTATAGCTGTATATAAAAAACCCGTTGTTCAGGCTATTCCCCTGCTTTGGTACCCCCCAGTGTTGGTCCACTTGAGCATGGAGTGGCCAAATCAGGTCTAGAGAAGGATGCCGGTCGGCACACGATATGATCAACCAGCAAAGAAGGCGATCTAATCGAATCAGTAAACTTGAGTTAGCCAATTTTTCCCATGCTCGACCTTTGTATCATAAGTCGCACAAAAGGCCGCAGGTAGCTGCCGAGGCGATGAGGACCTTTAGCTATCTCAAAGATACAAACCCCCACCCGAAGCCAAAAAGATTCAACATCGAATGATAGCCTTATGTACAATCTCAAGGCTATTCACCAGGATAACTCCCAAAGAAAGGCAGCCACAAGAGTCATCGCCTCTCGCCCCTTTTTTCTATAACAAAAGAGAATTCATCAGGGCATGATCATCTCAAATGCCATTGATACTGAACTGGATGCACGTGCAGATCCGCTCTGAATCGTAGGACAATCATCCATGTCATGGTTGAAGACTTGATGACAATTTCAAAGTGCTTCGTCAAGCCACAAATGTTATAGTAACATTAACACGCGAAAAATTGTTCATGAAAGAGGCTATAACATATAATAATATCAGGCCAAGGAACAATAAAGCTGCTAGGGTGTGCCTGCAGAATGTCAAAGAACAGAGTTTTTTGTGAATGGAGACGAGATTTGTGAAAGGAAGATTACAATCAGCTTTGGGAAGAAAAAAAGAAAAATGGAAGCAAAAAAAAAAAGTAGCAGCCAGGACTTTCTCATATTGTTTTTCCCCTCCGGAAAGATCTAAAAATTTACATAATAAAACCAAGCCCAGTAATGCTGCGTCTTCCATTCTTTAGGAATCAAAGCAAAGGGTGCTTCAATGAAATATGAACAGTTTGAACGATGACTTGCCCTCAGAAAAACACTGGCATTAATTCACCAAAAGCACCAATTCAGAATGTAGAGAGTGCCTGCAACAATCCATTTAGAACTGTCAAACTAGAAAAAAGCATGATATCATGAAGTGACTCCACATGTGCACATGTTTGCAGTTAATTTATAGTGAACCCACATGCCACTAATAATTTGTAAATGACCGAATGCCACCACATTTGCTGGGATAGAAAAGCCACATAAGCCTTTTTTAGCATATTGTTTCTAAAATGAAGATTAGTTCAGCACAAAATTCAAGCAACAACACAGTATATCTGATTTCTGTTGGTCTTTTCCAAGAGATACCTGTACAAGAGACATGATACAATGATCAACCTTTTAACCAGATTGCAGTGCTCTTTGTGGGTCAAGTTGGCCGCTACAGTAACTGGATGGAACAGCGGAAAGTTCCTGTCTTCCTTTCCACTCCTCACCAGGTTTCAACGTGATGGGCTTCTCAATACAGGCAGCCTCAACACACAACATACGCTTAAACTCATCATCCCCAAAATCCGGCATGGCTTTTGCTTTCTTATCCCAGGGGTTCCATACCACTGGAAAGAAAATCATGGATGAAAATACTGGATTGAAATGCATCGTATAATACATGAGGTAAAAGCCAAATAACATAGAACTTAAACAATTAATTACCAAACATTTGCAGCCTAGACATTTCTGATAGTAAACAGTTACTATTCTGCATCTGCTCCTATCAACTTGCCTTATCACAGAAACACTAGTTTGACATTGGCTTAAAAATTCCAAATATTTGCGACCAAACCAGACATATTCCCGAGCACATCCAATTCTAATTCCCATCAAGCCATGGAAAAACCCTGAGTGTGACAGATTACCTCCACAGAATGCTATAATGAGCTTTGATAAGAACAGTCACATTAAAGCTCTCCAACCAAGGAAAAAATAAGTATGCCAACCTGAGGTCTCAACAAGATATACACTAAAGGCAAAACTCCCAAGAGATGAAACTTTCCAGAATTTTCAAATGTAAAAGCTATACACCTTATTGAGAAAAAATTGCAAAACTAACCTGTCACAAATTGAAAACACACACTGGTGATCAAAGAGCAATAATAAAAGTTCGTTCACTTAGTGTACTAATATAGGTAGATGCACTTTTCACTGCAGGCATGTTATTTTGCGTCTTTTCTATTCTAGGCAAATTATATGGCTGAGATTCGCCAATTGAAGGGAATGAGGTGAAGTTTGAAAAGCATTTCTTGCCTTACAGATTTTCCAGAAACACGTAATGATTAGGGCATCAAGGCAGAAAACCTCCCCCACCCACCCCCCAAATAAAAAAAAAAACTGTAAATTAATCTCAAATATTGCACTCAATCTGGGGTAGAAGTTACTTGTGCTCCGTACATAATTACCCTAACTGCTACTCAAATCAGATGATGTTGATCCTCCTTGTACATCGACCACAATTGGCGTAAATTACCAACCAAATTACTTGGCCATATGGCCACCAAAACCATTCGTGTCCTCTAGTACTTGAAACTTAAAGGCTAATGCCAATACTGGCAAGGAATTGAAATAAGCAGTAACACCAGCTCAAAACTGGCCACCCTACGTTGACAATCAGAACTGCAGACAATCCTAAACGACAACTATGCATTCTAACAATCTTGCAGGCAATTATACACAAAAAACAGCAAGAACTGTTATTTAAGTAGAAATGGAGTAGTTTGTAACTTAGTCATGCTCAAAATCTAGTGATTAGTAAGAGAAACTGATTTGCACACGCATCTATGCTGTAAAATGTCTGCAGGAATGCTCAGATGTAGATATGAAATTCAGAAGGCAATAGCTCATCCATGCAGCAACATGGTATTTTGAACCTTGCAAATTTAGATTGCCCAGCAACAAAAATTAGGAAAGCTAGAATCCCATTTACATGTCATAGTGGCTAGACTTACCAGCATCTGGAAGTCCATCTTTCCGCAAAACAAATGTTCTCTTTCGTTCATGGTCCAAAATAGCAATCTTTGTTGGTGTGCTGAGATACACCCTGTCAATCTATAAGAGTCGAATAAGGCAACAAGAGAATACCTGTATTATGTATAGAACAAGAAATGGCTACTCCATCTTCAACAACATATACAGGAGAACAAATACTAACTTCTGATTCAAATGTTATTGCATCCCCTTGTTCTGTGAACCGCTCCCTGTTCTTCAGGTTATCCAGATAGTCCAGCGTCTCTAGTCCCTCAACACGCACTTCACTAATCCATAGAGATTATTCCATTAAGATGTATACAACAGAAAAGAAGCAGGAAGCAAGCATTACTCAAATTACGCAAAGGAACCATCCTGGAATAAAGTAGCCAAAACAGCATGACATATGAAGATAGTGAGAGGTAATACAGGCAACATGATCGTCCGCCCATGGCAATGTTGGAAAAATTATAAACAACATATAAACTCTCCAATTACTTCAGATCTTGTTGGATGACCAAACAGTTTGGCCAATAATTATAAATGACTAGGATAAGAGTTAATTCACAATGATAAGCAGGCTAAGTATTTTTGGGATCATAAAGCAATCTGGAGACTCTTCAACCAATACAGCTGTAGCAGTTAAATAGTCCGTTGACAAGGCCAGTCAATTATTTGAGCATAAACAAAGATAAAAGAATGATGGACAGCTTACTTCATGACAAAGGTTTTGCAATATACTTCACAACTCCCAACCACTAATAAGGCTTTCTCGTGAAAAATGTTGGTTTCGTCTAAACACTTTCATGAAATTAAACCTCTAGAAGTGACTAGTCAAATCATGATCTTTGCAGATGCTGACAAACGTTAAATCACAGAAAAAACATTAAAAATTCTTCTAATTCTTTTTTTTTTTATCTAAATCCAAATTTGAATCCACAAAAGAGCAAATCAGGAACTCAGAGGTCACATGTCCCAAGAACAGATATGATTAGAGAAACCTTGCATCAATAACCACAATAACAACAATTCTTTTTGTACAAAGCACAGTCAATGTCATGAAACATTGTCGTAACCGTTCCTCATTTCAACAGGTAGTTCAAACTAGAGGAAACATAAAATGTACTCGTTGCAAAACCTGATATCGGTAACAGCAAAATAGGTGTGGTATGCAAATGTGAACGAGAATGGCTTTCCATCGGTGTTCATATTTCGAATGCGAGAAGTTAACATCAGATCTCCTCCAGGTCCCAAAGTTATCCTCAAACGATACTCGTACCTACAACCAATATAGATATAATCAATGCATGAATCCGTTAGAGGACAGCCTTTATACAAGCAACCAACTCATTTTTTATGGGTAGCTGTATACCAAAGTTGTTGTTTTACCACAGTCAATTCAATAAACTTTCACATAGGAATGATGAAGTCGTGAGTCAAGATAACATGTGGTGACCTCCATAATTGTATCCCTTTTACAATGCAATGCTGCATTTAATTGACTAGAAATGCTTCATGAGATTTATGCACCTGTGGGGCCAGATCTTGACATCTTCTTCTGAGTGCTTTAGGATAAGATCAATGAACGCCCTGTTGGAGCTATTTGTAGGAAAAGGTGGGGGATCATTATCAATGCTCCAAAACCTATTCCTTGCAAATCCGTGTGATTCAAGAGGGCCAAGATTTGAGAACTGAATATTTAGGGCCATCTCTTAGAGATTATGCAGTTTGGAGGAGTCGAGAAAAAGTTACTCAAAGAGGAAGAGTACATACTTGAGGAAAACAGATAGGAATACCTCCACGGATTGCTTTTGGGGGATTAAAATTAGCCTGTGCAAAGGACATACAGCCAAGGCCACTGTTAATGGTCTATTCAAACTGCAAAACATAAATATTTAAAGAAGTACATTTTGCCAATTCCTGCTTTCCATCTCAAAAGATAATTCAGGAGTTAGACACAAGTGGCGAATAGCTATGAGATGCATGCATATTTTTGCTAAGTTAGGCAAAAAAGAATCATAAAAAAGAAAAAAAGAAAAAAATTACACAAAATTTTCTGGATATTGCACATTCGCCCATGAAGTTTTGACCATTACACGACACCCCACCCCCTTGCCCCCGCCCCTTCAATTTTGTTACAGCCATCAGCCTTCCTTCATATTTTCCAATTGTACATGCCTAACACTTGGTTTTTCAAGGGTAAAATTGTAGTTCTCCTTCATTTTCTAGTCAAATCACTCTTTTACTCCCGATTGTTTAAAAAAATTCAAACAAAACATATATAAATGAAAAGAAAAAAAAAAGTGATGATCTTTACAAAAACATTCGCACAAAAATCACTAATAACAATAACAATTTTGCTTTCATTTTATTTTATCTACAATTATTAATATTTATTTTTACAGTATATATCTTGTTTAAGAAACCGCCACCACCCCGGGCAAAGTTGGTGTTTCTTGCCTTAGTCGCCGGTCCTATTCATCTTCGTTGTGTAAATTATTTCTCTCTAATTGAGAGGGGATTTGATTTGATAGTACTTTACGCATTTCTTTAGTTAGTTTTTTTAATAGTATTTTCATTTCCATAATCTATGTTTATCATGCAGAAACTTACAGGGGTACATAACTATGCAATGCCTACGGTCACGGTCCTTGTAAGAGGCTAATTAATGAAGGAAAGTACCAAATTGACACATTTCAATGATAGTATTAATTGTTCAAGACAACTTTAAAAACTTTTTGATAAAAAGTTAAGCCATATTATTTTTTATCATTAGTATTAATATTGTTGTTGTTGTTGTTGTTGTTTCCATCTTCATCAGTCCTCTAGCCATTAAGTCCTAATATCTTTAATAGTCATTACATTCTTTTCTGGTTTTTTGTATAAAACATATTAATTTAAATTTGTTAAGCACTTGGAGTCAAAAGGGTGATTTGACTAAGAAAATCAAGAAGGCTTACAATTTTGTGCTTGAAAAATCACATGCTAGGCATGTGCAAAGAGAAAAATAGACGGAGGTTGACAGTTGTAACAAAATGAAAGTTGAGGGGGGTTTTATGCAGCGGTCAAAAGTTCAGGGTGAGCGCACAATATCCTGAAAGTTCAGGAGGGTTTTGTATAATTTCCCCTAAAAGAATACAACAAGATGCGTACGATTTAGAGATGCAAAAAAAAGAGGCAAAGAAGGGAGTAGAAAATAATTCGGGGAACATCATTGACAACAAAACAATAGTTCCTCCTGCCTGTCAATTCAACATAAGTTCAGTGGGATGATCATACAAGTAATAAGCCCCCCATACATACAATTCAGTAAGCAATAGAACTCACAGATAAGCGCAACCTCTTTTTGTAAGAAAATTGCCTTAATGACAGATTGATTGTTCTGGCATTACTAAAGCATATCTAAAGCAAAGGGGTTACTTCCGGCAGAATGTTAGTCTTGCATAACAGACTAGAGCAGAGCTTGAATACCACTGTGAGACTGAGAAATTCTCAGAATCAGGAAATGCAAGGAAAAGGTCGAGTATAGTTCAGTCTTTTAGTTGAAAAAATGCAAAAAAATAAGAGCACTAAGTGAAAGTTTTTCCAGTGACATGAAAGAATGCACAAACATCCTTATGCATGGGAAGCAATATAAAAGATCTTGATAAGCAGATCGCAAAACAAGATTTATAGACAAAGCATGACAGATATTGGAACCCTAGTCTACTATTCCCTTCTCTCCGTGCCCCTCTTTTTCAATATCCGCCAAATTAAATGATGCAACCGAGATGTGTGATCCTCAGTGAGACCCACAAGAACAACCAACCGTGGAGCACCTCCGACAGCAAAGCGCCAATGGATTCCAAGGACGTAATTGACTATTACAGAGAACATGTAGAAGGATAAACAAGGTTCAACACTCCAGAGAAAAAGATGCAACGAAGCAGGGCACCTTGTTACTGAGGAAAAGCAATTCTTCCCCATGTTCATTCTTCCAAGATGTTACATGGCCACCATAAAGGTACACCTGTTTCAAACACCGATGTTCCAAGCAATATCAGTTCCCCAAGTACACCTCAAGGCGAAAACCGATAAAAGCTGGATTGCTACACGAGGGGAGGAATCGCCCCGCCTCAGACGCATGGGAAATCGATCGCATAACACAACGACAGAGGATCACCATAAAACAAAAGAAGAACAAGCAGAATTACGACGCGGAACACACGCAATCTGGAGAACGGAGACAACAAACGCGCGAATCGGCACGGCGACCTCTCGAAATCCCCATCTCAGCCACCGAATCCAACGCTCATTGCAATCGATCTAACCACCTGCCGAGCTCCCACCACGCCCCCCGGGGCTCGAAACGCGAACAATCCCCCGACGGAAACGAGCGGAAAGCGAGCACAACCAAAGACGAAAAGCGACGACGGGCGCAGAAACAATGAGGGTCGGAGATGCGGGGCGACGGAAAGGGGAGAAATCGATCCGATACCTCGGCGGAACAGCCTCGGACCTCTCTGAGGACGACCTTGTCGAGGCCATTGGCGCCCTTGCGGTGCTCGACGTACACGAGCTCCCTGTCGGCCCTGGACATCTCTCGTCGGCAAGATTCCGAATCTCCGGGATCGCCTGCGAGAGCGACCGCGTGCCGACACAGATAGGAGAGAGAGAGAGAGAGAGAGGGAGTTCTTCGGAGAGAGCGTGAATATGTGGGGAGATTCAGGGTGTTTTTTTTGGTTTTTCTAATGCAAAAAGCTTTCGCCTTTCTCCTTCTTGTCCTCCTCCTCCTCCTCCCCTTTTTTTTATACCTGGCAGTAAACCTCTTTTTCGCTTCTTTTGGGGGATGTGCTTGTTTTTTTCGTTCTTCTTTTTTTTCTTAAGGTTTCTTTCGTTTGTTCAGTCTTTCTCCTCTCTCTCTCTCTCTCTCTTTCCTTTCCTGGTGTTTTGCGTCGAGGGTATGAATACCTTATCCAAAATAAATTATTGATTTTGATCGTCGGTGTTATATTAAAGTTCTCTTATCCACATATCCTTATCGCGTAAAAGGCCTTCCATCCGGCTCTAACCCAATTCATGACCTCTTATGAGAGCCTTGACTTCGTCACTGGGGCATTTGATTCGAGCCCCGCTAGCATCACTCGAGAAAAATCGATTTCCCCGATTCGGCAGGGCCCCCCCTCATTGTATTGCCCATCGATGCGTCGACCGGCCGTCACTCTCATGGCCAGATTTTATTATACATCAAGGCCTGGGTTTGCTGATTTGTCAACCAAGATGCCCAGAATTGCTCCCAAGTTTTAGGAACGAATGAGAGATTTCGTGATCTTGTAATGGTTCCGACAGATTTTCTAAGGTCAACGCAGCCGGTTTTGGTGGGCGGACATTCACCTAGTTTCTTGAAGCTGACTCTTCCAAAGCGCAGATTGGAGAGCCAGCAAATTAAGATCCCTTTTCGTCGCTTCTTTGATCATTGGATTCAAATCCCCTAAGAATTAGGCAGAATGAAGCTCTCGAAAGTGCTGCCGACGGCAATTCTAGAGAGGTCCCATACGTTCATAAGGGACTTTCTTTCCCTCGACAGGGCAGTGACCCAGAGAATTTGCACGTCTCCATGCAGCAGGGCAAGCAAAAGGCTGATAGGGAATTGAATTGAGGCACTCGCCCCATACACCTCACCAGCATGTCCGAAAATGGTAAAAAACTCATGTACGTTCTCTTCGGAAAACAATATCCAATAAGATAAACGCAATCTCGTATTCGAGGCAATGGGGTTCACAGATAACAAAAGCAGAGATAAGCAGCAATGCTGATCCCGGCAAGCGGCAAATGGACTAAATCCAACCAATTTGTTACAGAAAGGAGCTTTGTTGACATATTTATAAACCACTTCTTAGATTTGGTACAGGTCGGTGCAACTCTAGCCGAATCGAGGATAAGGGAGGCTCGAGTTTATTTGACAACCTACCCAGTGTTTCTCATGTACAAGAGACATTGATCACCTTAATCCTACACACACAAAAAAGTGCCTCAAAAGCCCTTATTCATAATGTTAATTACTTGGGCCAAGGGCCGAAAGCTCTTACATGTTCCACCACTCAATGAGGAGATAGGAAAGGCTTATTTACAAAGAGAAGCACTTATAGTTAGTAATCCAATAAATTTACTGATCAGTGTAAACCTATTTTCCAGAATAAATTATCTTACAGGTCAGCCGCAAGCATCGATTAGTCATACTTCTACATCCCTACGTACATACATCCCATTGTCTTCTGCAAACTGGAGTCATTGCTGAGGAAAAAATGAAAGAGAGTCAGATCCACCAGTGCGTGGGGCAGAATATGCACTTAACTAATAAAAAGTACCTGAGGATTTTGAGTATTTTCTGTCTTAATTTTGTGAAGTTCATCTTGAGTGCACACAAGCCTATATAATGAGACAAGGATTAATATAATACGGCATTAGCAAGCACCATCAATTTATTCCTTAAATTGTTTGCATATACCTCCATCGCAACTCCATTACTTCGTGAACTAAATCCTTCTCTCTGTCATTAGCTGCTTCAAGCTGAAACGAAATGTGGAATGTTCACATTCCACAGTAAAGAGAGACACAAAGAAAAAGCCAGAACATGGTTCGTCTTGGCAACTTGAATTCAATCAATTAGACCAAAGTTAAAATCGCGATGCTTACAAGGAGAAACAACACTTGTGACACGAAGGACCCTACATTGTCCACATTCACTCAAGTGTTTTGACCAGCATAAAGAGGCAAAAAGATTTGGCCTCTAAAGTTTGAGGATGCAGCAGAAGTTTCAATCATTTAGCTGAATTACAGCAAGAAGCAAGTATATACACAGAAGATAGTTCGACATTGAGGTTACTAGCTTTCTTAAGAGAAAGCACATGCAGATATTAGAAACTTCAAACCTAAACCGTCACATGGAATGCGAAGTTATGGCCTCAGAAGGTATAACATCTCCTTGAGAAGCACTTTACTGATCTTGGGTTGATGCCAAAAGGGCTGTCAGCCCATAAAGGAGGGATCTAAATGCCCAAAAGAATGGTGCTTTATTGGTAATGCATAATATAACTGCTTTATCAAATTTACTATAGCTGACCACTTAAGAGCCACCATGAAGAATTAAGACTGCCCCAACAAAATTATGTGACGTACCAAAGATTTCTCGGTCGCAGTAGTAAGTACCTGCATGCCCTCTGAATCAATGGCACCATGCACTGTGATGATGAAAAGTAAACACATTAGTTTTTATCAACGACCACCATTCAAGATGCCCAAATCCAAATGCTTGCACCTGTGGATTCTGCGGAATTAATTTGCTTCATTAAACTTAATATGCAATCCTGAAGACATTGATAAAAACAATCAGAAATTTCATAGTTAATTGGAAACAGAACAAACATATCACATGGCTATTCCATACCCTCTGAGCGATATTTGCCTGCAAAATTGAGTGCAATGCTAGAAAAAGAGAATGGCCAGAGAGGCTTGATAATGTAGCATCAGATGTTGATAGCAGAGCTGAGGCAGGCGTTGCAGGTTGTTGGGGGAAGACCTACATGCCCAGTGAATAATTGAGTTAAAAAACAAAAAAGCAGGAAAGGATTTCTTTCTCCCAACAAAGTCAATCACAGCTCATTGGCTGTAGAATCAACAAGACTTCCCGAGAATTAAAGTAGAATATTTGAAATCCCAAGAGCTAGACCGTGTGGGGAAGGGATGAAAAGCTCCCATCATATTTTGGAATATAGTAGCAAGAATATCGATAGGAGTAACATGATCATTAAAAGCAAAATGTAAAAGATACTAATACCCTTCACATTCACTGTCAGCGATCATGTGCAACAGGCAACATGAGGGGAAACATGGGCAAAACTACCAAGTCGAATGCAGATCTTCTAACAAACAATCTCCCCATTTGGGTGGATCAGAATAAATCAGAAAAACTGCAACCACCACAAGGATTTTCCATTCTAAAGAAATAGCATAGCATAATTGTCCATGAACATGGGCCATGAAAAATGAGATTACAAGTTCCACGTGTTCCTTAAATTTTCGCTTTTGGCAGACTAACTAAACAAAATTTAGCTAATTCTAATGAAGAACAGTTTGTGCGGCATTAGCTTGTAAGAAGTACACTGAATCCTTAATGCATTAGCAATAGACAGCAACACAAAGATAAAATTCCCACTACAGTTTAATAATATTCCTCAATATTTGAGTACTTAACATAAAAGCACAAGAGAATGACCAATAGATCCATAAACACAAATGAGAACTACCAACCTGCATACTATAACTCTTATGCAGTACCGGAGATGGAGCAACCTGAGTAAAAATCCAAATTAAGCATGAAAATTTTTCTTATTCTGATAATGAAGAAGCATCAAAAGTAGAATCGCCGTCCACCTTTTCTGATTCAACATTTTCGGATGTAACTTTAAAACGGCCCCTTTGCTGTACAACTGGCACTTTTGCTTTTTCATCAGGATCATCAACATTTGCTGCTGCAACAATACAAAACCTAGTCAGAAGATGAAGGGCTTCATACATCATCTCTTATCCAGGGGAAATAATTGGTGTATGAGGGAAAACGAGGCTGAGACCAAAATATCTAAGCAGACACCTGAAGATCTGCTGGCTTTAGGAGGGAGGTCGGAAAGCACATCATCTGACATGGAAGCAGTCATGCCATTGCCATTTGATACTATTGGTTGATATTGGAATTTCCCACTGTAAATTTGACAAGAACCTCTAATGAAAATAAAGAAAATTGGATGTTTAATCAACAGTGATTGACACCTAATCTCATAATCATGAGAAAAACGTTCTATTAGGCCAAAGATAATCATCTAAACGTTTCCAGACCTTTCCACTCTGCCAAAAGGAATATTTTTTTCTAGTAAATTGTTGATACCGAAAGAGCCTCCCCTTCTGTGTTGTAGGCTAGAAGGGGTACCCTCCACACCCTTTCCAGCGATCCCCATATCGACCTTTTCATTGAGTTGGGTTCTCTCCTCATGACGAGGGGAAGAACTCTTGTCGAAAACATGTTCATGATTTGAACTAGTGGTGCTTAAGTCATCATCAGATCTTTCACATCTAACTCTGCCGAGAAAAAGATGTTACAGTCAGATGAAATGCAGATATATCAGTATTAAACATAGTAGAGTTGAATATTCCAGGATATACATGATAGAACCCGAGGTTGGCTGTACAAAGAAAGTAGGAGCAGATTGATTCAGCAGCAAATCCTCCTGCAAAGTATAGTAAACTTAGAACAGGATGAGCATTTTCTAAGGGGAAAAGAACACTAGCCTTGTATAAACTATTTAAATACCATCTCAGCAACCTCTGGAAGCTGCCCCATGGGAAAATCTTGTGGTTGAGATAATTTATCAGGTCCTTCTAACACTGATAAAGAAGTAGTACTTCCTTCCTGGTTATTATCTGATGTAGACTCGTCAACATCCTGGATCTGATACAATAAAGAATTTCTGTGCCTTTCAAATCCTGTTGTATAAAATACCACATCATATTTAAGAGGGGAACAGATAAGCTTTTGCCATACCAAAGATGCCTGAGCCTTCACATCATCAAGATTAAAGTTCCAACCGCTGATTCCTCTTTTATATTCATTCTGCATTTAATTCCCAGAAGATTTTACCTGTTAGAATTTGTTTAGACTCCAGTCACCATGTAAATTGAGAGGCACGTGAACCCACCAAAGTGACAGATTTTTGATCCATGATACTCTAGAATACCAAATGTAGGGACATCCTCATTTACGAAAATGACTCTAAACTCCTACCAGAACAGGCAAAGAAACAACCAAGATACTAATTACCCTGATGTGTTAGTAGGGGGTGGGGGTACTGATCAGCATACACATAGTTTCTTGCAGATTTAATATTTCCCAAACAATTATATTTCCCTTTGACAGATAGAAAGGTGCCAAGTTCCTTTTAGCAAAGTATTACATTCTTCATTTTCCAAAAACAAACTGGTCAGTTCCTTCCCTCACCCCATAATCATGGGATTCTAATATAAAAATCAGAAAGCCATAAACTGTTTAATCCAAACAGCATGTACTAGAGGAACTGTGAAGATAAACTCTTGACCTATTTAAAGTAGCCAAACCTGTGATATTTCCTCCTTCTGCCCATCTGGCATTTTCTTTTGAGCTAGCATATCTTCTTCCTTTCTCTGTAATGGATAAGATCCCAGTAACAAGTTTGTTTGATCTCTGAACTAAGTAATAAACGCCAAAGAAAAAGAACAAGGAGACCAAGTTGAAATTGTCTTTCAACAGATGATATGCTGACCTTCAATGCCTGCATACGATCACCAAGGGCGGGTAGACCATCCAAAAGAGTCCGTGCTATATAATCATTAGATCTTGCTTGCTTGAAAAAAGAATGCTTCAGGAGTTTCTTAGCAGAAGGCCTTTTGGAGGGATCCTTAACCAAGCAACTCGCAATCATTTGCTTGAAAGACTGCAAAAGAGTTGCCAAAACATAAGGTGAAAAAGTATTGGACCGGAGTTTTATCATACTTGTCCTCTCGAAAGATACCTTTGAAAACTTTCTGTCTCTTTCATAATCAAGGCCAGGAGGTGCACTCTGCAAAGTCATGAGCAGTACCTGGCCAGAGAACTCCAGTTAAGATTTGATCAGAGTTTAGGGCATATGCATCTGACGCCATAGAAAGGAACGAAACTCGTCAAGACAGACATGTGCACCTTCATCGGAGGATACTTGGAGAATGGAGCATGGCCATGGGCTAGCTCCAAAGCGGTTATACCAAAAGACCAGATATCCGCTCTGCATGAAAATTGTCAAAGGCACATCAATGGGATGCCGCCATCTAAGTAGTGATTTAAGACTCTTACAGGTACCAAGAGGGCAAAAAATAGCCTACTTGAAATCATAGCCATGTAATTGCTCCATAACTTCAGGTGCCATCCTACAGCAAAAACAGACAGAGAGAACGATTCGTTTGTATTCCTCACAGATGATATTATGGTATAATAATTTTTGCTATCCTCAAACTGCATAATGTAGTTATTGCAATAAAAATCCCAATGATGTGCTTAAATTCTATCACTTGTCGAAAAAGAAAAATGCCGGAAAAATTATTTCTACGTGGTAAAAGGATGTACCAACAAGGTGTTCCCACAAATGTATTCCTCACACGTTGCCTATCGCCAGAGTCAAAAAGACAGGCAGAAACACCAAAATCTCCTAGCTTTATGGCTCCACGTGCCCCAATAAGAATATTTCCAGCCTATAAAATGGTATGACATAAATGTAAATGCATGGTGGACATAAAAGGTTATACAACTGCAACACAGCTGAGATGATTGAAAATTTATCTGAATAAACAGTGTTAGTAGGTACTTTCGATCTGATGAAAAATTATGTTGACTTAAGAATGTTAAATTTTCGCACCTTAACACTCGCAGACATGCAGTAAGATGAGTAATTACTTGCAGCTGACTTTCTTAATTCTCGTGTCGTAAATTATACTTTGTTATAGTTACTTCGGAATGTCATGCTCTCTTCTCTTGCTACAAAGTCAGCTGTTTCCTTCCACTTGGGGGTCATCATGTTGTCCAAAGTCTACTGAGCAACTAATATGTGAACATCTGATACTGCGCATCTTCTATAATTTCATATTACTTATATAATTCTTCAGAAACTATATCTTTCACCATATCGAGCTAATTGTTCATCAAGGCTTATTTCCCACAGACCCAGTAGCACCAGTGGAACCCATAGACATAGCTCTCTCTTGTTGCTGAACCAGACGAGGCCAATCCCAATATCTCATGGAAATTAAGACAATGGTTAGGAAGGTCTACCTTTCTACCCTGCCAATGAATTATCATTATGTTCCAAAGTAGAGAGTAAACCAAATGTAAGTTCTTCAAACTACTGTAGATTTTTGTTCAAGAAAATAAAAGCAACCATTCTCTAAGTGTTTCACATAGTGTATAAGAGATACCAAAAGTTGTAGCTCCAACATACTTACTGGTACTGTAGAAATGGAAACAGGCTGAAAAACATTAAATGATTGAAATAGAAAAACCCCAAAACAAAGTGTTGCATCTGAATTATGATATAGGTTAAAGAAATAGGAATCACGGTTATGTCTACACGTTGCCCCAGCACAATACCTTGTAAGTTGGAAAACATCTAACTCTATGCTAGAGTAACTAAATAGATGGCTCCATGCAAAATATTCCCAAACAAATGGAACTAATTAAAAAGCTCCTCGTATAGAAGAACTTCGACTGTGGTATTGAAGACAGGGAGTTAACTTACTAGAAGACAACAATACGTGCCATGCCCACAGTACTGTCTTAAAAAGAATTGCTTACTTTGACATCTCGATGTATGTGGCCATGCTGATGAAGGTACTCCAAACCCTTCAATACTTCACGTAGGATGGTGGCAATGGCGACCTCCTCAAATCCATCAGGATGCGCAGCCTTCAATATGTGGAGACAAGACCCACCAGCCATGTAAGGCATGACAACCCACAAATTGTGATCACTAACGAACGAGCAGTGCGATTTGAGCACATTTGGGTGGTCAACCAAGACCATGGTCTGCGCTTCTCGAAAAATGTTGTTCTGTTCAAAGCACATTGAAGTGATTTATTACAACCACCGCGATGCTAGGTAGAGGGACAAGAATTAGCAATACCAGCTGCTTAAACCTCGAAAAGATTCACATCCAAGAGAGGCAAAAACCGCCAAGACTCTTGCGCATTGCACCAAAAGCAAAGAGGTTACTTCAAACTGATGTGTTAAGAAAGCAGGATTTAACTTTCTGTTCCCTTTTCCCCTTAATTGCATTTTCAGCCAAATTAGAAGCCGGAAAGTCGACACCAATCCTTCCGGAGAGAGCATGGCAAAGCCCTGAACAACCACTGGAGAAGGCAAATGGCCGGTCTACGGTGCTCGTTAACGCTTGAGAAAAGCATTGGATACGAGAGCTATCCTCGTCCAGGGCTCTTAAAGCCTCAAATAAATTACCGAAATATAACAAAAGGGAAGAAACAATCAAGCAGAAAAGACCAAGGAGACCAGGCTAAAATCAAATGCTTCCCAATGCTAGGAGCGTCAACATTCCTAGAGTCACCTGAGTCCGACTCGCCAAACCCACATTTTCGTAATTCAAAATACTATCGCGCCATATCTAGTCCCGAAAACGTTAGCAAAGTACTCTTCTTTTTTTCCCAGTTCTCACACAAATCTCCGAAATTGCTCCATGAAAACCAAAAGAAAGAAAGAAAGTGAAAAAAAAGAAAAGGACCTTAATATCCAGCCGAAAAGATAATGCCTGAATCGAGTGTACCAAACGAATAGAAAAGCGCACGTCCAATACAATACAAAATAAATAAATAACAACAACAACAAACACGGAAATAATCGCGTGATGAGGAGAATTCCAAGGCACGCACCAGATCGCAGTTGTCGCGCTCGAAATCGAGGATCTTGATGGCGACGACCTCGTCGAAGGGGACGCAGAGGGCGCGGTGGACGGAGGCGCTGACGCCCTGGCCGATCTCCTCGTACAGCGCGTAGTGCTCCGGCCCTATCGGGTACTTCCTCTTCTCGTTCTCCATCCTCCCCCCAGCTTCCGCGCGCATGCCTCCCCACGACCCCGCGGGATCTCGGAACGCGACGCCGGGGAACCTTCAAAAATTCACACACCTAGTCCTGCGCGAATCTCCCCATTATGGAAGAAGAAGAAGAAGACGATGGACACGCGCGTGAACGAAGACTGGAGTCGGTTTCAGAGAGAGAAAGAGAGAGAAAGGAAGGGAAGGCCAGAGATGACGGCATTAATGAAGGACGAAGGCTTCCCGTGACGAGAGAGAGAGCTCGCGAGGCTATCGGATCGCCGCTCGAGCAGGGAGCAATTGCATGCAAGAATCCCGCCACTTGTGATTGCTTGCTTCATATATATATATATATATACAAACATAGATACTCATATGAAAATTTGCCACATGTGCGGTCGGGTTTCCATATTTAAGTCAAATTTGGGCTTCTTTTATTTTTAAGGTATATTCTCGGCCGATTTTTTTAATGAGATTTTTCCAGACGCGCCGAAGAAATCTCCCCCTTGTGGGAACGATTAGCGCTTCAAATTCGACACGTCGTTCCGTAGATAGATGAGAAGATTTCGAGAGGAAGAATAAGAAGAAAAAGTGGGGAAGAGGAAGACTTTTTTCGTGATGAGGAGGAAGTTTTGGAAGGTGGCGATGGCGTTTCCGTAAACGGGGGGGTGCGACGAAATCACGTCGATTTAAAGCTTTTTGGACGATATCCTTCCCGTTTAGGCGCGCCAAAACCTTCCTTTCGCTTCCCGGGCCTCGCCGGGTCCCTTCCCGAAACGACGCGACGTATACTACCGTCCGTCGACCGCTGCGGATTTCCCGCGACGCCTGACCTCGGTACGAACAAAAAACGCGCGCGTCTGTGAAGTCGGGCTCGCTGCCGATGAAGCTGACGCTACGTGCTTTTTGTATCGTGGGCCGATTTCGTTTCCCCAGGATTTTGGCATCTGTTGCGAATTGCCGCCCCGGCTTTTTGAGTTTTTCCTGCAATAATGTCCCCCCGCCCCCTCCCGGGAATCTTGAAGTCGGTCGCCATATCCACCCTTGGCGTCGAGTCTGATTGATTTTCAATTTGAACTCCAACTATGTGCTCGTCGCGTGACTAATTTGCTTCATTAACAAGTCCACCTAACAATATTGTTATGACCAATGCGGAAATTATAATGATATTGAAACTGGGACTTTTTCTTTCTTTCTTTTTTTTCTTTTTTTGAAACTGGGACTTTTTTTTTTTTGGACGAATTTGAAACTGGGACTTTGAGAAGGATAAAGTAACACATGAATTTATGTTGAAAAAGCATTAAGACTCTTTCTGTCTATAGTTTTCTTTTTAAACATAAAACTCGAGGAAAATAATATTTATACTACTCCAGAATTGGGCTACACACTTGGGCCTATTGGCACAAGCCCTCCGCTACCAACGCTGAGCCTCCATTTGTTTTTTTTTTTAAGTTGAGTCACCACCAATTTCAATTCGGGTATCAAAACTCAATTAAAATTGAATACACGAATAAGAATTTAAAAGATACTCAATAGATACATATAGCAAATAACATTTTACCCCCAGGATTTGGGACATGTAGTAAATTACCCCCGACTTTTTCAGTTATTCAATGTTCCTCCGGGTTTCAAAGCTATCTTGACAATGATTTTGACCCCTTTTTTTTTTATCTAATCTAAGAGGGGGTTGCCTTGCTTTGACCGGGTACATTCATGTGGCTATATAGTGTAGCCTCTACTAGCGACGTAGCCACCATTTGTTAGACACCCTAGATGGAAACTCTCTCTCCCTCTCAATTAAATATTTCTTGTTAGTAACAGGAATTAAAATTTATTATTATTTTGCTCAAACAAGAACTTATAAAAGTATGATATTTTTAATGATTTGGTACTATTAATGATAAAACTTGGCACATCGCATCAGCATCTGACACTACTATTATATTTCTTATAAAGTGACATTAGCTCTAAGATATCGTATCTTTTGTTTAACAAGAAAGATAATTAATTTACAGAGTAAACACATTAACCCGTGCTAATAAATAAGATGTGCCTCTTAAGTAGAGCTAGTAAGCCACCGATGCTCCACGTGGTTCTAATAAAATAAGAAACTAATTGCGAGAAAAAAAAGGATAGAATGAGGGGGTGATTAATCACTATGGAGGCAGGTCAGACGACAGCAAGTATTCCACAATGATAAAAAGATCCGTGGGATTGTCAATGGAGACTGCAATATATTAACATGCAGAAGAGCATAAAATATGCAGAATATCACGCATCTTCGGTCCCACGTTACAACTAACACGTGAAGCCACATTCATATGTCATAAACAGCCACCTTTTTATACAGAGTAGGGTAGAAGGGCAAGTCGAGCAAATCTTGGTCATGGCACACAAACTAACAGAGAACTTCATCATTTGCTGTAAAATATAGATATGGTTTATACGCACTTGCAGGCTTTCCAACGATCATGGTCGGCTCAGAATTCCCTCTCTGGGAACAGAATAGGAGCAGCCAGAGACCAAATGTAGAGGGCTGCAGTGGCCCAGCCGGTGACAATTCGAACCCAGACGGATGGCCAACCAACATCCACCAACCTTCCACTTTCTCCAACTGATGTCGACCACCCAGTCAAAATCATAGCGGAATACATACTCGCGAGAGAGAAAATGATATGGAAGAAAGAGTATGAGTATGTGACTGTCTTGGACTTCTCTTTCTCTTCCTCCTCTTCTGCCTTGTTGTCCAGGGGCAGCAATGGCTTGCCTGCACCTTGGAATTGCAAGTCATTATGTCGAAGGATACACAGTGTCTACATCTTAGACACAGAATATGATATCAATGTGATTTTCTATCTAAAAGGATGGCAACTTCCCTTACTTACAATGACAATAAATCATGGCACACAGTTGCTTTTTCAAGTAAAACTATATTTAGACTAAAACAAGCAATAAATCAAACAGGAGAGTTGGTAGAAAAATCAGTTATAAGAGCACATTTGGTTGGAAAGTCACTAAAGGGCATCCCACTCAAACTTAAAGAAAGAGACTCCTTCAAAAATTGACATTTCTCCTTCTGATTTTCCGGATGCGCTTGGTGCTACTGTTTATTGACATATATATTTGATCTTTATGCTCATGGACCTCAGAATTTAAAATAAACCTCTGAACCTTGCTCACGAGGAAAAGGTCCAGGTTGACACTCTGAAATGCAACTATGATTCATCAGAGTATAGTTTGAATACAGTTGAGAAATAAAGGCCTCAAACTCTCCCATTCAACTGAAAGACTCGGATTATTCTAAATGAAAGCCAAAGATGTGAGAGGGAGAGGGAGGGAGGGAGGGAGAACTAAACAGAAACCTTATTCAAACAACAAATCTAAAGATAAAATTCCAAGCAGCAAATACAGAAATATGCAATAAACAAGAAAACATCGACATCAGAAACATGGATATCAGTCACGGTGAATTTACCTGCACGAGGTGAACTAGGTGGGGAGAGAAGAGTTGTAGAAGATCCAGCCCTGACAGCAGAGTAGACCACTGAAAGAACAGTAGTGACCAGACCTAGAGTAAGGGTCCCAGTGGAAACAGCTTTAGAGTGCGCATGAAGACCATTGCACTCATAGTCCCTTGGTTCACTAGCAAGTCCGCTGTAACAGAGGTACATGCAGTACAAAGATATAACTGCAGCTGGCAAGATGCTTCCATTTACCTGATTTCACAGGGGAATAGAGCGATAATAAGATTGCAAAATCATTCTTTGATAATGCACAGCCACTCAAATAGATGGAAAGAGCATCACGAGGAAATGTTATCCACCAGATATGTGCACAGTACCATAGCAAGTAACCAAAATATTCTGAAATAACATCATATGAAGCACAAAAGTCCCTCTAACTTATCACTTCAGGAGAATTCAAATCCAAGGGCATGCAAGAATGGACAAATTCTTATATTCCGGAGAAAGCAGGAAATCCAATGATACTGAAACAAAGGGCAGGAATCTGCTAGTAGCCATCCTATGAGTTAAACCTTTTCTCTTCAAGAGTCTAACGACAGGTTGATACAATGAAGGGAAATACTTAAGAATTTCTGTAACCTAAAGGAATCAGTTTGCTACTGCTCCAACCTCTCTGCAAAGAAAGCATGGAGAGCACTAAATCAAGTAACCATGAAGAGAAACCGAATGCCAATCACCAAGCACTGAGAATCGCAACGACAAATTTCCAAGCATTCGTAATAACCACCTGCTGGTCATTCAAGTATAGATTTACCTGAGGTCAGATACTCACAGCATAATCGATGTAATAGTACAAAAATTGTGAAGAAGCACACAAGAAAACAGAGTATGATGCATAAGAGGTTAGGAACTTACTGCAGGGTGCAGGGCAACCACAGCAAAAAGAAACGCGAAGATCAAAGTCATGACAATGAAGAAGGTATTGAGCCCACAATCATGTCCAGATGGTGTGAAAAAATGAAAGAGGACCCCAGAGAAGGCGAAGGCGCCCACGTAACAAACAAGTGAAACCACAAACAAAGCAATATACCTACACGTGAAGAAAGTCATGGACACAATCAGTAATATCGAGATAAATGAAGTTGCAAACAGGCAGGATCTATATGCTAATCAAATTAAATAATCCAAATATAGCTAGAGAAGATGGAACTGAGAAAATGAATAGATATAAGGGAAAGCCCTGATAAGCAGCTTAATGCCATAAGAAGACATTATTTCATTAAAAAGCAAACTAACCAGAATTGCTCGTCATATCCAACCCATTTGTCATTCCATCCGTGAACAAAATCCAGCAAAAGGACAACTTGAATGAGAAGAAAGAATCCCGAGCCAAATTTTGAAATGGACTCTGCAACAGAAAAGTTCAATAAGTACTAAATCCAAGCAATGAAAATGTGGTTTTCTAAAGGGCAAATAACTGATTAATTCAATGAAACAAATCTGCTAGCTTCAAACTTTACAATTGTATGCAAAAACTACTTTTTCTAACCATGAAACCCTCAAAGGAATGCTATAAAGTTGCCTTCCCACCTACTAAGGCACTCAACACTCACGGTCATACATATCACGGCTCAAATATGTTCAGATTATAGCAAATTTGACAAGGGAAAAGATGACAGAGAATTTCCATGTGAAGTAGGTTTTGAATCTCACCGTAAAAGCTGATGATCTCATTTGGAAGGAAAAACATGAAGATTACCAACAGGGACCAGCAAATGATTTTCATCATCCATCCACCATGGTGAATACCGTCACGAGGGTCCCTTTGATTTTTCACCCCAATCATCATAATAGCAAGGATCGTGAAAAAGAGAAAGTTCCCCAAGCTCACCCTCAGAACAGCATCAGTTTCAAACCACTCCCTGTCCGGTGTCTTGTGAAATTGATTGATCCCTGCATGACAAACAGTGTCTCGATATCATGACAACTTAAGGGTTATTCCAACTACACCAGAATTGCATAAGAGATGACATCTATGCAGTGTTCCCCGATCATGAGCATGTATGTCCGACAGACTAATCATCCTCCAAGACAAACTCAGGCATCACAATGACAAAGCCGCCCAAAAGCATTGAAAAGACCGAAACGAGTATCTGCGCATGAAAAAAGAAACCGAATTCAGAAGCAACAGTCTTACAAGGGAGCTTCTCCATGAGAGGAGCTGCGACTTCACGGAGAATCCATGAGACGATCAGAGAGAGCGCAAAGAGGCCGCAGTAAGCAATCCGAGCCGATTTCCGGCTAATTCCCGACACCACCGTCCTGCAGGCGTCGCAGGCGCATGCGGCGCAGCAGGACGCGAGGCAAGATGCTGCCCACATCTCCTCCTCCTCCTCTTCCTCCTCTCACGCCCTGAACAAGACCAAACAAACCACCGAAAAACGTCACAGCTCCAGAACAGCACTCGAGGACAGAAAATTCATAGCTATTACAATTGCACATCCCCCCTAGGTCATCGCAGCAAAATCGAGTGAGCAACCTCGCCGCAGGCGATCGCGGTTAGGCAAATTTCAACAGACTCCCGCACCGACTGTGAACAGCGCGAAACCGAGAGAAGGGACAAAAAACCGCCGGCGGGTCGAAGTTCCTCATGTCCGATGGCTCCGATTACACGGAAGCAAACAGAAAAACACGACAGAAATTCGACCAATCTAAACACCGATCGAGCTGAACCAACAATCGACCTCGGACGAACCGATCGAGCGAAGGAATTACCTAGGTCGAAGGTTGCGATTTCGCACCGGAACGGTTCGGACGCAGCGCAGAGCTTTCGATCGCGGACTTTCCCAAGCGAGAAAGGAACTTACAATTTGTGCTGATGATGAAGGGGACGACATTCTTGACTTCGTCTCTACTCCCCGACCGGGTCGTTCGAGAGATTCGCCCGGATCGTCACCGGGCGAGCGGATCTACCTGGGCCCGACCCATGGGCTGGTTTTTATGCCGAGGGCCTACGAGGCCCGTCAACCCTTTTTTGGGCCGACCGTTTTGACTAATGTCTCGAGCCTGTCGATTACCGATGGGCCCGCGAGGGCGGTCAACCTTTTTTGTGCCGACTGTTGACCTTTTTGTACCAACGGGCCCGCGTGCCGACTGTTGACTAATGTTAGCTAATATATTGTTGACATTTAGGTGAGTTTTGCTCTTCTTTTTGCCACCACATTGCTATCTACTAAACTGAGTAGCTTAAGCGTAAGATGAAATGATGTAACATAAGTAGGGCTTAAGATCCACCTAAACAACTCGATTTACGTTTGGAGGGTTATTCGGGTATAGCCATAAGATGTTCTTATGATATAAGGTCATCAGATTTGAGGCATCAACGTAAATTTGGTTTTGGTCTCTTTCCTTGATTTCTTGTAAATAGATTATTTGTAAGGTCTGGGGTACCATTTTGCATGCAAGTCATGTCTCGATGCCTACCTTTCAAGTGAAATATTGACATGATGCGATACGATTTGTATTAAGCACAGACCGCATTTTTTAAATCTCTAGAATTTTTATTCGATCGAATGTGTGGACCCATTCCATCAACATTGAGGGTTGGTAAATAAAATTTGGTCAAGCGATTGAGAAACTAAATTTCGAAAATCAGGAAATTTCATGCTCAACTCTAATTCCATGGACTCACAAAGTGAAAGAAAGTCAAGCTTAGATTCTATTTGTTTAATGCAAGAATAAACGATCTTGACAAAAAAAAAAGTTATAAAAATAATCCCCTATGTTATTTACTAAAATGAAAGAACGAGAAATATTTCATCGTCCATGCAAATGTTTAAATATAAAACCGTTGTCAATAACAAAAAAATTCATGATTAATTATTTATTTCGAGCTATGTAAATGATTATTTTTGGTAAAGAGGGCCCAATGTGATGGATCCAAGATGCATCCGACCCGATGACTCTCGGGTTTTTGGGGGGAGTCAAATACCGGGGGAGGGGGTAGGCAAAAAGGCAAACGGGAAAGGAACGCGCATTGGGCTGAGCTCTGATTGGTCAAGACGGCCTCCCGATAGCAACCAAACGTCAACCTGCCCCGGCTCCATTAATCAATCGACCCGGTTCCTTTTCCTTTTCTTTTATCAATTATTATCCTTATTTTTTAAAAAATAATTCCTGATATCGTTATTTAATAATTGTTTATTATCCCCATCAGCGTAGCATCTGGAGCGTTTCCTTTTACGCAACAGTGTACACGGAAACTCTCTCTCTCTCTCTCTCTCTCTCTCTCTCTAGAATCCACTATTTTGGAGTTAGACTGCGCACGACGAGTGGAGGGCCTTCTGCTTAATCAGCCATCTCTCTCTCTCTCTCTATCTCGCCGTGAGACGCGGAGGAGAGAGAAAGCTCGAACCTTTCCTCCTCCTTTCATCGAACCAGAGCACCCCCGCAATTCAGAGCGAACCGGGGAAGGAAGCAAGGAAGGAAAGAAGGAAGAAAGGCTCGAGCTTTTCCAACTGTTCATCGCCATCGCCATCGCCGTCGTCACGTAGAGAAGGCACTGCGAAAAGGGTCGTCGAATCCGACTCCATCTTCATTGATCTGGATCCCTTGCTCCTCTGTAAGTCCCCCTCTCTCTCTCTCGCTCTCGCAATGCTTGATCTTTGTCTTCAGATCCGATCGCGTCTTCCTGATTCTCGGGGGTTAATTGAACGTGTCGTCGATTCGTCGTGAAGGGTCTCGAGGGTATGTTGCGTTCAGGGTCGGCGATGGCTGGAATCGTCGGATTGGTTGCGGAGTTCATTAGATCTTGTGGTGTTTGTTCTGTCGTCCGGTTGTCACGATCGAGTTTGCCTCTTTTCGCGATCCTTTTTGGTAATCCGAGGGTTCGATGCTTCTGTTCTCGTCCTCCGACGCATTCCAGTGTGGTCCTGTCGTTTCTCAGCTCATTTACTGGTGGATGTTACTGACGAATGATCTCCATCGAATAATGCCGTGGCCATAAGTATCTATTAACTGGCTCCCGTCGTTGATTCCGACATAAACAAGTTCCATGTCAATGTTTTAGTGTGACATACGTAAAGATCTGACTTTCAATCTGGTTCGTATTTTGTTTTTGTGTTTTTCATCCCGTGTCTCGATTTTGATTATTTGCTTCAAATAGAAAAAGTTTTGTCGTTGAAATTACATGACGTGCTTTCCTCTACAAGCTCACAGTGTGCTTGTGCAAGCAGGTCTCACTAATATATGGAGCTTTAAGATCTCAACTCATATGTTAATCATCTGGTTATGGCGTTGCAGCATGCTCGTTCGATTTGTGATGAAATCCTTTCTTCTCCTTACATGATCTAATCGAACAATGTCTTAATGAGCTTATCTCATGGTTCATGACTGCTCTACGGCCCTCTGGTTATAATTTTGTGACGGGGAAGGTAGATTGTATTTTCTGATCCTGGTCTAGCTACTCTGTGCGTGAGAGAGAGAGAGAGAGGAAATTCTGATTTGTGTCTCTTACTGCCCTCATCTCATAGCAGTCCAGTGGCAAAAGAGTCATGGAGGGAATTCATGTATATACACTACCAATTTCAACATCATATAATGAATGTGTTTCTCTTACACAACTTGTGATAAATTAGGTGTGTGCCTTTTGTAATATCTCTGCGAGAGCACATTTTCCTCCATGACTGTTTTGCCAGCCCTTTCAGAATCTACCTCTTCATGTTTTGTCCCTTTGAAAGAGATGCAAATTTGCCCACCCTCCTGGCTTGTATTCGCTTAAAGTCTTACTCTTATGTGGCTATCTATTACATCTTTCAGCTGAAAGTTGTGTTGGATATTTTTCAGAGCTGTTTAATCATCAAGTCATTCTGACTTTTTTGCATCAATGAACATGAACATGAAAGCAGGAAGTCCAGGTTGGATTGATAATTCAGACTGCAAGCCATGGTTCTTGACACCGTACTGTCATCTCCTCACCGGAGGTCGCCATCATTCAGGAAGCAATTCGGACGAGAAGAGTTGGGAAGCTGGTCGACCCTTGCACAGAGGCACCGCTTCCTTTTGACGGCTCTTGCACTTCTTGCTTTCCTTTGCACAATCTATCTCTATTTCGCCATCACCTTGGGCGCAGCAGCTGCTGGGTCGTGCTCTGACCTGACGGGAACTGAGAAGGCACTGTGTCAGGCGAAGGCTTCTGTGTCCAAGGGAAAGCTAAAGTTCCTCTAACCTTCACAGCTGGATGTGACTCCATTTATTGTACTTCCTGCTTGCGGTGTATCTGCAAGACTCCAATGGGTTATAAATTTAGGTATATCTTTTGCTAGTGTCTATTTGATTCCATATTTCTTCTCGACGTTTGTTGAGGATATTTTGCATTTGAGGGGGGATTAGTCTTGCAATTGTAAGCATTCTAACAAATAGTTCAGATTGTGAGGAACTTCATCTTGAGAGTTTGTCTATGAACTTGTATTGGCGAGTAGAGTGATTATTTGCCTTAATTATGCTGTCTCGGCTTTCCCACATGCTACAAGTTTTGATATCTGTACTCGGTGACTGTTTTGATTATATGTGAATAATCTTTCTAGATTGTGTAATCTTGAGATTCAGCATGGCCAAATGATTAAACTGACAATGAAGACCTGCAGGGGGTACGATATTGGACGGACTCATTGTTTTCCCGACGTTGACAAGAAGATATTCCTCCTCTTCTTTGTAATGTGAACATAAGCGCTGTAATCGAACATTCCATTGTCCTTCTTGCAACTTCCTTACTTTGTTCGATTGGGTTTTATTCCGCGCAGGGTCATGACAGGAGTCCTCGGCTTTACACGTATTTTGTCCCCTTACTTTACATAGCCAGGAAGTATACAGTAAGAGACTTGCACCTACAAAAATTACATCTCCACCAACAGATAGGATGGTTCCCATGAAAATTTCACTTGAATATTCTCAAATTTAACGATCCCAATACGTTTTAATTCACTGTAATACACTCGCAAAGAACTTTCCATTCAAAACTCAAGTTTGATGCGGAAAACCCAGTCAAGAGGACATTAAATCAAGTCACATACAAGCAGTGAACCAACAATTCCTGGGAGCCCATGAAAAACAATTAAAACCCGACATGTACTTCGACTACCTTTTCCAGTAGTTCTGGCTCGGAACAAGGAGAAAATAACCTGTTGAGATACCAAGGAACTTCACCACCGTACACTGGAAAAGAAGATTGAACTGGTAAAGCATGTGTTATTATTTTCAAGTCGAAGATGAGGTACAAAAACCGGATTTTCGTTGCTCCAACATTCTCTCCTAGTCATGCATATTGATAGCCATTCCCATGAAATCTGACAATGAGTCCATTGAAGTCTAGATTACTTTTATTTCTTTGAGCCAAGCAGTATGAAGGGGGCAGGGATCAGGTTTCCCTTCTGCAATTGCCTTCTCAGACAGAGAGTAGAACCAACCATTACGCCATTTGAACTGTTAGCAAGGAACAAATCAGCAGTTAGACGCAGTGCTGAATAAATTCATGTACATTTGTCCAACTCAATTCTTGCTATTTACCTCCTTCACTGCTGTAGGGAAGTGCGCCACAGCTCTTGAGTAAGCACATAATCTGTCCTCCATGCCTTCATCAAACACTATGCCCTTTTCAGCTGCAGCAGCTGATGCAAGTTCTTTAATAAGGCTCTCTACCTGAAAGATGAGGCAAATTCAAACTTGTCAATACAGTTCCAAGTGATTCTTCGCGGAACGACTGTTTGGAAGTGACAAACTCACATATGCCAGAATTATTGGAGATTCTAAGTAGTCTCTTTTTCTAGGACACTCGGCAAGTTAAACATTATATTGTCATGAAACCAAAGATCTCTATAATTAATGACAGAGAGGACTATCCATGCTGACGACTCACATCTGTAGGATCAGAGGTATACTCATACAAAAGGAAAGGAACAGGCCCCAAAAAAATGTTGAGGGCAGACATAGAGGACATAGAGCATTCTCGAGTTTCAACACATATAGAAACTGCAGTGATTCCGACACTAAAATTGTGTATAATATGTTTAAGGTTACTTAGCCAACAAAAGTTAACATAGTTGTTCCAAGTGAAGTTAATACATGATAAAGATTATCATAATTCGAATCCAAAAGAACCAATGGGAAAGGAGGCACGACATTTCTCGCCTTCTTATGTCCATAAGAAATGCGATAAAGAGTGGATGAAATGAAAGCAGCCTTACTTCAGAGCGAAATTCCTTCTCCACAGCACCTACGGTTGCACCAGGATGGCGAGCTCCAACAAGCATGAATGCTGAAATCCAGATAAGCTTCTCTAACATCTGCTTTTGAAATGCTTCTTTGTCCAGGACCTGAGTCGCCAACCAAAAAATCTCCGTCAAAAAAGACTAATAGAGTAAGAATCTAAATGTGTGAAAAGCAGAATAAATGAACATTGAGGGTTCCTCATATGGTTTGTAATTTCTTAAAAATGCCAAAAGAAATGAATTAATTCAGATAGAACAGATTTCCAAGTTTCCAAAAGTTTTAAAAAAAGAAATAAAAAGGTTAATCTGCCAGTACCTTGCAAGACAGACCTCCAGCTTGTAATCTTCCAGCAATCGCCGAAGCCCATTTCCCATATGCAGCGGTCAGTCCTTCAGGATTAGTATCTGTCTTTCCATCAGTGGGCGGTTCTCCCAACTTTGACACCGCAAAGTACGCCAATACTTGGTCTGCATCACTTAAACCTTTGCTTTCAAGCCACGGCTCCATCATTCCATTCTGGAAAAACACCATATCTGCTAGACTGTCAGAATACACAATCTCATGACCAAAAGCCTCTTTAGAAGAACTCTGAAAGCAACAATGCGAGTTTAGGTAATACAAAAGGTAGACATCTTTATCTCAATGCGGATGGGAATTTTGAATGTTTCTGATAATTATTGTTGCAGTAAAGAAGGATACTTCACAAACAGAATGCGCATTGCAAGTTGCAACTCGAAACTCGACTTATACAGACCTGCAGAATTTCTGGCAAGTCATCCGAAGAAATGCAGTAAAATCTGCCCTGCAAATTGGACTCGCAAAAAGAATACTGAGCAAACCCGCAAACTACCCTATCACTGTAGATCTAATTCTACTCCACAGCCCACTGTATCAGTAACCAATCAATCCGGTTGAGCTAATTAAGTCAGTCAGCGAACGAAAGGAGATATCTTTCCGAAGTAAATAATCGCCAACTAGCATAAACAAGCTCGAAAAACACATATCACCAAAACGGGACCAAAATGAAGCACCGAAGTCTAATTGACTAAGAAGGTGACAATGTCACATCCATTCATCAACTATTTTGGGGACTATCCTATGAATTCATCTCCAAGTTGCACACTTGCCAATGACAACTGATTTCCTCGTCATATCCGTCAAGCCCCCTGAAATTCCAATTCAGAGAAAGCGGCGCGAACAGACGCTCAATCCAGACAAACTCGCACGCACCATCCAGAAAGCCCTATCAAAAATCCGGAGCGTACCTCTCCAGCGAGACGACGGCGTGGCGTCGAGGACGGCCTCGAGATCGTCGTTCCTGGTGCACACCAGGATGGGGCCCTCGAAGTCGGCGGGCACGGGCTCCCCTCGCCTCACCAGCACGTCGCCCCCGCTCCCCATCTCCTGCAGCGCCCTCCCCACGCGTCCCCCGCCGACGATCACGGCGGGGACCACCTTCGTCGCGGCGGCGGACATGGCGGTGACGGCCGGAAACGCCCGGGGCTTCGCCCCCGCGGCGGAGGCGGTTCTGGCCGAGGCGGCGGAGGCGGCGGAGGCGGCGGAGGGTAGAAGACGACGCGTCCAGCTAGAAGCGGGAGTGAGCGCGGGCGTGAGGGCGCTGGCCATGGCGGCGAAGGCTAGAGGGCGAGCGGATCGGAGCGGCGGTTGGGTTCATGGTGGATTTCGGGGCCGTGTGCTTGGGAAGAAGAAGGTGGGGATAGCCAAGAGGGGAGTGTTGTTAGCCACTCATTTTCTTTTGGCATCTCCCACTCGTTTTATCCCTTCTTTTAAAATAATAATAATAATAATTTCGTTCACCCTTATTTTTGAGAATTATTCTCCAAGTAATAATGTCGAGAATTTTTTTTTTATTTCCTTAGCGAAATTTAAATTCGGGATATTTTACTTGCTTATCTCTTCTGATTTAATTCAAAAGAGTTCCTCAAACTTTTTTCCGTTCCACCAAATTGTTGCACCAGGATGAAAGGAGTGTCATGTCACTTTTCAATCCGCTTGATCTCATATGGTTCGAAGGACTTCTATTGATGAAATGAGAAATGCAAGAATCGTTTTGAACAAGGAACAATGACGTTGACTTTCCTAATTAAAAAGTTAAACAAAAAATATTATGATAAATTTATCTAAAGAGTCATAAACCTATCGCACATTAGTCAATTTAATCATAAATTTTTATGTTAATTTAGTCTTAAACATTTCAGTTGTGCTAATTTAATCCAAAACTTTTTACCGCTTGCCAAATTAGTTATAAATCTTTTAAATAATTGCCAGTTTAATTCTTTTTGTCGATATTACTAATGTGGTGGTCCAACTGACGTCGACTGTTGTATATGGAATGACCATTACTAATGTTGACAATTTTTATATTTAAAAAAGTAATTTTTTATTGCTACTTCTTTTTCTCTTTTTACATAGTGCTGGCAGGGTCAACGGCCCTTGCAAAGGGGCAAGTGGTGTTGCCGGCCGTTGCTTAGCGACTCACTTTGGTCGCTAAGCCTCAGCCAACAATTGACAGCCCCACTGGCCTTGGGTAAAAATAGTGGAAGAAAAGAAACTAAATGAAATTAAAAAAAAAATTAAAAATTCGAAAAAAAAAATTATCCACATCAACACTATGTGCTTCACATAGGATAGTTGGTGCTAACAAAGCCAACCCATTAGCAATATTTAATCAAAATTAACCGAAAAAACTGAATTGACAATTCCTTAAAAAGATTAAATTAAACTAGGAAATTATTAAGCAATTTAACATTGAATCGACCGCCGTATAATAAATTTATGATTTTTTGGATAAGTTTTTCTAATTTTTTAAGTAAAACCAACAGGGTTATTTAAAAAAAAAAAGGAAAATATTCTCCGAAGAGATATTATTGCGCTCCCTCGCCGCAAAATTAGTTCAAAAGGATATCTTTGGTTCCTCTTTTTTTTTTTTTTTTTTTTTCATATTTTAGATTAACCACATTCACCGTAAAAAGAGGAAAACAAGCACGCTTAAAAACGACATACGAAGACCAAAAAAAAAAAAAAAACGGTGTCTCTTTCCTCGAGAGACGAAATCACTTCCCCTACAAATCCTATCAAAAAAAGAAAAAAAGTTGATCCCGTCCATGCAGATGCATGCATGAAGACGAGAGGCTCGATCGAATTGCAAGAATTTCCGAAGCAACGAGATCCGTCGTAATGTATCGGAGTTTGTCTTGCTGACGAGAGCTTTTTCGTGTGCGTGCGTGCGTGTTTGTTTGAGTAAGTACCGTAGGGAATTTGAGTTTATTTACGGTCAAATAGTGCACATACAGTGTTTGTTGAGATGCAGACCCGTGATTTCCGTTGTCACCTGTTGACTTTTCTTTTTTTTTCTTTTTTTTTTCAGCAATTGTTTTAAGTTGCTCCTCGTGAATCGAAAATTCACATTTCAATAGTGAGTGGCATGTCATTCATGTTGGAAGATATGTAACGATAGCTCATGATATTTGATAGAATATTTGATCTGATTACGATTATGTATAAATCAATTAAAGATTATATTTATATTTATATTGATTCATAGAATCTCTAACTTCTATTCATTATGTACATCTTGTACTATATCTACAGAAGACTGTGCATTATAAACTATTGAAGATAGAATACAAAAAAAATCTTCCCAAGTTCTTCGTCTTCAGTCACGTTTATTTGTTTTTCCTTTATTTCCTTTGATTTCTTTCAATTCAAACACTAACACAACCATTTCCCAATCAAGAAAAAGCTAATAATTTTTTGGCAAAATTTTTTGTGGGTGAAGTTACAAACTTGTCCGTATTACATTGAGTTTCTATCTATGACACATCGTGGATTGATTTTCCTTGTCTGTATTAGCTTGGTCCATGAGATTAGAACCAAACTCTGGAGAGGAATATGAAAAATCTGATGCTGTTTACAACAACCAGTCTTGTCATATGCGAGCTAAGTCCTTAAAGGAGTTTTTCAAGAGACAATGACACGAGAATTGGTCATGCTTATGTGTTGCTCAACAATTTATCTTCTAAATCAAGTAAGATAAGGAGCGTCACAATATTGTTTAGTTGTGCCAATTGAGCCATAAAAGTCTTAATTTTTTTAAATTAGAAATCAATTGATAAAATAAAAAGTTTATGAAATCGACACAAATACAGTAGATGAAGACCTGTGGCTAATATTTTAATGTTCTGCAATCCTTCCAAAGAGAGGACCCAAAAAGGAGATCACGATGAAACCCTACTTTCCCAATGTATATAGACTTACATGTCCTATCTCCATTGAAAGCCTACAAATCATAAATTCACATCCTACGTTTATTTGAGATTGTTCATTTGGAATTGCGTTTCAAGAATGCGACACCCTCTCTTTTTTTCTTCCGAAATCGTACAAGAAAATTTGCCTCTCTTGAAAAGGACACGATCTTTTAACGTATCCCGTGATATCTACTCCCACGGCTGACGATTCATTTTACTTAGTTAATTAAATATGCTATCTTCCTTAAATCGTGGCTTGTAATGTACCATAAAATATAACCTGATAACTACGTGCCACGTGGCCACGGATTGATAAGTCCAGCGTTCAATCTTCATCTATAGTCCGACGAAAGGGCACAAGATTGGAGCCAAAAAAAATATATCTAGTTATGGTAAGGTCGATTGCATGCCAACCTTGTCTTATATGGGACGACCCGAATAGATATAAGAACGTAAAATAAATCCTCAGCGAAAGAATATCCCCATCATTTACATGTAATTTAAAGAAAAAAATTAAGCAAAGACGGTAATAATTGAAAGAAAAAAGAATCTCGATTGTGTCTTTACTCTGATTGATTCTCGTCGTCATCTTCCTTCCCGCCTTCCCGTCGCTATCCTCACCTCTCCATATTCACATATGGCCACGCTCGCGTGCATGCTTGCGAGGCTGAGCTTTCATCGTTTCTTGGAATGACGTTGCCGAAAGTTTCTCTCGAACCCTAATCGATCTTCTTTTAACGACTGCTCTGCCTTAGCTAGATAGATCGAGCTCGTAGTGGAAAATCGGGGAAGCGAACGAGTTCAGATCCCCGAAGATGCCATCGTCATCGAGCCCGCCGCTCACATCGTGGCAGTCAAAGTAGGTCTGTATGTCGTCGGGGAAGCTCCGGCGGGGCGCCTCGGACTCTGAGGACGTGGTCGACCCAGTTCCTTGGTCCTCGGCTGAGCTCGTCCGCTCGAGCATCTCCTTGAACTTGGACGACTGCAGCAGGAGGCTCAGCGCCGAGGAGGCAGAGCTGCCCCCCTGCGGGTCGTGGGCTGCCGGCACCCCTGCCACGGCCGCGGCTGCACCGCCACCGCCCGCGTTGGGGCTCTGTCGGGAGTAGCTAGGGTCAGCGCCGGAGCTGTCCGGGGCGCCGGGCTGGGGCCACTTGTTGTAACGGCTGAGGTCAAAGTTGGTGACGGCGTTGAGCCCCCGGTACTCAATGGCCGCCATGTCGTATGCCTCGGCCGCTTCTTCTTGAGTAGCTGAAATCAATAAAATTATATGATAATAATAATAAAAATAATATAATCTAGATGAAAAGGGTGTGCTCGCGACATCGTTTGGTCTCGACAAAAATAAGATTGGGCATCCGTCGTAAATCAGAAGAAATTAATTTGCATGAAGATACTGGTGGAGGAAGTTTGAAAAAGAGAAAGAGTAAATAGCTGAAAGAAGCGGTTGGAAGGGTTTGGTGATCTATATCTCAACCAACACGATTCATTTGCCGTTTTCCCAAGGCTGTCCCAGAAAAGTCACCCGTCGAACGACAAATTAAACGATGCATCGGATTCGCAATCGTACTGTCTAGACAACGCCCATGTGCCCGGAGAAAACATTTTTTTGACTGCGTCGTGAGATGTAGCGTTCGGAGCGCGACAACCCCATTTTCTTTCTTAGGTGTCCGGTACTGGTGATGCTCTCTTGAATGGGATTATAGGTGATGTATATTGAGGGTGATGGCCGTGGGATGTGTGGGGAAAAAAAGTTTCGTGACTTGGGCACTCGGCGTTTACTCTATTGACATTGTCATGTGGGACGGGTTGACGTAACTCTTTCATTAAATTTATAAGCTAGAGTCTAGAATAGAGAAGAAATGGAGTCGCTCGAGAATTGGGAAACGTTTATGCCCATGGAGGGGAGAAGGCACCTACAGGGTTAGTGGGTAAAGGCCAGGATTGAAGGACCTACTACGGTGGACCAACTCCATAACCATGCAAAATCATCTAGAATTCGTTCATATTTTAGGTGGGGTATGGAATGATGAATGCTTATCATAATTATCGGTAATAATTCCAATCAATCCTAAATTTGTTAAATTGATATCAATTTAGTCCTGAACTTTTCGATTTTACCAATTCATTCTAAATCTTTGCACGAAATTCATATGTAATCCTTCATCCGACCAGTTTTTGTTAAAATTGTTGATATGGTGGCATGTCGCGTAGGATAACCGACGATGCCATGCCAGCAATATTTGGCGAAAATTAATCGGGAGGACTACATTGGAATTTTGTGTAAAAGGCTTAAAACTAAATTTGGCACAATTGAAAAAATTTTAAGACTGAATCACATTTGTATAGTAAGTTTAAGATTGACTAAATAGTTTTTACCATCGAAATTACTTCTATCTCTAAAACAAAAGCATGGACTAAATTGATGCAAATTCATCTCAAATACCGAGGCAAAAAAAGATGTGTTGGAATAAGTGGACAAGCAAGAAAATTTTACCATAAGTCCCAAGATACAGATACTTGTTGCCAAACACTCTCCCAATTCGAGCCTCCCATCTGCCATTGTGATGGTGCCTGTGTAGAACGTATATGCAAAATTAGCAAAATAAAAGAAAAAAATAATAATTATCATATATATACCATCATTTTGCTAAAAAAGAGAAATAAATAAACATTTGCTTCGTGCATTGTAGGCCGTCGATATCCAACCACATTGTCGGACTACTATTCACCGTTTCGCTCCAACATGATACACAACTGTCAACCAAAGTCATTAACTTTCGCCCAAAGAAACTCGTGGATGTTATAAGTCAACCTCTCATTAAAGCTTATAGCTGTTGACTTACCTTGGGAGGGAACATTTGTCGCATTGACACGTGGGTTAGGACGGAAATTCCACAATAATTATTTTAGTTTAAAATATTTTTATATGTTATCTTTTCTGGGTTCGACATATTTCAAGTATTATACATGTGGCTGCAAGAGATCCTGTCTTTTTCTCTAGAGGGCAACATATGGCTAACAAATATAACGATAAGATGTAAAAGATGGGAATCTCTATGTCACCCTTAAATTGTTTATCGAAATGCATGATGTTCGACCGTCCTGGTGGTTGTGTTCTACTCGAGCATGGAGTGGCTAGGCTCGTGATTTACCTTGCGACTCCTCTGTACTTCGAGACTCCACGGGAAAACCCGCTGCTCTTTCTGGAAAAATTAGTGCATGTCAAAACGATTTTTTATAAAAAGAGAGTAAGAATTAAGTGGAAAATGTGGAAAAAATAATCTAAAAACATGCCTTCTCAAGGATCCAATGTATTCTTCCTTCGATTGGCCTTCCATTTCCTTCAGCTCTTCTTCGTATGCTGACAACTGGAGCCACGGTCGCGTGTAAACATGAAATTAATTAAAAAATTGATGAAAATATGAACTCCTGTATAAATATATTAGTTTTAAGAATAAATTGTAAAAGGCCTTATTTTATATTTTATGAGAGAATTTTACAGTAAAATTGAGGACGGTTTCTGGTCCCCAGTACTTCAATGCAGCCAGGTCATACGCATGTGCTGCGGCTTCTTCATCGTCATATGCCCCTGAAATACCACCATTTTTTCCACATATAGTTAAATACGAAATATTTGCGGGAAAAAAAGAAGATTTCCTAACGCCTAAAAATTTAATTCGTATTTTCTTAACACTCGAGAAAATGAAAGAAATTATAGAGGAGGGGGGGGGCTTTTTTATTCCTTTTTTTCCCCTTAAATTCTGCCCTGTCATAAGATATTCTTGAAAATGAATGTCAAAAAGCAAAAAATGTAAAATAAATAAATAAATCAGAAGCCGGAGCTGCTTACTTAGGTAACGAACTCACCTAGATACACTGCATTTCGGTGAGATCACGTCGCCAAGATCGTCGCCGGATCAACAGCCAAAGAAAGTCAATCATAACTCGTTTAGAAAAAGGAGAAAAGAAAAAAGAAAGAATTTTTCGGCTGAAACTAAACAAAAAATTACGAAAAAATAAAGGAGCAGCAGCAAAGGATCATCGATCGCATGAAGAAATTTAATCAATCAATTAATATTTTTAAATTAAATTAATTTACCTTGCCTTCCTTTCTTGTTCTGCGACTCGTTCCAGCAGTTCTTGTCCCACAGATGAGCTTCGTATCGACCCGTCCACCGATGCCTGCAAATACATCATCAGACAACAGCGCTACATCCGTCCAACTCAAGAAGAAGAAGAAGAAGCAGAAGAAGAAGAAGAAGAAGAAGAAGAAGAGATCATCCCAGAAGAGAAGTCTGAAAACGAAGGAAATCTTTCCTTTCGATACGAAGAGACATGGAAGTACATCGAACCTGGTGACGCCGCGGTAGATGGAGCTACGCTGCTGCGGCGCGTCCCGGGGGACGCTCTTGCGGGTGCGCTTGGCCTTCGCCTTGGCGGCCGCGCTCTTGCCGCCGCCGCCGTCCTTCTTGGGGTCCGAAGCTTCTTCCTGGCTCTGCCGGGGCAGTGAGGTTTTCGCCATCAAAGCTTCCGAACGGAAAGGAAACTTGGTCTGGACTAATATATATAGCGATCAGAAGAAGAAGAAGAAGAAGAAGAAGAAGAAGAAGGGCTTCAATGATAGAGAGAGAGAGAGAGAGAGAGAGAGAGAGTCGTCCAATGGAAAAAGGGCTGATAAGAAAGAGTTATGAAGGATTAAATGAGAGTTTTTCCTTTTCTCAAGGTAGTAAATAGGATGTTTAAATAGAGAAAAGAGGAGAGGAGAGAGAGTTAATGAGAAGCCGGCTTGAGAGTGAAGAAGAAGAGAGGAGGCAGGAGGAAGGAGGAAGGGTTAATAATGTTTATATGGCCGTCTTAAAACGGCTTGTGCTGCGAGTCTTTTCTCCATTGTCCTCACCTGTTTGCTCCTCCTTCGCTTCGACCTACGTGCGTTGCGCGCGTGCCCCCATTTCTCTCTCCCTTGCCTTCTTTGCGCCGCGCAGTTTGGTGGTATCCTGGGCCAGCCTTCGCAGAGCCGGGCTAAGCCCTCTCCGTTGTTCCGGTCGGAGGTGGGGCCGGTCGTATTCGGACTTGGGAGCTTCGAGAACAATCGCTTTCTCACTCGAGGATCGTCCATGTTGCACTTTCGTATTTCGTCCCGGACCGCTAGTTAGACTCGCTCCAACATGTCAAATTAGTTTCGATTTGAGCTCGAACTTAAATAAAGGGGTCGCTCATCCAATTATAAATCTTTCGATAGTGTCAGTTTAGTCATAAATCTTTCGACGATTTGCTGATTTAGTTCTGGACATTTCGATTCTGTCAGTTTAGTTCTAAACATTTTGAAAATTTGTCAATTTAATCCTAAACTTTTTGGTGATTTACTAATATAGTCATTCTGACCAATTATTCAAATAATTGGCTAAGACTTAATTTGGATAATTGAAAGATTTAGAACTGATTGATCGTCGTACATTAAATTTAGTACTTTTTGGACAATTATCAATGGGCTATGACGAGATTTTGCATCGTGATTGAATTTGCTCACCATGTTGAAAGCAGAAGAAATGAGTCCATCTACGTAGTGTTGTTTCCATTTTATTATCGAGCGACTGATTGAACTCAACTTGAAGTGTTGTAAGTGGAAAGACAACTGTACGAACGCATTCCATTACGTTGAGCTTATACATTCAAAAATGAAAAGACTTCACTTGGCCTCCATGAAAACTCTTCATACTTCGACATTGTCCCATGCAACATGATCGGCTTTGTTCCCGGTCCAATATGTCCATATTCAAAAGAGTAATGTTGAGATGTCGATATTCATGTATTCACTTGATTTATCAAATGATATGACCGCTATCTCAATTAATAAGTCAATTTGAGCATTCATTGGAAATTTACCATGTCGGTCAGGAGACGCATTCTCAATTTGAAAGCGATCTGGTGCCGATGAAAGATTCAAACATTTGTTAATTTTCTGGACTTTTTAGCTTAGTCCCTGTCGAGCCCTTTTATCCCTCCCGAAGAAAATCAAATTCGCTCCAACATTCAACTCTCTCTCTCTCTCTCTCTCCCTCCCTCTCTCAATTTCTTCCAAGAGTGGTTGAATTCCTCTCTTCTGCCGACCATTTTCTTCCTGCTTTCCTGGCCGAGTTTTGTAGGTGGAATTTATGATGATCTGCGGAGCAGTTCGCGGCTCTCGCATTTAAAGGGCACCTCCCATCCGCCAACTCCGCACAGCTGAGCTGATTCCCCCTCAACCCTCTTCCCGTATGCTGATCTAATCGTGAATTGACAGAGAATGTAGGGATCCACTCTCGCTACTCAAAACAACTCGAAGATTCACCTCGGATTCCCGTCAAGCGTGGGTTCCTGAGAGTCCAATGACGCAATCACATATCTTGACCAAGCCCCTAACCTGAAATTAACCTGTAATTACACTGATTAGATTCGGGTACTTCCCTAATCAAAGAAGAGGCTTAAACTTTCTTTGGCTCATTTCGTCTCGATCATCGAAGATACATATGTCGGTGGAAGACATTGTATTTCTTTCCGAGTGGGGTGGGATGTGTCGTTACACTATGTACGGAAGAATTGCTTTCTTTTTCCTTCAATTTATTCCTCCTTTGAGAGGCCCGACTTGAAATTTCTTGTTCTTTTGTTGGGGGGTGGGGCTTTGAAAGTGGTAATTTGTGATGGGAGCGAGTGTGGCTCAATAAATAGCATCCCCTGTTCCACCAACTTAATATCGCTCATTTCTCTCACGCAAATCATGTCCACTGTTTATGACTTTGTACCCGCATAGAGAGAGAGAGAGGGGGGGGGGGGGTCCGAGCGTAGTACTATGATAAAGATTCAATGTGTCAACAACCCATAATTATGGATCTTTGAACTCTTTCAAGCGTAAACTTTCTTTGCATTTATACGAGTAAAATCTTGTTAACAAGTACTCTAGGGGCATTCGTTAAGTTCTGGATAGGTACTTTCGGCATGTACGAGATGTAAGAACACCTGGTGCACTTTAGGATCGACTAGGTCTAATACCAAGTTAAGAATGTTGTGGAAGAAAAAAAAAGAGAATTGTATATATTTCAATATATCATAATGATATATTTTAATGAAGATTACATCATTCTATTTACAGGCTCTATGAAATGACTAAATAATATAACATATCAATCAAAATGCGCATAATCAAATAGAGATATTCACACAATCTTAAAAGATACAGAAAAGTATCAAAATCATCCTAAATATCTCTAACAATGCCAAATAGGGAAGCTTTCTATTTCCAAAGCGTTAATTCTAAGGATGAGCATGGTCCAGGTGGGCAATTCCACCTTGGAACCGAGAACCGCCCATTAAAGATTGGTTTTGAAAAATTGGAATCGAGACCCACATGTTGGATCATAGATCCACCCAGGAACCAGACCATCGGTCGGGTCCAATTATTGGGTGAGTCCATGAAACCAGTCCCCATTCCCTATAATATTGCATTTGATAAATAATTTTCATGATGAACCTAACTTATATTTAGAAACTAAAACTTGTTAGGCCTTATATTTGGGTTGAATTGCGAGTTATTGATTTTGATTAAGGATTGAAAATTATAAGGCAAAGCAAATAAAATATATTCATTAGCTAAAAACTTAATTTTTTCGAAGATCATGGTGTAGTCCTCCTAAGGTTTCCTGACACTAGAAACATATGTAGAATTAGGTTCCACATTAAAAGTTCTAATGTCCATAGAAGTTAAAACATTAATATCTAATTGGTTCTCCCCTCCCTCTACATTTGTTTGTTTTGTTTTGATTGAAAAAGCAAGTAAATGAATTATTAGAATGAAAAAAGAAGAAGAAGTAGGGGATAATCCTATTATGTCAGACAAATATACATATATTTACATATATGTTTGGTTGAAAAATTACAAACTAATTAAGTAATTGAGATGAAATGATATATATAGGTTTGGTTCAAGTGGGCGAGCATGCGGTTCCATGCCTAAAACTAGAATTGGACCAGTACTTATCGTTTCCACTAAATTGAAATTGGGAATGAGATTGGCTCCCATAGGAATTGTTGGTTTCGGGCGGTCTGGGCAATTCCCAGTTTTTTTACACATCCCTAGTTAATTCCATAGCTTAAGAAATACGGCGTATGGAGAACTGAAAACTTACTTTAAATGACTTGTTGACGACTATGAGTACCCTTGGCATACTTTTTAACAAGAATGATATGAGTAGTCTTTAGAGAAAAATAAAAAACGGCAAATTGAAATCATGGCGATGGTTCACCTAATGGTGTAGGGCTTACTCTTTTAAGTGGTTTGGGGCCCCCGTTGTTACAAGTCGGAATCTCCAAGTAGTTCCTTAGCCTGAGGAATCTTTGGCTCGTTTGTGGTACACGTTTCAGCCGTGTCATAGTGGAGAATAACCCCGACTTTTCTCTTACTAGCACCGTGGTGGGACTATGGAGATGGGTTCGCTCACCGGGCTTCTATAAAATTCCTACAGTACTATAGGAGGGTTACTGCTGCCGGTAGCCCCTTCCCACTCTTTTTTTCTTTAAAAAGAACAACAAGCTAAGGGAAGCATTTTCCTTGGAGTACGTTCCTTCTGTAAGTGTATCTTGACAAGTTAGTACTAGCTCCTATATATGTTAAGTGGGATCCCATGCCGCGAGACTATAACATGTCTTATATCCATATAGTCTTCCTCCTTCCATATATCTACTTTATTTTTCAAAAAAGGAAAAAAAAAGAAAAAAGAAACCAAGTTTTGAGTTGGGCATGGGTCAAAAGATCCACTCCTTCACTCCCTTCTTGAAACTCACTGCTCATGGTCATAACAACTCGTTCACACAACAGGAGCTACGCCCGTTTTACAACAGCCGAGCCGAGACACGCCGAGCACATTAAACTTTTGCATCGAGCATTTGCACAGTTTTTTTACCGACATGATAGCCACATCCACACCCCTTATCCTAATTCCGTGTACCGGCACGCCTCGGCAATACTCATGCCATGCACTTGCTTCATGAACACCCCACTTGATTCGCAATCTGATCACAGAAGTTTCGATCGGAGTGATCGGAATCAATCGGTTGCGTTCATGAGAGATCGATCACAAGAGCAAAAGGGCCCTAGTCTTCAGTGAGCAGGCCACCCCTCTTCTCTTAGGATCTTCTAGTTGCATCTTGTGCGGTCATTTCGCGTTTGCAGGAGATTTCTGGAGAGCGCTATCGTCCTCTTTCCCAGCGTACTCTCTTGCTCCCCACCGACGTCAAAGCAAAAGAGAAACCTGGGCAGAGCAGCAGCGCTTTGGGCCCCACGCATGTGATTGACCGACCTGAGACTTTTTGTGCACAGCAACGAGCAAAGGTTATTTAAAACTGCTCCCACTTATTCGGCCTCGCCTCATCAATCTCCATTATCTTCTAACAATCCCAACGCGCGGATACCATGGATGATCGATCTTGAGTCCGTTTATTTCACGAAAAATATCGTATTTTCAGAAAATATTTTCTAGAAAGTCATTTTCCTAAAAAATGACTATATTTTTCGATGTTCGATTGAAACCCCAACTTTGAGTAGAAAATATTTTCCACCGTTCATTACCTAATTTAATTGTTTGGGAAAAATTATCAAAAAATTGAATTTTAATATTTTTAATTGACCAAAAAATTAGTTTTATATTTTTATATTTTTAATTTTTTTTAATTATTTATATTTTTTTCAAAAATCGAAATTTTTATTTTTTATTTTTTTTTCCTTTTCCTTTTCCTTCCTCCTTCCTCCTCCTTCTTCCTCCTCCTTCCTCCACCGCCGCATGCTTGATGATGGCCGGCTGCCCGGCGGTCGACCAAGACGCAATCGCCAGATTCGGCGAGGTTGCGGCTCTTCAGAGCTTGGTGAACCTCTGGCGAGCTTGATTGAGGTTCGAGCCCCACCCAACTCGCTAGATCTGGCGAGGCTCGAGCTGGCTTGTGGCAGCTGGCGACCAGCGGCGGCTGGCCAAGGCCAAGCAAGAAGATGAAAAGGAAAGAAAGAAAAGGAAAAAAAAATTAAAAACTTGATTTTTTAAAAAAAATAAAGTATAAAAATAAAACGAAAATGTGTTTGGTGAAAAGAAGTAAGGTGGAAGAAGTTATGGAAAATGTTTTCCATTTTTGAAAAGTAGAAGACATTTTCCTCCATTTTAAAGGTTCTTTTTTTCCACTAATGGAAAACATTTTCTCGATTAGTTTATTTTCCGTGAAACGAACGCTGAAAAGTCCGAAAAACGTTTTCCTGAAAATCATTTTCCGTGAAACGAATGGAGTCTAGTGTGGGTCGGTTTTCATTTCAAAACCTGGAATTAGACCAGGTATAGGTTAGGTCCCTATTTGTGGAACTGGCGAATGCCTCATTTGATTCCGAAACTAGATTGGACCGACCATTTGCTTCCAAAGTTGTTCCTAGAACTGTCAATTTCTTTTTTATCTTTATTCCTTACAAGTGGTAATTCTACTTAGGATTTGCTTCATTTTTTTTTAAAAGAAATTAATGATCCAATTTTCCAAATTTTTGGAACTAGATTTTGTTAGATATTATTCAAGATAACATATCAATTAATATATGTGCAATCAAAATGGAGATATATGCGTAATTTTGAGAGATATAGAACACCAATAGAAATACCATAATCATCTCTAAACATAGAGAGATTTTCTATAGACAAATCTTAAATATCTCTAACAAATTTAAGGTGTCGGGTGTCCCGTTAGGAGATGCTGTGGAGATGGAGAAAATCGCACACACATAGATATCAGCTTAATGGGCCTTTTGGGCCTACTTCTTTCGGCGCTTGTTCCCGTTCGAGATTTCCGTGGGCCTTTCATGGGCCTCGCGCACTTCTGTTTTGTTTTGGGCCTCGTATCTCGTGCTCATATTTGTCTTGGTTATTTCAACATGGGATCCAACACGACGCAATCCCCCAAATTTTTTCCTTCCTCGCCTGCTCTTTTTCCTTAATATGGAAGAAACCCCTTTTTTTTTTCACACGAACTGCCTCTTTTTCGTGCGCGTCGCGTGATGTCCCCTCCATAACATCATGTGTAGAATGCTTTTATTGGTCGGGCTGTCGCATCAAATCTTTGCTCATTTGCACTTACGGTGGCAGCTCCGTAATTATCCGGTCGCGCTCAGATAAAGCACGTAATTAAATTTATGGGCTTTGATCGGAATCCAATTCGTGCTTTATTAAGGAAAGGATTTATTTTCCTCCGTTTTTTTTTTCCTTTAGAGTAAAGTAAAAGGCACCGTCAAACGTGGAGATCTTATCCGAAACACGCCCCCACGCTCGCGTGGGGCCCGCATTCTCTCGATCTTACGTGTCCGGGCACGGCATCCGAGGTCACCGACGTGCCCCGGTGGGCCAGCTGGCGGGACACGTGTCCCCGCGTCCCCTTCGCTGCCCCGGTAGCCAATCGCAGCGGAGAACAGGATCGTCCGGTCCCGGTCCCGCCCCCGTCCCCGCCACCACGGCGGGCGAAGCTTCCCGACCCTCCTGGGACCCCCTCACGCCCGCCATTCTATCCGGAAGGCCGCACGTGCGAGCACGTGCCCCCGACCTGGCAGCGAAGCGGGGCCCGGAGCTGCCCCCGTCAGCAGGCGGGCGCGGGGCCGAAAAGACGACGGTGCCCCTCGCCCGCGCGCCGGCCGAGGAGGCCCGGTTCCGTAATTTCGTGGCCACAGGGGGGCCCCAGGGGAATTTCCCACCCGTCACGCCCGCGACACGTGGCGATTCGGTTGACGCGCGTCGCTCGGTCGGCCCTTCTTCCTCTCAGCAAGAGAGCAACAAAAAACAAACTCTTCTTCTTCTTCTTCTTCATCGTCTTCGTCCTCCTCCTCCCCGCGAGAGAAAAAAAGAAGAAGAAGAAGAAGTGGAATAGAAGATTGAAGATCTTCCGAGTTCGGCGATTCTCAGTCGCGTGCAGTGCGAAACCAGTCGAGATTCAGAGGGGCCTTGGCTTTTGGGGAGGCTTCGGATTGACGCGCCGGATTCGTCTCGGTTCCTTCTCCTCCGCGCCGGTCTGCGATGGTTCATCTTCCCGGAATGGCGGATACGTGCCGGAAGGGGAAAGTCAAGTTCGAGGTCGACGACGGGGTCGATCAGGACCAGCTCGCCCCCTCCGACAAGCGGCCGAGGCTGGGCTTCCCTCTACAGGTCCGACGCTTTTTCAAAGCTTTCTCTTTTCCCTTTTGCGTGCGTTTCGTGCACGCGTGAGGGAGGGGAGGGCAGGGAGAGATGTTTCGTGCTTGAGAATGCGAGAAGCGAGTTGGTAAGGGATAATTTGGATGAGAAGCAAACGTGTCGCCGGAAAAAAAAAATAGTGCGAATCGATTGCGAAAAACATCTGAACTGAATTAGTTTTGTATCCATAGCAGGCTATCAAATAAAAAGTAGAGTCCTCCTGAGGGTAGCTTGTTTAAATCACTCCTCAGTTATTTTTCAGTATTTATTTATTTTTTGTCAGTCGGTAATTACTTTGCGGTTGATTGAACTGATTTTGTGCTTGATTTTTCTACTGGATATGAAAGGGTCTGTGGATTTTGTGCTTGATTTGCTGATGAACATGGTTTAGGATCAGTAGATTATGTCAATAGTTGTCCAAATCTTCACATGGTAGGAGGGAGTGGCTTTCTGTTCGGTGAGTTGACTCCTTTTTGGTTGGAATGGACTGGTTCTGTGATGTGTGTTTAAGACTTGTGAATATTAAAGGGGAGTTACTGCTTTTGCCTGCTTTCTGATTTCGCAAGCTGGAGATTGTAACTGTTCTTCGGTTAATGAAAATTCAAATCCCATCAATAGAATTGGGTCGTTTCTAATTTATCGTTTATCGTTGGCGGTTGGTTGATTATTGTCCCCGAACAGTCTGGAAGCAGGGAATCTATTACTGTTTACCATAAGCTACAGTAGGGTTGGTCGGGACTCTGATATTGATGTGTGAGCATGTTTTTGCGTGGCAGAATGATTTAGTTAGTGGTGATATATTCGGAATCCCTCCAGCAGTGTACAATCCGCTGAGTGAGCCTAGCCCGCTGGGCTTGCGGCTTAAGAAAAGTGAATCCTTCGTGGAGTTGGTCCAAATGAAGCTCACTGAAGAACACACATCGAAATCATCCACTTCAGGCAATAAAACTCACAAAGGAGTTGCTACCGATAAGCTCAAGGCCTCCAATTTCATTGCTTCAGTTCTCAAAATTGGCACGTGGGAGGTAGATTTACTTGGTCATCTTGTGTAATTATTATATGAATAAGATGACTGACGTGTAGTATTCGGCATTGTCATTAAATTGCAGTATAGGTCAAGATATGAGGGTGACTTGGTGGGAAAATGTTACTTTGCAAAGCATAAGCTCGTTTGGGAAGTTCTTGATGGTGCTCTTAAGAATAAGATCGAAATTCAGTGGTCAGACATTGTGGCCATCAAGGCAAATTATTCTGTCGAAGGAAATGATAACCTAGACGTAGTGGTAATCATTGTTTCCTTGGTTACTCCATATTTTAATTCCATTTCTGGATTCTATATGAATGATGTGTTACATTTTGTATTTAGCTGGCAAGACAGCCTCTTTTCTTTAGGGAGACAAATCCACAACCTCGGAAGCATACACTGTGGCAGCCAACATCGGACTTTACCGATGCACAAGCGAGCATACACAGGTAAGATGAAACTTCTCTTCTCTAGGGTCACTCTCATTAGCTGTTCTATCAAGTCTATCGCACAGCACTCCATGGTTGACTGCATTATGTCTTGGTAGCAGGATTTCCTTTAAATGCCAGAAATGAAAATGAGCATAACTTTAGAAATCTGAGGGAAAGAAGTGGTTAGTATTGTTCTCCCCTGGATTAATTTGTTTAAAGCATCTACCAAAGAAAATTTGATTAAAGTATTTGTGGTTGTAAGGAGTTATGCCAGCTTGTTCTCAAAATATTTCCATATGTAGTCCACACTACTCTGCTTGAGTTTTATGTTGCAAATACGGATCTCTTTTTTTCTTTAAAGACAGAAAGGGAGGAAACGTTCCTCTTATGCAGTACTGCTAATGATAGTGGGATTCTTAATTCTGGTGTAGGCGCCATTTTCTGCAGTGCCCGCAAGGACTACTTGGGAGACACTTTGAAAAGCTCATTCAATGCGATCCACGTCTCCATTTTCTTAGTCAACAACCGGAGATAGTGTTGGATTCTCCATATTTTGATGCCAGAATTTCTTTGCTGGACAAGAATGGACCAAACCTCCCAGGGCTAAGTGTGGAAGCATCTTCCTTGTTTGCTATGGCTCATGTCACTTCGCCACCTGCAAGCCAATCGTGTTTAACAAAGAGAGAACAACAGGATTTTGTTGGCACATCTCCTGATAATTTCTTGTGGAGCACATCTTCCCCCAGCTCTGGTAAAATACCTGTCTAATGTTGTTTGGTGAATGTTGACCGTTGCTTACAGTATTGGTCCATGTTCTTATTGAGTAACATTGGAACAAATGTCATGATATAATTTAAACTCTCTCTTGAATTTTCATGGAAATGAGAACGCTTATATCCGAGTGAGATGGGCAACTGGATGTATTTATCTTTAACAAGTACATTTCAGAACTAATTAGAATTGTCTCTACCCTTTTCTTTGGTGGTAGGTGTTACAGCAATTGCAGCTAGTGATGTCAACTAATAACCCTCGTCAGCTTAAGCCCCTGGCTGGTCTTATACACGATATATTTTATATGAGTGCTGTGAAATCAGTTCTCTTTTGTCTACAGTTTGAGAAAGCATTGAACGTTAATCTGGATAGAAATGGCACTTTCTGTTTTGCTTTTATTTGGGCAATTGCTAAGATTGAGCTGTATGTAGAAATAAGCCACTTTCCTGACCTTACTCTTTCAATGGAACTCCATAATGAATGCATATGATCAAGAGGCACCCTTAAGTAGCTCTTTAATCATCACTTCTCATGTTAAAAGATGTGACTGATATTTTCCTAATGATATGAACGCAATTTGCTGATTTGTGCAGTGGTCGATAGCCATGCTGTTGAAGAAATTGGGAAGGCACAGAAACTATGCAGCCAGATAAAAGTACCTGGTTTCCACCGCTCAATGTCGGTGAGTGACTTGGTCAGTCACATTGGGCATTGCATAACAGAACGAAGGGCAGCTGGGGATCCACTCATTTCTGCTGAGCAACTTCAGAGCACGGATATTATGGAGGATTTAACCAGATACTTATTTAGTGACTCGCAAGTTTCACCCTCAGATGAACGGGCTTTCTTGTCGAGGGTCAATTCGCTTTGCAGTCTTCTCCAGAATGATGATACAACCGCAGGATATGTACAAACCACAAAAAAAGATGACGACATGGATGTGCAAAATGACAGCACTGCTCCTGCACGTGAGGTTGCAATTACTGAGGAACAATGTGGATCGGATGCAGAGCCGACGAACGAGTCGACACGTCCAAAGAGACATGACTCTGTTGGTGAACTGCTGCTTAATCTTCCAAGAATAGCCTCTCTACCTCATATACTGTGGGAGGATTCTAAAAATCAAAGAAGGTAAGAGTTGGCAGGCATGATCTCGAGTTCCAGGATTCCGAGATTCAGAATTGATGAAGAATCCGCACCTTAATCTTGAGAAATAGGGAGCCTAGACTTTAGTTTTCTTTTTCAATGGGATCCTACCTTTCGGCCTCTGAATGGGATTGCTTGTTTGTGTTTAATTTATTTTGCGTTTGACGTGAAGTGCCAGCTTTCTGGGGCAATTCTGTGCCTGAAAGTTTTCCATGTTGAAGTTGATTGCAGTTTCACTCAAATGGAGTCGTTGTAGTGTTTGCCGGAGTTTGGAACAAATCTTTACATTTCGGATGGCGTATATTCAAAGGTTTTAGGGCCAGAGGTGGCTTCGTGAAAAGGCGCACACTCTGCATTTCCCGTTCTGAGATTACTTACACGCTTTTTATCTTAGACGATTGTTGATTCTGACAAGTTGCCCATATGCAACCCGGTGCGACCCTGTTTGACAGGGGAGGGGATGTACTTTGCGGATTTTATGCATGAGAGTCGCTAGACGCGAGACTTTTGACACCTGTGATTTTCCAAGGATTTGTACTTCCAAACACGATGTCTTGGGTTCTGTCCTTTAAGCCAATTAAGATGGTTATAACTCTCTTTCGCCACACTTGCAGCGATCAATTGCGGGTGGCAACTAAGAGATTGATATGAACGCTTGCAAAGGATATCCATATGCTAATTGTTGCATCATCGTTGGCCCTCGTTTGGGCTCGCTTCACGTTCTTTGTCCGCAAGTCAAAAAGTGAACTTTTTCACTTTTCCATCGAAATTTATAAACATTACAGAAATCCAAGAAAATTGCATAGAATTTAAAGGAAAACTAAGGAAAATTTACAACCATGGATTCCAACATTTTGACATTTGTATGATGTGATGGTTTACAAGAGATTACCGGTAAAAAGAGAAGCCAAATCATTACCCCGCAAGATGTGAGATAAAGGCTAAAAGTCAATAAGCGAAAATTAGTCCAGATGAGACCGCGGCGGAGATGATACGGTGAAAATCAAATGTTCCCGATCGGCGAGCTCATCTGAGCTGCCTGACATGATTGACCAGCTACACGGTTGATGGGACGATGCGCGAGCATATTCTGATCATTATCCAGAGAGAGACAGAGAGAGAGAGAGAGAGAAAAGGGAGGGGGGGGGGGGGGGGGGGGGGTGTGGTCGGCAATAGCGTCGATTCTGTCAGTCCCCGGATCTCCACGAGAGGAACAGATGGAAGAACTTACAGCAAAAAGGAAGGACAATAGAGTTTATATCAACAGACTTTTGTATTACAGACCCGCTATGTTCAATTTCAGTTACAAATAGGAACCCGCACTTTCATGGTATTACCTAACTTCCAAACTTTTTTCTTTTTTTTTTCTTTCTCTTTACCAGATAGATAATGACACTCACAGCTACCTCGATAACAAGGAGTCTCCAACCCTCTAAAAAGAAATTTTCGGAGGAAAGTAACATATCAAAGAACATGCATATTATTAGGTCCAGCTATGCCTCCTGTTTTCGTACGTTCATCTATATAGACTCTTTCAAAATGAAATAGGAAACGAAAGAACAGTTTTTTACCAACATGCGATGTCTAAGGCTCGTCGGGGACATCTTCCATCGATTCATTTTCGTCCAACATGTTCATCAACATCGATATTTGGTCCTGCAGCATCTTATTCTCTCTCTCGACCTCAGAGCGCTTGCTCTTTTCATCGAGTAGCTGCACTTGCAGATGCTCGAGAACCCGTGCATCCTCCTCCAACTGCTCATTCAGGCCATCAATTTCCCTGTCCTGCACGCATCATGTTTGGGTTCGAAGATTTAAACTAAAGAGCAAATAACAAGTGGGATTAGATTAGTATTTGTTGAGGATAGGTGGTTTTGCTCATTAGCACCTTTCTGTTCATCTCCTGAACAGCAATCCTTCGCATGCTTTCAACCACATCGACATTCACAAGCTTCCGCCTTTTCCCAATCAGCCAGCCTCGTGGATAGCTCGCAGAATCGAAGTCGGGTGGTGGCAACAAAGACTCATTCGATGGCTGTCGGCTGTTGGCGCTACCCACAGGCTCCAATGGCTCAAACAGAGCCTTCCGACGCTCGGATAGTGGAGGCGTCTGCATTAAGTCTTGCATATTCTCATCTGTCGGTGCATCTTCCTGCTTGTCGGGAAGTTTATCAGCAGCATCTGCTACCTCGTTCAATAACTTTCCACTAACTGTTGGAAATTTGGAAATTTGGAAAAGAAATGATTCTAGTACCAAGTATTCTAGAATCGGAGCTGCAAACAAGTGAAAAGCATACCTTCTTTTTCTTTCTTTTGAATTCTAAATGAGAAAGAAGTGAACCATGAATCGAGAACAATTCAATCAAAAGTATGAGCGCTAGTGATATTAATATGCACAATCTTCAAGCTGATGCATTGAGAAAGGTCATCGTAAAGCTGTAACTGTGCCCAAGTGAGGTCTAGTTTCATATTCACATCTTTACGCCGAAAGACATGATCATATAGTGGCTGCCAAGCCAACATCATCGCCAAAGCAACCAAATTAGTATTCTCTGCCTAAACTAATTCGATCCAAGATGTAAGACTATCAAAAACAATTTATGAGCGAAACAGCTCATGCATCCTAGTAAAACACGAGACACAGCACAGGAACTCGATGGACCAATTGTTTTTCGAGCAGAAGGGAACAAGAGACCAAGACCGAAGCTCCGAAATTTGGGGCTCCAAGGGAATTTTGGAGCCACCAAAACTGAAGGAATGGAAGGCATCATTGTCTATTTTCTTCTTTCTTGAAAGAATGACAGTAACTTGATGGACCAATCGTTTGTCAAACATAAAGCTAGTGGCAAACCACAAGATTGGTTCGTTTATAAGACACCGAAACAGATATAATCCCATGAATCCCACAGCAGACGCATCTTGCTTCATCCATGATCTTCTATAATACAGATAAGGATGCCAAAGATGCACAAACGAATCACAAGTAGTTCCACCTATGCCATTGGCGACAAATATGCAGATCCTTACAAGGCGAGGGGGAGGGTGGCTTGTAGTCGACAACTCATCGATTAAAACATAAAATGGAAGACACTTTTAGGATTTAGATCCGTATTAAGCGAGAAAAAGTTTTAAGGCATTGTCCCCTAGCATAAACACCGTCTTGCTCAAACGCAACGGTCAAACAAGTGCAGTGTAGTTATGGCTGTTCCAAGGGGAAAAAAAAACAAATTCCCAGTAGTTAGACAAGGCCGACATACTTACCTAACCGAAGGGCATACAATCGTTTACAAAATTGCAATAGGGCACTGCGAAAAGCGTGAACAAAAAGACTAACAACTTTCTGAACAAATGATTTGTCTTACGAGGGCACAGAAACATAAAAATAAGGACTTGGATCAAGAAGTCTAATTAAAAAAACCCCAGTTGTCTATGGTCAATTGATTGGATCCAATCAGGAGAAAATGAGCCGAAATTTAAAAGATGGACCATTTCCACGCGCCCTATATAAAATACAACCCCAGAAACATTAAGCAAATATACAAAGACCGCAAATCTCAAAGAAATAAATATCGAGAACTAGGTGTAGCCGAAGGGGAAGAAATCAATAAAATAAGTAGAAGACTCTTTTGGAGCCATCCATCTTGAATGGAGCAACAGGGGCCAAAGAAAAAGATTGGTGGCCTTAATTAAGTAAAAAAAAATAGATATTAGAAATAATTGGAGAGAGAGAGAGAGAAAGGGAGGGAGGGAGGGAGAAAGAGAGAATGACTGGTAAGCCAGCTAACCAAACGCAGTTAAGTAACGTACCAGCAAAGACTTAGATATGCAACAAGTCCTCTCTCTCTCTCTCTCTCTCTCTCTGTGAATCTATAAGCAATTGCGCGACAGAGAAATGAAGGGTAATTCTCCAGAACGTGAATATGAAGCACCCTCGCTTCGAAAACAACTCAAGAAACGCGGACCCACGAGGAAATTTCAGACTTACGCAGCGACCCCTAAAAAGATTCGCACTTTTTTCTTCTATCTAGGAAGCATACGGACCCTCACGCGCGCATACATCACCGGACAAACCACTGATGCGGAAGAGGGATCGAGCCTCGTTACCTGATCTCTTGCGGGACTTCCAGAAAATCCGAGGACTCGAAGCCGCCGGAGAGAAACCGGGCAGATTCCCATCCACCGCAGCGCTGCCGCCGTCCGGCTTCTCTTCCTGGACCATCTCAAGAACCTCCACACCTCCCGGAAGCCGAAGCTTCAACCTCAAAAACCAACACCAACCCAGAAAGAGAGAGAGAGAGAGAGGTCTGAAAGCGAGGAGCTTTTCAAGGATGCTGTTCTGCGTCCTGGTCTTCTCCCTTCCGGGTCTCGATTCTTGTTGTTGTTGTCGTTGTTCTTTGGTATTACCGAGAAAGAGCAGAGCAGAAGAGAGCCAGAAGATAGGAAATTGTTTGCTTTTTCCTCCTTTTAAAAATCCCCATAAGAAAACCAGCCGATTGGGGGAGGGGCCCCACCAGCGGTTGGGCGTTTCGACGGTCCGGATTCGCCGTGCGGGGTGTCGGATTCTATGCCCACGCTAGGCTCCATGCGACCATTTTCTGACGTCAGCTCCCCGTCATTATCTTTTATCCTTAGCCGGTGCCTCGTCCGCCGTGTCGAAAAGTCCCACGAAACGAATATGCCTGCCGCTAGGGGTGTGCAAAATACCGCGAACTGCCATAGAAAGGGCCTAATCACCCGAAACCAACGATTCTTAAGGAACCTGGTCCGGGTTCCCGATTCCATTATATGAGGTGGAGCGGCACGGTTCAGCTTCCTGCCCATGGGCGGATCATTCACCGCCCATCCGACAGAGATTAACCTTTTTAATATTTTAAAAAAAAATTACTAAAAGAAACCCTAAATCTCATCTCACTCAGTCCATTTATTTTCGGTTCTCTCATCTCACTCATTTTGAACATTCCTCTGTCACTCATTAGAAACTTTTGTCCGGTTTGACATCATATTGAATGTCACAGTTTGTAATGTCCTACCGAGCTATTTTATTTACATATTAATTACATAAATTTGGTTTTTCTTTTTTTGGCTTGCTTTGATGTCGCGTAATCGTTCTATGTTGAAAATCAAAATTGTTTCGCGTCAAGATCGGTTCCATGGATCCACCCGGGAACCGGACCGGACTACTGGTCCGGTTCCCGGGTAGATCCATGCAACAAACGGGTGGATCCCGGTTCCAATTTTTCGGAATCGGTCCTTAGCGGGCAGTTCTTGGTTCTAGGTCGAGAACCGCCCGCCCGAACCATGCACACCCCTACCTGCCGCAGCATTTACTGGACTGTTTTTCTTAATTGTTTAAAAAAATTCAGATAATTATCCTCGATCAATAGTCACCTTATCAAAACTAACAGCATAGCTCGTCCCTTTTGTACTGAATTGAATTTTCTTTGCAGGTGAACCATTGGGTCGTTATTGTCGTTTATAGACATAGGGGACATCAAATTCAAAATTCTTCCAAAGATTCCATTTACGTAGCAGTATAAATGAGGGATGTCCACGTGGCATGATTTGGATCTCATTTGAAGAAAATCTCGTCATGAGAAGAATTATTTAGAACTAATAAGCTTATTTAGGACCTTATCTATTATTCCCGTATGAAGCGGTCTCGATTAGGTAATAACGGAGTTAATACCATATGTATATCATGCATGAGAAGTTTGCGCACCGCTGGATATATGCATGTTTCCTCTCCTATATTTATTTAAATTCTAATTTCGATCTTGTTAATGTACGTCCGCTGATCACGTAGAATACGGAAAAAAAAAAAAGAAACAAAAATAGATAGGATAAACTTTCTTTACTGAGGTGCTTAATGAAGTCCTATTATTGGAAGTTAAAAAAACTTATCAAATGCAAGAATTGCGTGCCATATATAATATTAACAAAGAGACAAAGAAAAATTATCACTAGATTGTAGTATAACCCAATAGGGCTATTGTCATACCAAAGCCCGCAACTTGTATTAAGGGTTCAATCTAATAACGTATATGTTAATCAAGAGGCTTCCTATTCAAAATTTTGACGTTGTATATAGAACATGCATAAATCCATATTTATCGGGAAAAATGATCCAATCGATTCTAAACCTATTATATAGATGCTAGTTCAAATCTTAAACTTTCTAATTCTATTAGATTTCTAAAATTTTGTGAAGAAATTATAATACAGCCATTTCTATTAATTTTTACAGAAAGACTAAATAATCAGAGAATATTCGCTCTTTGTGCCCATCGAGTTACAGTGATTAGGGGTGTGCAAAAGAACCGAACCCGCCCGGAACCGGTGGTTCTTAAGGGAACCAGTCCGGTTCTTTGTTCCAATTTATGGGAATCGGTGGGTACCGGTCCGGTTCCCGGTTCCATGAGCGGATTCGCCCATTCGTCCACCCGGATCGGACCGGTTATATTATAATAATATATTAATATTTAATATTAAAAAAATTCGAAATTAGCAAATCTAAAATTTAGGACTCCAATCACCATCTTGTCTTAATTCACTACTCTCCTACTCCATCTCGTCTCTCTCAGTTCAAAATCTCCTCGGATCTACTCATTTCCCTTTGAGTCATAGTCTGAACTTAGCGAAACAGTGAGTTAATTCTCTTTTCCTCCCTTGAACTTGAACTCTCTCTCCACGTCATCGCCGCCTCTGCATTCACTATCACTATTGTCCTCTTCGTTGTTGGGCTCGTCTCGCTTCTACCTCCCTCCTTCCTCCTCCCCCTCCTTAGGCTTCTCCCCATCATCCTCATCTTCGAGGACAGGTGAACTCTAGGTTTAAGAATGGCTCATCGTCCCCGTTGACCTCCTCATTGTCGGTCTCGAGGGAGGAGTGGGAGATGATGGAGGCAGTGGCCAAGATGATGGTGGTGCCAGGACGGAAGCGGAGCGAGGGTCGCGACCGGTTGAAGGCGAAAAGGGGAAGGCGTGGAGGTTGGACCGGTTCTATGAATCCACTTAGGAACCGGATCGGACCGGCGGTCCGATTCTCGGGTGAATCCATACAACTAGCGGGCAGTTCCCGATTCTAATTTTTCGGAATCGGTTCTTAGCGAGCGGTTCTCGGTTCTAAGTCGAAAACCGTTCGTCCGGATCATACACACTTCTAACAGTGACAGCATTTTTCATATGGACGCATGTACGCATGTGTCCAAGTAAGAAGTAACTACACATAAAAAGAGGGATCCACGCGAGGTCAACTCAGGCCATTTCAACAGCCCTTGTCTTGTCGCATTTATGGTAGCATTGAAACCCAACGTTCGTCTCAAATTGCCACCAACTGCTTGATCCAAGCGCTAGCCATCATCAGCTTGAAAACACCATCGATCCTTCCCCACCTGACTCGATGGCTAGCCCACGTTCCCGATGGACCCGACAAAAGTAATCACTTACATTTCCGTCCGAAAGAAGGGCCAGACTGGCCCCTTTGTTTAGATTAATCCTTCGTTTTTTGCACATGGCAGATCAGCATGCGCGGTAACGTTTTCCTTCCATGCAACGAGAACATATTGCAATGAATTACCAATCTTTGTGCCCCAGCAAAACTGAATCATCTGGGCACTAGTACAAATGCAGCAGCTTCTTAGCCACGTTGAAAAAAAAAAGAAAAAAAAAAGGAGATCACCGTAGTAAGATGACGAAACACTTCAATGAATTGGAATACTAGAAACGCCGGTAAATCTCCCCAAAAGTAAAGGTCCTCTTCTCCATAAAAGAGGTGCAAAAATCGTTTGAACATGTTTACAATGGCAGAGCATACCTTGCTCAGTATCTCGCATATGCCACGTAGTAGCTTATGCGTTGCTTCTAAAGATACCCATTTGTCCAACGAACAAACGAACAGAAAAACCTATATGCCAGTTATCATTGTATATGCACAATTACATGCACTCAGCTGGTATAGAACTCTTCTTATAAAACTTCAGTAACATCTTATCCCTGATTCTCTGTACTTTTGGTCATTGCCTCCTAAAAAGCAGAGGTTAGGAGTCAACAATCGGCAAAAAATTGATGTATCCGTTGAGCAGCATGGGACTCAGTCCTCCCCAAAAATACAGGTGACGCATGGAGGATCTTTAGCTTGGTCTTTAGGAGTGATCCAGTCCAAACAAGACTCATGAAATGTGTGACCACAGGGAAGAACAGCAATGGTGGGTGGACGGGATGGTATCGAGATAGGACCTGATCCTGGTTCATATCGAAGATCCCTGTTGCACAGGAGACATTTATGTCCAATGAGCTGGGAAGCATCATCTTCAACTGCAATATCAGAATTACTACTTCAGTTCTTTCATGGTAAAAATAATTATGGTATTGTGTAGATTTCCACATCGCCACAATTAATGATGGCATTGAAACATGACAAGGGCCATTAATAACCGCTGCATGATGAAGCTCTAGTCATAATGAATGATACCACTGTGGCTTGAGAAGGATCCACTGACCTAATTGCAAAGTCATAGAATGCTTTTCCCAAAGGTGAGTACCAAAATAGAATAGAAGATATGGGTCTGAAGAGATACCTTCCAATCTTACATGCGCAGAAGGTGCAGAAGGATTTGCTATTCCAGGCGGTGGATGAGCAGCCTGTGGTACAATTCTCAGGGGAACAGCTGGTGACACGGGTGCAGTAGGTCGAGCAATCTGCCTTAAAGTTAGCCCTGCACGAGCTGCTGCAGAATGCTGAGGTAGAGGTGGAGAATATGGATGCACAGGGGGCCTATGAGGTGAAGCTAGAGGTAGAGAATTTTGAAGCTGATTTGAAAGAGGTCTTACAGATTGAGCTCGGTGAGGGAGACATGGAGCAACCTGGTTTGGTGCTGGAATATATGGCTGAGCTAAAGCACCCTGCCGTTGGATGGGGTCATATTGTATTGGCTGGGCTGGATAAGGAAATGCTGGCACAGTTCGTGGTATTGGGATGAAACCTGCAACAGATCGATGCTGCTTGGCCAAAGGGGGCAGAGGCGAAGCAACCTGGCGTATGAGTTGTGAAGAAGTTGCATTTTGTCTTGAAGAAGGTATATATAAAGAGTTAACAGGTTGTAAAGGCGTTAAAGTTGGCCTTGAAGATGGGATGCGTGGAGTAGTGGTCAGTTGTAAAGTTGTTGCAGTTTGTCTTAGTGTAGGAACTGATGAACGAGCAATAGGTTGTGACGGTATTGCTGTTTGTGTTAAAGAAGATACTGATGATGAAGTGATGGGCTGGGTCTTCCTGCGAACCACATTATAAGCACCAGACGGAAGTTGCGGTGCCTCTCTCTTACGAGATGGTCCGACAGGCATATTAGAGATTTGTTGAAGCTCAGGTTGCTTCACAGCGCTTGGTAATGCACCTGCATTTTATTAGAAGTAAATACCAATGAAGCCTAAAATGTAAAACTCTACTTATGTGGGAGCAAAGGTTAACCAGTAAATACCAGCAGAACTGCAGCTAAGAAGATTTGGAACTGGCTTGACCACATGATTTGCCCAACTTTGCCCTAGATTACCTGCAATCGAGTAGTCAAAGATTTTACTGAAACTGATGAATGACTTGTTGACAGCTTGCTAAACAAAGTTTTATTCAAATAAAGGCATATGTAAAGGACAGCATTTCACTGCTAGGAATAACTAAAAGAAACAATGTTCAAGAGTCTCATTATATTAAGACACGGGCACGTTTCTAGTCCATTCTTTCTTCTAACTCTTCTGTCGAAAAACAACTAATGAAAAATCTGCATGATTGGGAACTTGATGTTTGATGCCCGGTCCAGCTACAGCCTGTATCATCAATTTAAGTTGACTGTTGATATCCAGTCCAGTACTCGCTTTATCCTAATTTCTCTACATGAGATGTTCAAGGGGTTTATGTATAAAATGCATATATAGCAGGAGAAGGATGTCAAACTCTGTTTGTCTGGCGTATCATCCCGTTGACCTCACACTGTTGACATGGGTGGTTTCCAGATTTAGAGTAGCATGTTATTGTACGATGTTATACTAACAGCTCATAAAGAACTGCATAAGATGTGAAACCCTAATGGAGACAAAAGCATCCGTGACAAAAAAAAGTACATACATAAAAAATGCCAATTAAAAATCATTCGAGCATGCATGTCCACATGAGCTAGTAGTCAAAGACACATCCAAAAGATCATAGTGGTTGACTGAAGACCTATGCATAAATTACCAGATTGACCATGCCGAGGAGAGAAGATGCTGTTACTCAGAGAGATTGTTTTAGAGGGTACTCTCGAAAGATTCCTGTCAGCTTGCGTACCTGAATTCCCCAATGCATGAGAAGCTGCTTGAGCATTATTCTGAAAAAATGGAGAAGATGAAGATGGACACCTAGTCGAGCCATGTTGTGCCAAACCATGCTGTACAGAGTGGTCACTGACAGTTGATTTTGAAGACGGCACTAGACGACTTCGACCTATATTGCAATGCTGCAAATGTAAATTGCCGCACTGGCTTGACCTGATTTCTTGGTGTCCGCTGGACGAAGTGGCATTTTTGTAGCTTACAGAGTTACCATCCACGTTCTGGAACAGAACAGAACCTCCAGATGTGCTGTTTTCAGGATGCAACAGATTACCATTATAACCATGATAATTGCCCCCACCAGTTTCTTGAGTATTATAGCTGCCAGAGACAAAAGGTTTTGAGCTCATCTCTGTGTGAGTTCCTGTTGAAAGGGTCAAAAGTCGTCCATCAAGTTTTTCAGGAGATTTGAACTGCAGCATGTTGAACATGCCACCACCATCCTCTCCTACTTGACCACTATCTGATCTTTGGTTTAGCAAAGGCGCAAGTAGCATTTGTTCCTCAAGATTCCCCATTAACATATTGTTATTACTTGATTGTCCTTGCAACAAGCCTTGTGAGCCTCTGCTTGAATTTGCCTGCATGATTCCCAAGTTTGTAGGAGAATTCTGAAGATTGGTAGCACAGTTGGCTACCCTACCAACGACCATGGAATCGTGATCTCTCTGTACATTTGTTGCCCAGATAGGTCCAATTGTCCTAAGTCCTGCGCTAACATTGCCTCTGAAATCAGCATAGTCTCTTGAAGTCAAAGGACCCCGGACACTGTGTCTACTACTCATCAGATTGTCCAATGTGACCGCATTACCATAAGAGATACTCTCAGGCACCCTAAAGGAGTTCTGACTTATGCCTGGAGCATGCATACCTTGTCCTCGCAACATGGGGGAGTTGCCATTTCCACTAGTATAATTGAACCTAGTCGCTGAACTCGTCAAATTACTGAACTGGAAGTCACCAACTGTAAGGGTAGCACTAGCTGTTGGGAAGTCCCTATTGTCTGAATCAGCCGCTCCTTGCCAGTTCCCATATGGAACATGGGTTGTTGGCGATGTACAAGGGGCGGGAAGATTGCTGCTTCCATCATTACTCACTTGACCAACCATCCCAGTAGAGCCATCAAATTCATTCTTTAGCAAAAGTAATGTGAGGTCTTCATTCACTTGTGGACGGAAAGTGGGGGTGGACGGCTTGAATCCACTCCCCATGTTGCCTCTACCTGTCACTCTAAACCATCCTATGTCTGGATATCTGGAAAATTCACTTCAAGAAAACCATCCTACAGAAGAAAAGTGACAGTTGTAAAAAAAATTAACTTAAGTTGACAGACTCGTGTCGCATGGTCAGAGTGAACTAAAATGAAGGGATTGATGAATACACACACGTCGAAGCTCCTATACTGAACAACCAAGCTGAATGAGCATGCATTAAGAAAAAGTACAACTGTTTCAAGCGGTCGAGAAGATCAAGTTTTCACCAAGTGGGGACCCGATGTCACCATCATCTTCTCATTCTAGGATTCCACAATAAGCAACCCCCACATTACTTGGTGCACAAATTTCGTAAACCACGATCTGTTCGCCTAACATTATTCTTCCAGAATCTTGCACATCAAATAGCAGTCGAATTAAAACAAGCAGAGAGAATGCTCAACTAAGCTCTTCATATATCCTCCCACACGACTCATAACAAGGGATGGCACGAAGAATGATAAAATTAAACCATTTGTACAGAAAGAATCCTATGTCTCACTACTGACACAATGCCAACTCTCAACAAAATCACCCCATACCTCAACAAGGTACGAGCCTTCACTTCACGGAGCGCCATCACTCCATAAGACAGAAAAGCAAAACCAACTCAACGAACAAAAGAACAGGCAAACATCGCTAAACCCCAGCCATTAAAAAAAAATGAAAAAAACCAATACCGATAACCCCCAGAGGACCCAGCAAGCGCAATCGAGAAAAACTCACCACACCCGGACAAGGTTTCGTTTTTCTACTTCTTCCCTTTTCACAAGAACAGAGAACCGGACATGATCGATCAAACCCCCTAAGAAACGGAAGACCAAGTTACGAACTTTTCGCTCCTCGAACAAAAAAAAAAAAAAAACGATCGGACCAACTCGAGCGGACGACGTAGAAAGACGGAGGAAAGAATCGTACTTGACGTCCGATCACGACAGCAGCGAGCGAGGCGACCGCCGAAAGGCAACTCTCCAAGAACCGCCTCGTCCCTAGCACTAGCAGCGTCATCCGAAAAAAGCGAAACGAGGACCGCCGCCAGAGACCCCTACATGAATCTGAAGAGAATTAACGGCGGGGGGAGCGAAAACGAGAATCTTATAGGAACGAAGTGAGGAAGGAGGATGATGCATAAAAAACGCAGGTAAGCAAAACTCGGAAGGACATCCGTATTTTACTTAATAGTGAAGAGAGAGAGAGAGAGAGAGAAGGAAAGAGAGAGGAGCAAGTGGCGTTGCGTTTGGCGCTTATGAGAGAGCTCCAGGGGAGTTTTAAAGGGTTCGGTGCGGGGCCCATCTCCACCTTTTCTCCACGTGTCGCTCTCTCTCTCTCTCTCTCTCTCTCAGAGGATCTATCTCTCTCTCCCAATATTTTCTCATGAGTCCTTTTGGGCTGGTCCACTTGCTTGCTGGAGAGTCTCTCTCGAGCCAACCCATTTTCTTCCAGTGCAAAGAAGTGTCAAGCCACTCGACATGTCGACTCTGCGTAGTACGCTCAGCAAAATCCCGGAACGCGAATGGATGCTATGTCAAATTTTGCAAGGATGATGAAATGGGTCATAAAGCTCGAGCCGATGAAATAAACCGATACGCCCGTCTCATTAATAATTTACGTAATTTGCATGGTACGACATTCTGTTTTAGGATTATGACGAAATGAACTTTTAATGCGATGTTATGAGGAGGGAGATGAATCTCCAGAGAAACGATAAAGGCGGGGCGTTGATCTATCTCGGGATGAAATCCAAAGGAATTGTGAATTTCTCAAGAGTAAAGATATACCTTTAATGATTTCTTAAAACAACGGTTGCCGATGATGGTTTCTTAAAACAATGGTCGCCGAAATTTGTGAATCGAATTTCGGTGGTAATCTTCTTTATCTCTACAAATATACGTTTGATGGTTTCTTATTATTACCTTTTTTCTTCTTTTCCTTTGTCATCCCCTTCCGTTTTTCGCTTCAGCCACCAACATGAAATGGTCAAGAGTTAACTACACAACTATGCAAAAAGGTAAAAAGAAAAACACCGGCAAGATTACCGGCCATCCGATCGAGGCATGTAGTTTTTGGCGGATGCTCTCCGTCGGATCTCTAAGGAACGACTAACTGCAACCCCAAGCAGAGTATTGTACTGTTTTACTGCACCAAGAGCTTGTAATCAAAGTAATTTATTGAATAACTTGGCAACATTTTAGTGAAAATTTAAGGAAGTACTTCGGCGATGACGAGACGAGCGAATGCATGAATCACGGAGAAAGGCGAATAGATGATGCCGCTTAAGATCTGACACGGCCTCCCGCTGATTGATTTTCTGCATCTAGAGTGCTGAAGAGAGGCAAGAATGGTGTGTACAAGAATAAAGCGTTTTACAAATATGGTGATAATTGATTCTGTTTCTCATAAACTGTTATTGCCATCACTCCCCAAGCTGTCCTCATTAAACCAGGAATGGTCGTAAGCAGCAAAAAGAGAGCAAATGCCCTGCTCTTAGTCTCTACAGTCCGAGATGCGCTGCTAAATCAGCAAACGCAGAACATAATGTAGGGCGTGTTGCAGCAGAGGCACCACCTCAGCTGCAAACTCCAATGAAAGGTACTCTCATTCTTCCTCCAACTGTGGAATCAAGAAACAAAAGTTCCCCGCTCTCATACCAGGCAGTCTGTTTGGTTTTCAACAGTGATCCCAGCTATAAGCCAAGAACCAAATGGAAGAAACGCCAATGCGTAGGAAGATACTTTAACTACAACAACAATAAAAAAATGACAGCAAACATACAATCATGAAACTAGGCTAGCAAAAGCTGTTCTGAGACTGCTGACTGCACTCCCACATAAGTATGGACAACATTAAAGGACAAAACTTTTCTTATCAAAATTTTGCTTCTTCACACTGAAAGCTTTTTCACTGCCTTGGAGTCGATTCGTTTTTGAGAAGCTAAATAATTACCTACCGGGATGTCAATAGGATTGCTGTTGTCATTGAACAAAGCAGACCTCTGGTGTCTCAGGTTTCCCTTGTTTTCACTGCTGGAAAAATAATGGATCTATTGGCATCGACATCATTTAGCAGTTCAGGTGTGCACCCTGAAAACCCTCACCCGTGAAGCATAAGTAGATGAAAAATGATAAGGTAGATTCCTCTGGAAAGCATATGAAAGTTGGAGGGACAAGCATATCTGCTGTTAACAGGATTTGTTTAAATTGTGAAAGATGCTGTAGTCATCTTGAAAGCAGCTCCTGCAGCACAATTGCCAATGATATTCCCAGACTCAGTCCACTAGTCGACTTTCACATGATCATGTCCATGTCGAAGGAGAATAAAGCCCAGAGATGCCACCATCCCAACAAGGTACCCTATCATGGCTCCATAACTCACACAGATCGGCCACTCCTGTTAAAGAGAAGGACATGAGCAGCGCCTTATAGCTGCTTGATGCGGGGAATATAAAGAGATGCAATATGCTCCACTGAAGAAATTAAAGAGAGAAACCAATATTTTAAAAGCAACTACAATATAAACACCAAACAGGTGGATTTTCATGCCGACTTTCAGATGATGCAGTTTTTGGTGTGCATAAAAAGAAGCTAGATCAAATGAACTTAGAATCCTTCCTTTCTTGTAAAAAGTCAACAACTATTTCACTTCAAAGGACAAGAGTCATAACTACTCCACTTCTTTCTCTCTTTTTCCTCACTTATTTTAATAGTCTTGCTAATAGGTCTCGAGAACCATACATCCAAGATCTACAAATTAGCAGAAAACCTTTCAGCTTGAGATAAAACTAGACATCAAGTAACAAACGTAAACCATTAACTCATTTCCTCAGCTCAGAACGGAAAGGTCCTGCACACTGTTGGAGAGGAAACACAGAAATCAGTGGTCCAGCATAAAATTCTAAAATTCCAAACAAATTATCAGTAGCTTTGCATCAATTCCTTCATGTAAGAGTGCAATACAGAGTCAAGCAGGTCATATCCCCTCAAAGGACGAATCCATTCAAAATAAGAAAAACCCTCAAATCAAGGCAATTGCAAAGACCCAAGAGAGCAATATCTGGGTAGCGAACCATCATAAACAGTTCGACCAAAAAAAGAACACCATAAACAGAAACAACTGGAGGAACAGCAACATTTCAAGATTTACCTACACATAATCCACATCAAACAATGACGAGTTGTGGTAAGGAGAAAGTACCTGCCATGGCCTTTCCCAATCAAGTGGCATAGGCCATGCACCAAACCAAGCTCCAATAATTGCACCATGAGCAGGCAAACAAATCATGAAATCTATAGAACCGATCGGCCTATATATTCAAACAAAATTTAGGCCCAATGTGGAACAGTGAAGGCTCTCATAAAAGATCTTTTAACAGTGAAAATACAAAAAATTAATGCGCCATGGATGTGGCATGATTTCAGGAAACAAGATACTAGGCAGTAAATTACTTTGTAAATGCGAAGATACGTCGCCAACTGTTCCATGAGGCACCAAAAACACAAGCAGCTGGCACGACCTGCCAAAGGATGAAGAATTAGCTTTTAGGAAGACTACACCTGCCAGTAGCTGCTTAGCAAACTGATACAACATGTACAGATAGCAAGACTCCAATTGCATGTTTTCCAGACTAAAAGGTGACTGATCAGAGTGAACTGATAAAACCCGTAGCTAAAAATACTTTTCTCAATAGCCAATAATACTTTTCCCTGTCCTCGGGTTGGCTATTAAGTGAAGCCTGCAAGAAGTAACTTATAGCCAGATTTCCAGAGGAATCAAAAGTCATGATGAAACTTACAGTCCAGGTCGACATCACCAGGGACCAGTTAATGGTCTTCACCAAGTACCTGCGGAAGAGTAGAACAAGAACTGTCATCGAAACATTCAGCATGAAACCAACAATTCAAGCGAGTACCCAGTTACATTCTGGACGAGATGGTAAGCTCATCTCATCATTTTAATCTCCATTCCACTAAACAAACTCATGTAGACTAGATTCTCGCGAGAACGAATGAGCCAAAACGTAATATCCAAAAAACTACTCACTGCATCCCAACAGGCGCACCCAATGCAATGGCTCCCAAAGCATTAACCATTGCCCCTGCAAATACTTACACATCAAGACTACCGAAAAGAGGATTTCCAAACGCCGCGTAACTCAAAAAATCAAAACAGGAAAAGTAAACACGCTACGGAAAGCAAACAGACCGGCCGGCAATGCAAGCGCGCCACGAACGACAGCTCTTATATACTGCGGGAGATTCGAAAAGAAAAAGAGAGGCTCAGATACGAACTCAAGTGAAGTGAATTCGATTCGAAGTTATCGATGAAAGAGGGAAGAAAACAAACGCTACCGAGGTTTGCGCAGGCCTCTCTCTGGCGAGACTGTAGAGAAGGATCGCGATCGGACACTCGATGACCTTAAACCACAAAACTCACAAAAAATCAGCCGAGAAAGGCCGAATGCGGCGGCCGCGTGAGCTAAGACAGACGGCGAGAGAGAGGGAGGTGAGGAGAGCACGTTACCCAGACAAGGCGGAGAGTTCGAGAAGGATCGGAGACGAGATCGACGGATTCGCCGCCGGCGCGGGCGATCCACAGCGCCGCCGCCAGGCTCAGCCAGCACGTCAGGTGGAGCGAGAAAGCGTGAGGCGAGGCGAGTTCTCCGGTCGCGGAAGCTTCGTCGTCGGAGGTCTTCGGCTTCGTCTTCTTCCTCGTCTCCCCCATGCTCGACGAGTTCGCCTGATTCCCGATGACGGTAATTCGGGGGACTCGTCGTTTGAAAGGAAGGGACGGGTCGAAACAGAGTAGCCGGGTCGAATACTAGCCTCGGGTCGGGTCGAGTCGGTTCGGTCCGATGAGGGGCAACTTTTTTTTTTCCCCTCCACGGTTTTTTAATTTTTCTGCAATGGAATTGATAATCGAGAAAGTTATGTGTAAACTTCATTTCATTTTGGCCCGGAATATGCATGGTTTTCATAGATATCTATTGTACTTTTATTTACAAAATTACAATTTCAAAGTGATAATGAGATAGTATTTCTGCTTAGGCCTCGTGGAAACTTTAAGACTTAATAAACATACTTGAAGTGATTTTTTTTTTCAAAAGGCAAAGAATGCAATGCTGAAAGAAAAAATCATTTTTATATAGCATGATCGTGAATGGAAAAATCAAATTGGAAGATTTGTGGATCCTTGATCAATTGAAAATTGACACAATAGGTTCAATGGGGACTTCCCCAATTGAGTTATTTGACTAGTTTCTTTTTTAAGCGGATCAAACCTAATGATCACGAGATGCGCAAATTGATTGCATAGGATTTTTAAAACTTTAAAATGCAAAAGTAAAAGATGAAATTGTTGGCACTAAATGCATGGGTCCATAGGTCAGTGGTAGAGCATTTGGCTGCAGATCAAGAGGTCACCGGTTCGAACCCGGTTGGGCCCTTTTTTCCTCATTTTATAATTCTTTTGGTTAAAAGTCAATATTATACTTATCTTACCACAAAAAAAAAAAAATTTGTTGGCACTAATATTGGCTCATTGGGCTAGGAACAAAAGAAAAGCCCATTAAGCCTGGTTCTCGAGAAAGCAACTCATTGCGCCCGTTTGGTTCAACTTTGGAGAAATGAAAAGTCATTTCCTTAAGTATCTTTAAATGAATGCGCATTTTGTGAAGGCAAGTGTATTTGGCAACTCATTTTTTGTGTATATTTTGCAAAGCAACTTTAGGGTGAAAAAAAAAAAGGAAAAAAAAAAGAAAAGAAAAGAAAAGAAAAGGGAGGAGGAGATGCAATTGTGGGAGAGGGGGAAATTGTGGGGAGCGGTTCGACAGTAGTGGTGGTGGTGGTGGTGGGGAGGCGACTGGCGGTGGCGGGAGGCGGCTCCCCTGAGGTCGTCGACCTCAGGCGACGCCCTGGTCACGTAACCCAGCTGCCTGGGTCACGCTGACCTCAGGCGACGCCCTGGGTCGCACTGACCTCAAGCGACGCCTTGGGTCGCACGACCCAGGCGATGCCTGCCTGGGTCGCCTGACCTAGATCTGGCCACCGGTGAGGCCTAGGAGGCGGCGCCTTGAGGTCGCGCGACCACAAACAGCTTGGCCAGCGGTCAAATCTAGGTTCCCTAAACCTTAGGCAGCTTTGGGGAAGATGATGCTCAGTAATAAAAAATAAAAATAAAAAAGTCAACGGATAAACAGTAGAAGTGGACTCGCATTTCCAAGATGCTGAAAGCCCAAAGCAGGTCCCCACCTGACCTGCTTTGGGCTTTCAGCATTTTAAATGCAAGCATTAGGCCAATGAGATCTCCAAATACTGAACCAAACATCTAATATTTTTCCTAATGGGCTTTGGGGGCTCAAAGCCTCTTGGAAATGCTAAACCAAACGATGCCAATATTATCGGAGAGTAAGTTTCAAGAGTTTGGTGCCAACAATGTTGTGGATAAGGTAGTATTGGCATGACACTAAAGTCTTTGGAAGTAGTTTGAAATTGAAAATAATAACTGCCAAAAAGCAATTACCAGTAAAACCAACTATAAATAACCAAAGAGACAAAGTTGTATAGGATCTTTTGATAATCAAACAAACGTAAGAACATTTGTCTTTTGCTATTTTTAATTTCACATTTGCGTTTTATTGCATATTTTTATCTCATGTTTATCCTTTACTTTATCACTTGTAGAGTAGAATTAGTCACTTTATTTTCGAAATGACGCAGAACATGATTTACATAAAAAAAAAAGTTGAAGATTTGCCTCTTCAGTGAAAGATATTTACCGGGAAAACACTTTCCCTAGGAACAGAAGCAAGTGTTTGTAGACAAAATATACAATGCAAAGCATATATCTTCTATCAACAGGAATGCAAAGAAAGTATGACTGTTTCGTCAAAAAAAAAATTATTTGAAAAATATTTTCTAAAAAAAGATGGTTCGTATCGCTTGAAATAATTAATCAATAAAAAATATTTTCACTTTTGTCGCCAACAATTTATGTCTAAATATTTTTATAAACGATAAAAATACTTTTCAAATATTTATTTTGTAAACGGGTTAATACCCTAAAAAATTCCAAACCTGTACACATGTGACAAATTTATCCCAAATTATTTTTTTGACCACCAAAAACCCCAAACTGGTATACCTCGACGAATTTACTCCAAACTGGTACACTTGTGACAAATTTACCCTCTGTTAATTTTTGTTAAATTTTACTATCAAATTATTAAATTAAATGACATGTGACAGTTAACTGGTATACCAATTTAGGATTTTATGCTCTGTTTGTCATAGTTAACAATTTTTGTGATTTTTTTGTGGTATTAATACAATTTAGCAGAGCATACAATTTTATGGTCAGTTTGATACTCTCAACGGTTTTCGAAAAATAAGCACAAGAAGCAAGAACAATTTTGTGAGCGTTTTAATCCCATCGGCCTTGTGCATGTATCTATCCCTCCAAACTTTGCAAGGGGCTGTTCCTAGTTAAGATTGTTCACCTGGACGTAATTAATCAACCTTGCTCGAAATATACCAAACTGCTTCTATGAACTCAGCCAATACTTTCTCTACAGTCCAAAAGGGCAAAAGCATATGACTTATCTAGAACCCTTTTTTTCCCCTGATTTCAAGGCTCGAGATTGCTCCAGAACACAATTTTGAATTTAAATCAAACTGATTAAGAGCTAAGTTTTCGTTTCCAAGTACATGCGGTATTGTTGTCTCCGTATGTAGTGTGTTCTTCTACAAAGGTTCTTCCATACTCGACAATTTTACTGAAAATCCAATCGGTTGATGCCGCACTTAGATCCTTCCAATCATTTTGATGTACCGTTGTTATCCAAATTGTTCTCCTTCTATTTGGTCCATTCGAGCACCTAGATGATTCCACATCTCCTGGTATCTAGTCTGCAGTTGCAGACAAAGAGAACTCTCGCCACATGCACGGACGTCCTGTTCTAACACCATCAACGCATGAACTTGTCTATGTAAAGGATCTTTCATTTGCACACTTAAGTACACACATGTTACGTGGTTCAGCCGCACGTCTGGTTTGGCTTCTTGTTGAAGTATCAGAAACACTGCCTCAGGCTCCTGACTCTTTATTTTCCAAGGACCTTGATATGATTTTGTCATTACCAGTTCACTTCCAAGAATTTGCAACAAAAGAGCTATTCACTTCTTGTCTCCAGTGAGCTCATGCATGATCACAATTTGCATTTTCTTCTTAACGTTTTGGAGACGTTCCTTGGAATCTCACATAGGATATGAATGAGAGAAGTGTAAAGGTGATATTCCCCTAGTGGATGTGACTGAGTGGAGGATCCCACAAGCCAATAATTTCAATTTTGCTGCTCCCAAAGCCACCATGGTAACATAAGACTACCGAATTCAGCATTTACGGTGCTCTGCTGTATCCTCATACTGATGAACATAATGGAACAAGAATGGGCATGGATAAGCAGCCAGGTCAACTAGATCCAGGAACAGCATGGCTAAGCTCTTGAATCAGGAGATAAAAGAATCTGGCCTGCACTGGATCATATGTTTTTCTGCAAGTACTCGCTGCCGCTGCATCTTGAATAGCACCTAATCAAGGATTGACTAGTTCGAGTTCACGCTGAGAGGCTAGCCAAGTGAACAGAAAGTATGAATAATTAAGTAGACTTGTGGTGTGAAGCTTCGGAATTTTTCTAGATGGTGATGGCCCCAGTTAGTGCAGTACAGTGCCGCTGAGGCGACTGCTGAGGAGCATTTTGATGCACTGCAGTGTACGAGGGTAAAGCTCCAATTTGGAATCATTTACACCTTATCCTACACGGAAGCAGCCTTACATATCGTGAAACGATGCTGCTCTAGTTCGGACCTGGTTTCTTTGCCTCGGGAGGATAGTTTGTCTCTCAGTGTTGAACTGGCGATTGCAGGCCAGGCTGTTCAAGAACACCATCATCAAATTGTTTATTCTCTGTATGTGACGAAACTATTGATGTTGCTAGGGTTCTTCTATATATTTTCAAGCAATAATCAGTATGGCAGCTGAACTGGGTTTTTTGGCATCTACTTATGGGCGACACAGGTGATTGGGTCAAGACTAAAAGGTCTATTTGATACTTGTCTCCCTGAGAATCTGAGCAGGTTGCAAGGATTTCATGAACTATATGATATGTCACTCTCTTTGTAGCTCTTTGGAGAATAGGGGAGACTATTTTGATATGAATTATGAATTCATGGACATTGCCAATTTGCGATATCAGACTTGACTTGCAATCCTACTGAATTAAATGATTGTTAGCTACCTAGACGTGTGGTTTCCACGCGACCTAGTGTAATATATGGGCGAAAAAAAAAATGAAAAGTAAGGGTTTGAAAAGTCAACAAAAGAAGCTGAAGGAAAATAGTGGAAGCTTGGCTGTTTTAAAGAGAGGAGAGAGGGAGGGCTTCAGCAGAGACGAAAACAGGGGAAATAAAGAAACAGGGGAGAGGAGAGAAAGAAGAGAAAGGAAAAAAGGCGAAAAAGAGAAAAAAAATTTGGTGCGCTCGCGATCCAGACGCCTTATCAAGCCGACTCAAGTTTGTTTTGCAACGCCAGTAAGAGATCGAAGCTTTAATCATCTACTTGAAGCAATCGTCGCAATTAGGGCTCGAAATTCGGATTTCTTGGATATTTGTGCGGCGAAGCCCAATTTTTGAGTCGTTGACCTGCATATTTTTGTAGAAATGGTACTTTTGGATGTTGTGAAGCTATAGCATCTTACGAATCATGATTTTAGCTTGCGATTTGTCTGGATCGAAATTTTAAAGTTGGGAGCGCATTTTGGAACTGTAGTGAATAGTATCTTTGAGCCCCTTTTTTTGTTGTTCTCGGTGCTGTTTTGGGGTAGCTGAGTTGGGGCTGTTGTAGTACATCAAGAGAGCTTTCTAAGGACTATGAGTAAGCTTGAAATGGAATTTTGTAAAGGAAGTTATAGCGCGACGAAGTTAGCACGTGGGCTGCACTTAGCGGAAAACAATGGGTTTCTGCTAAATGCTAGCTTTCGTGGCGCATAAGTGTCGTTTCATCGACAAATAGGCCCAGTATAGGCGAGTCATTATAAGAATATCATTTTTACTCGGCCTTTTGATATTGTTTTTCCATTAATTTTTAGGGATCCGAGTGTGTTGGTTCAAGTAAGTGTCATAGTTGATTTTTGGCTTTTCCTAGATGAATGACACTATTTCTTCCTTGTATTTTAAATTCATGTTTTTAGAAACATGATGGATTATATATTTTATAAGTTGATAAAAAGTATATTTTGTGCATAAAATATGATCAGGCTATTATTGTCATTTTGGTGTTTGAAAAGAGTTATATTTTGAATTCGCTTTGAATGGTTGTTCCAAAATGGTTTGTGAAATTCTCTATGAAAGAATCTTAAATCGTTTTGAAGAACGTTTGATATTTATATATCAAATGCTTGAGTTGTGATGACTTTTATTCAAATGTTGGATTATTGGATATTTTGATTGATGGTTGATGCTCAATGTCTTAGTGAACCTTGAGGGTGCGTAATTATGTGCATATTAGTCTAGGATATTCTCGTGGGCCAAGCCACCGGCTAATAATTGGTGGAAACCTTGCCAAGGGGAATCTTGATCGTTTTGTCACAGCATTACGCGTGACCATGGTTAAACATTTAAGCATGCGTTGGTGAACGGAGTGGACCATTGACATATTATTTGAGTTTAGTCGATGGAATAGACCATTGATGTGTGGTTTAATGAGATTAATCAATGGAATAGACCATTGATACATGTTTTATGATATTGACTAATGGACTAGACCATTAGTATCTTCGGTATTTGAATTATGATTATAAATTATATTAAAGTGAGTTACGATTGCGTTTTAAATGTGCATAGTGATTTCTCGATCAGCTTAGAATAAATGTGTTACTCACTGAGCCGTGGCAGCTCACTTCTCTTATCTACTTGTTTTTCAGGTTCTTCAGCGAATCGTAAGTAGGCGTGAGCATTCGTTCGGGGAGGACTTTTGTGGTGGGGACTTTTGGTATGACTTGTATGTAGTTTATAAGTTAGTCTTTGCAGAAGGTATATGTTTTGGTTTGGTGGATTATAGAAATACTCTGACATTGTAACCAAATGTCTTTTTGTCAAATATATATATATATATATGTTGATATCATGCTGAATTTTAGTTATGTTGAGGCTGCATCCTTGGGTGAAAGGACGACCGTGTCATGTCCTTTTTCTTGTGAATCGGGGTGTGACACCTAGCATCGACTGTGCTGGAAAAATGATCACAAGGGAACTCCAGGTGATTGGATAGACAAATCAAGTGGAACCATAGACCTCTTTAAGACTAACGCTAAGGTACCTGGATTGGTAATGTATTCTAAGATTCTGGAACACTTGTCATCAGATAAAAGTTTGAACTAACTTTTGAGCACGTCTAGGAATATGAAACAGTGAGATGCCGAGTCAGTAGGCTGCAACCCCACCAAAGCACCATCTGCACATGAGAGATGATTAGAAACGCATTTAGAGCATCGCCAATAAGAGATTCGCGGAGCCTGTCTTCTTGATAATTGACTGACCACACTTCCCGAACAAAATCAATCGACTTGATATGGAGACAAGTTGCAGCCATTGACATTGATAAGAATGTCAAACAAGCCAAAATGTCAAAGCTGCATCTCTCCTTTTGGGCGGATGGGTGAGTGACTGAATCATCACGACATCAGAATAGAGGTTTCTTCTATGATGGAAAAGTAACATCTACCGAAGGCTAGCCAATTTTCTATGTTGTCCTTGCAAAGTGTGAACACGGTTGTGGAATTGAGTTGAGAATCTAGTCACCACTAGAAGAAGGGGGAGGCTGCCCTTTTAGTCCTTCCAGGCCATCGATTTCGCCATTGAAATTTCTTCATAGAAAGATCCACTTCCACCTCCCCTCCATCCATCCCTCTTATGTTGTCGCTAGCATCCACTCCCCTATTTACTTATTCTTCTCAGCTCAGCTCGTCCACGTAACAGTAACCCCGCCCCACGTACCGGCACAGATTTTCTCATTTTGCCGATTTATTCTGCGTCTGCTGAATCACTCTTACCATAGCAAGATGTGATTTTCCAAATTGAAGGAACCCAAAGATGTTACATATCAGCTGCATATTTCTTGCACTAATGCAGCACTGGCTTATTGTTGCCAGTCAAGCTCAAGCTGCTCTAAGTCCTCCGAATCACTCTCATCCTCACCCCCGGCACTCGCTGCTGGGAGACAGGGCCGCTCTTCTGGAATTCAAGAAGGCAATCATATCCCCGAATTCCGCGCTTAGTAACTGGAACGAAACAGTTGATGTCTGCAGCTTCACTGGAGTCACCTGCAGTCCACAGCGTCACCGGGTGGCTAATCTCACCTTAGAAGGCCAAGGCCTAGTGGGGCGGCTCTCGCCTTTTCTATTGAATCTTACAGGCCTTAGGAACTTGAGCCTTGCAGACAATTACTTTTTCGGGAGGATTCCTCCTGAGCTTTCGTCCCTTCGACGCCTTTGCAGTCTCCGGCTCGATGGAAACAATCTAGAGGGTCAAATACCGCATTCATTTTCTCTTTTAACCAATCTTCTTGTGCTTCTTCTATTGGGTAACAAGTTAACAGGTACAATTCCAGACTCTCTCTTTGCAAACTGCACCAAATTGAGAGTTTTAGACCTCTCGATGAACTCCCTTGGAGGAGAGATCCCACCAGAGATCGGAAATTGTCGTAATCTTTATAGCCTTAGTCTGTACAACAATGAATTCATGGGCCATTTACCCGTCTCTCTAAGAAATGCTTCGCAAATGTTCTATATCGATGTAGAATATAACAATCTCGAAGGCCTGCTCCCTTCAGATATTGTGGAGAGGCTTCCTTTGCTTAATTATCTTCATCTTTCATACAACAAAATGCAAAGTCACGAAGGCAACACTAATCTTGACATTTTCTTCACATCCTTAGCAAACTGCACTGTTCTGCTCGAGCTTGAACTGGAAGGCATGGACCTAGGAGGGAGCTTGCCAGATTCCATCGGCCAACTTAGTGTCCACTTAGAAACCTTGTTACTTGAAGAGAATCGAATTTTTGGATCCATTCCCCCGGCCCTGGGCAGATTTTCCAATCTTTCTTTGTTGAACCTGTCATTGAATCTCCTCAATGGATCGATCCCGGACGAGATCAGGGGGTTGTCGAGTCTAGAACGGCTCTACTTATCTCACAACTTGTTCAGAGGCAAAATTCCGACCGTATTGAGCCAGCTTCCGCATTTGGGTCTTCTTGATCTGTCACATAACGAGTTCTCTGGGGAAATCCCTGCAAGTCTCGGCAACATGGTTGAAATGAGGTCACTTTTTCTTAACAACAATTTCCTCTCAGGAAATATACCTGCGTCACTGGGAAGATTGTCCCAAGTGTACCAGCTAGATTTGTCGAATAATCAGCTATCGGGAAGAATTCCGCCGGAGCTATTACTGGGCATCAGTGAGATCAGATTGTATTTAGGTCTGTCTAACAACAATCTTGAAGGTCCTCTACCAATTGAGCTCAGCAAGCTGGAAAAGTTACAAGCCATGGACCTCTCCTCGAACAACCTCAGCGGAAGTATCTTCTTTCAGATATCGAGCTGCAATGAACTGAAAGCTATAAATTTCTCTAACAACTCGCTTGAAGGGCACCTTCCAGATTCCTTGGGCGATCTGAAGAGCCTTGAGTCCTTCGATGTTTCTTGGAACCAGCTCTCTGGACCCATCACTGCGAGCCTGAACAAGATTGAGAGTCTGACATTTCTGGATCTCTCGCACAACAACTTCCAAGGCATGATCCCATCAGGAGGCATTTTCAAATCTGTCACTTCTTCGTCATTTGTGGGGAATGAGAACCTGTGTGGCACGATTCCAGGCATACCACCTTGCTCTCGAAAGAAAACTTGGTTCCGGTCACGCACTTTCTTGATCATTTTCATCGTGGTCATGTTTGCATCAGCATGCCTGTTAACTATATGCTGCGTGATTGGATTCCGGCGCTTCAAGATCATAACTTCTTCTAGGACCGAACCCATAAACACACCAAAACCACCAGATCCAGTGACCAATTTTCCAAGAATGACGTACAAGGAATTGGCAGATGCCACTGGTGGATTTAATGACCAGAGTTTGGTTGGATCGGGTAGTTATGGACAGGTATACAAGGGAGTTCTCCCGGATGGAACGGCAATAGCAGTGAAGGTGTTACGTGTCCAATCAGGAAATTCCACCAAGAGTTTCAACAGGGAATGCCAAGTTCTAAAGAGGATCCGGCACCGGAACTTGATAAAGATAATAACTGCTTGCAGCCTCCCGGATTTTAAGGCTATCATCCTTCCTTATATGGCAAATGGGAACCTCGATAGCCATCTCTATCTTCATTCAGGAACAGGCTTGAGCTCGAGATCTTCTGACTTGACCCTCATCCAGAGGGTAAATATCTGTAGTGACGTGGCTGAAGGAATGGCTTATTTGCATCACCATTCTCCAGTTCGAGTCGTGCACTGTGACCTGAAACCAAGCAATGTTCTTCTCAACGATGACATGACCGCATTGGTTTCTGATTTTGGAATAGCGAGGCTGATTATGTCGAACGGAGGTGGGAATGCAGGGCTTGTCGAGAACATGGGAAATTCCACAGCAAATATGCTATGCGGATCTATAGGATACATTGCCCCAGGTAAAGATCTCCTGTAATAAAATTCTTTGATCCTTGCACATTGGAGATCTGCTCAATGCTAGAGAAATTCAGTACCCTTGATTGCTTTTTCGAAAATTAATGTTAGTCCTTTTAAGTTAGGTATATGTTGATGAAATTGCCTCCAACTGTCAAAAACTACCCGACATCTTTTAAACTTTCATTGCAGAGTACGGATATGGGTTGAACACATCGACGAAGGGTGATGTTTACAGTTTCGGCGTCCTGGTCCTCGAGATGGTGACTAGAAGGAGACCGACCGATGACATGTTTGTCGGGGGACTGAACTTGCACAAATGGGTCAAGGGCCATTACCATGGGCGGGCGGAAATGGTTATAGACTCCTCGTTGTTGAGAGCTTCAAGAGACCAATCTCCCGAAGTGCAGAAGATGTGGGAGGTCGCCATCGCAGAGCTCATCGAGTTGGGTATCCTTTGCACGCAGGAATCACCTTCCACGAGGCCTACAATGCTCGATGCCGCTGATGACTTGGATCGACTCAAGAGATACCTTAATGGAGACACTACTGTAACTTTCGCATCTTCGCTCGGAATTTCTTCATCCACTTTTGGGACTGATGATTAAATCTCATATCCAACTGTACAGTTAAATTGTAATTCTATCTACCTTATTCCTGAGTAAACACATCAGTGATTTTTTCTTTTTTGGCAAAAACTAGATGACAAGTTTGAAGTTTCAATCCCATGCGGCAATCATCGTCGCATTTCTCACAAAAGATGTCAAGGGCATTACCAGTACATAAGAAAGTACACCCATTCATTCTCAAGCTAAGGGGGATACGCAATGAGTTTGGCGACATTAAGTTTCGTGACAGACCAAATTATGCATTTTACTACTCCGATGAAGTCAGGAATCTGCTCGATGAGATATCCAAAGAAAAACCACTAAGGCGACTTTTGATCAACAGTCGTACCGCGGTAGTTCGCCCCCTGGGGGGGAGGCGTTGGCGTAGACACTAGTGAGTCCATGAAAGCAACAAGCAAGCACCAAATAAGGTCATCTTGCCAAAAGTGGTGCCTCTGCCCTGACTAACGAGAACGTGCTTGTACAGCGCCGTCCACTACGGCTGAAACGATGGTAGTGGAGCACGCTCGGGCACGAGCAGAATCATGAAATCCTCAAATGTGGTCCATGATAAGCTTTGTTAGTCCGACCATCAAGCATGTTCGCAACAACTAGGCATGGAGAGATGCGATTAGTTCACCGGACAAGAGGAAGGTAGAGAGATAAGGGTAGGTCTAAAACCAAAAGCCTATCCTAGAGTGGCTCTTCCTTTCCAGACGATGTAATGGTCTGTGACACAACATCCAATTCTTTACGTGGAATGCTGTACGAGCGCTCTTGAGGACCACCCGCCCTTCGCCAATCGTAAAGCTGAAGTCGATCTTTTGAGTGCCGTCCCTTTATGGATCACCATCCAAAATTTCCACACAACGTGTGTTTCTCGTTGTGCTGTGATAGTAACATCTCACATGTGCATTAGATTCGGATATCACCAAGACGATAGTGAAACTCGCAATTATTGCACTAGATGCTAGACCTCACCAAGAACGTTCGATAATTTGGTTTCGGGTAATGCTGCTTTTAACCAAAAGCTCTGGTCACCAAATGCTAGTCAATTCCCAGCATCATCATCCGAATGAAGAAAGCAATCGGTCCCCCAAAATTTTCAACAATTTCCTGAAGCACGCAAAGTTGGGCTCCCACTTGAAACCAATTGTAATTCTACAATCTATTAACTAAGTGCCGGAAAGCGAATATACATAGATTGGGCAGGCAATCCAGCACTAGCTACAGGTCAATCCTGGAACCGGAATCTCTGGGGGGCTTTTATGTACGGCTTTCCGTGACGGGGGAAACGTACAGTCGAGTTTTGCATTGTCACGCTATGCTTGATCAGTTCAACATTGTAGCAACACTCAGAGGAATGGTCAAGAATTAGGAACTGTCACTAACACTTTTTTTATCTATTGTTATTCAATTGAAGATGAACTCACATAAATGAGGTCATCTTTGCCAAGAAAGAGCTTATAACATGCCATCAAGCATATGAACAGGCATGTCAATGTATCCATAGCAGCTATTGCACTGACTTATGGCGTGGGGAATTTTTTGCTACTCTCAGTCTCAGCAATCTTACTTAATTAAGTGGATGCGCAACTTCTACCAGGTCTCTCCCACTGATACTTACCCTTAACTAGTTAAAAGAAGATTAGGAGGTACAAGGAGAAATGCTTAGCTCTTTCGACTGATTTGGCTCCAATCCTCCAGATATGTCCTAGTTAAGAATGCACGAACACGCAAGCTCCGTGATTCATACTAGGAATTTAGTATTCGTGGCGAACTCATTACACCCTCTCTGGATCTTCAGGTGTCTTTAACATTCAGTGAATTACTACGCTTGCACACGAACATTTTTCTATGCACACCCAAAGCTCATTAGACGGAGTTTAACTGATTTTTAGAAGATACATAAATACACAGATTCGAATCCAAAAGGTCATTGCAAAACAGGGTCTCCAAAACAAAGTACGATGACGCAAGTTCAAGATCTTAATAGCTAGGGCGAATGAAGCTTTCGGGACTAATGTTTAAACAATCGACGTTCACCCGAGCTAAACTCCTCCTCGCAGGAAAAGGTAAATTTCCAAGCAAGACAGCACAAGACAGCACAGAGATTTAAGAATGAACACTGGATTTGGGGGAAAGTACTAATCAGATTAACATGATCTGAAAAAGAAAATATGCACACTGCGATTATTACACTCAGCTTTAATTATAACTATACATCTTTCTCTCGACACGTCTTACTCTCAAACAGAACTCAATCACAACACAGAGACCAAAAGCCCAAAACAGGACAGCTCTAGGTTTCTGCACGACACCTCAATTCCCTTAATCTACCTCTTCAATCTTGGGCCCAGCACCAGCGCCACCAGAGCTAGCCTTGTCGCTGTAAGCACCATAACTGTTGGGCATGTCTGCACCTCCACCCATCGGCACATCTCCGCCAGCGCCCTGGTACATCTTGGCAATAACAGGGTTGCACAGGCCTTCCAGATCCTTCAATTTGTGCTCAAATTCATCCACTTCAGCCAATTGGTTCCTGTCAAGCCACTCGATTGCCTCGTCAATTGCCTTCTCGATCTTCTGCTTATCAGCCGGGTTCAGTTTATTGGCGAATTTCTCATCCCTCACTGTATTTCTCATGTTGTAAGCATAGTTCTCGAGCGAGTTCTTCGCCTCTACCTTCTTCTTCACCTCCTCATCTTCCGCCTTGTACTGCTCTGCTTCCTTCACCATCCTCTATCTCATCCTTGCTCAGTCTCCCCTTGTCATTCGTAATTGTAATCTTGTTCTTCACACCTGCGGTCTTATCCTCTGCCGACACATTGAGAATTCCATTTGCATCGATGTCGAAACATACATTGATCTGAGGAACACCTCTTGGTGCAGGAGGAATGCCCGTGAGCTCGAATTTGCCCAGAAGATTGTTGTCTTTCGTCCTCGCCCTCTCGCCTTCATACACCTGGATGAGCACACCTGGCTGATTATCGGAGTATGTCGAGAATACCTGCTCTTTCTTCGTTGGGATAGTTGTGTTCCTCGGGATAAGAACAGTCATCACACCACCTGCGGTCTCAAGTCCGAGGCTCAGAGGTGTGACGTCGAGCAAGAGCAAGTCCTGCACTTTCTCATTCCCTTCACCAGTCAAGATTGCAGCTTGGACTGCAGCCCCATAAGCAACAGCCTCATCAGGGTTAATGCTCTTGCACAACTCCTTTCCGTTGAAGAAGTCCTGCAAGAGTTGCTGAACTTTCGGGATCCTCGTCGACCCACCAACGAGAACAACATCATGAACCTGACTCTTGTCGATCTTCGAATCCCTCAAACATTTTTCTACGGGCTCCATACACTTCCTAAACAAATCCATGTTCAACTCCTCGAATCTCGCCCTAGTGATTGTAGCGTAGAAATCGATACCTTCATAGAGCGAGTCGATCTCGATCGTGGTCTGGGACGTCGAAGACAGGGTCCTCTTTGCCCTTTCGCAAGCGGTCCTCAACCTCCTCAGAGCTCTCGCATTGCCGCTGATGTCCTTCTTGTGCTTCCTCTTGAACTCCTGCACGAAATGATTCACGAGCCTGTTGTCGAAATCCTCGCCTCCCAAATGAGTGTCACCGGCCGTCGCCTTCACTTCGAAGATGCCCTCGTCAATCGTCAACAGCGAGACATCAAAAGTCCCGCCGCCGAGGTCGAATATGAGGACGTTCTTCTCGCCGGTCCTCGACCCCTTCTTGTCGAGCCCGTACGCGATCGCCGCGGCGGTCGGCTCGTTGATGATCCTCATCACGTTGAGCCCGGCGATCGCGCCGGCGTCCTTCGTCGCCTGCCGCTGCGAGTCGTTGAAGTACGCGGGGACGGTGATCACGGCGTTCTTCACCGTCTGCCCCAAGTAGGCCTCGGCGATCTCCTTCATCTTCGTCAGCACCATCGACGAGATCTCCTCGGGGGCGAACTGCTTCTCCTCGCCCTTGTAGCTGACGACGATCATCGGCTTGTCGCCGGGGCCGGCGGCGACCCTGAACGGCCAGTGCTTCATGTCGGCCTGGACGGTGGGGTCGGAGAACCGGCGGCCGATGAGGCGCTTCGCGTCGAAGACGGTGTTCTGGGGGTTCATGGCGACCTGGTTCTTGGCGGCATCACCGATGAGGCGCTCGGTATCGGTGAAGGCGACGTAGGACGGGGTGGTGCGGTTGCCCTGGTCGTTGGCGATGATCTCGACGCGGTCGTTCTGCCAGACGCCGACGCAGCTGTAGGTGGTGCCGAGGTCGATGCCGACGGCCTTGCCTTCGGTCTTCGGAGCCATGGACGGAGCTTCGAGCTTGGACTGCGGTTGATCGGAATGCGCTTCGGGAAAAGAATCGAAGAAGAATGTGATCGGTTGTGGCGATTGCGCTGCTTGCTGTTGATGGTCTGAGCTGAGGAGCTTGGAGGGAGAGGGAGGAGCATATAAAGGCCATGGCGGGAAAGAGAGAGAAAGTTCCAGAGCCGACTGGAAGAGGCTAGAGAGAGAATGGTGAAGGGGAAGGAGCAAGTGGAGAAGAAAGAGAACGCGTTTCGAATTTGCCTCCGGGAATCGCCCCGAGAGTTCTAGAGATGGAAAAAGGCGGGCGGGGGTTTACCCGGACCCGGACCCGGACCCGGACCGAGAGATCGGGTCTCGGGTTAGAATGACGCTTTTCGTTCGGTCCTCGTAATTTTGAGGGGGCCTCTTTTCTGGACGCCGAATTTCGTCGTATTTGCAATTCTAGCCCCGCGTATTTTACCTCCGCCTACAGTTCCGACCTTCAATTTTACCGGGAAATTGATGAGTTGGCCCGCGAATTAACACGTGGCTCCTTCTTATATGGGCACAAATTACACTTTCTAATCCCCTTAAAAGTTATAGAGAGAATGAAAATATTTTGCATTTTCTTTTTCCAGTGTAATATCTTGAAGCCATTATTTAGAAAAATCATTTCCTTTTTTTATTCAAAAAATTGTTAATCATACAAGATATTCGTTTTCAACGCACTGATTATACATGGTATGGAAAAAAAAAATTACTGTTTTGGAAATGACAAAATTTCATCAAATTAATGCTTAACAAGTGCCCCTAAAGTATTCATTAATAAAATTCATGCGTAAGAATCCTTTCATTTCTCAACATCTTTTGTACACGAATTTCTTTTTTAATTTCCAAGTAGTGTTAGTGTGATTCAAATATTTTTTTTCCCAAGTATAATCCAGGAAGCGATGCAAAAGAGGGCTAAGTTTCATTAAGGGAAAATCGGTACTCATCTCATTTTCGTATTTTGAAATTATGCTTATATTTTAACCATGGTCATCCATGTGACAAACCTTTATCATGGGGCTTCAATTAATACACAACTATATTCACTCAATGAACTGAACTTTCTTATTCTCTTTTTAGCTTAATACAAAAAAAAAAAAAAAAACAACAACAACAACAACAACTACTTTTAACTCCATTCCCAATTCATCTTTTGGATTTTCGTACATAAATTGAAGTGACACTTCATTCGGTAGCGTTTATTTCATAAATACATTTCCTTTTCCACTTATATTCAAAATTCCATTATTTATTTCATGCTGTCTAAGTTGCATTGCGGGCCAAGTGAAGGATAAGTTCGTATTTACTTGGCCTTTTCTTAATTGACCCCCTGCCTTTTTTGCTTTCTTAAACGACCATCACCTTGTGTCTCCCTCACTCACTGTCTGCTCACCTCTTTTACTATTTGGATTAACTTTTCGACTAAATGGGAAATGTTTTCACCCATCCTCTTTCCACAATCAACCCTAATAAATTATAATTTTCGTTCGATTGATTGTGTGTCTTGTGTTAAGAGAGACTTTAATTAATGCCACAAAGGCGAGTTTCCAAAATATTTCCAAGGACAGGCGATACGGTAATTATCCAGTATTCTAGAGCATTCTCAGCTTAGATACCATAGTTGGTAGATGGAGATATACATTCTTATCCACTATATTGGATGTCAATCAATGGTTATAATAGGAGAGTTCTTGTATAAATAAGGGAGCTCTCCTTTCATTTGTATCCATCCAAACATTTTTCAATGATACAAAGTATTTTCTCCTTGAATTTTTCTCTCTAGACTTTGCAGCTGGGCAAGTAAGGGCGTGTTTGATAATGTTTCTGTTCAAAAATTGTTCCTAGGAACAAAAATAGAAAAAAACTATTTCTGTTCCGGGGAATAATTTTTTAACAGAATAACACATTTGATAACGCACAAAATTTCTATTTCTAGAATAGAAAAAGAAAAGAAACATGTTTGGTAAATTTGTATAATTTTTTTTATTTCTTTTAATTTTTTAATATTTTTATTTTCTTTTTTTCTTTTTCATTTTTCTTTTTCTCTTTGGCCGGGGCGAGGCCCGGCTAGCTTGCCGGAGGCCAACCTCCTCGCCAGGCCACCGGTGAGGCTCGGCCTCGCCCAGACAGCGTGAGGTTAGCCTCGTCGGGCCATCACGGGCGATGCCATCCTAGAGGTGGCTGGTAAGGCCAAGCCTCGCCGTGGCTCGGCCTCTCCGGGGGTTGGTGACGCTCCAGCAAGGTCGCCGGCCCTCGTCTGGCCGGTCGCTAGCGCGGGCCATGGCCAAGGCCGGTGACCGGCAAAAGGAAGAAGAAGAAGAAGAAGAAAAGAAAGAAAAAAAAGAAGAAGAAAAATGAGAAGAAAAAAAAGTGTTTCTTGGAAGTGTTCCTGAGAACAAGAGACAAGTTTTTTCTACTTTTTATTTATGTTTCAAATCTGTTCCCGGAAATAAAAAAAAATAGATTTTTTGTTCCCAAGAACAAAATTATAAACAAACGTGTTTTTGTTTTTTTTTTTTTTTTTTGTGACCTAGGAAATTCCGTAAGCCGACAGCCGGCGAGCAAACCCTGCGGGAGCGACTGTATGATCCACCACCACAGTACTCCAGATAAGAATCCCTAACGACGCCTTTGGGATTTGAACTTCTCCACTTCATAAGGGGGAGAGAGACCAAGCCAGCTACGCCGCTGCAGGCGGTGGTTCTATTCTTTTTTTTTTCCCTGGAACAAAAGAACAAAAATTTGTAATTCGGAAAACAGAAACAATTTTAAACAAACACACCCTAAGCAACCCAACACCTTGATCCCAAATAATTAGCCATGACAATATCCACTTCTCCAAAACCTAGTGACATCATCCACTTCTCTAAAATTGAAACTGGAAATTTCACATCCATTTACCAAATAAAGCAATCTATTATTCTATACCTAGCAATTTTATGCAAACAGCGCTATGTTCATTTCTCCTTACACCCAATCACTGCTCAGAGAATAAACGACGCAGTGTCAGTACTTTCCTAGAGCAAAAGCGCCACCGCTACCACGACGAACATTAGCACTATTTTTAGTACAGCTTTTATTTTATTTTTTAAATTATGAAAAAGAACATGCGCCAAAAGCGAAAATCGGAGAAAAACTTCAAAAACAACGTAAATAATCTTTTTCCTTGTAAAGAATAACAGCCTCCATAAGTGAAAAACAGGCAAAAAAAAATTCAAAAACAACTACTTTTAGTAGATTTTTTTTTCTTATAAAGAAGATCATGCGGTAAAAGCAAAAACAGGAAAAAACCTTCAAAAGCACTATGCATACTAGTGCCGCTGCCACAGGCTCCTGCTTCTCCAGGTCAGTAGGAGGGTCGTCTTCCTCAATCCCAGCAACTCGATTGCTGTCAATCTTGAAGTGGATATTCACAGCAACACCATCGCGGTCAACCCTATGGGGCAATAGTTGCTGCCTTCGATTTAGATCGTTACTGTCAATTCATCATTGAATACGGCGGCATCTATCTATAGCTCAGTCTCACCTTCTTTGGATATAAAGTGCGCTTAGACAGTCAATTCTTCTCTTGGAATGCTAATTTCAGCAGTTGCTTCCATAGCGGCTATGCTAGTGGCATTAAGCTCATCAAGATGATCTACTTGTCCTGTTTTTGCCACTTCAATTTGATAATGTAACTTCTGCTTTGTTGAAATCTTTATTCTATATGACAAATAAACTATATTATCATGTTTGTAGCAGAAAAATAACGGTGATATATAAGCATTCTCAACGAAAGATAATTTTGGTGCACACCGATCTCAAGTAGGATGCCTTCATATATGTATGTTCAGTCATCTGTATGACAGGTGGCGAATATGACTAACATAATATTGGATATTTAAATGGAAAATCCAATTATCAACTAAATTTTTATCGATTTTTCTTCATGCCCCTTCATTAGTTATCGCATTTTTGATATATTAATTTCTTCAGTTCCATCCTCATACTTTCTCTTCAAGCTTAACATTCGTAGCGATTGCCTCAACTTTCCTAGCATTTATTTTAGCACTGATCCTATGAAAACTTTTTTTTTTGTTTGCATGTCGGATAGCACTTCTTACATATGCTCGTCCTTTCTAAACATAATGCCCAATGCTTGCTCCCTCGGAATGCTAGTAGCATTAAGCTCATCAAGGATCTCATCGAAGTCTTTGGTTGCATCTTCAGTCGCACATTCACTAGTTTGAATATCGTTATATCCAAACCTTTAATTTGGCCTAATTAGATTGCGATTGATCGGAATGTGCTTCGGAAAAAGAATTGAAGAGGAATGTGAATGGTTTTCAAATGTGTAGTAGTAGGAGTAGCGTGCAATCAACTTGCGATTGCTTGCTATTAATGGTCTAAGTTGGGGGAGCTTGGAGCGAGAGCGAGAGTATATAAAGGCCATGGCGGGAAAGAGAGAAAAAGTTCCAAAGATGACTAGAAGGAGAAAATATTAAGTACCGACATGTTATTTTTACATAAATCCATTGAATCAGCGACACGTGTGATTTTAGGCCCGCTGGTCATAAGAGGCGAGAGAGAGAGGAGGGATGGTGAAGGAGAGAAGCAAGTGGAGAAAAAAGAGGACGTGTTTCGTTGCTTCCGCAATCGCCTTGAGAGTTCTAGAGATGGAGAAGGCAGTTGGGGCGTCCGGCCCGACCTAGCAGATCGGGTCTCGGGTTAAATGACAAATTTCAGTCCTTGTAATTTTGAGATCTTATTTATAGACACCTAATATCATTTTATTGCAATTCTGGTCCATGTATTTTACCTCTAGCTACAGTCTTGTCCTTCAAATTTACTGAAAAATTGAGGAAAATTTTCAAAAAATGACTCGAAGTGAATCTTGTTTCAATTAATGATCTGAAATGGCTTTGATTATTTCAAATAAGGACTTAAAGTAGTTATAATTGTTTCAAATAAAGTCTAACCCCGTTGGTCGCCAACTAGTTAAATTTTCAGACCGGTTAAGGGCGTTTTTGTCCCCTTTTTTTTTTTTTTTTTTTTTTTTTTTTTTTTTTTTTTCTTTTCTAGCATTGGCCAATGGCTACTGGTAAAGAGGCTACCCTCGTTGGCAATTGGGAAGGGGCGACGAGGGTTGTCGAGCCCTCGCTTGGGGCAAGGGAGGGCTTGCAGGCCCTTACCTGCCCTTGCTAGCGGCCGGCGAGGTGGCCGAGCCCTCACGGCCATCCGCAAGGACTTGGCGACCTCCGCAAGGGGTGGCCTCCCCTAGGGCAAGGGTTGCCTCCTTTAGGACAGGCCATCCCTCGCCTATGGCTGGCAGGGGTGGCCCTCGTCGAATTGGGTGAGGCGACCCTTGCCCAGCCCTATGTGGGCAGCCACCAATAAAGAGGAAGAAGAAGAACCAACGGAAAAAAAAAAATGAGGAAAGGAAAAAGAAAAAAATGAGAAAATGATATATGACAAAAATACCCTTAACTGTTGGAAACTTATGCCTTTAGTTAGCTGAAATAAATATAACCACTTCAGACCTTTATTTAAAATAAGATTCATTTTATGCTCTTATTTGAGAAAGTAATGACACTTCAAATCTTTATTTGAAATAAAGTTCACCTTTGACCCTTATTTGAGAAAATGACAGTATTTCGGATTTTTTTTGGAATTTTTCCAAAAATTGACGAGCTAGCCAGCAATTTTGTTTTTGGTTTCAAATTGTCATTTTCACATTTTTCATCCAACATTTCAATAGCGGATCAAGACTGACTTACCAATTGGGAACTCTTGCGTGTATTAGGAAGCCCAATCAAATTAATCGCACGGTTCTGACCCCAAAAAGAAAATTAACCGCACGGCAAACATTAATTTTACTATATGCAATAGTGTCATTCTCGTTTTTACCTCATATCAAATTCCAGGACTACTCTCAAGAAAAAAAGAAAAGAAAAGGTGGACAGATTCAACTTAACCACGCTTTCAATCTATTGTGAAGCAAACAAAATTTCTTCGTTTTACAGCTCCATTTATTTCGCTGATAATGAATAATTTTAAAAATATATATTTTTTAAATCGATCATTTGTATCATTTTGAGTTTGAGAAGACAAGTTGAAGTTAGATTTTGAGTTCGAGCAGAATTAGGGATTGCAGGCTTGAAATCAATAAGATGGTCATGTACATGGCAAGATTAAGATACAAAACCAACCTAATTGGACGCGGCTAGCATAACAACGGCTGTCATCCCAGAAAATGTCCCTGTTCTTTTAGCCACAATTTCCATTTTAAAGAAATTGGTAATCAATCATTGAGGTTTAAATGAACAGTGGATGCAGAAACATTCCGAGCGAATAGCCAAAACTCTTGTTTCACTACTACTCCGGAAAACTTTGAATACATTCGTTCAAAATACTAAAATCATAAACAGGCAGTTGCTTTAGATGAACAAAGCTATGCGTGATTTATCTTTACTGCACTATTTATGGATAAGACTACCTATAATTCGATATATTTGTATAAATTGGTTGCCTTTGTTCCACGCTAAAAAAAAAATTAAAATAGTTTCTGGATCCATCCCTCCCTCCTCCTCCACGCTTTCAGCACCATCATCATTTGGAACTTTTTCCTTCGGAACTACGCTAGTCTAATTTCTTCCCCATTAATTATTTCCCCTTACCAAAATCCCGTTCCTTTCAATCAAAAAGACTTTCAGTTTATTCGCCCCACGTTCAAGTTGAATTTAAATCTAACCGAAGAAAAAAGAAATTACTTGAATTTGGCGTCATGCAGTTTTTGAATCCTTGAAAAAGTAAGAAAAAATTGATTTTCTTTTTTGGACGGTGAAAAGAAAAATTATATTTGAAGAAGGTTAAGATGTAGGGTGGGATGGGTATTCCGTGCCCCATCCCAAAACTCACTCGGTGTGGACTTTATTCACTCCATCATCGGCGGAGCAATGCAAGTATTTGATGGGGCGGGTTAAATTGCCATCCTTGGTCAATTGAAGTAGAAGTGCCCCTCAAACCCAAGACTTCGATGGCCAGGCTTGAGGCCAAGTGTTCGGACCTAACCCCTAGAGTCCCGACAGTGCATGAACCCAGTATCTTCAATCCGGGTGTTAAGGTCTTGGGATCTGAGAGCCGAGGTTCATTTTTCTAGCGTCGAGATCTCAATCCTAGCATTGAGATCCAAATTTCATAATAAGAAATGATTGAGTGACAGTTTTTAATCTACTGTGAGAATAATAATATATTTTTGACCAAATAAAATCAAATAATAATTAATTATTAATTATCGTGGGATCCACTCTTAAAAGAATTTATTGGGTCACAATGAACATTCATACTAGACCTGAAACCAGGAGATCGCATCTCGAGCTGAATGACGCTTTTTTGGTCCTTGTAATGTTGAGGGGGCCTCATTTCTGGACACTGGTTCTGGCCCGTACATTTTGCCTCTGACAATCCTACCCTTCAAATTTATCGGGAAATTGACGAGTTAGCTGGCGAATTGACACATGGCTCCATTCGTGTACAAGACTCTAAACAAGTTACACTTTTTAATCCCCTTAAAAGTTACAGAGAGAATGAAAATATTGTGTATTTTTTTTTCCAGTTCAATATCTAGAAACTATTATTTAGAAAAAATCATTTACCTATTTTGTTTAAAAAAAATCGTTAATTATACCTACTGAAGAAAGATATTCATTTTTGATGCACCGACTGTACAAAATATGGAAAAAATTTACTGCTTTGAAAATGACAATTTCATCAAGATAATATTTAATAAGTGTCCTTAAAATATTCATTAATATAATTCGTGTGTAAAAAACTCCTCATCATTCCATTTTTAAACATCTTTAGTACGCGAGTTCCTTTATTAATTTCAATCGGTCCTAATGTCACTTAAATTTACTTTTTCCTTTTTAATCCCAAATATAATCCAGAAGGCAATGCAAAAGAGGGTTAAGTTTCATTTAAGAAAAATAGGTGTTTTTCTCACTTTCATATTTTCAAGATCATGTTTATATTTTATCCATGTCAACCATTTCATGGCACAAATTTTTATTATGAAGCTTCAATTAAGTCCCTTAAATTACATGACTATTTCCACCAAACGAACTAAACTTTCTTCGGGAGAAAAAAGAAAGAACTAATCTTCCTTTCTTTCTAACCTAATACCCAAAAAGAAAATCCAATTTTAAATTCATTGCCCAATTCATTTTTTGGACTCTTGTACATAAATTGAGGTGGCAACCTCTTGTTGGTCTAAAAGAGACAAAAATATTTCCTTTTTCACTTGTATTCGGAGTTGCATTGCGGGGGAAGTGAAGGGGCTTTAGGTTTGTATTTACTTAGCCTTGCCTTAACCGACCATCACACGGGTCTCCCTCGTCACTTAACAACAGCCTGCTCACCCGCTTTTGCTTGGGGGAAAATATAGAATGTCAATGCTTCGACTGTTATTTGATGATTGAGTATAAGGAAAAATTAACATAATGCTCTTTGCATAGAACTGACATTGTGAGAGGTATATAATAGGAGATTGCATTTTTGGATAAATGGATGTGAAATTTCCAGTTTAGTTAATTGCATTTTTTGGGAAATATATGTGAAACTTTTGTTTTAATTTTATTCGGAAAGTGAGAGGAACTCTAGTAGAGAATGTTTTGTATTGCTGAAAAATGTTTGGATGTATATAAATGAGGAAATAACTTTCCTATTTATATAAGAAGTCCCCCCATTACAACCGTTGATTGATATTTGATCTAATGGATGAGATCGCATCTCTTTATTTATCAATTATCGACATTTAAGTTGAGAATACTCTAGATTTCAGGATAATTACCATATCGTCCATTCTTGAGAATGTTATGGAAAGATGCTGGTTTCGGACAATGCAATGAAAGTCGTGGCATTAAACTCATCAGCGGTACCTGCTTCCTCAATGATCTCCTTCTTGATGTCTTTGACCGCATCTTTAGTTTCTTTGAAACAGAGACAATGTCATTTAACCCGTCATGAATCTGGCTTCCACTGGTTTGAATTTCCTCACTATCTGCATGTCCTACTTTTGCCATTTCAATTTGATCTGTTGCTTCAGCTAGTGATTTGCCGAAGTCTTTCTTTTGTTTGACAAATAAAGCTATAGAGATAATGACACGAATAATTCCTAAATTTTGGTTCAATATATAATTTGATCTCTGAATTTTTAATTTATTTAATATGATTCTTAAATTTTAGCCTAATGTGTAATGTGGTCCATGAATTTTTAATTTGTTTAATATATTCACTGAACTTTTGGTATACGTTTAATATAGTCTTTGAATTATATAAAATTATTCAATGTAGTCTCTAGAACTATATGAAAATGTTCAATAGGGATTATATTGAATATGTATCGAAAGTTCAAGGATTATATTGAACAAATTAAAAGTTCAACGACCACATTGTATATTAGATTAAAGTTCAGGGACTACTTTGTATATATTGAAAGTTTATGGACCAAATTGCAGTGGGCCGAAGTTCAGGAATTGTTTGTGTCATGTTTGTGGTGGAAAGATAATAGCGAACTGTAAGCCCCATAATTTGGAGGTCTTGATGAGGTCAAGAACATAGGAAAATGACATAATCTTTCCTAGAATTAATTTCTTAAAGAAATATTTGAAGCAACGTCCCAATATTTCGTGAAACAAATAGACAAGTGAAACACTAGAAAGAATGGTATGATTTACCGTTATATGTTTTGCCCCTTATTCTCCTATATTGTCCTCTGTCTTTTCTTCTTAAAAATCTAAATGCTTAACGGTTGATTAAACCCCGTGAACAGATCAGTTAAAATAGATTATAAACTCATTTCGTAACCAATATTTGATGGGCTTGTTATTTTACGGGCTAGATTATATTTAGTAAATGAGTCATAAATAAGTAATAATAAGTGCATTAAATGGGTTCATAATTTATTTAGGCCTAACTCAATGACTCCACTGCACTCTCTCAGGCCCAAATTTGATCTCATGCTTATTTACTCCGTGCTCTTACTTTAGTTTCGGGATGAGTTTTCTTACGTTGAATTAAATATAAGTGTCTTAGCGATGTCTCAGATTGGGTGTGCATTGGATTGGACATGAATTATTTATTACATGATAATGGATCAATTTAAGCCTGGTCTATTCGACCCATCCAAACCTGGCCCGACCAATCTACTCATAAGCAATCGGTGCTTCTAACCGCCGTTCCAGAACTCTCCAGCCGAACTCGGATTTAACTCCAGTGTCGACTCATCTCCCACCTGTCACCCTCCCGCTCCTCCCACCGGAACTCTCCCCCTGCATGCAAGCCGTCTTCTTCGACGCTCGCGCTCTAATAAAGAACAGATTCCCGGACCACCTTCTCTCTTCATCATCACGCACCACCCTCTCTCTCTCGCTCGTCTAAATCAAAGCCGACCAAGAACCCTCAATCGACCTCAACCTCAACCTCCTAGAACAACGACGAAAGATAATAATGGCGGCGAAACCGGCGGAAGGGAAGGAAGGCAAGGCCATCGGCATCGACCTCGGCACCACCTACAGCTGCGTCGGAGTGTGGCAGCACGACCGCGTCGAGATCGTTCCCAACGACCAGGGCAACCGCACCACCCCGTCCTACGTCGCCTTCACCGACACCGAGCGCCTCATCGGGGACGCCGCCAAGAACCAGGTTGCCATGAACCCCCACAACACCGTCTTCGACGCCAAGCGCCTCATCGGCCGCCGCTTCTCGGACCCCTCCGTCCAGTCCGACATGAAGCACTGGCCCTTCAGGGTCGTTCCCGGCCCCGGCGACAAGCCCATGATCGTCGTCTCCCACAAGGGCGATGAGAAGCAGTTCTCCCCTGAGGAGATCTCGTCCATGGTCCTCACCAAGATGCGCGAGGTCGCTGAGGCCTTCCTCGGCCACCCCGTCAACAACGCCGTCGTCACCGTCCCCGCCTACTTCAACGACTCTCAGCGCCAGGCTACCAAGGATGCCGGCGCCATCGCTGGCCTCAACGTCCTCCGCATGATCAACGAGCCCACTGCCGCTGCCATCGCTTACGGCCTCGACAAGAAGGCCTCCAGCACTGGCGAGAAAAGCGTCCTCATCTTCGACCTTGGTGGCGGCACCTTCGACGTCTCCCTCCTCACCATTGAGGAGGGCATCTTCGAGGTCAAGGCCACTGCCGGTGACACCCACCTTGGCGGCGAGGACTTTGACAACCGCCTTGTCAACCACTGCGTCCAGGAATTCCGGCGGAAGTACAAGAAGGACATCAGCGGCAACGCACGGTCGCTCCGCCGGCTGAGGACTGCGTGCGAGCGTGCTAAGCGTGCGCTGTCCTCGACCACACAGACCACCATCGAGATCGACTCGCTCTTCGAGGGCACCGACTTCTATACCACCATCACTCGGGCCCGTTTCGAAGAATTGAACATGGACTTGTTCCTGAAGTGCATGGAGCCCGTTGAGAAGTGCCTGAGAGATGCGAAGATTGATAAGGGCCAAGTTAACGAGGTCGTCCTAGTCGGAGGCTCAACGAGGATCCCGAAAATCCAGCAACTCCTGCAGGACTTCTTCAACGGGAAAGAGCTGTGCAAGAGCATCAACCCCGATGAGGCGGTCGCCTATGGGGCAGCAGTCCAGGCTGCGATCCTGACGGGCGAGGGCAGCGAGAAAGTCCAGGACTTGCTGCTGCTCGATGTCACGCCGCTCAGCCTTGGCCTCGAGACTGCTGGCGGGGTCATGACCGTGCTTATCCCCAGGAACACCACCATCCCCGCCAAGAAGGAGCAGGTCTTCTCGACCTACTCAGACAACCAGCCCGGCGTGCTGATCCAGGTGTACGAGGGCGAGCGGGCGCGGACCAAGGACAATAACCTTCTAGGCACGTTCGAGCTCAAGGGGATCCCACCGGCGCCAAGGGGAGTGCCACAGATCAACGTGTGCTTCGACATCGACGCGAACGGTATCCTGAATGTGTCAGCAGAGGACAAAACGGCTGGAACGAGGAACCAGATCACCATCACCAACGAGAAGGGCCGGCTGAGCAAGGACGACATTGAGCGAATGGTGAAGGAGGCGGAGCGGTACAAGGCTGAGGACGAGGAGGTGAAACGCAAGGTTGAGGCGAAGAACTCGCTAGAGAACTACGCTTACAACATGCGGACCACCGTCCGGGACGACAAGATCGCTGGGAAGTTGAACCCAGAGGATAAGCAGAAAATCGAGAAGGCTGTGGACGAGGTGATCGAGTGGCTTGACAGAAACCAGCTGGCCGAGGTGGATGAGTTCGAGGACAAGCTGAAGGAGTTGGAGGCGCTGTGCGGTCCGATCATATCGAAGATGTATCAGGGCGGCAGTGACGGGCCGATGGGTGGTGCTGACGGCGATGTGCCGAGAGGCAGTGGCGGGTTCGGTGGTGGAGCAGGGCCTAAGATTGAAGAGGTTGACTGATGATGAGGATGAGAAATAGCTTAGGAGGGATCTTTCTGGTTGTTGGATGTTTTATTGTGCTTCTTGATGTGCATCGTTTGTTTCTTCCTTTTTCTTCTTGGGTTGGTGTTCTGTCTTGTGTTTGTTTTTTTGGGCCAAAGTTGTAAAGAAAATGCAGGAAATGGTGTGTTACTCAAAAGTGTATTGCGTATTTCCTACACTGCGATTGTTGGGATATAATATGCAGAAACGATGGGATCTTGTAATTTACATCAACGCGAAATCATCAAGGCAAACGAGAAAAATAAGAACGTGGTTCAGTTCGAGTATCGATATCTACGTCTACGGGAAAAACTGGCCACAAATAATTCACTATAATCGAAGAATCATAATTTACAATCACTCAATCGCTCAAGTGTTTCCCACACCTAAATTTAACCTCAAACTCTAGTGTTTATAAATAAATAATTCACCGTAACATAAACTCACGGTATAAAATTATCACGCGTTGAAGCTCAGAATAAAATGCTCCACGTACAGCTTCACGTGTCTCTTCAAGCTTCGCGCGGCTAGCGGCTTCAACGATCGTGTGCGGCTTCATAGGGTTTTTCTCTCTTTCGCGGCAAGCTTCGTTTCTCTCGTGGACGTGCGGCACCGACACACCGAAAAGAAAAGAAACTCTTTTATACGTGTGCCCAGGTCAAACTTTGACCTGGGCCCACCACGATTTTGCTTCGGCTTAATGTGTGCGCGCGCCCAGAGTCAACACTTTGACTCTGGGCCCACCTATTTCTCTTTTTCACGCGTGGAGGCTTCACGCCAAAGGATTTCAGCAGCACATGGGCTTCGGTAGCTTCACTCCAAAAAATAAAAATAAAAATAAAAAATTCCTCTTTTAATTATTTCCACTTTTGTATTTCCAACGAATCGCATTTTTGTAAACACTCAAACTCGAGTCATAATTCAACATAATTTAAATGTTTGCAATGTCTCTGCGCAAAATGTTGTATTGTTGGAATTAACTTTCCGTAATTAGATCAATAAAAAATGATTAAATGTCAATCTTTAACTCAAAGACTATCGAATCACTATAGACTAAGCTTTGGTGAACAATAAATATTATTGTCACAATTAAGGACGTGTGTCAATTTCGGTTCAATTAGAAGTCGGACCGAATCAGTAGATTTTGGACGATTTTCTATTTTTAGAAAGGATTTGGTCGACTGGATCAAACGGATTTAGAGTTTTTTTTTATTTTTCCATAATAGACGAGATATATAACATGCCTAAGCACGTGGGTCGATATGGACAAAAGATAAAGATTATATATGGGAGCAATCTCTTCGTTTATTAGTAATTAATTTGTGATTGGTAATTTCATGCTACGTCAGATTAACTTTTAATATTTTAGGAATTTTTTAGAAAGAAAATAAATTATTCTTTTGAAAAATAATATCACCAAATTTCAGGATAGATGGAGTTGATATTTGGTTTCATGAACTGAGAATGATTCCAATCCAATTTTCAGTTTAAGTGAGAACCAATCATGATCACCCCTATCCTCAATAAAAGAGAACAAGAGTTTACTCTAAATAATGTGATAAGTATTCAGAAGTCAAAAAAGCTTTGTGCGAAAATGCATTTTGATCAAAAACTTGCGAAAAGTGCGTTTAAGTCCAAAAACTTGTCGAATTGTTTCAAACGAGTCCTAAAATCGACGCCGTTAGCATTTTCCATTAAAAATGCGACGTGGCATTTTAAATAAATTTTTTAATTTCCACGTGTATTTTTTTAATTATTTTTTATTCATTTTTTAAAAATAAAATTTTGAACTTTTTATTTTAGTTTTTAGTGAAAATAAGATAAAATGAATAAATCTAAATTTTTTAATTTTTAAATCTAATTTTTTTTTAAAAATGAATAAAAAATAATTAAAAAATCCACGCGGAAAATAAAAAATTATTTAAAATGCCACATCAGCATTTTTAACGGAAAAGGCTAACGGCGTCGATTTTAGGACTCGTTTGAAACAATTTGATAAATTTTAGGACTTAAATGCACTTTTTGCAAGTTTTAAGACTGAAATGCATTTTCGTGACAAGTTTTAAGACTTCTAGAACACTTATCCCCTAAATAATTGGACGGATTTTTTTTTCAAATGCATGATCTATTATCGATGAAAGAAATTTATCGCCATATCAAGAATTTGCTGTAAGTCGTCATTCCTCCCACGTCCAATTCACCGATGCATTCAAGGATCGATATACTCTTTTAATTGGAATATGCCTCGCTTTGAAGCTCGATTCGGCATTTACTAATTTACTGCCTCATAGAATAAATACATATCATACGGTGTTCAAAAGTAATATAAGATAACACTCGTTACTGAAAAAAAATTGTGGTAAAAGAAAATGCTTTTCAGAAATTCATGTTTGAGGTTAAGGAATTCATATTTCTAAGTTTAAGCATATATATTTTCTTTAATCGTAAATGATATTCCATTGATTGATCATTTTTCGGCAGATTATACATGCGAAAGTTCAAAAAACTAATTTGTAGGAAAATTTTTTCACTCAAACAAATACGTCATTATTTATGAAGGTTGAATGCTTACTCAAGCACTGTTGGGAAAAAAATTCAATTAAAAATGATTAACTTACCATTGTTGTATAAATTACAGGATTTTCCGGAATTAACTGAGATGCAAAGTGTAAACATTTTTTCCCCTCTTATGACGAATTTCTCCCTATTTTCGCTCGAATGTGCGGATAAAATGGTAATGGCGGAGAGCACGATTGAAAGAATTCTATAAATTTGGGATCAAATGCGCAACCAGCCAACGGAGTAAGACGGTCAAGAGGAAGCGGCGACGTCGTTTTTTCCCCATCCGCAAAAGCCCGAATGAACGACTTCGGTCTGCATGTTCTTCCTCCCACCGGCTGCTGCCATTCCAAATCCAACGTTCCAATCTCGATTTCTAGGGTTTCCTATCCTCTCCTGCATCTCGATTCTCGAGGGATCTGCTGTTCCTCTGATCGATCGAGCCCTTCGTAGCTAAACGTTCGCTTTCGTTCCAAAACCCTAACGAAACTCTTCCTTCTCTCCGCGCCCGCCGGGAACCATGCCCGCCGCCGCGGCCGCCGATGACGACCTGAAGAAATTGGAGTACCTATCGCTGGTCTCCAAGGTTTGCTCCGAGCTCGAGACTCACTTAGGCTTCGGCGACAAGGTGCTCGCCGAATTCATCACCGAGCTGGGCCGGAACTGCGAGACGGTCGACGAATTCGATGCCAAGCTCAAGGAGAACGGAGCCGAAATGCCCGACTACTTCGTACGTACTCTTCTCACGATCATTCACGCGATTTTGCCTCCGAGTGATGGGGCCGATAAGCAGCAGGGAAAGAGAGGCGACGACGGGGAGGGTGGTTCTAAAGGTCAGTTCAAGGCTTTGGGGATTGCTGACAGTAGAGAGAGGGTGAAGGACCTGGAGAGGGAGCTTGAGTTGGAGGTGCAACAGCGGAGGAGAGAGGGTGGAGAGTATGAGAAGGAAGGGAGAGATAGGGATGGGGACAGGGAGAGGGACAGATACAGGAGAGAGAGACGCCGGGATAGATATGATAGGAGAAGCGAGGGAGGGCATAGGGATAAAGAAAGAGACAGAGACAGAGATAGACATAGAGATAGAGATAGAGATAGAGACGGGGATCATGAGGAGGTTGATAGAAGGGGAAGGCATAGAGATCAGTATGAGAGAAGTCGAAGGGATGGCTATGAAGATCATGAGGATGATAGAGAAGACACTAGAGATAGAAGGAATGGGAGGTATAATTCCGATGAGCCCGAGCTATATAAGGTTTATAGAGGGAGAGTTTCTAGAGTGATGGACACGGGGTGCTTTGTTCAGTTGAGCGACATTAGAGGTAAGGAGGGGTTGGTACATGTTTCGCAGATGGCAACCAGGAGGGTTGCTAATGCGAAGGATGTAGTCAAGCGGGATCAGGAAGTTTATGTGAAGGTGATTTCCATCTCTGGTCAGAAATTGAGTCTTTCCATGAGGGATGTGGATCAGGACACTGGAAAAGATTTGCTTCCGCTGAAGAAGAGTGACGATGATGATGCTTATCGTGCTAATCCAACTTCAGGGTCAAGGGATGGGCCTGTTGCCAGAACAGGTCTCTCTGGGATCAGAATTGTGGAGGAAGATGATGTGGCTCCATCGAGGCGACCCTTGAAGAGGATGAGCTCACCGGAGAGGTGGGAGGCGAAGCAATTGGTGGCTTCAGGCGTGTTGAAGGTGAATGAATACCCAATGTATGATGATGAAGGGGATGGTATGGTGTATCAGGAGGAGGGAGCTGAGGAAGAGCTTGAGATTGAGTTAAATGAGGATGAACCTGCGTTTTTGCAAGGGCAGACAAGATATTCTGTGGATATGTCACCAGTGAAGATTTTCAAGAATCCTGAGGGGTCCTTGAGTCGTGCTGCTGCACTGCAGTCTGCTCTTATAAAGGAGCGGAGAGAAGTACGGGAGCAGCAACAGAGAACGATGCTTGATTCCATTCCAAAGGATCTTAATCGTCCTTGGGAAGATCCCATGCCAGAGACAGGCGAGAGGCATCTCGCTCAGGAGCTCAGAGGCGTTGGCCTGTCAGCTTACGATATGCCAGAGTGGAAGAAGGATGCCTTTGGCAAAGCATTGACTTTCGGGCAGAGGTCGAAGCTCTCCATCCAGGAACAGAGGCAGAGTTTGCCCATTTACAAGTTGAAAAAAGAACTTGTGCAGGCCGTACATGAAAATCAAGTTCTTGTTGTTATTGGCGAAACTGGTTCTGGAAAAACTACTCAGGTTACTCAGTATCTGGCTGAAGCAGGTTACACCACCAGGGGTAAGATTGGATGCACTCAGCCTCGTAGGGTGGCTGCAATGTCTGTTGCCAAGAGGGTGGCTGAAGAATTTGGTTGTCGTTTGGGGGAAGAGGTTGGATATGCAATTCGATTTGAGGATTGCACAGGACCAGACACTGTTATTAAGTATATGACTGATGGTATGCTTCTTAGGGAGATTCTTATTGATGAGAACCTGTCCCAGTACTCAGTAATCATGCTTGATGAAGCACATGAGAGGACTATACACACTGATGTCCTTTTTGGACTGCTTAAGCAGCTCGTGAAAAGGAGACCTGATCTCCGGCTGATAGTGACATCTGCCACATTGGATGCGGAAAAGTTTTCTGGTTATTTCTTCAACTGCAATATCTTCACCATCCCTGGTAGAACATTTCCAGTGGAGATTCTTTACACCAAACAACCAGAAAGTGATTATTTGGATGCAGCTCTTATTACTGTCTTGCAGATTCATTTGACAGAACCGGAAGGTGACGTCCTACTTTTCCTGACTGGTCAGGAGGAGATTGATTTTGCTTGCCAATCTCTTTATGAGAGGATGAAAGGATTAGGCAAGAATGTTCCTGAGCTGATTATCTTACCTGTTTATAGTGCCTTGCCCAGTGAAATGCAGTCGAGGATATTTGATCCTGCACCTCCGGGGAAGAGAAAAGTGGTTGTTGCCACTAACATAGCTGAAGCATCTCTCACAATCGATGGTATTTATTATGTTGTTGATCCAGGGTTCGCTAAACAGAATGTCTACAATCCGAAGCAAGGTTTGGATTCACTTGTCATCACTCCTATTTCACAAGCATCTGCGAAGCAACGAGCTGGACGTGCTGGGCGTACGGGGCCTGGTAAATGTTATCGCCTCTATACAGAGAGTGCGTACCGCAATGAAATGTCCCCTACCACTGTCCCTGAAATCCAAAGAATTAATCTTGGTCTCACTACTCTTACATTGAAGGCAATGGGTATAAATGATCTTTTATCCTTTGATTTCATGGATCCGCCATCGCCCCAGGCTCTGATTTCTGCCATGGAACAGCTCTATAGTCTAGGAGCATTGGATGAGGAAGGGCTTCTCACAAAACTGGGAAGGAAAATGGCAGAATTTCCTTTGGAACCGCCCTTGTCGAAGATGCTTCTTGCTAGTGTAGACTTGGGATGCAGTGATGAGATTTTGACCATCATTGCTATGATTCAGACAGGAAACATTTTCTACAGGCCTAGAGAGAAACAAGCCCAAGCAGATCAGAAGAGGGCCAAGTTCTTTCAGCCGGAAGGAGACCATTTGACTCTTCTCGCGGTTTATGAGGCTTGGAAAGCAAAGAATTTTTCTGGGCCATGGTGCTTTGAGAATTTTGTTCAGTCTCGATCCCTGAGGAGGGCTCAGGATGTTAGGAAGCAGCTTCTCACCATCATGGACAAGTATGTGTTCTTCTTTTTGTTTTAAAATCTTTGTTCTGCTTCCAAATTGCAGTATAATTTGTTGCTGTTGTTGCATAGACTTGTTTTTCTTGTTCCATATTTCAAGAGTCCAACCATATTTAGACAACATGATTGACTTATTGGTGATTAGACTTTACTAGCTACTTCTTTTTGTTTCTGTTGAGTACCCATCTTACTGTGTAAATTTTAATAACCTGCCCCTCCCCCTTTGTGCCATGCCGTAGTGAGTTCAAACTATGAACTTTACAATAATGCTGCCCATAGATCATATTGTTATTTGTGTTGACTTGAATTTGAGTTGTTTGTTATATTAATTATTTCCATCCGTAAGAAAAGGTAACAAAGGTAAACTGTGCATAATTTTATTAAGTGGATCTAAATGCACTCATTTTTCTCCTACTTCTTCTGTAGGTATAATTGTGTGTTATTTGCTTTTGAGCTACAGAATGAGTCACATCTGGAGTTCTGTTAACTTATAGTCATCACACCTGACTTTTGTGCCTTAAGGAGCACTGGGTTAATTTAATTTTGACAATGCATTTCAGGTATAAACTGGATGTTGTCGGTGCTGGAAAGAACTTCACAAAGATAAGGAAAGCAATAACAGCAGGGTTTTTCTTCCATGCAGCACGAAAAGACCCACAAGAAGGTTACAGAACCTTGGTTGAGAATCAACCAGTTTATATACATCCAAGTAGTGCTCTCTTCCAGAGACAGCCTGACTGGGTTATTTACCATGAGCTTGTCATGACCACAAAGGAGTACATGCGTGAGGTAACTGTTATTGATCCTAAGTGGCTTGTTGAAGCAGCGCCAAGATTTTTCAAAGTTGCAGATCCCACCAAGATGAGCAAGCGGAAGCGTCAAGAGCGTATTGAACCTCTTTATGACAGATACCACGAACCCAATTCTTGGCGTCTCAGCAAAAGGCGTGCTTGACATGTATGATTTACATTTCTGTCTGAGTAGTCCTCAATTTTGCTTCATCGTGTAAATGCTTATATCTTACTTCTAGCTGAAGGTAATTTGTAAAACTCCTTCGCTGAGGTATAATGAATTCAATAACTTTTCTGGTTTGACAGGCATCTTCTCTTTCTATTTTCTGTTGTTTCCTATTGAACTTTTTGAGTTGAACAACACATTAAGCTTGTATTAATGATAATCCTCAAGGATGTACTGGTTTTGATGATTAAAGTAGTTGAGGATATTTGAGAATAGCTTGTCACAAGCATGTGCCCCTCCCCCTGGAGATAAATTAATTATTGGGTCCTTCAAGTTCTATCTACATATAATTTTGTGCTTGGCAAGTTGGCACATTTGAAGGACTCTTGCCAGCCAACTTTGAATGATACTTCATGACTCTAAATCCTTTTCAATGCGTTGGTGCTTTGGATGTGTTTAAGGATGGTTTTGGACTAAGAACCTATCAAATAAGAAAATGACAAATCTTCTATTTCATGGCAATGTGAGGATTTAAGACTTCCACTTATTCAGTTGGAACTTGTTGGTGACTGAATGTAAATTAATCATATTAAGGGGGAAGCTGGAAGAGGATAAGTTTGATGTCCACATAAAAACATGTGAGAGAGTGTTTTCTGGTTGCTGTTTTTGTTGACTACCTTTCATTTATGCCCTGGCTTGTGATGGACTTGCCGGTGTTAGGAGGTCCTGCCTGTAAGGATTTGTAAATTCTCTGCCGCTATGTGATGGTTGCTAGTTAATTATTGATTGGTACTGTTATTTTTGTTTGGCCTTTCACTCCAATGACCAAGAATGCAATCTATTACGCTCCCCAGTGGGAAGACCAGGACAGAAGATTTTTAATTGTCTTTTTTGGAGGCATAGCCTTTGACATCATTTACAGCTATGAGGTTGGAAGGATGTTAGTTTTCTAACGCCATGCTGCCTGTAGGTAGAATCTTCATAGGAAGAGAAATTGGGAAGACTTCCTGTTGATTTTGAATTTCCTTGGGTAAATTTTCATTGTGATTTACTTTTACTGAGATTTAGTATGCCAAGTTTTCTCTTTGTCTTGGCTTTTCCCATGGTGACCTTGTTGTTAAATTCCTTCACGGTGTTGTTTTCCTCGATAACTGGCCTGAGATTTTCTGATTGATGATATCGATTTTAAGGATAGTGGTGATATTGGGGATAGTGGATAGGGACGATATTGATTGTGACCATGAGACAGAACTGGAGCTTCTAATCATTATGAATTTGCTAACTATGGATGTGATGGCCTAAATAGGCTGATTTATCTTTCTTATTTTTTTTTTCATGCATGCCGTGGCTTTTCTTACAAGGGCTTTGTTTGGGAAGTTGCAGAGGGGAGAAAATGAGAGGTGGGTGTGGAAAATGTGATACAATTTGAAATTTTTGTGAGAAAGTCGAGGGAAAAGCAAAGACTTTCCTCCATTTCCTTACTCGTCAAAATCCACATCCTTCCAAAGATAGCATTAACATCCTACTATTCTTTTGCAAGTTAGGAGTTATGTTGATCTTTGCCATACAGGTGTTTTCTTTGAGCTGCGACCACAATTATGCATCCATCTGGATGTGTGATTCTGCTCGTGACTAACACTTCCAGCTAGGTTGAACATTGTGCTGCAGCAACTAAAGTTAAATATTGTCATGTTACTGTTGTTGTAATTTACTCCTCCAGTTAGGTAAGCATCACGCTGCAGCTAGAATTTAAAGTTTTTCGTTTTGTTGTAGATCATGAACTATTCTATATATGATTGTTCCCCCTGAACCATTATATAAGATTGGTGAATAAAATGTAGCTGAGAAGCATACTGAGCTTTCTTGTGTAGAAAATTATGTGGGTTTTGAAGGATGGCAGCATTTTTTCCCTTATTTTAAGCCATGTCAATGACTAGAGATAAAACTAAGTTGCTCAACTTATCTGCATATATGACGGGACTTGTATATTGGGTTGGATGATGAGTTGGTTGCGGTATGGTTGGTCCACATCAAATACTGCGAAATGCTCGAGGACAGTTCCTTTTTGTAGAGCTGCCGTTCCACAAACCTCTATTCATTGTGAAAATCTATTCCCGGGTCAAATTTTGCCCTTCCAAAATCCCTTTGTTGCTTCACACAGATTATTCTCAGCATCAGGTCTAATTTGCAGTTATCAGGACCCTTCCAGCAGATCGCTTTTGATTCTGCAGAGACAATGAAAGTGCATTCCATTTTACATTGGTTGGTCGGGCGATGACCTCCTGTTGAATGTTGGATGTTATGCTGCTAGACAGATCTTTCTGTGATAAGCAAGCGTATCTAGACATCCGAGCTACATGGTTGGCCATGGCATTTTGTCATAGCTTCCGGTGACTTAAATAATTTGCATTTCTTCCTGCCTCAGTCTACTTAAGAGTGTGCTTTTTAGGAATATACTAGTAAGCTGCTGAAGAGAGCTTCAGTTTATTGAATTTCCTGCAAGCCAGTCCTCTCTCTCCTTGATGCAGATTGGCCTTTAAAATTCCCCTTCCCTACTAGTTGTAGGCTACAGATTAGGGACTAGCAAAATTAGAGAAGAGACGCCGGATTTGTGGGTAAAAAAAAAGGTATATTTATTTCCTTTCAAGGCTGTCATTCTTTCTCTGTACATGGAAGTTCCCGTGTTACACAGAAAGCATTTTAAAGCACAGAATCTGAGCATCCTGTTTCAAATCCATAAAGTTACGGTCGATACCTTATGGCTTATACGATGTGACGAATTTGATGACTCTTGGGTTTGTTCTCGTGTTTTTCTTGCTTTATACTCCTGAGCTGTTAGAGGTACGAGATGCTTGCCCTGCCGTAATTCAGCAAAGGTTCCTTCTTCATGAATAAACGAAGAATCAATTCTGCACCGCTGTTCTCTCTTTTCCAAAAGCTAAGCATCACAAATGACTCTCAGTGCTCATTTAGAATCCAATAATGACTAGCAAATGCTACTAAAGAAGATAATGACCATCCTTCGAGTTTAAGCCACACGATCCTTTGCCAAAAGCTTCTTGTTAGTGTAAACCGCATCCTTGGTCGAACATTCTTTGGGATCTCACCTCCTTCTCTGAGAACAGATCTGCACCAAGTTTAGACTGGGGCAGCTCAATCTTGTGTCGTCGATAACTCAAGGATGTCGATGACACGAGCTTGAGCTGACAACTCAGCTCTACCATGTGTCGATGACACAAGCTTGAGCTAAGAACTCAAGAATGTTGATGTTCCGAAATTGCAGTTATCTCATTTCCACGCATGATTGTAGGCGTTGTATATAATGGGCAAAACTTTGGAAATAAGCACTTTTATCGCCGTTGAATTTCATTTGTTGCTGCTTTTACTCCCGCTCATAGATGTCTGTCAGTCACAAAGTGAAAGTTAAGAAGGATGGTCACGTGCTTAGTTTTTAATTCAAAGTGCTGAGTGCAATAATCCGAACAGTCGAGGGGTGAATTGCATTGTTCCCTTCTACATTTGAACACAATACATGATCAGGACACTCTATAACCTCCTACACATCTGATTCAGACTGATTCGCGTCGCCTGCTGCGAATAAGTATAGTTGATACCATTCACAAAACTTTCTTCCAACCATGTAAGGTAAGCAGAGTCCAAGATTCTCCATCTTTCTGGGAAGAGCCGATGTCCTGGACCAATCAAATTACCGAGTCTGGCGAATCCCATTAAGGTCTGCAAGTATAAGATGACTGTGGATTTTGGTTGGTCACAGCTTAAAAAAGTGGCTCCAGTTTCACGCAATGGTTAAATTTAATTCAGCTGCAATCTTTCTGAAATAGTAGAGTACCGACATGGACCATTCTCTTTTAATTCCCTCGAACAGCATATCGCCAGGCCATCCTCCACACCTTTTTTCATCTTTCCCCCTGGCATAGTTGTTTATTCTCTCTGATACTTCTATCAGAAATATTATCCACGTGAAGCCGACAACGCAATCTCTCTTAATTAGCAAAAAGAAACTGCACATCTTTCTCTGAGGCCTTTTGGTATTTGAAGCAGGCTCTCTCTTTCTCTCCTGCAAATCACTGAATCACTCGCTCTTTTCTAGCTCAACTCTGCAGACATACACACCCGCACATGCACGCGTGCGCACACAGAGGTTACAAAATGAAAATGAAGCTTCTTGTGTGGTTGTTTTTCATATTGTCTGCTCAAACCATTCTGATCTTGGCTGTTGAATGCTTCTCCATGCCATCCAACTCTACTGACAATACACAAGGACCGACAGTTCCAGGTAGTGTATCTTTCCTCTTCATCCTTCATTGCCACTCATTAGTGTCCTATAAATTGTCAGAAGCCACATTTACTTCAGTGAAAAATGCTGCAGCAAGTTATGCAGGTTTGAACAAGACCAGTAGATCTTCGGAAAACGGTGATGGGAGGCTGGTGAATTCCGTTATGAGAAAAGGTTCAAAAGGGAAGGGATCTTTTGGTGGTGCAAATGTTGTCCATCGACCACCACGTAGTAGAAATGCAGCATTGTCCTCTGCTGCACCTTCTTTCTTAGTATTCTGGGTGATGTTGGCAACTTTCGGCTTGATCTGTCCTCGTCACTTTTAAGGGGCTCACTATGCTTATCGTAAACTTTAATTTGGGACGTATCTGTTCTCAGCCTTGCATTTGTGCTTGTCAATATTGCCTTCTTCGGGAATTTGGCTGTCGTTATAGTCTAGTGACGTTTTGGCGGTTGGTTGTTTGTGCGATGAGCATAACTTTCTGGGAAACAAATCTTAGTTCTTAACCTTGATGATTTAATTTTTCATACCAGGTCTCTTTCTGTCGCTCTCTTTTCTTTAGACCTGCCGGCCCCACTGATGGTTAAGGCCAAGTCTCCTACCGCTTCTTAAGTCATCACAGGAAAAGCTCAACCAACCATACTGTATTTAAATGCAATCTTAGAAATGAAGGTGAAGCCACACGTTCAAATTCGAGAACTTCAACTTCAATGATGCACCTGCATTTCAGCAGGCGAAAGTGGACATAATTCACAGACCTAGTAGAACTTACAGAGTAGCTCTCTGGTTGAGTTGTTCATTAACTCCTAGTTTAACACCTCATCCATGATGAATCTCAAGAATCAAAGCAGAAAAGCATATCTAGCTTTATATTATAAATTGGACTTCAAAATATAGTACAAATTCTCTGATTACCGTGCAATGCATCCAATCCCACTGCTGCATACAGCCGCATTGGTGCACTTACGCATGAAGAATGAACAACATGCGCAAAAGATTTCTTTGAGGAAACTAGATAAAAGGAAATAAGAAAGTTCTTTTCTATCGGTATCAGAAACCGACCGTTCAGTCGTCAAGCTTGCACCTTTTTCGTGGTGACTCACCAGGGAAGTTGTACAAGAATTTCTCAAACAGCTTCATGTGCTCTGTTTGCAATGAGATAGCAACAGACAAGCTCCCATCACTGGTTGGGCTAGGCAATATGAATGATAATCCCTCATATGCAATCCCGCCAGGCCCCATAAAGATAGGGCGGCCCCAACCAAAGTCTGCGTCATGGATGGGCAACCTAACCCAACTAGTAATGCCCAGATTTGGACACCTAAAAGTATGCGCCCCGCGAACCAGTGCTGAGAGATCAGGCTGGAGCTCCAAGTAATCAAGGGCAGATCTTAGGTAATCGTCATCCATTCTCGCCAGTGACTCACGGATCTTCTGTGCAGCATACGATACTGGTTTTGATATTAGATCGCCTGCAACAGCAATTGGTGTGGCTGTAAAGATCACATTGCCAAAATAACCCCGCGGAAGTGGTGGAGACAATCTCATCCGTCCATCTGTTGCAATATACAATTTAGAGTCTTGATCATCAGAAAGTCCACGTGCTCTGCATGCACATCTCCAAACATGACCTGCCAAGATTTCATAGGAACTATAGCTAGTGGTGTTTCCATTTTCTAATTCTGCCTGTGTCTTCAGGGTATCTAACTGTTCCCGAGTAACTTTGAAAATAGAAACAGTAGTGCTATATGGAGCTGAATTAGTAGTTTCAGGAGAAACTCGCAATGCAGGTGGAGACTGGTATTCGATATGAGGAAATTGAGGCCGTGGTGGGCTATGGGCGCGCAAAAGGGTCCGGTCAATAAATGGAGGGAGCTTAACGTCCAGTCCACGAGCCAGATCAGACCATGTGTTCACAAAGTGTAGACCAGAAAATCCATCGGCCACATGGTGCTGCATGCCAACACCAAGCGAAACTCCCCCACACTTGAAGTATGTAACCTATGTAAAGGAAACAATCGAAATTAATAACACTGAAAACTGATTTGAACCCAACTACTTGATGAACTAGTAACTGCTAGCAAACATTAGCTTCCAACCGGCTTACTCTTGATAAATCAATTTGCTTATAGTAGGGTCAAATTCCGTTTTCTTTTTTTTTTTAAATGCGTGGATTCCTAGAGTCAGAAAAGCTCAGCCGTGTCTCTCGACCTAGAAGCAAACTAAAGGCATTAACGTGAGACCTCAATTGTTGCTGGCATGTACAATCTCTGGTCTGAGTCAAAGATAAAGGTTTTCTTCAATGTTTTTAAGTTATGATGTTTAACAAAACCAGATCTGAAGAAACCAAAAAGTTAATACAAAATTTCTTACTTGGTTCCCTCGCTTGTACTTTTCAAAAGGGGGAGATTTTATTTCTGAGCATTGAACATAGCTGTCAAAATCAAAGTTAAACTTATGTGAGGTTTCAAAAGTACTATCTGGACAAAAGCTTACAAAGTGTGATGAGAAACACATGGGTACAAGGACATACAAGAGCTTATGGTTCTTGGAAACAAATTATGTTTACGTTAAGTACTCTCGCGTTTGCTGCTAGACAGAGACTCCTCTTCATAAGAAATTATCCATCATCAGTTTTAACTGATCACTTTTTGTTTTCACTTCAATTGGGTTGTAGAACCACAAATCGTCATTTCAGCTATCTCTACCCGATAGTCCTACTGACCTTGAATAACCATGAGTATCACCAAGAGTTCATGAGAACCCATCATCACCACAGTAAGTCAACCTCCATTAGCAAAAGAATGAACCAATTCTAAGAACAGAATCAAAGAGAGAAATCACACCTGTAGCACCAAAACAGGGTACGAGGATATCCCACCAGAGTAATCCACAGCGGGAATAAGCTTCCGGAGCTCCAAAGTCGGCGCGAAATCCCCGAAGTCATTGATCACCGAGCTCGTCTCTGCCTCAACAAACAGCACACCCTCGGCATTGCAATCGATCTCGATCCGGCCATCTTCATCCCTCTTCAACCGCCCAGCCATTGGGTAAAACAGCACCAAGGCTTTGCTCAGCGCCTCTTTCAGCACTCTGGAATCGAAGAAGTCATCTGATCCGGTTGGCCGGTAGAAGTACACGCTCGGGGTGTGCATGCTCGGGACCACCAAGTCCACGTTCGCATTCCACAGGGTACATCTCGCCGTGTCCTCAGCCGGACATACCATAGTCGACCCTTTGACATTGATTATCATTCTCGAGAATGTTGATATCATCCGAGCGCCCTTATGCTAATTTGTGCTTCGAACCGGAGGATGCTAGACTGCAACAACACAATAGAGAAACAAGAACGTTGAAAGAAATCAAGTTTTTATTGAGCTTCCACACCGTAGTCTCCATCAGAAAGTTGGTGGAAACCAAGAGGTCGGCTAAGCTTTCTCTATCGACGTGCGTTTGTTGGAGGCGAGTCATTCATCGTGAGTTGACCAAGAACGCTACAAGGCCCCCACTAATCAAAATTCACAATTTTTCTAGGAAAAGAATTAGCTGGAACGCGGAAGACTGCGTTGGGAGTTCATTGAACGGGTCAACTCCACTCAAGAAACACGAAACGAAACGAAAAGAAAAATCCTCGTAATCATTAGACCACGAATCTGTTGCCATGCTCAACATAAAAACTAGGAAAAAAGAAAAAGAAAACACAAGTTGAAGGCATCGAGCAACAGTGATCTCTCGACGTGATCTGCCTAAGAAACGACAGCAAGGCAACTAACAACGTGTCCAACAGAAATGCAAGAGCTGTCCACTTCACTCGACACAAAAAGTTTCCTGCGAACTTACCAAGAATCACCCGTGCGCTTCAATGGAGGCGAACGATGTCCGTGCTGCAGAGCAGAAGAAACCAACCCAAGAGGAGGATGGGAGAGAGAGAGAGAGAGAAGTGGGGGAGGTGGTATCTTATTTGGTGAGAGCTCGTTGGAGATGTCCTAACTCCTTCATGATATGAAGAAAGAGTTTTTTCAATTTTTAGCCAAAAAAAACAAAGAAAGAGTTTTTTCAATTGACGAAACAACGGCGTGCGAGAATGACTGTCGTCTTCACCACCAACCCCCGCCCGTCCTTGCTTTGGGACTCTTGCCCAATGCATGGACGCCACGTGGCTTTACTCCCCTTGTTCCCTGCGTGTATCCGTTCTTTGAAATCGCTTGTCGTTGTTGAGCCCCAAAAACGTTGGCCTCCATAGCGACAAGTGGAGAAGAACGAAAACTTCGGTCAATGTCTTGTGACAAGGGTAGTCGAGAAAAGGCTAAAATACCAAGGTCACCTGATAAAATCGCTCATAAAAAGATTAGATGATTTTTCGGTTTATTGCACTTTTCCTATCCACCCTTTTGTATCGTCATAATAATTCATGGTTTCCTAATATTGAAATGGGCGATCTACCCGAAGTATCTAGGGATATGAAGATTGATTAACTATGAATGAGTTTCCAAAGGTGAATTGGCACATCCAATCATATCTAAGCACTTGAGCAGGAATTAGCCCATCGTCATCATCCCCCGTGGTAAAGCCCAAAAAGCCCTTTCTTTTCTGTGGCTGGAACAGTGATTGGGCTTTGCATAGAGCGAGAGGTAGAAGGCTAAATTTTGGAGGGGCCCATGGGCCCTTGTTGGGCCTTTGGGGGGAAAACTTATGGGAGATGACGGCATGCTTTTACTCTTTGCCATCTCTCATGTCGTGGCCTTGTCAAAGAAATCAAACTTCTAAATGTTCCTAATCCTAGCCCAAAAATATGGCATGGGTTGAAGGGTAGAAATCTTGAGCTCGGACAGGGTTGAAATCTTGTCAATGACAAGAGCATCTCTTTAGTTTAATTTACATCATTATCTAACCACTTAAATTTTGCATTTTTGTATGTAGTTGTGCAATAATCACTAGTTTTTACTCTCGACGATTTGGTTGAAAAGTCAACAAGCCTTTGATGAAAGTGAGCATTGCCGTACTCTAAATAACATTCAGGGGGCAACATAAGTGGATGTAATGATTTATGTACATTCACAGAGATTAGTAGAGTAAAGTAATTTGGATATCTTATATTCCACACATAAAAAAAGAATAAGAAGATCGACTTGCAAACAATTGGGCCATATTCAAACAATTAACCAAATTCTACCATATTCTTTTTTTCTTTAAAAATGACCACAATAAATTAGGCATTGTGATTCTAAAAATATCTCTACATAGAAAGGAATTGGGTGTTGGACGTCTTCATTGATTGAGACCCCTTTTTATCTCATTTTTAGGGGAACTTGTTTGAGTTCTTATGGGACTAAAGCCCTATTTGGTTGGGCATTTGGAAAGCCCTTTGGGACTCTAAAGTCCCTTGGCCAAATGCAAAGGTATTTGGTTCGGTTTTTTGCGAGACTTTGGGGAGATGCAATTGCATCTCCAAGTGGTTCTAAGGGCCTTTAGCCTAATGCGGTTCTTGAGGTCCTTTGGGAAGTTGCATCTTCGGAATGCAAGTTCGGTACTGTTCATCTTCTTTGCGGTACTATTCATCTTCTTTGGAGAGACGAATGGAGGCCGACGACCGCCGGTCAAGTAGAGGCCCACACCGGCGATCGTCGCTTGAGGCGTCACCGACCCTGGCGACCGCTGCCTAGGGGTTGCGGCCACCCGACGACCGCCGCCTGAGGTCACACGACCTCGGGCGTCGCCTAGGTCGCGCGGCCTGGTCGCTGAACCTTAGGCGTCGCGCGACCTCAGGCAACGGCCGTGCGACCCAGGCGTCACCTGAGGTTCGGCGGCAACAGGCGACGATCGCTTGGGTCGCGCGAACCCAGGCGACCCTCGCCTGAGGTCGTCGGACTTGAGGCGAGGCTGTTCGGCGGCCAGATCTGGCCACCAGTGGCTACATTTAAAAAAAAAATTAAAGCTTTTTTTTATATATAAAATTTACCAAAAATCCTTTACAAAATGTAGTTTTTACCAAACAGTGTTTAAGCTAAAATCCTTTCACAATGCACTTTAAAATTATAATTTACCAAGCGCTATTTGCATTTGCACAAACTCCTTTAGCTTAAAGGTATTTGCATTTTCCCAATAGCATTTGCCCAAAATCGAACCAAACGGGCCCTAAGTTGTAGAGAGCTTTTAATTGCATCTGTCTTTAGACCCAAGACCTTTTGGATGGCCAGCATATTTTTTTGGGCCCACAGGCTTTTTGGATGAGGATAACCTATTGGACGTTTGGCTTATCTTGGCCCTCCCACAAGACGAGCCCTCTTCCTTCAAGTGGGGCGATATTATAATTGGATCTTTGTCACACTCATGACCATGCCGTCGTTATTGCGATGCACAAATTGAAAAAGTCCAGATTTCTCTAATGACTCTATCCCTTATTCATTTGTAACATGTTTTTTCAATAATGAGAAATAGCGCCTTGTAATAAAATCCCATTTGGAATAGTCAAGTATGATGAGAAACTTGTCTACTCCTTTGATGATTCACATTTTCTCCCTTTGTTTATTAATTCTAAGATGAGAATATTGAGGCCCATCGAATGAATGTGCTCCAAACTATTTCGTTCAAATGACCAATTCTTTTAAAGAAGACACTTCAAATAAAGGTTAGAGAAGATAGCTTGCCAATTCAAAGCACAACCAAGCATGTGAATGCTTGTGAATGAATACAACCATTTGCATATAAAAGGCCCAACAAGTCGGTCATATTAGAAGCTAAGCTTGACAATGTGGTAAGCATCAAGCTGGTTAACGGTATTAATTAATAAAAAAATGAACTAGTCGATCACGATGCCTTAAAATAGCTAAAGGTCCAATCATGGAAGGCCACATATGAAGAAGAATATATAGGAATCACTGAATTAATCCGAAATCATGAAGAATATACCCCAAATAAGTCCATAAAAGAAGTCCTCATTTCAACCAAATAAAGGCTAATATCAAATTCAATCCCTCATCTCTCACGTTACAAGATTCGATCCTATTTATTAAACTTCTCTTTTACTCTATCATCTCATTAAAATAATCATTTAGAAAGTTGATTCACAAAAGCAATGTGCCAAATTCTACCTTGATATCAATTCCGTGTCACTCTTAACGTTTATCTGTACTGACTACTCAACATCTCTTTCTTTCTTGAGTGGCATAAGCATGACGAGATGTGTGCGGTCTGCCTTATTTAAATCGTAAACCGCACCCAACCTTTAAAGCGGAGTCATCATTAAATAACAATAATGGAGTCTGCCCCTAAGGAAGCGTCAAATCAAGATTCCAAGGGCCAATCAAGCCGAGCGAGGGAGAAGAAGGGTCGTCTCCTCTCCTCTCCTGATCTCAACGTCTCGTCCCTTCCTATTAAAGCGTGTTTCCAACTTGTCCTGCCCATCGATCTTTTCAGAACCAACCTTCCAAGTTCAAATACCACAACCGCAAGCAAAAGCCTTCTGTATTTTTCGCTAGTTTGTGTATATATAAAGGGGGAGATATATTGTGGGTGCTTGGATTGTGGTATCTTTGGTACTCGTGATAACTGTTGCTTTTCATTTTCTCCAGTCTAAGATCATTTGTGAGGCATGGCTTGTGCTGCTGGTTTGATGGGCAAGAATGGGTCATCTTGGATTCGACTCAAGAACAATGAACGGACGTCGATGAAGAAGAGGAAGGCATGTAAAGAAGGGGTGAGAGTCTTTTGCTCTTATTCTGCTTCCGTTGTGGATCCATACAAGACTCTCAGAATTCATCGCGGTGCTTCTGAATCTGAGGTCAAGAAGGCCTTTAGACAGCTCGCTTTGCAGGTCTCAATCGCGTCCTCTGCATATGACAGTTCAATCGTGAATCTGATGATTTAGTTTGGGGAATGGTGTTTCTTGTCGTTAAAATCGCAAACTTTGCCGTTACAGATTGCCACCTTTTGATCAAGATCGTTGACGGGTTTTGGCTTTGTTATGTTCTTTTTCAGTATCATCCGGACGTATGCAGAGGAAGCAATTGCAAAGTGCAGTTTCATCAGATCAACGAAGCATATGATGTAAGCCAACATTTCATCTCGAAAAAAGTCATTCATGATGCAAAGATAAAGCTTAACTTGGTTATACGTCATTGATGATATTTCCAACAACAAGCTTGTCGAGTCTGATTTGGTACCCAAAAAAAAAAAAAAAAAAAAAAAAAAAAAAAAAAAAAAAAAAAAAAAAAAAAAACAAGAACAAATCTCTAGCTTATTTTTCACCAAGTGAGTGATGATAAATTATTTTGAAGAGCTTTCTTGGGGTTAAGAACTGAACTACACGCACAAAACTCTCTGCCCTGATTCAAAGGAATAGCGGGTCTCGCTCTTTGGGTTTTTTTTCTCAGTTCTATTTGCTGAAATGGTGAAAGGGATGATGATTATTGGTATCAGCATCTTATCCAATTATTTTCTGCTTCTGCCAACATAGTCAGCATCTGAAAGTGACATAAGAACAACCCCACTATCTCTAAGCAAGGCTTTAGTGACTTCTCGCCTTTTTCTTTTTCATTTATTATTTGATCAAAGAGGCTTCTGTATTAAGCTTCTGAATTCTACTGTGCTTTGTGGGTCACGATAATCTTGACTAATCGAAGTTCTTTCTCAATGTTTCTGATGCAGATTGTGATGAGCAATTTGAGAGGAGAATCAAATGATCCGCAGATGTACGAGTCGGAATACCAAGGGATCGATGAGCCGATGAGAGCCATGGATGATTCAGATTGGGACTTGTGGGAAGAATGGATGGGATGGGAAGGAGCAGGAATTCGCGACTACTCATCACACATCAACCCTTACATTTGATCATCTCAACCAAAGAGTTGTGTTTGTGCATATTATATATGATGGAAGTGGGGCCTAAGTCATTCCTTTTTCTGTATATATATGTACAATAACAAAAAAAGATCATGATTTTGGCCATGGCCATTATACAGTTGCCTCAAGGTGTTCATAAGAGAACATGGCATGAGAGTAAAGTACAAAAGTTTCTTATTCATGTATTAATGTCTATTTTATTCCCAATAAAAGCAAGAAACTCTGTATGCAGCAACAGTGATCCTTGCCAACACATCCCCGCTGGTGGTGTCACCATATAATGATTTGCAGATGTTAATGCATTCCTTTACAAAGCAATTCTGGGGAAGGGGTGGTTATTTTGTGCATCCTTGGGCCTTTCCTGACTTGATGCCTGTTTTAGGAATCAACAAAATAAGAAAGAAAAAGGAAAATAGAAGAAGAAGAAGAAATTAGCAGCCATAAAGATACTGGGGCAAGGAGGGAGAAGAAAACAAGTTTATGATATTTAAAGTAGGCATGAATCAGACAAACATACCAGATGAGACAATTAGGAAGAGCATTAGGACAAAAGACAGAAAAAAGAACATCGTTTGTGACAGCAATTGATATTTTAAGGTAGAATGTCTTTATCTTAACCTGAAAAAATGTTTTGGCAAAAAAGAAAAGAACCTTGAAAATGTGAGGACACTAGTTATCTCGGCATATTTATAGTGAGAACAGCTCTTTTCAACGTCTATATAGAACCAGTATAGGGAAGAACTTTGGCAAGGAAAAGTTGGACAATTAGCAAATACGAGAATTTTGTATTAGTGTGTGGACTAGTAAATAACAGAAAGTTATTTAATTCTCGGCTAATTATAAAAATCATCAAGGATCCTCGTCCATCAATGCATTTTCTGACCATTTTTTGGTTGTTGACCTAAGATATTCTGCTGGGTAGGTTCTTTCTTTTGAAGGGAAATGTCAGGTGTTCGAAGCTGCAGGGAGGCTGGCAGACCATTAGGTGTATTACGTGTGGCGCTCTGGTGGTGGGTCCTGGGCTAGCGTCATCTGGGAGTTTTACGTGGCGGCTGTCGGCCAAAGCGGTTCCTCCAGCACAAAAAAAAAAAATATTTTTTTCTTACAGCACCAAAAAATAATATATTTTTTTCTTAGTGGTCGCTATTTTCTCATACAAATCATTTAATTAGGGTAAGGCACTCTCGTGGAATGCTCTATTCGATATAAACTTTAGAGGCAAAACAGCCCATGATTGTCGTCATTTTCAAGGTCGTAAAGAAGCAGTTTGCTGTGGAGGAAATTTCATCCACGCTCCTCACAAAGATGCGTGAGACCGCTGAGGCTTACCTTAATATGACTTTCAAGAATGTGTTGTCCGAGTCCCTGCACACTTCAATAACTCGGTCTCGTCAAGGGGCAGATACATGATGGATTCACTTTTTTGAAGATGCCTTTTAATCGCTTTCGCTGATTGGCATTTTGGATCCATATCAAGTAGGAGGTACCTTCGCAGGTATGGCCCAATTTTGATTTTTTTTTCCGCCTCGAAGAGTCACATTCTAGATTTGTCTAAATGGCTGCGAAATATGTGAACTCATGGGGATATTGTTTTAGTTATAAAAAAAAATGATTGAATTTAGAGACGGCAGTGCGGAGAGGTCAGGAATGCGGTGGACCATGCGAAGGAATTCGCGAAAGGAGCGGCAGAGATGAGCGTGGAGTTGGCCAACGGTTGTGGGGACATCGTGTGGCAAACTCTTGGCAACGAGAACTCCTTCCTCCCCAAGTACTTCGGGAGGGACTCGTACGTCATGGGCAGGCTCCAGGGGCCGTGCGTAAGGACGTTTACGAGATTGGAGCTCTAAGTGAGTACTTCCCGAGGGCAAGAACCCAATGCATGTCTGGTCGGCCGTGTCGTTCATCTCTATCGTGGTCGCTGCAAGTTGGCTGATGATTCTCTATCTAGGTTCCTAATTTGAGCGAGGAAATTATTTGATTGAGAAATGCATCATATCACATTCCGTGCATTGGTGTTGTTGACCCATTATGGCAACTTTTTTTTTTTCTTTTAACTATTGGTTGATCTTTCTGAGAATGAGAAATTGGAGAATTCAATTGACTGTCCTCTCAGTGATCTAAAATTCGTAAACATTTCTTCTGGTTTTGCTGTCGAAGAATTTGGATACACACAATTGAAAGATCTTATTGAAATGATGAACCATCGTAATGATGGGGCAATCTTTTGTTCTATTGTCGGTTTGTCTTGGTGAAGCTATTGGAAAATTATTTGCTGTATGCTTCTGTTCTCACATGCTTTTGATTGTTAGGGGTGGTGTATAAATTGCATTGGTTTTCTATTTTGATGTATGTATTTCATTAAGGATGAAAATTTGATGATGCATAATTTCAATTGGATGCCTCATGAAATATTCTTGTGGTGGGGGTATCCGAAGGGGACTTGAAGTCATTGAGACTAGAAGTATCTAACTTTCATTTTTTAAATGAAAGATTTAGGTGAAGTAGATACTTTATTAGGTATTTAAGTTAAAAAAAATAGTGAGAGTTATGCTTTGAGCCAAAGTTTACATGGAGAAGATGTTGTATAGATTTAAACATCTTGTTTTCAAATATTTGAGTACTCCATTTGATTCTCGGTGGAGAGTTTTTAATGTAAGTGCTATGGGTCTTTAATGTATGGTATACATTATATTAGACCTAATATTACTTTTTGTATATGTAAGTTGAGTAAATACTAGTAATCCAATATAGAACATTGGAGGGTTATCTTATTATTCTATAATAATCCGACTATATTAAAAGGATACGCTGATGCTACTTGGATTACAAGTGTGAGATATAAACAATTTGCTACCGGATGAAGTTTCATATTAGGGGAATGTGTTGATTCTTAGATGCGCAAGAAACAAATGTGTATAACTCACTCAACAATAGAATCTGAATTCGTTGCTTTAGCAACAACTGGGAATGAGCCCAAATGGATTAGGAATTTGTTGTTGGATATCAAATTATGGCCTAGTCTTATGCCTCCTATTTCTATCCACTGTAATAGTTAGGCTACTTTGGCAAGAGTGTATAGTAGCACCTATAATGGTTAGTCTAGACATATTAGTCTAAGACATGAATATGTGAAACAATTGATTAAAGATGGTACCGTAACAATTGTCTACGTGAGGTCAAGTAATAATCTTGCCGATCCTTTGACGAAGGCTTTACCAAGAGACATGGTAATAATGACCTCACAAGAAATGGAGCTGAAACCCTTTAATTGAAATCACCAATAATGGTAACCTGACCTTTTTCTAGAACGCCACTAGTTACAAGGTTTAATTGGTAAGAACAAGTTATTGAATGTGATTATTTGATATTAACGTAGCCCTGATATGAGAAGTCAGTATCGTCTATTACGTTTTGTAGGTTGAATCGAATTCTTAATGAAGTATAATACAAACTTGTAATGTGTTGATAGTAATAGAAACACATGGTAGATACTTCACTTATATAAGCTTAGAAGTGGTGCCGTTTCTTACGAAAGTTAGGGTTGCTTTCTAGAGAGCTCATGAAACAGGATCAAGCACGAGGCCATAATAGTGCGGAGTAATATGGAACTTCTCGCTGAAACAAGAGGTTAGTGTATGTGCAGTATGTCCAGTTCTATTATATAAAAGTACAAGTTTAAAGCCGAGTTACTTGTCACTTTGATAGAGCTTTGAGATACTTGCACCAAGTAAATGTTTAACTCGAAAGAGACATTTATGTATGTATATTAATCTCACGGAAATTTGGGTTGTATATTTATAATGTTTTAATTCTTGTTTTGTTTTATAAACGAAAGTGGAGGATTGTTGGTAATTTGTTTATAAAACAAATGAAGAGGTGCCTTGTCTCATATCGAAAAGATGTGAGTGCGCACGTGGACGAGATTTGGCCCTAACTGACGTTCATATTTTCTTTTATTGAAAATTCGGATTTATTTCTATAAAAATTTACTATAAAGTCTTGTTGAAACAACGTGACTGTTCACGAAAAGTTACGGTTATTTTATGATTTATTATTTATTTAATTCCAAATTTTTTATATCTTTTCAATATAACTTTTGAGACGTACTTGTTTATTTTGTAACCTTTTCCGAAGGGTTGCCTTTGTTCTTTTTGCAACCTTTTGAAGAGTTGCCTCTATTCGAAAGACAAAGATAAGTACATTTGTTTTGAGATCAAACTAACTTCTTCCATCTTTTCGTTTTCTTTCAAAAGAAACTACAGCCATTGTTTCCAATTGTTTCCCATGAGAGACCCTAGAGAAATACTAGAATTGCTATCTAGTATTCTCATTTTGAGATTTTGTTGTATCCTGGAGGAAATTTGTTGGTGATCATTAGCAATTTTGTGGAGCAAATAAATCCTTAAAAAAAGTGATATCACGTCTCAAAGTCCGACTTGATTACTCTAAAGATCCGACTTAATTGGTCTACCCAATTCGAAGCTAAATTTTCCCAACACTACAAGTACCGTGTAGAGATGGAAACTGAGAATGAGAATCGTAGAGAGAAATTTTACGTGCCACTCATTTGATTTAAAGAAATTGCTGTTGAAATATACGCAATAGGACTCCTAAGCACACTAGAAATGGAGCCTACATCATAGCCCAATGAAAAGACACCTCATCCACATTCTCTCTTTGCTATGATTAACCAAGTTGACCACCTTTTCGGGTCCTTTGCCATGACTAGCACACTGGAGGAAGAGACAGACTATGTCTATTTCAGCACGTTCCGGAACTGGAGCGAGCCATCCATTACTAAAGACTAAGCATTACACAACGAAAATATTTCAGGTAAAAATCATGCAACTGACACCCAAAGTTTTACTACATCGAGCTTGAAATTGAAAGTGCTTGTGATGCTTGCTAGAGAACTAAGACAATTCCCAATGATCAGCTGACATAAAACTCGATTGACTATCATATTGGCAAGGAAACCTTTACCGTGACAACACTGCAAAATCCTGAGCTTCTCCCCAACATTGTAATCTTCAAGGCATATGGCACATGTCCTTCATGTGCAGTTATCCTATGAAACAGCAGTAAATATGAGACTTGGCATTGCTTTCACCAAACGACTGCTCATTCCATGGAACTCCCTAACACGAGGAGCTCGAGGCCTTTCTCGTCTTATGCGATGCCTGCGGACAAAGAAGCATGTGGCAAGAATTGCTGACATGGCAAGCAGAGAAATAAAAGAAATAGCCATGATCGACCAAGCTGAGTCTTCAAAGCTTGGAATTACCCACAGCTCCACATTAGTTGAACTAGCATAGTTTTGAAGTAATTCCCCTGAAACTTTATGTTGGGAATAACGGATTCCCTAAAACCGGTTCGATACTCAATCGAACTCCTAAAACAAACGCGGAAGACGAGCCCAGGAAAAACACATGTATCACTGATCGAAAAGCACATCACGAAATCGAACGTACCTTATTGTCCACAGATTAAACACAAATGTTGAAGTTTGAGGAAGAATCCTGATCCCGTTCTACCGAGGAGCGTATTGTTGCTATTAGGAGGAGAAAACTCTATTTCGGGAGGTACTGTTGTCTTACGTTACTTTTTGGAGGGGGAGAGAACTATTTCTTGGAGAACGTATGTATGTCCAAAAGGTACGTTCCCTTTTTTTTTTTTCCCCTCAAAGTGTCTCCTCTAAAGGACACAACCCCTCAACGTAATACCTATCCCAAAAGACGCAACCCCTCGTATCTAAACAACGCAACCTTTCACATTGCAACCATTCCTCCATGGGTCTTTATCTTACGGGCCGGGCTTTTAGGCCCAACATGGGCGGACGGGCCTACTTAGGCCCATCAAGTCATAAATAAAAACCATCATCTCCCACTCACACATGGTGAGCCAAACAGGATCCTCTTTACCTCTTTGCAACATTTATACTGGTGAATAATCCGTGCGACCAGCATACTTTGAGAGGTCGTTGCCATACATCTATTAGGAATATATATCAACTCATAATGGGCATCACACTTTGAGTAGATTTAGTATGCAGGATCCTAGATCGATCGATCACATTTATATCTCTCTTGATCTCTTTTAAACATATATATATATATATATATATATATATATATATATATATATATATATATATATTGTATTCACAATTATGATTATCCCAAAGATAATCATAATTGGTCGACTAGTGAATACAAAACTAGAATGTGATTCTCCAAATTCGATCTTCTTCTTTCCTTCAAACTCTCAATTTCAGTTCAACTTGCTTTTCTAGAAATGTCCAATTATATTGAATCTATTCATGATCATTGGCAACATCCTAAGATAGCAAACACTGAATAGAAATCTTGAGAATAAGTAAGAGTCATGAGGGCACTAAAATTGAGGAACTCTTTTTCCTTAAGAGTCTCACAATTCATAAAAGTTGAGATCAAACTTTTGCCACTCTTATTGATCGTCTCATGCATACGTAGTATGAAATACGTATTACGATATTAACTCATTTCCCATGGAATGTATGTCTATATCTCCAATACCGTACAGATGATAGTTTAGACATATTTAATGTCTAACTTGAGTTCACATATCTACTTATTCACAGAATTCATCAGAACTCACATCTGGCATCGTAGATAGATAAAGTAAAATATGTGGGTTATTTTACTTTCGGACATAGTAAATATTATGTCCTCATCTTAACAGTTAGTTAAGGCGACATATATATTTTAAGCTTGAGCTTTCAGTTATCACCTAGATGATAAGATTAAAAACCGTTTCATCTTTATTTATCACATAGTAAATATAGGCGATTATCCGTGTGAGTGGACTAATCTTTTATTTGTCCGACATACTTTCTCAACTTTATATAATGTACTGAGCATTAAGATGCATAAACGTCAAACAAAGATTCATAGGCATTAATAATGAAAAAACACAAATTCATTAAATGTGAACACTTCAGGGAAATTGCAATATTCAGTACATCACCCTCTACGCAGTCCTAGAGATTTTACATGACCACAAAACACATCTCTAGGTATTGGCTTTGTCATAGGATTTGCTACCATTCTATGCGTAGATAAGTACTGTAAGTTCACATCTTTTCGTGCAACCATATCCTTGACAAAATTATACTTGGTATCTATATGTTTGGTTTTGCCATGATATTTTGAATCTTTGGTGTACGTTATAGTTGCTTGGCTATCACAGTTAACCAATAATGGATTTGCAGCATACCCAATAACACCTAAATGATCCAAAAATCTCTTAAGCCAAACACCTTCTTGTACTGCTGTTGATAATGCCACGAACTCAGCTTCCATCGTGGATAAGGCTATATACGTTTGTTTCTTACTACTCCAAGATATGGCGCTATTGTTTAGTAAGAAAGCAAAACCAGAGGTAGATTTCCTTTCATCTAAATCTTCTCCCCAATCAGCATCTGAATATCCCTCAAGTCGCAAATCCTTTTCTTGGTAATTCAGCTTGTAATCAGCAGTTCCCCTAAGATACCTCAGTATTTTTTTAACGGCCTTCCAATGTGCTTGACTTGGATTGGATTGGTATCTACTTACCATTCCAACTGCAAAACATATGTCAGGTCTTGTATACATCATAGCGTACATTAAGCTTCCCACAGCACTAGCGTAAGGAACATGTTTCGTTTGTTCCTTCTCTTGTGAAGTCATTGGACACAGTTTATGGTTCAATCCTTCACCTTTTGTAATAGGATTATATATGGGTTTACAATCTTGCATACGAAATCATTCAAGAATCTTATTTATGTATGTCTCTTGCGAAAGAAATAATGACCTATTCGAACGATCTCTTGAAATCTTAACTCCAAGAATGTATGCATCCTCACCCATATCTTTCATCTCAAAGTTGGAAGATAACCAACTCTTGACAGTATTACCAAACTCCATATTGCTTCCGGCAATTAGTATATCATCAACATATAATGATATGATCACAAATTGATTTTTAGATTTTTTGATCATTTGATATATACACAATGATCCTCATCAATCATTGTAAAATCGTATGCCATTATGGCATTATGAAAACGTATATACCATTGTCTCGACGACTGCTTAAGGCCATATATCGATCTCAAAAGTCGATATACATTTCCTTCTTGGCCTTCCATAATGAAACCAGCAGGTTGTTTTATATATATTTCTTTCTCTAATTCTTCATTGAGAAAATCAGTCTTTACATCCATTTGATGTAACTCAAGATCCATACTTGCCACTATTGCCAGAATAATGCGAATCGAGGTAAATCTCACTACAGGAGAAAATGTTTCCTCATAATCAATTCATTCCTGTTGATTATACCCCTTCGCCACAAGACGAGCTTTGTGTCTTTCGATTGAGCCATCAGCTTTACGTTTTATTTTGAGAACCCACTTGTTCCTAATGGCTTTGCATCCTTTTGGAAGATCAACTAGTTCCCAAACATGGTTTGACTTCATTGACTCCATCTCCTCTTCCATTGCATGCATCAATTTTTCCTTATTAGGACAATTTAGAGTCTCATGTACATTTCTTGGCTCATCTTCATCTTGTGGAGTATAAAAGTTTCCCTTTCAATGTCAAAGAGTTGACAGGGAATACTTTTGCGACTTGTTCGCCGTATGGGAGATTGTACACTTTGTACATCATTCCCCATCACGCTCACACTCAGATTAGATAATGACGATATCGTCTCATCATGTGGTTGTATTTGAGAGTGAGTTGAATTAAATTCATCACTTATCATGTTACTCCAACTTGGACGAACTCCACTAAATTCATTATCTGGATCTATGGTTTCAAATAGGGAGTAATCCTCACCTATTTCGCTCTTCTTAGGAAATTCATTTTCTAAGAATGTGACATCTCGTGATTCAAATTCAGTTATACTTCCACTTTTCTGCTCACCTATGAACACATACCCTTTCGAGTGTTTAGAGTATTTTATGAAAATACTCTTCTTTCCTCTGGGACCCAATTTTCCAAAATTGTGAGAGGGCTCATGAGTATAGGCAGCACAACCCCATGGTTTAAGAAAACTTAAGTCCAGTTTTCTACCTGTCCATAACTCATATGGAGTGGATGTAACTGATTTGGAAGGCACCCGGTTAAGTATATAGGCAGCAGTTAATAACGCATCACTCCAAAAAGTGATAGGTAAGTTAGCATGCGCCATCATGGACCTAACCATTTCCAGTAGGGTTCTGTTCCTTCTCTCTGCAACACCATTTTGTTGAGGAGTATATGGAATATACAATTGTCTTTCTATTCCTTTTTCATCACATAATTTTCTGAACTCATCAGATAAATATTCTCAACCTCGATCGGATCTCAATACTTTTATTTTCTTGTCTAATCGATTTTCTACCAAGTTTATAAACCTTTTGAAACAACTCAATGCTTCAGATTTATGAGAAATCAAATAGACATATCCAAATTGAGTATAATTATCTATAAATGTGATGAATTAAATGCAAAGGAAATTAAGCTCTTTTACATTTTCTAAATGGTTTCCTTGTCGTTTTCCCTATTAGGCAATGCTCACATATGAGCAAATCGACTTTTTCAATGTTGCCCGACAAGCCCTCTTTGGCTAGTATATTCATACGTTGTTGGCCAATATGACCAAGTCTAGCATGCCACACATTCACATCATTATCATATAAATTATGAGACATGAAAAGGGAATAACAAACATTGGCATTACCATAGTCAACATTTAATACAATGAAACCATCTAGAAAATAACCACAACCATAGTAATTTGTATCCAAATACAAATCCACACCACTATTATGGAAGTTCATATTAAAACCAAGCTTAACCAACACTAAAACAGACACTAAATTCCGACGAATCTCCGGAGCATACAACACATCATGTAGGAACAACGTGCGTCCACCACGCATGTTCAATTGACAGATGCCAATTCCTTTTACTTCGGCTCTGGAGTTGTTTCCTACATAGATCCACTTAGTTCTAGTTGGTACTTGTCAGAATTCCACAAAGGATTCTCTATCCTTCGCTACATGGTCTGTCGCTCCTGAATCTATAGTTCACAAAGGATTAGACTCAGTTAAGAATACAGAACTTGACACATAAACAAAGTTCTAAAATGTACAAGGGGTGTATACCTTCTTTGGCTCGCAATAGTCGCAAGCATAGTGACCCTTCTTATCACAATTGTAACACTTCACCTTTGTTAGCTTCTTCATTCGAGGACGCTTTCCTCTTTCATGTTGGTCAACCCTTGGTTTCTTCCCTGAAGCACTTGCTCCCTTGCCTTTCCTTTTATTGAACTAGTCAGGATGTTTGCGCTTAGAGCTCGAAGCTCCATGTGAGCTGGAACCAGCATGATAAATTTCAGTTTCCGGCTTGGCCGCCAAGAGGCGGTTCTCTTCCAGCTCAAGATGACGCACTGCATCCTCAAAGGTTTTGATATTCTCATTGTCACGCCCCGATTCTCTTGGACACATCCATCCTTCTACTTGGTCGATTTTAGAATGCGATATCCCATGATTATGTATCGCCGACCCTTTCATTGATATTGCACATGCGGAAGCAGTTATAAATCCCTAGACAATAAAACAATGGGATAGAAAAGTAGGGCCATATTTTTCATACTGAAAATTCACAACCACACTTTTATACAAGCACCTCATAGTATAGAATACAATACTATTCACAGAGGTCTGATCTAACACTTATCCACATAAAAACCAAGTCTGACAAAACAGGATGGGATTTCAGTCCTCATCCGGGTCGTACTCGGGATCATCCTGATCCTCCTCTAATTCTTCTTCACTAAGCTTGTTTCCTTCAAGCTCTTCATCTTTTTCTAGCTCCTCGTCCTCTTTTGGTTCCTCCTCCTCAGGCTCATCTACGGGCCTGAAATGGTTATATAATAACCATTGAGACCACGTCTCAACAAGTTCTATCCCCTAAGACCCAATTAGTAAACCAATACACCTTAGGGTGCCTATGCACAACACGAGTCAGAGGACTTACCTTGGCCTTAGATTTTGCCCTGCATATTAGCACAGTTCAAAAGGCACCTAATCATATTATCACGGATCGATATCTCGATCAATTGACCTAGTCGATTACATGTCAAACCGACCATTCTTGGTCATTTCAAGCAATATTGTCCCTTCTCCAAAATAACCTATCGGGTTATCGAGACAATATATTATAAGATTCATTTTTCCTTAATGACATACCATGCTACCGAGTATATTCATCATAACGTCCATTCTCCAAAATGACATATTGAGTCACCGAGCCATGTCATGTCGTCCATTCTCCAAAATGACCTGTAGAGTCACCGAGCCGACATGGTATATCGAGTATATTCATCATAATGTCCATTATCCAAAATGACATGTTGAGTCATTGAGTCGTTATGGCATGTCGTCCATTCTCCAAAATGACATATAGTCACTGAGCCGACATTGTATATTGTCCATTCTCCAAAATGACATATAGAGTCACCGAGCCGGTATAATATTTTTATTTTGAAAATACAATCAATTTACCATTTTTATCATTTCCGATAAAAGTACACGTGCGTGGGCACACGATTGATCTTAGCTAAAATATAGTAATTTCCTTTCTATAAATCCCACCATTTTCTGTAGCCCACCAAAATATTTTTGGCACTGTCAACCGATGCCTGTTATTTTTCAATTAATAACAAAAAATTATTCAATTTAGGAATAAATCCTAAAATCACTCATAAATCAATTTAGCACAAAATAAAGCTCAACTAAATAAACGAACTGCACCACAATCATCAGCATAAAATTTCGGTCACTGGCCATCCGGTTGAATTTCGAGAAAAATAATTAATTTCGAAAAATAAATAAATAAATATTAAAAATCCAATTTAGGCCCGTAATGCCTGATTGGAAGCCAAGACGGATTGGGAAAAATCCCGAGATGCATTCAATAATTATTAGAAGCTCTCTACTTGCTAATGACTAAGTCTAACCACCTAACATGCATCATTAAGTCACTAAATTAATTGTTCTAAACTAATATAACTACCTAAGTGCACTTAATTAAATCTAACCAACCCCTAAGCATCATTAGCAAACTAAGAAAGTATTAGTGAGTAAAACTCACTTGATTAAAAGCGGGGATTAGGATACCTTGGCGGCGGCCGAAATCGAGCTTTCGACGACACTGGCGGGCTTGGATCGGGCCTTAAACTTGGGCCCAACAAATCTCAGTCCAACTGAGATTTGTTCTTGCACTGGACTGGGCTGGCTCTTGGGCTTGGGCTTGGCTGCGATTGGGCCTTCTTCGTGGGCTGGACTTGGGCCGAAGATGGGCTTGAAACAAAACTGAACTAGGCCGGGCTTCAAGTGGTTGAGTTGCTGGATTTTTGGGCCGAGATTGCTGGCTTCATTAGGCTTGAAATGGCCCTCAACTGGACCAAATTTTGGTAGGCCCGAATGACTGGAAGTGATGGGCTGAAGACACTGGATTAGGTCGCTTCGCACAAGCAGGCCACGAAGACACAGCTTCGGTGGAGACAATTCGTTGGTGATGTGGGCTGACTGAGGAAACACGAACGTGGAGAAGCAACTGTTGGCGGAGCTTTGATGGTGCTGGAGCGGTGGAAACGATGGAGGGTGTTGTTGGCGACAGATCCGTGCACGGGCGTGGGGCTTTTGCAGTCAACCAAGGAGCTTCGGTTGCTGCCGTTGTTGACCGAACCAAGAGCAGACATTGCCAAGTGGCAGCAAGGCCAAGCTGCACGGTCAAATTAGGAGTCTCGGTGGTCTTCAATGGGCACTGGGGTTGACTGGCACACTGGCAGCGAGAGAGAAGACACAGAGCAGTAGGCTTCAACGTGGAACTGCTGCAGGTCTTCGGTGCTGGGGTTGGACCGAACGTGGCTGACGAAGACACGAAGCACGGAGCAGCTTCGGTGAAGACGTTGTTGCTGTTGACCGAAGGGAACGCGTGGAGATGGCTGTCTTCGCTGGCGCCACTTCGGTGGGAAGGGCAGAGATTAGTGGAGCAGTAGCGTGAGGGGCAGGGAAGTTCGGCTCTGGCGAGAGAAAATGCAAGCGGGGCCAAAGACCGTGAAGCTCGAAGATGCGTAGAAGGTGAGGCAGTGGTCAGGACATGCGATGGAGGGAAGCTAGCTAAGAGGAAATAATAGTCCTCAATCATAGCCAAATGCATTAATGTTTTGGCCCCACTAGCCCCCTCATCTTGATCCATATCCCTAGCTGTCTTCCACCAGCTCTTTGCAGCCCAAAATGCCCCCATTTAGAAGGTTTAAGAGGTCCAAAAGTTAGGTCCTATTGGGTGCTATGAATTTCATAGCCAAGGCTTCAATTGGATACTCAACCTTGCTCTAATCATCCTCATTTGCCCTTTAAAATTTCATTTGGTACCTCAATGCCTCGATTGAATATTTCCTCATCCAATAACCCGTATTGCATCTCAATTTTGCATCTAAATTTAATCACTGGCTTCAATTGCACAAAAAATGACCATGTGACAACTTTTTCCCAAAAAGTGTCAAGTGTCAGAAAAATCTTCTGAGGCTGAGTTGACGTTCCTAGAATATATTGTGACATGACAGAAACTTCAATTTCTGAAATCGGATTTGAATTCACGGTTAATTTCAACTTGGCACGTTTTTAGCGTGACCTAGGCTACTGGGTAACTTTCAGAAATTTTTAAGTACAAATAACCGGTGGTCGATTTTCTTCGAGCCACTATGAACCCACTTGACTCATTGGCGACTCTCGGTTGTCGTGAAAATCTCGAGGATTCGAATACGGACACAGGGCACCAAAACAATAAGAAAGTCAGTTTAGTGTCGGTCGATGAAAATTTTCCAATTTAGTGGTGTCACCCACGATTAGCCACACATCTCTGTCGATCCAGTTTATCTCTAATTTCAAATCGATTTTTAACTGTGCCGTAATGGCCTCTAAAGATAGACACATGGTCGAGAAGTCGATTCTTGATCGAGTTCTCAAGTCTATTGCCTTAGAATTCCTTAATAATTTTCCCTAGATAGTCTAGTTATCTCGAGAATAATCAGTTCTGAGAATAGCCCTATAGGCGCGTCAATGAAATGCTCGATTCATTCAGTAGAAGACAGGGTTAAAAAATTTGAATGTCACACTCATTATGTGTTAGGTGCACCTTCATATGCTCCCAACTCTGAGGCAAGGAACGAATCACTGCTTGCACTTACTGCTTATCAGTCAGGACATGGCCAGCATCTTTCAGCTCATTAATTATGTTTGACATCTTTCTAAGGTGTTGCTTCATGGTCTGACCATGAGACTTCTTGTAATAGTCAAACCTAATAGTGAGCTGCCTTAGTCTGGTCACCGAAGTATGACCAAATCTTGCTGCCAACGCTTCCCACATTTCCTTGGCATTCTCAAAACATCTGAACTCTCGCATGACATCATTCTCCATGCTACTCAACAACGTAATGCGAGCAAGAGAGTTCTTTCTTTTCCATGCAGCAAATGCATCCTTATCTCTCTTATGTTGTGTAGTATTTCCTTCTTCAGGTACTTCCATGGTTAAGTTAAGAGCTTCTAGTACCTCTTGTTCTTCCATCACATATTAGATTTTCATGTGCCATATTTCATAGTTATCGCCATTGAGCTTTTCACCTTTGTTCAGCTCGGTGACTATGCTCTTTGTGGCTGAAGCTATCGATCTGAACATATCAGACACATATGCACGAATTATTAATGTCTATAATTTATGTATCCATTTTGCGAAACCCATCATATTAATGAATAATTTCAAGTAAGGTTTCAGAATCAAAATGTCACTATGTTTCCAATCATCATCCAAAATCCTAACTTGGAATTATTATTAATATAATCTTCTATGCAAAATAAATTCTTTGAAGTTACAAAAACTTCTATGAACTATCCACAATAGTTTTTTTTTTTTGGTGACCCAGGAACCCCGTACAACTATCCACAACAGTTAATAATAACATAAGCAAATAATATTTGACATCCAATAATGATAGAATAATAATGCTTTCACATAATGCAACTAACATATCAGTTGCTACACCATCAACAACTAGGTAGAAAACATTTACATAAGATGTCCATAAAGCATACTAAGTAAAGACTAGTTAGAAACATCTAACACCAAGACAACACATGAACTGAGAAAGATTCTTTTTTGTTCAATTTGTTGGAGAAAACTTCCTTATTTGTTTCAAAGCTGACAAAACGTTTCCTTTAGTTTAGTCTGAAGACTTTCAGACTCTACCGTCAAAGTCTGAAGACCGCCAGATTCAAGATTTAAAGTCTGCCCTTATTGACAGTTTCCAGACCGACGAAGAAGACTTATCCAGATACAAGTATATCTTTAAGGATTTGATTCGTACGGCTAAAGAAGTTCTCACAGCTGGAGATAGCATCTTGAGATCGTTTATTCAAATTCGAGTAATCTAGATCTGTTGATTTGCGAAGTATACTTGGAAGGTTCTACTTATGGAAACCTAGATCCTATTTGTATGGGCGAGCAGGATTGGTGTGCTATCATCCAATTCCTTAAGTAACTCGAGATCTCCCTAATTGATTCTGTCCAACGGGTAGATTGGAAGAACTCCTTTGGAAGGTGCTAACGGTTATGAAGGCATGAAGATGCTCTAGTTATTCGAGTGTGTGCGAGATAGAAAAATTCCAAAGTCAGAAGCTCCTTATTCTTTGCTGATCCAATTGTTGAGTGTAAATTTGTACTCAAAAGAGATATTAGATATTTGTGAGACCTTGAGGAAGTGTAGCAGAGTTTCTACACTGTGAAATTAAGGACGTGAAATTGTAACATCTCTTTTGATTCATAGCGAAATCCAGCCGGTGGGCTGTTAGTGCGGGAGAGTGGACGTAGGCTTGATCTAAGCCAAACCACTATAATTCTTGTGTTCTCATTTTCTTCCTTGAACTCCTTTATTTTGTTCATAGTTCTATTTAACAGTTAAAGTCTGACTCCCTCTGCATAGTCTGAAGTCAACCAGACTCAGGTTAAAAGTAAAGTTTTTCATTGCATTTGTAAAATCTGTTTTAACACCTATTCACCCCTTCTCTAGGTGTTCGTACTAGCTCTTTCACAATTTCTTGATTTCTTCTTCTTTAAATTCCTGAGACATTCTAGGTAGCCACGGTAAAACAGACAAGAATCCCATGATTTCTCCGCACATTCATCCCCCGCCGGATTGAAGTCATTCCATGGGTCGCAGTCTTTGTGGCTTCAATCCGGTAATGTTCATCTATAAAAGCCATTACAAGCCTCCTATACGTAGTAGCTTTGTTGACTTCCCATAGGCGATTCAATACTCCTTGCCATATCGGTGGAACAGTGTTCATAAAAAATCGCACCATCTCAGAATGTGGCATGGGACGACCATTCCATATGACCTCTTGTATTTTACGGTTGACCTCGAGAACATGATCAATTAAGTCGCCACTCTCCCATCGATAATCAGTCAGCTTAGCTATCAACCTAGAAAGCCTTTCCACTTGTTCATCAGTAATTGCGCGAATAGGTGTGCGCGCCTTACGGGGAGGCATTGTTCTTGCAACAAATGCAAAACAAATAAGGGATTACATATAATCCACATAGACTTAATTGAGAAAAAAGGAACACATTCTTTTCTTCCTATTTTTTTTTGGTCAACGGTGAAAGTCAATGGTCAAAGTCAACGGTCAATGGTCAGTGGTTAATCGTCAAACGGGTCACCGGTCAAACGGGTTAACCGGGTCGGGGCGGATGGGTCGGGTCGAGTTGAATCGGCCGACCCGGCACGTGCCACGTGCGTGCGTGGCGCGCGCCATTACCGTGCGCGTGCGTCGCACACGCCTAGGCCGAAACGGCGCGTGAGTCGCACGCGCCCGAGGGGGACCGTATCGGTGCGTGCAACGATGACCGCAGTGCGTTTTGGCCGTGCGTGGCGGTGCGTTCAGCGGCCCTTGGCGGCGATCCGCTACTTGTTTTTCTCGTATCGATGAGAGCTTCAACCCTACGCTATCAGAAACGAACTTTGATTTACAGAAAATCACAAACAGGGGTGAACAGTACGCAGGTGTCGGGATTTTTCCGTCCCCGATTGGCCAACAGCGGTGTTTCACGAAAATTTAATCAAAAACAATTCATAAATATGAAAAGGGATCGAGAAACATGAACGATTGCATTGATACCAATGTTGGGAATAACGGATTCCCTAAAACCAGTTCGATATTCAATCGAACCCCTAAAATGAATGCGGAAGACGAGCCCAGGAAAAACACATGTATCACCGATCGAAAAGCACGTCACGAAATCGAACGTACTTTATTGTCCACAGATTAAACACCAATGTTGAAGTTCGAGGAAGAATCCTGATCCTGTTCTATCGAGGAGCGTACTGTTGCTAATAGAGGGAGAAAACTCTATCTCGGGAGGTACTGTTGTCTTACGTTACTTTTTGGAGGGGGAGAGAACTATTTCCTGGAGAACGTACGTACGTCCAAAAGGTACGTTCCCCTTTTTTTTTTTCCCCTCAAAGCGTCTCCTCCAAAGGACGCAACCCCTTAACGTAATACCTATCCCAAAAGACGCAATCCCTCGTATCTAAACAACGCAACCTTTCATATTGCAACCGTTCCTCCATGGGCCCTTATCTTGCGGGCCGGGCTTTTAGGCCCAACATGGGCGGACGGGCCTACTTAGGCCCATCAAGTCATAAATAAAAACCATCACTTTAGAAACAAACACAGCATGGATTTTTATCCCAGCCGAATTTCCAGCCACTACATGCAGCAGGCCGACTTACATTAGAAATGTACCTCAATAGTGAACCATATTCAACACTAGAAAAAACAAAGGAACGTGAATATTTTATGACATCACAGCAAACTTGGGAGAAAATAGAACACGGCATACAACACAAGCTACAAGAATCACTCAAAGGCAAAGGTGCAAATAGCATCAAATTAATTGTCATGATTTACCAACATTTTTAACATCCAAATAAATTATCCACATGACTTCGGACCTCGACTGAGGTTGCTGTTGATGCTCAGCATGGTTCACGTTGAAGTCCTAAATCCCCCAAACCAGCTCTATTGAAAGGATAACAAACTGAATAACCCAACACATCAACCAATCATTTTCATCTAAGTAGTTTCCAACCAGGCTAGGTGTACATTGCTAGGTGCCCCAGCATAGAAACAACACGCCCTATTCACCAACACAACCTAAAAACCCTAAAGAGTTGCTCAAGGGTTTAGAATCTTTGGTTGCATCTGTCATGTACTCTTTTATACGGCTTTGGACATCTTGCTTTGACTTCTCATGGTCTTTTGATGTTTTCCTTATCTTTTGCCTTTTCTTTCCTTCTTTCTTTTCCTTGTGCATATCTGATGTACTCATATTTCTTACTCTAATAACATCCTCTAGTGCCCGTCAAAGAACTCCCCCCCCCCCCCCCCCCAACAAAAAGAACCCAACAAAAAGAAAAGGAAAGAAAAGAAAAGAAAAAAAAAACAGGGCAAGACAGCTTTCCTTTAAGTGTATGATATGCCAAAATTAGCAAGTAGCAGGAAGTTAAAAAGTCGCATCCTAAGTGATGTCTCGACTTAAGTATTTTAATGGTTGAAAATTGCGATATCTACAATTATCAGTTTCCTATAGGAGTAATATAAATCTATGCGTATCGAGCTAAACCAAACAAACTCCATACGGGCAAATTCAGATGGTTGTGATAAGGTATATTTCTCACTTACATGATAATTATACCATTATCACTAGTTATCCATCCATCTCAATCAAGCTGACCCATGACTCTACAAGTGGAGACAAAATGAAAGGGCATGAAATCCTACTTCCTCTTCTCAATTTTCAACAGTTTTTTTTTATTTTATTTAAATCCCAGGATCCCTGTTGGGTTTAGACCGAATCATTATGGCACCTTTGGCTAGGATCAATCTTATTGCACTCGTTCTAAGCAAGTCCAGAACCAATTCCACACAATTTCAACCCTACTCAGGTTGCTTTAGATGTCTGGCATCATTCCAGTTTGCTTTGGAAAACGAAATTTCCCAAATCAGCCGTACCGAAAGTATAATAAACAGAACTTAACAACACATCAGCCAATCGCTTTTGTCCAACTAGTTTCCAACTATACTACAAGCCCTAAGCACCATCACTGCCTACAAATCAGCGTAAGACAACTTCTCTCCAAGCATGTGACTAGCCACATCAACTAGCAGGGACCCTTAGATTAAGTTAAAGTCATCTTAAGGTTTTTTTTGGGCCAGGAGTCGTCTCTACTTCAGTAAAAGGAATTTTTGTTACTCCTAAACCATACTCGCGTGGACAACTCCCGGTACATCACTTACCACATTAGCCTAGTGGAAAGGCTATCTTATTCTCTATCCCGGCCCCACATTTATCATGTTCTTCTAGGAGTAACAAAGGTTATGCAAGTATTAAGTTATAATTTATAAAACCAAAGAAAGTCTATTAGGTAGACTTCATTGTAATAGACAATAGTTCTCGTTCACATGATAAAATAGTGCAATGCTACCTGCCTAGCAACTTGGCACAATTATCTTCAAATTAATGTTTAGTCGTCCATCGATCACCAATAGCAGTTGGCCGGATGAGCTAACATCTGAATCAATGGATGACTAATCCTTATACAAACATCTGAATCAATCCTTTGAGATTTACAAGGCGACACAGACCAAGTGCGTGGCTTTCGATGATTAATCAAATCCATATCAGGATCACAATCCACTGTCGCACAGAAGAAGAATTCAATAGAAGCTACGACCCCATTAACGAACCCTATATGCTCTTTCAAATGAGAACATTTCGAGCTTCTTGTGTTAAAAACCTGATAAAACCATGTAATGGAAGGTTATGAGCTTCGATGGTTAGCTGGGAAAGTGGCAGGAAATGACTAGTTTCATGTTGTATTGCTGTGTTTTTCCCGTACCTGTGAACATGATGGTACCCCTTCTTGCTGGACAATAACAACTAGCAAATTTTATTTGTTGTTCTTGCTTTGTGATGTTGGAAAAACTTGAGGAAGGATAAGCTTCATCTTGTCATAGAATGAGATTCAGATGTCTTTATGTATTTGGCTTTTGATCCTTTTCTGTTGATGATCCAAAATCCAGAGAATCTAGTAGAAAAGGTCAAACGTTAGAAAATGGATTATTGATGTAAATATAAACGTTGCTACTGCAAAGTTAGGAGTGGGAGTCAAGTTAAAATAGAAGTATCTGATAGTTTGCCAATACAAATACAAACGTTTCGTACCAAACACTTCATAAATCTTGAGGTAGAAGTAGAACAGTGTGGCACGATTGGGTGAACATTTGTTCTTTTTATGAGCTTACCAAACCCATAAATTTTGTCATGCGGATCCCTGGAGTGCCATAACTTGGCAGAAATGGACACTTAAGTGCCATAACTTACGAAAAGTACACTCAAGTGCCACATTTTAAGAAAAGTGGGACACCTGAGTGTCATTTCCGGCGAAGTTGGCTGGAAATTATATATGGCATTAAAATATTAATATTTCTCGCCGATATGTCTCATTTGGAGAAAGTGATCGGCTCGAATTCGTAAAACGACGTCGTTTTGGCATAATTTGAATTTTAATATAATATAAAAATTATTTAAATTAAATTTAAAAATAAATTTATTTAAAACATTTAAAAAAAATTTAAAAACTTTAAAATTTTAAAAAATACAAAAAATTACAAAAAATTTACAAAAAAAATTAAAAAATTAACAAAAAATTTACAAAATTTACAAAAATTTAAAAAATTTACAAAAAGTTTCAGCCCTCAGCCGCCTCCCTTTTCTAATTTTTAAAAAAAATTTTTTTTGTAAATTTTTTAATTTTGCAAAATTTTTTATTTTTTAAAATTTTATTTTTAAAATTTTTAAATAAATTTATTTTAAAATTAAATTTAATTAAATTTTATATTAAATTTTTTACATGTCAGCACCAAAATGACGTCATTTCGGGTGTTGGCTAGAATAGAGCCCTTAAATCGGCCAAAACGACGTTGTTTTGGTATAAGTTTAATTTTAATATAATATAAAAATTAATTAAATTAAATTTAAAACAAAATAATAATATAATTTATATTTAATTTAAATAAAACGGAGGAGGAGGAGGAGGAGGAGGAAGGCGGCCGGCGGTGAGGGTAGAGTCCTCGCCGCCGCCGCCTCCTCGCCATCACCGGAAGGTTGGGGAGGGTTGGCGGGGCCACCTCCCTTTTTTTAAAATTTTTTAAAATTTTGTTAGTTTTTTTAAAATTTTAAAATTTTTAAATTTTTAAATTTTTTTTTATTTTTAATAAATTTATTTTTAAATTAAATTAAATTAATTTTATATTAAATTTTTTACTACGTCGCACTAAAACAACGCCGTTTTGCACTCGCTTCGCCGGAAAATTGACACGTCAGCGTTTTGGCCGGATTGTCACTCAAGTGATCCATTTTGCTCCGATTTTGATACTTAAGTGTACCTTTCGTAAGTTATGACACTTAAGTATCCCTTTGTGCAAAGTTATGACACTTGAAGCTTTCTTTTGCCCATAAATTTTATCTAACATCCTTGATCCATCAGTGAATTGAACAAGCGTGACATAAAGATAGAGAATGGAATGAAATTTAAAGACATTTAGGGCGCACAAGACAATATTTTTGTTCGAGAAATCAATTTCTATTTCCAAGATAAGTTTATGAGCAAAGAAACGCGTTTTATAACAACTCAAAATTTCTGTTTTTGGAAAAGAAATTCATTTGATAATTAAATAAAATTTCTATTTCTACAAGGGTGGTGGCGGACGTTTGGTGGCGGGCGTTCGGCGATTGGCGGCGAGTGGGGGACCTCCGGTGGCAAGCGTCCAAGGTTAAGCATCCGGCGTCCCCAAGCGGCCCGGGGGGGGGCAACGAGTGGTGACAAAATTGAACGATGAGAAGAGTTATTATTTGTCACTCTTGTTCCAAAAATAAAAAAGTTAAAATTTTAGCTTCTGATTTTTGGAATAGAAATCTGTTCTAGAAATCAAAAAATGAAATTACGTTCTTAAACGGATTTCCGTTCCAAACTTGTTCGGGAACAAGAAAATTAAGAAATAGAGAAACATAAAATTTGTTGTGTGCGCCCTTAGAGCTACTTTTTGAACCCGGCTTTATGTATAATACTTGAAAGATTAGATTTCTACTTGATACTCTTGATCAACATTGTCATTGTCTAGGTTTTGCACTTAACTTAGGAAGAACTGGGAGAGGACTGTGTAGAACTTTGCTAGTTGTGTGGTTATCCTTCATTATCTGTGAAGAGTAAGCCAGCGAACACAGAGATATCCCGGTTAGCTCTTCACATTTCTTTGCTATCTAATACACCATCTCTTTTGGAACATTAGCGACAAATAATGCCTAAAAGCTAAAATGAAAGGAAAAGGCAATATTTGTCACGGGCAATGACATGGCGGTTAATGTCTGTTACTGGCATCAATTTCTCCTCACACATGTAGAAAGGCTTTAAGCATGTCGGCAGACCTTGAACAACCCAAGGTGAGAGCTTCCAGATTCATTGATATCTTCGCCTTTCTCTTTCTTCACAAATTACCTGTTACCATTAGTAGGAGGAATTTTTGTGTTAATTCTCTTTGGTGGTTTGAGGGGGTTCTGAGTTGAAAGGATAGTGATGAAGGTTTACACAAAGACAGACAATCTGGCACCTGAATATGCTCTTAAAATGTGAAAATATTTCCAATGCCAGCGATCTTATGCTTTTAATCGTTTGGTATATCGCAGCATTTCAAGTTTATCCATGGCAAATCACAAATAATGCCTCCTCCGGCGAAGACCAGCGTCAGCTGTTGACCTTAAAGAAGCATCTCACCGTTCATTTGTACATGGGCGTCAGCCTTCCCAAAGCATGGATGTTATAGGTCTTAAGAAATGAGGTCAAGGCTTCAATTGTGGATTCGTGTTGATACCTTTAATTTGGGACCATATCCGTTCTAGGCCTCACATTCGTGCTTGTCAATATTGCCTTCTTCGGGAATTTGGCTGTTTTTATAGTCTAGTGAAGTTTTGGCGGTTGGTTGTTTGTGTGATGAGCAGAACTTTCAAGGAAACGAATCTTAGCTCTTAACCTTGATGATTTAATTCGTCATGCTAGGTTTCTTTCTCTCGCTCTCTTTTCTTTAGACCTACCGGTCCCACTGATGGTTAAGGCCGAGTCTCCAACCGCTTCTTAAGTCATCACAGGAAAAGCTCAACCAACCATACGGTATTTAAAGGCAATCTTAGAAATGAAGGCAAAGCAACACGTTCAAATTCGAGAATATCCAACTTCAATGATGCATCTGCATTTCAGCAGGCAAAAGTGACATAATTCACAGACCTGGTAGAACTTATGGAGTTAGTAGCTCTCTAGTCGAGTTGTTCATTGACACCTTGTTTAACACCTCATCCATGACGATAGATCTCAGGAATCAAAAGCAGAAAAGCATATCTAGCTATATATTATAAATTGAACTTCAAAATATAGTACAAATTCTCTGAGTACTGTGCGATGCACCTGAACCCATTGCGGCATACAGCTGCATTGATGCACTTATGCATGACAAATGAATAACATGCGCAAAAGATTTCTTTGAGGAAACTAGATAAAAGGAAAGAAGAAAGTTCTTCTCTATCGGTATTAGAAACCGACCGTTCAGTCCTCAAGCTTGCACATTTTTCATGGTGACTTACCAGGGAAGTCGTAGAAGAATTTCTCAAACGGTTTCATGTGCTCTGTTTGCAATGAGATGGCAACAGACAAGCTTCCATCATTGGTTGGGGCAGGCAATATGTATGATAATCCCTCATATCCAATCCCGCCTGGCCCCATAAAGATAGGGCGGCCCCAACCAAAGTCCGCGTCATGGATGGGCAACCTGACCCAACTAACAATGCCCAGATTTGGACACCTAAAAGTATGCGCCCCGCGAGCCAGTGCTGAGAGATCAGGCTGGAGCTCCAAGTAATCAAGGGCAGATCTTAGGTAATTGTCGTTCGTTCTCGCCAATGACTCATGGATCTTCTGTGCAGCATACGATACTGGTTTTGATATGAGATCACCTGCAACAGCAATTGGTGTGATTGTAAAGATCCCATTGCCAAAATAACCCTGCGAAAGTGGTGGAGACAATCTCATCCGTCCATCTGTTGCAATGGACAATTTAGTGTCTTGATCATCAGAAAGTCCGCGTGCTCTGCACGCACATCTCCAGACATGACCTGCCAAGATTTCATAGGAACTATACCGAGTGGTGTTTCCATTTTCTAATTCTACCTGTGTCTTTAGGGCGTCTAACTGTTCCCGAGTAACTTTTAAAATAGAAACAATAGAGCTATCTGGAGCTGAATGAGTAGTTTCAGGAGAAACTCGCAATGCAGGTGGAGACTGGTATTCGATATGAGGGAATTGAGGCCGTGGTGGGCTACGGGCGCGCAGAAGGGTCCGGTCGATAAATGGAGGGAGCTTAACGTCAAGTCCACGAGCCAGATCAGACCATGTGTTCACAAAGTGTAGACCAGAAATACCATCGGCCACATTGTGCTGCATTCCAACACCAAGCGAAACTGCCCCACACTTGAAGTATGTAACCTATATAAAGGAAACAATCGAAATTAAAAATGCCAAAATCTGATTTGAACGCAACCACTTGATGAACTGCCAACTGCTTGCAAACATTAGCTTGCAAGCAGCTTACTCTTGATAAATCAATTTGCTCATAGTAGGGTCAAATTCTGGTCTTTTTTTTATGCATGAATTCCTAGAGTCAGGAAAGCTCGGCCAGGTCTCTCAACTTAGAAGCAGACTAAAGGCACCAATCTGAAACCCTTAATTGTTGCTGGCATGTACTATCTCTGGTCTGAGTCAAAGACAAAGGTCTTCTTCAATGTTTTTAAGTTAAGATGTTTAATAAAACCATAGCTGAAAGAAGCCAAAAAGTTGGTACAAGATGACCGACTTGGATCCATCGCTCGTACTTTTCAAATGGGGGAGATTTTATCTCTGAGCATTGAACACGACCGTCAAAATCAAAGTTCAACTTCTATTTGAGGTTTCAAAAGTTCATAAAGTATGATGAGAAGCACATGGGCACAAGGACATCCAAGAGCTTATGGTTCTTGAAAACAAATTATATTTACGTTAAGTACTTTCGCGTTTGTTGCTAGACACAGACTCCCCTTCGTAAGAAATTATTCATCATCAGTTTTAACTGATCAATTTCTATTTTCACTTCAATTGTGGTTGTAGAATTATAAATTGTCATTTCAGCTATCTCTATCTAATAATCCTACTGACCTTGAATCTTCATGAGTATCATCAAGAGTTCATAAGAATCCATCCTCACCACATTAAAGTCAACCTTCATTAGCAAAAGAATGAACCAATTCTAGGAATAGAATCAAAAAGAGAAATCACACCTGTAGCACCAAAATAGGGCATGAGGATATCCCATTAGAGTAATTCACAGCCGGAATAAGCTTTCGGAGCTCCAAAGTCGCGAAATCCCCTAAATCATCGACCACCGAGCTTGTCTCCGCCTCAACAAATAGCACGCCCTCGGCATTGCAATTGATCTCGATTCGGCCATTTTTGTCCCTCTTCAACCGCCCGGCCACCGGGTAAAACAGCACCAAGGCTCTGCTCAATGCCTCTTTTAGCACTTTGGAATCGAAGAAGTCATTGGATCCAGTCGGTCGGTAGAAGTACACGCTTGGAGTGTGCTTGCTCGGGACCACCAAGTCTAAATTCGCATTCCACAGGGTACATCTTGGCGTGTCCTCAGCCGGACGTACCATAGTCGACCCTTTGACATTGATTATCATTCTTGAGAACGTTGATATCATCCACGTGCCCTTATGCTAATTTTTGTCTCAAACCGGAGGATGCTAGACTACAACAACACATTAGAGAAACAAGGACGTTAAAAGAAATCAAGTCCTTTGACTCACAAATTCGTTGCCATGCTCAACAAAACGGTCTTTGAAAAAGTAAAAAATAAAAACACAAGTTGAAGGCATCGACCACCAGTGATACCTCGACGTGATCTGCCTACAAAGGGCGGCAAGGCAACTGACAACGTGTCAGATGAAATGCGAACAAAGGAAGATAAAGGGAGAAACGCAAGAGCTGTCCACTTACACAAAGTGTTTCCTGCGAACGCTGTCGGTGCTGCAGAGCAGAAGAAACTCAAGAGGATGATGGAGAGAGAAAGAGATATATAGAGTTTTTTCAATTGACGAAAAAAGGCGTGCAAGATCCGTCGTCTTCACCACCGTATTCCGACGAAATGCTATTGATTTTAGGAGGACTATAATGAGGAGGACGACGGACCCACTCACAACTGTCGAAGTAAGTAGTCTGGGGCTCTTGGTCCCCCGTCTGGCCAGAGTAGGAGCGGCCGTAGCTGCATGTATCTGTTCGTTCAAATGGGCTGTCAGTTGTCGGTCCCGAAACGTAACAATCTGAAAAATGAATGCCTTGTCGGTCCCGAAACCTAACGAACATATCTTCTCTGAAAAACGAGTGCGTGATATTTTCAATTTATCATGAAAATAGTAGTCATTTTACCACAAAAAATCAAATCATAAATAATTATAATTTTTTTTTTTGGGATTCATTTCTTCAAAAATTTGTATCTCATAATAAATTATTATTTTCACCGTACTCAAAAAATTATTATGCTAGTAAAATCTATCTTTTTTCAATTTAGTTCTGGAACTGGATCTGTATAGACACAATAAACATGTCAAGGATTACCTAGTAAAATTGCTCAGAAAAAGAGTAAATGATTTTTTCATATTTATTTTACTTCCGTTGTCCATCCTTCTGTATCGTCATGATGAGTCGCGGTTTGCTCATATCGAAATGGGCAACGCACCCGGAGCATTTAGGGATATGAGGATTGATTAACTATAAATGAGTTTACAAAGGTGAATTGGCACATCCATGAGGGTTTTTGATCACTTTAAATCATATCTAAGTATGTGGTTTTGTGGCTGGAGTTTTTGATTGGGCTTTCATAGGGCAAGAGGCAGAGGGCTAAATTGGGATGGGCCCATGGGCCGTTGCTGGGCCCATGGGGGGTGGGCCTTTTGGGAGAGTGCGGCATGCCTTTGCTCTTTGCCCTTTGCTGTTTGCCATGTCTCATGTCATGGCTTTGTCAAAGAAATCAAACTTCTAATGTTCTTAATCCTAGCCCAAAGATATAGCACGGGTTGAAGGGTTAAAATCTTGAGCTCGGACAGGGATTAGTCATGACTAGAGCATCTCTTTAATTTAATTTATGTCATTATCTAACCACTTAAATTTCGGATTTTGTATAAAGTTGTGTAATACTCATTAGTTCTTACCCTCGACGGTTTGGTTGAAAAGCCAACAAGCATTTGATAAAGGTGAACATTTCCTTACTTTGAGTAACATTCGGGGAGGTGTCTCTACTAACCACTCTATAAGTAGAGAATCTTAATCAACATATGTGGATGTAGTGGTTTATGTGCATTCACATAGATTAGTGTTGCCTGCGAACATACCAAGAATCTCCTGCGAGCTTCAATGGAGGCGAATGCTGTCGGTGCTGCAGAGCAGAAGAAACTCAAGAGGATGATGGAGAGAGAAAGAGATATAGAGTTTTTTCACTACCGTCCTTGCTCTGGGGCTCTTGGTCCCCCGTCTGGCCAGAGTAGGAGCGGTTATAGCTGCATGTATCTGTTCGTTCACATGGGCTGTCAGTTGTCGGTCCCGTAACGTAACGAAAATATCTTATCTGAAAAATGAGTGTGTTGTCGGTTTCGGTCCCGAAACATAATGAATATATCTTCTCTGAAAAATGAGTGTGATATTTTCAATTTATCATGAAAATAATAGTCTATTTTTTATCACAAAAAATCAAATCATAAATAATTATAATTTTTTTGATTCATTTCTTCGAAAATTTTCTTCGAAAATTTGTGACTCACAATAAATTTTTATTTTCACCGTACCCAAAATCCATCTTTTTTCAATTTAGTTCTCGAACCGGATTTGTGTAGACATAATAAACATGTCGAGATTACCCAATAAAATTGCTCAGAAAAAGAGTAAATGTTTTTTTCATATTTATTTTACTTCTGTTGTTCATCCTTTTGTATCGTCATCTATGAAGCACGGACATGTTGCTAGTGCTTCTGTGTCATGTCCGACACGTGTTGGAGCGACATGCGTGTGGACATTTGACTTCATGGAGTTCGCTCATGTCAGAGTGGTGCATACTAGAGAACATTCAAAGAAGATTCAGAAATTAGACCTTGAAAATTATGTCATTAGATACTGTGATAGCACACTTTTGTAGTAAACTAACCTAGTTCAAGAAGCTTTTAGTTTAGAGTAGAACAGAAAAAAAAAAAAAACCGAAAACCGAAAACCGAAAAACTGAACCGTACCGAACCGAATTCGATTCGGTTTGGAAATTTTTTTTAACGGTTTGGTTCGGTTCGGTTTTTTTCAAAATCCGAACTGAACCGTTGACACCCCTATAAATTAGGACGGGCCCATGGGCTGTTGTTGGGCCTTGGGGGGGGGTGGGCCTTTTTGGAGAGTGCGGCATGCCTTTGCTCTTTGCCCTTTGCTGTTTGCCATGTCTCGTGTCATGGCTTTGTCAAAGAAATCAAACTTCTAATGTTCCTAATCCTAGCCTAAAGATACAGCACCGGTTGAAGGGTTAAAATCTTGAGCTCGGATAGGGATTAGTCATGACTAGAGCATCTCTTTAATTTAATTTATGTCATTATCTAACCACTTAAATTTCGAATTTTTGTATAAAGTTGTGTAATAATCATTAGTTTTTACCCTCGACGGTTTGATTGAAAAGTCAACAAGCATCTGATAAAGCTGAACATTTCCTTACTTTGAATAACATTCGGGGAGGTGTGTCTACTGACCACTCTATAAGTACAGAATCTTAGTCAACATATGTGGATGTAGTGGTTTATGTGCATTCACATAGATTAGCGTCTCCTGCGAACATACCAAGAATCACCTGCGAGCTTCAATGGAGGCGAACGCTGTCGGTGCTGCAGAGCAGAAGAAACTCAAGAGGATGATGGAGAGAGAAAGAGATATAGAGTTTTTTCACTACCGTCCTTGCTCTGGGGCTCTTGGTCCCTCGTCTGGCCAGAGTAGGAGCGGGCGTAGCTGCATGTATCTGTTCGTTCACATGGGCTGTCAGTTGTCGGTCCCGTAACGTAACGAAAATATCTTATCTGAAAAATGAGTGCATTGTCGGTATCGGTCCCGAAACGTAACGAATATATCTTCTCTGAAAAATGAATGCGTGATATTTTCAATTTACCATGAAAATAATAGTCTATTTTTTATCACAAAAAATCAAATCATAAACAATTATAATTTTTTTTTTTTAGGATTCATTTCTTCAAAAATTTGTGACTTACAATAAATTGTTATTTTCACCGTCCAAAAACTGTTATGCTAGTAAAATCCATCTTTTTTCAATTTAGTTCTCGAACCGGATTTGTGTAGACATAATAAACATGTCGAGGATTACCCAATAAAATTGCTCGGAAAAAGAGTAAATGATTTTTTCATATTTATTTTACTTCTGTTGTTCATCCTTCTGTATCGTCATCTATGAAGCACGGACATGTTGCCAGTGCTTCCGTGTCATGTCCGACACGTGTCGGAGCATGTCGGACACGTCGACACGCTCGGACACGGTCGGACACGCGGTGAACGCATGTCGGATTTTCTGACACGTGGTCAACTTTTGACCGACACGTGTGGACATGCGTGTGGACATTTGAGTTCATGGAGTTCGCTCATGCCAGAGTGGTGCATACTAGAGAACATTCAAAGAAGATTCAGATATTAGACCTTGAAATTATGTCATTAGATACTGTGACAGCATACTTTTGTAGTAAACTGACCTAGTGCAAGAAGCTTTTAGTTTAGAGTTGAACAGAAAAAAAAAATCGAAAACCAATAACCGAAAAACCGAACCGAACTGAATACGAACCGAATTCGGTTCGGTTCGGTTCAGAAATTTTTTTTAACGGTTCGGTTCGGTTCGGTTTTTTTGAAAAATCGAACCGAACCGTTGACACCCCTATAAATTAGGACGGGCCCATGGGCCGTTGTTGGGCCTTTGGGGGTGGGGGGTGGGCCTTTTGGGAGAGTGCGGCATGCCTTTGCTCTTTACCCTTTGTTGTTTGCCATGTCTCGTATCATGGCTTTGTCAAAGAAATCAAACTTCTAATGTTCCTAATCCTAGCCTAAAGATACAGCACCGGTTGAAGGGTTAAAATCTTGAGCTCGGATAGGGATTAGTCATGACTAGAGCATCTCTTTAATTTAATTTATGTCATTATCTAACCACTTAAATTTCGAATTTTTGTATAAAGTTGTGTAATAATCATTAGTTTTTACCCTCGACGGTTTGATTGAAAAGTCAACAAGCATCTGATAAAGCTGAACATTTCCTTACTTTGAATAACATTCGGGGAGGTGTCTCTACTGACCACTCTATAAGTAGAGAATCTTAGTCATCATATGTGGATGTAGTGGTTTATGTGCATCCACATAGATTAGTAAAGACTAAATATTTTGATATTTTATATTTCACATAGATGAATGTAGACAATTGAGCAATTAGGTCATATTCAAACATTTAACTAGACTCTATCATATTATTTTTTTCCTAAAAAATGGCTAAAGTAATTCGGGCATTGTGATTTTTACAAATATCTCTACATAGATAGACATAGGGTGTTTGGATGTCTTCATTTATGGAGACCCTCTCTCTCTCTCTCTCTCTCTCTCTCTTCTTTTATTAATGTTGGAGAAAACTTCCTTATTTGTTTTGAAGTTGACAAAACGTTTCCATCAGTTTAGTCTGAAGACTTGCAAACTCTATCGTCAAAGTCTGAAGACCTCCAGACTCAAGATTTAAAGTCTACCCTCACCGATAGTTTCCAGACCGACGAAGAAAAGTTTTATCCGTTGAAGAAGACTTATCCAGATGCGAGTATATCTTTAATGATTTGATTCGTACGGTGGAAGAAGATCTCACGGCTGGAGATAGCATCACGTGATCAATTATTCATATTGAAATTAATTACATCTATTGATTGACGAAGTATACTTGGAAGGTTCTACTTATGGAAACCTAGATCCTGATTGTATGGGCGAGCATGATTGGTGAGCTATCATCACATTCTTTAAATAACCGAGATCTCCCTAATTGATTATGTCCAACGGGTAGATTGGAAGAACTCCTTTGGAAGGTGCCAACGGTTATGAAGGCATGGAGGAGTATATAAGGAAGACACTCAAGTTATTCTAGTGTGTGCGTGAAAGAAAAACTCTAAAGTCTGAAGTTCTTAGTTCTTTGCTGTTTCAATTGTCGAGCTTAAGTTGTATTCAAAAGAGAGATTAAATACTTGTGAGACCTTGAGGAAGTGTAGCAGAGTCTCTACACTGTGGAATCAAGGACGTGAGACTGTAAAATCTCTTTTGGTTCTTAGTGGAATTCATCCAGTGGGCTGTCAGTGCGGGAGAGTGGACGTAGGCTTGGTTTAAGCCGAACCACTATAAACCTTGTATTTTGATTATCTTTCCCTAATCTCTTTACTTTAATTCGTAGCTTTATATAACTGTTTATAGCCTTCTACACCTTTAGTCTATCATTCTCAGAAGACAATTTATTCCGTTAAGATTTGCAAAAACTTCTTTGATCACCTATTCACCCCCCCTTTAGGTGCTCTTACTAGCCCTATCAATTGGTATCAGAGCCTGTGTACTCATTTAATTGAAGTATTTTTACTTCTGAGTTAAAGATCTATGGCTAGTATGTTGGCTCCAGGTTTGGTTGAAGGCTAAAGCAACACCAGACCACCTTACTTCGATGGAAAGGAATACAGCATATGGAAAAACAAGATGAAAGCATTCTTAAGATCAAAAGATCCTCTGGAATGGGATGTGGTAGAAAAATGAATCATTCCTAAAGTTGCATCAGTTTCAGAAAGAGGAAAAGAAGTTGCAGAAGCTAGCGAGATGACTTAAGAAGAAATAACCAAGAGACAAGCTCTTGATGCTAAAGCAATTTACTTCTTATATTGTGCGTTATCTCCTGCTGAGTATAACGGAATATCTTTTTGTGAAACAACCAAAGAAGTCTGGGATAGGTTGCACATTACTTATGAAGGAACTGATCGAGTGAAAGAAACTAGGATCAATATTCTACTCGGACAGTATGAAGCCTTCAAGATGAAGCTAGGAGAATCTATCACTGACATGTTTAGTCGTTTTACAGAAATTGTAAATGGTCTAGAGTATCAGGGACAACCAATCTCAGGACCCATGAAGGTTAACAAATTGCTACGTGGACTCTCCAAAGACTGGAATCACGTAAAGACTTCAATAAGAGAAACACAAAGGATCATGCTGCTCTCCGTAGACGAACTGGTTGGCACACTTCAGTCCTATGAAGTGGAGCAAATCAACGAGGAAGAAGATCCCAAAGGTAAGAAATCTATTGCCCTAAAATCTAACGATGATTATGATGTTACAGACTCTGAAGAAGATATGGACGATGAAGAGCTAGAACTTATGATAAGAAGGTTCAGGAAACTAAACAAAAAGGGAAGAAGATTCAATTGGGAAAAATAAAGCATTCAGAAGTTTCAAAACAAATCAACTGAGGATGATGAATCCAATAAAGATGTGATTTGCTTTGAATGTAAGAAAAATGGACACATCAGACCTTAGACCCAACTGCCCTCTGTTGAAGAAAAAGAAGGGAAAAGCTGAGAAATACAGAAAGGCTCTCAAAGCAGAAACATGGAGTGATGCTGAATGCAAAGAAAGTGATGATGATTATGCCAATATTTGTTTAATGGCAAAATCAGAATCAGACTCAGACTCTGAGACAGATACAGACTTAGACTCAGACAGCGAAATCGAGGTAAGTAATTTAAAAATTTCTACTAAAGTCTCGAAATACATTGATGAACTTTGTTTTAATCTCAAAACTTCCCTTAAGAGAATTTCCGAGCTAAAAAGGGAGAATTCTACATTGAAGCAACAGGAAAACTCTTGGAAAGAAAGGTTTGAAAATTTAGACAAAATTTTTGCCATTTTAAAAGAAAATGCAGACTCTCTTACAAAAGAAAATACATTTTTGAAAAATGACATTTCAAATATTTCAAAAAGGTTTTCAATAGGATTCGAGAAGTTGGAAAAGATTCTTTCAGTACAAAAACCTTACTTTAACAAATCAGGCTTGGGAATGACTTCTGAAACCATTCCTCTAATTGATTTTCCAAAAGTAAAGGAAAGAATCAAACAAAAATCTACAAAAACTTTTTATGGAAATCATTTTAAAAAAGTCTTTGTAAAACCTGTTGGCCAAAGTGCTCTAAAATGTTCTTAGTGCAACAGCTTAGAACACTTTGAGAAAGAATGTCCTATGGTTTGAAGACCTGTTAAGAAGGATTGGGCGAAGACTATATATTGTACTAACTCCACTGGACCCAAGAAAAGATGGGTACCAAAGAAAGTGAGCTTCTTTTTTAATTGTAGGTCACTATTAAGAAAAATGTTAAATGGTATTTGGATAGTGGCTGTTCAAGACACATGACTGGATATTCAAGTTGTTTTACAAAATTTGTTCAAATAAATGGTGGAAAAATTTCTTTTGGTGGAAATAGCAAAGGAAGAATTGTTGGATGTGGAACTGTAAAGATTGGAACTCTAACAATCAACGATGTCTCCTTGGTGGAAGGACTAAATTACAATCTACTCAGCATAAGTCAACTGTGCGACACTGGATTCAAAATCAATTTCCAAGAAGGAATATGTTCGGGAACTAGTAAAGATCTTTATCAATCTTTTACTGAACAAAGACATGGGAATATTTATCTTCTGGATATAAAACCAGAAAGGTCTCAATGTTTAATATCAATTCAAGATGAAGCAAACCTTTGGCATCGAAAGCTTAGCTATGTCAATATGAAGCAAATTGCCAAGATCTCTTCCAAGAAGCTTGTTTGTGGACTCCCCAATCTTAAATATAAAAAATCTGACTTATGCACACCATGTGTATTGGGAAAACAGGTTAGAAGTTCTTTTAAACCAATAAATCAAGTTTCCACTAATCGTGTTTTGCAGCTTCTGCATATGGATCTCTTTGGACCAACCAGAACTCAAAGCATTGGTGAAAAGAGATATTGCCTAGTAATAGTGGATGATTATTCACGATTTACTTGGATTTACTTTCTGGCAAGTAAGTCTGAAACCTTTTCTCACTTTTCAAAATTTGTCAAGAAAGTACAGAATGTGAAAGGATATGTTATTTCAAGCATACGGACAGACCATGAAGGTGAGTTTGAAAATCAAGACTTTGCAAAATTTTGTGATGAATCAGGTTTTCAGCATGTTTTCTCCTCTCCATACACTCCAGAACAGAATAGAGTTGTGGAAAGGAAGAATAGATTTTTGCAAGAAATGGCAAGAACTCTTTTAATTGAAAGTAATATTTCTTCTCGTTTTTGGGCTGAAGCAGTTTCTGCAGCATGTTATATTATTAACAAAGTATTCTTAAGGCCTATTCTGGAGAACTCCCCATGAGTTATTTAAAGGAAAGAAGCCAATTGTTTCTTATTTTCATGTGTTTGGTTGCAAATGTTTTGTTTTGAAAAATGCAAATGATCGAACTGGTAAGTTTGAGGAAAAATCAGATAAAGAAATCTTCCTTGGATATTCAACCTCCAGCAAAGCCTACAGAGGATTCAATAAGAAGACTCAGTCTGTGGAAGAATCTATGAATGTCAAATTTCAAGACTCTTTACAAAATCAATTGATTCAGACTCAACTTGAAGAATCTAAACTTGCTCCAGACTCTACGAAGTCTACCTCCCCTGAAGTAGCTCAGACTTCAGAAGAACAACAACGAACGGATGTTGAAGAATCAACTGAAGTAGAAGATCAGCAATCTGTCAGACCGACCAACAACTGGAAGCACAAGTCTAGTCATCCCAAAGAACTCATCATTTGTGACATTGATGAAGGGATTCGTACCAGATCCAAAAAGCAAGAAGAGTCTAGCGCCGTGGCACTTATTTCTGAAATAGAACCCAAAAGCATATAAGAAGCTTTAACTGACGAAAGCTAGATTGAAGCTATACAAGAAGAGCTCAGGTAGTTCAGCATTAATGATGTTTGGGAATTAACTCCTAAACCAAAAGGTAAATCTATTATTGGAGCTAAATGGGTTTTCAAGAACAAGATAGACGAAAAAGGAAAAGTGGTCAGGAACAAAGCAAGACTCGTGGCCAAAGGATATACGCAAGAAAAATGGATAGACTATGATGAGACCTACGCACCAGTAGCAAGGTTAGAAGCAATTAGATTATTGCTTGCTTTTGCCTGTTATAAAAATTTTAGGTTATTCCAAATGTACGTCAAAAGTGCATTCCTATATAGTTTTATCCAAGAAGAAGTCTATGTGGAACAACCTCCCGGATTTGAAGACCCAAGGAAACCAGACTCAGTATTCAGATTGAAAAAGACTTTATATAGATTAAAGCAAGCACCTTGAGCATGGTACGACAGGTTAAGTAAGTTTTTAATTCAAAATGGTTTTGCTAAAGGAAAAGTGGACATACTTTGTTTATAAAAAGAGAAGGTAAATTTTTTTTACTTGTTCAAATATATGTTGATGATCTTATATTTGGATCACCTAACGAAAGCCTATGCAAGAAGTTTTCTAAGTCTATGCAGGATGAATTTGAGATGAGCATGATGGGTGAACTATCTTTCTTTCTCGGACTACAAGTGAAACAATTGAAGGAAGGAATTTTCATTCATCAAGAAAAATATGCAAAAGAACTTGTTAAAAAGTTTGGATTGGAGAATTGCAAAAAGACTGATATACCAATGTCAAGTTCTTCGAAGTTGGATAAAGATGAAGGAGGAAAGAAAGTTGACCAGAAACTCTACAGGAGTATCATTGGTTTACTTTTTTTATCTTACTGCTTCTAGACCTGACATTTTGTTTAGTGTTTGCATTTGTGCTAGATTTCAATCAGATCCCAAAGAATCTCATCTAAGTGCTACAAAACGCATCATCAAACACGTTGCAACAACCTCAAAGTTAGGTCTGTGGTATCTCAAAGAAGGAGACTTTACTCTCATTGGATATTCAGACGCAGATCTAGCAGGTTGCAGAGTTGATAGAAAGAGTACTTTTGGTACTTGTCAACTGCTTGGTAACAGGACAATATCTTGGTTCTCAAGGAAGCAAAGTACTGTGGCTCTTTCAATAGCAGAAGCAGAGTATATGGCCCTTGGAAATTGCTATTCTCAAATCCTATAGATAAAACAACAATTGAGAGACTTTGGAATCGAAGACTCATGCACCGAGATCAAATGTGACAACACCAGCGCAATAAATCTCACAAAAAATCCAATTTTTCATTTAAGAGCAAAGCACATAGAGATTCGACATCACTTTATTAGAGATCATGTTCAAAATGGAGAAGTTATGATCCAATTCATTGATTTAAAGAATCAACTGGCGGACATATTTACAAAGCCACTGGAGAAAAGCCTATTTGAGTCTATTCGCACCAGACTAAACATCATATCTTTTAAAGTCTGAAGGAGCTCAAACTTAGAGATAAAATCTGAAGGTGTTTAGACTCAGAAGACCAAGAGTTATGACTGTAAGTTATTTCGGTATTGGTAATTTAATTTTTGGTTAAAAACTTGAAAAGGTACGGTTACTCATTAATCGCTGATTGATTGAAATTATTCTTCCAAGTTTCTTTTATGACATTTATTCATTTTCAAAAAGGCAGTTATCTATTTTCAAAAAGGCAGTTATTCTTTTTCGAAAAGGTATTTTTATTTTTCCTTTTATGTCGTTTCATTTACCTTGCTTCACTTGCTTTATATACTGTTGAAATCCGTCTTATTTGTTTTCACTCTCAAACCCTAAAAAGTTCCAAACTCCCACTTGCTCTCACTTTCACTGTTGTTTAATCCAAAAAATTTTCATCTTTTCGAGCAAGACTGTGAATTTCTCCCTTGAAGAGACAATGTCTACGAAAAAGTCATCAAGAATTGCAAGCAGGGGACCACGGCACATGCCTGAGGGGCTTACGCATTTCGACTTGACCGAAGAAGAAGATTCTACTCCTCCACAGTGACCAAGTCAGCAACAACCTTCTCAGCAGCGTCAACCTCCTCCACAGACTCATCCAGAAGAAGTGGAACCTGTAAGAACGTTAACTCCTCAAGTTGCTTTCAAGCTTTATTCTAATTTGAAAAGAGGGGGAACTCCTATGTCCTTGATTGATGAATACCTACGAGAGAGAGGTTATAAGAATAAGACTCTTTTTCTGCGCGATATGGAGAAGATGGGTATTGTCGAAAAGGGATCGGCTGAAAAAGCCTTTGCTAATTTTCCTAGTGACCCGCGCTTTGGCACTGCTAATCAACCACAAGGACAGGATGACGATGAACGTATGTTTACCCATTTTCAGCCTAGAACAAGAGTGGCTGCAAACATTGCTGGTGATGGTCAAGTCTTTTCAGATCGAAAAACCACGAGAGGGTTTACTTGAATTTGATGAAGAGAGGGGTCATGAACCCTAGGAGTGTCGATTTTGATTTCCTTGATTCAATGAAAGTAAGTCTGCGAGAGAAGTTCGCTCTACTGCAATTGGAGCGATTTTGTTCTGAATCTACTATTGCTTATCCTGAACTCACAGCATACTTTTACTCAAACTTATCTTTCGTGGATGCAAACAGTTTCTCTTTCACAATGAGGGAGAATGAGTTTTTGGTGAATATGGACACATTGGCTAACATAATTAGGGTGGAAAGATCGAGTTTCCAACCAATTAGCGTGTCTGTTGCTCATGCTACTTTGTCATTGGTGAAAGATCGAGATGTTGAAGGCAAGATTTCCTACTCTAGGATGAATGCCTCCAACATCTTGTTGCACAAGATTGTAATCAACTGCATCCGTCCAAAGTTGACATCCAAGACTGATGTCTCTCAGTCTGAAGCGAAATTGATGTATGCCATCAACATTGGCTACAAATTCTCTTTGCCTCACACCATCTTGTTTCACATGTACAGAACAGTGGTGAAGGATAAGGGACAACTCCCTTATTCTGCTCTTATCACGCGTCTTTTTTGACATTTTAAAATTCACATCCCTGCACCATTATGTTTGACAACCATTTCCCCAATGGTGATTGGATTTAAAATGGTCACAAAGATGCGTTTGAAAGAGCTGAACAAGGTGTTGGAGCGTATGAAGGAGAAGTCTCCCGTCAAAGCAAAACCAGACTCTGTTGCAGCGAAGAGGAAAGGCAAGGAGCCCATGGCTGCTCCAGTGAAGAGGAAAAGAATTCTCATCTTGCAGGATGAAGAGGATGAGGATGAAATGATTTTTTCAGCCTTACAAATTTTGAAGAGTTTTGTCAGCTTTCAAGAGACTCGAGCAGAGCCAGAAGAAGGAGAAAAAGAGAGAGAAGAGACAAAGAAGGAAGATGAAGAACAGAGGAGGACAGAGGAAGAAAGAAAAGAAGAGGAAAGAAGAGGAGAGGAAGAAAAAGCAGAAAGAGGACAAGAAGGAGAAGAAGACCAGGGTCAAGAAGACTTTTTTGAGCCAACTTTGGCTGTCTCCTTGTCTAGTAATTCTAAGATGGCAGGAACTGAAACTGCTGACATGCATCACTCTGAAGCTGAAGTTGCTCAAGAAGAAATCTTACCTACTCCACCTGAAGGCAACCAAACAGGGGGAGCTGTTGGATAGCAAGGTATTTCTTCACCTATCTTTACTAGTGATGTGAGTTGTTCTGCAGCGGATCCAGAGGATGCGTATGCCTCTCATTATCCAGAAGCATCCACTCATAGTCATGGTGGACAATCTGCTGAAATTCCATCCACTCTCAAAACCCTTGGAATCGACTCGGCTGGTCCTAGTGTTGCAACAAAACAAACAGCAGACTTTTCACGATTGCTAGAGATTTTATTGGATGTAAGTAAGCAACAATATGCTATGGGATATGAGATGCAGGATCTCAAGAATGCTTTCATGGCCACTTCAGTGTCTTTACACGATCAGTTAAACGCCCTGAAGAATCAAGTGCAATCTACTATGCAGGGTGAAGATTTTCAATCACTGAAGCAGAGTTTTGCAAGGCTTGAGAAGACAGTGAATTCTATGGGAGAGTTCGAGCTTGTTCGCCTTCCAAAACAGCCATGATTCTGACTCTATTTTCAACACCTCTTTTTATTTGTTCTCCACTTTTTGCTGTTGACAAAAAGTGGGAGAAATTGATGCAGATTTGATTTTGATTTTGATTGGTTTTGATTTTTGGACTTATCTTTTGTTTGGTTGTGGTTTGGACTGGTTTGGGACTGTTTGATTTGATCTTTTGATGCTTGCAATAACTTAAGCTATGTTAATGATTATGAAAATGATAGTTGTTTTACGGGACTAACACGTTTTCTGTGGTTGCAGAATCGCTACTATCCTTATCCTAATCTTCTTATCTTTTATAAGATATCTTGGTTTGCTTAAGTATTGTTTTGCAGGACAAAAGTGTTCAAATCTGCGGGAAAGTTTTGTCACTATCAAAAAGGGGGAGATGGTTGGAGAAAACTTCCTTATTTGTTTTGAAGTTGACAAAACATTTCCATCAGTTTAGGCTAAAGACTTGTAGACTCTATCGTCAAAGTCTGAAGACCTCTAGACTCAAGAACGCTCAGCCAGGTCTCTCAACTTAGAAGCAAACTAAAGGCACCAATCTGAAACCCTTAATTGTTGCTGGCATGTACTATCTCTGGTTTGAGTCAAAGACAAAGGTCTTCTTCAATGTTTTTAAGTTAAGATGTTTAAAAAAACCATAGCTGAAACAAACCAAAAAGTTGGTACAAGATGACCTACTTGGATCCCTCGCTTGTACTTTTCAAATGGGAGAGATTTTATCTCTGAGCATTGAACATAACTGTCAAAATCAAGGTTCAACTTCTAGTTGAGGTTTCAAAAGTACTCTCCGGACAAAAGCTCGCAAAGTATGATGAGAAGCACATGGGCACAAGGACATCCAAGAGCTTATGGTTCTTGAAAACAAATTATGTTAACGTTAAAAACAAATTATGTTTACGTTAAGTACTTTCGCATTTGTTGCTAGACACAGATTCCGCTTTGTAAGAAATTATCCATCATCAGTTTTAACTGATCAATTTTTGTTGTCACTTCAATTGTGGTTGTAGAATCACAAATCATCATTTCAGCTATCTCTATCTGATAATCCTACTGACCTTGAATCTTCATGAGTATCATCAAGAGTTCATGAGAATTCATCCTCACCACATTAAGTCAACCTTCATTAGCATAAGAATGAACCAATTCTAGGAATAGAATTAAAAAGAGAAATCACACCTGTAGCACCAAAATAGGGTCCGAGGATATCCCACCAAAGTAATCCACAATCGGAATAAGTTTTGGAGCTCCAAAGTCGCAAAATCCCCGAAATCATCGACCACCGAGCTTGTCTCTGCCTCAACAAATAGCACGCCCTTGGCATTGCAATCGATCTCGATCCGGCCATTTTCGTCCCTCTTGAACCGCCCGGCCATTGGGTAAAACAGCACCAAAGCTTTGCTCAGCACCTCTTTCATCACTCTAGAATCGAAGAAGTCATCGGATCTAGTCGGTCGGTAGAAGTACACATTAGGGGTGTGCAAGGTCAGGACCATCAAGTCCACGTTCGCAAGCCACTGGGTACATCTCGGCGTGTCCTTAGCTAGACATACCATAGTCGACCCTTTAAAATTGATTATCATTCTTGAGAACGTTGATATCATCCGAGCGCCCTTATGCTAATTTGTGTCTCAAATCGGAGGATGCTAGACTACAACAACACATTAGAGAAACAAGAACGTTAAAAGAAATCAAGTCTTTTGACTCACAAATTCGTTGCCATGCTCAACAAAACGGTCTTTGAAAAAGTAAAACATAAAAACACAAGTTGAAGGCATCGACCACCAGTGATACCTCGATGTGATCTGCCTACAAATGGCGGCAAGGCAACTGACAACGTGTCCAGATGAAATGCGAACAAAGGAAGATAAAGGGAGAAACGCAAGAGCTGTCCACTTACACAAAGTGTTTCATGCGAACATACGAAGAATCACCCGCGAGCTTCAATGGAGGCGAACACTGTAAGAAACTCAAGAGGATGATGGAGAGAGAAAGAGATATAGAGTTTTTTCAATTGACGAAGAAAAGGCATGCAAGATCCGTCGTCTTCACCACCGACGCCGCCGTCGCTCCCCCCCCCCCCCGGTCCTTACTCTGGGGCTCTTGGTCACGTCACTTTACCCCCTGACCAGAGTAGGAGCGGGCGTACCTGCATGTATCCGTTCGTTCACATCAACTGTTGTTGTCGGGTCCCGAAACGTCGGTCTTGAAAGCGAGAAATGGAGAGCAACTGAAGAATGAAAACTATCTTCTCTGAAAAATGATTGCATGATAATTTTCAATTTACCATGAAATTAATAGTCTATTTTTTATCACAAAAAATCAAATCATAAATAACTATATTTTTTTTTTTGGATTCATTTCTTCAAAAATTTGTGACTCACAATAAATTGTTATTTTCACCGTACCCAAAAAACTATTATGCTAATAAAATCCATCTTTTTTCAATTTAGTTCTCGAACCGGATTTGTGTAGACATAATAAACATGTCAAGGATTACCCAATAAAATTGCTCGGAAAAAGAGTAAATGATTTTTTCATATTTATTTTACTTTTGTTGTCCATCCTTCTGTATCGTCATGATGAGTCGCGGTTTGCTCATATCGAAATGGGCGACGCACTCGGAGCATCTAGCGATATGAGGATTGATTAACTATAAATGAGTTTACAAAGGTTAATTGGCATATCCATGAGGGTTTTTGGTCACTTTAAATCATATCTAAGTACGTGGTTTTGTGGCTGGAGTTTTTGATTTGGCTTTCCTAGGGCGAGAGGCAGAGGGCTAAATCGGGACGGGCCCATGGGCCGTTGCTGGGCCCATGGGGGTGGGCCGTTGCTGGGCCCATGGGGGTAGGCCTTTTGAGAGAGTGCAGCATGCCTTTGCTCTTTGCCCTTTGCTGTTTGCCATGTCTCGTGTCAGGGCTTTGTCAAAGAAATCAAACTTCTAATGTTCTTAATCCTAGCCCAGAGATATAGCACGGGTTGAAGGGTTAAAATCTTGAGCTCGGACAGGGATTAGTCATGACTAGAGCATCTCTTTAATTTAATTTATGTCATTATCTAACCACTTAAATTTCGGATTTTGTATAAAGTTGTGTGATACTCATTAGTTTTTACCCTTGATGGTTTGGTTGAAAAGCCAACAAGCATATGATAAAGGTGAACATTTCCTTACTTTGAATAACATTTGGGGAGGTGTCTCCACTGTCCACTCTATAAGTAGAGAATCTTAGTCAACATATGTGAATGTAGTGATTTATGTACATTCACATAGATTAGTAGAGACTAAATACTTGGATATTTTATATTTCACACAAATGAATGTAGACAATTGAACAGTTGGGTCATATTCAAACATTCAACCAGACTTATCACATTTTTGTCTTAGTAGTCGCTATTTTCCCTTGCAAATCACTTTAATAGGGTAAGGCACTCTTGCGGAATGCTCCATTCAATATAAACATTAGAGGCACAACAGCTGCATCTATAACATTAGTCAACAAGTGATGTTAAGGTTAGTTTTGATAGAGTTTCCGCATATAAGGACCATTTATGAAAAAGCACAATAAAATAGTTAATAATGTCATCCTAGTTAAGATCAGAGTCTTTAAGAAGAACTATTTTATTGTACTTTTTGTTTTCTTAAATTACGAAATGTGGTTATTTTTTCTTAAAGAAAGCAAACAGATTATATATAGAATAAACTTGGGCTTGATGAGCTGCTGGACTCGGCACACGGTTTGAGTGGGTTTAGGATCTCCCACATCCACTTGGATAAACAATCTTCGAAGAAAATTTAATCTTTCATCTATCATAAATTATTCTAGACAATGAATTCTGAATAGCATCCGATTTAATTTCTGAAGTTCATCGATAATTAGGTGTAGCCTTTTCAACGCTCTCGGAAAGAGAAAGGGGCAAATGTAAGATCTTAATATTATTTTAAATCTTAAAAAGAAAATCCTAACTATGTGAACATTTGGATCAATCCTTTGAGATTTACAAGACAACATATACCAAGGATGCACTTGATAATAATTCTATTCTCGGAACAATTTCTTTTCAAAAATAATTTTTTTTTATTCTCCGGAACAGTTTCGAGTAAAATAATGTATTTGATAATTATACAAAAATTATATTCCCGGATTAAAAAATTAATTGACGTTATTAAATAGATTTTTGTTCTTTTTCTATTCCAAAAAAACAAAAGAATAGATAAATAAACGTTATCATACAGACTTCAAGTGTGCGACTTTCAACCTTTTCTAAAAGAAATTACTTTAGTTTTAAGTTCATAATGCTAATGATGATTGACGAGGAAACTTCACCATAGAAAGGGAAAGGGTTGGATGATTGATTGATCAATCCATATCAAGATCACAATCCACCATCGCACAGAAGAATCCAATAGAAGATACCAACCTATTAACGAGCCCTCCGGAACGTGCAAATCGAAATCGATAGAGAAAAGGAAAACCCTCTTTGAAATCCGAAGTTTTCCCCTTCTCCTCCCCCATTCGGAGATCGAATCAAGAAAAGCCCACTTCGAAAAGCTTCCACCTTTGAACTCAAGTCGCGCACTTTTTCAGCGTTGCAATGATTGATTAGTGTCAGTTCAATAATGGGTCATCGATCATCGATTTGGGTTCATCGACCCCGCTTGAGGAAGGGCCTAGTTCTCTCTTCTTGCGGGTTATGGAAAGCGAGATGGCTTTTTCTATGTGCTCTTTCAAATGAAAATTTCGAGCTTCTTGTGTTGAAAACCTGATACAACGGTGAAGTGGAAGGTGGTGAGCTTCAATGGTTAGCTGGGAAAGTGGTAGGAAATGACTAGTTTTATCTTGTGTTTCTGTGTTTTTCCGGTGCTTGCGACCGTGATGGTACTCCTTTTTGCTGGACAATAACAGCTCACAAATGTTTTTTTTTTTTGGCTGTTCTTGTTCTTTGATGATGGGAAAACCTGAGGAAGTATGAGCTTTATCTTGTCATAGAATGAGATTCAGATGTCTTTACGTATTCGACTTTTGATCCTTTTCTGTTGATGATCCAAATTCCAGAGAATCTCGTAGATAAGGTCTGACGTTAGAGAAGAGATTATTGATGTTAATATAAATGATGCTGCAGTAAAGTTATGATTGCGAGTTAAGTTATAACAGAAGTATTTGATAGTTTGCCAATACAAAATACATATGTTTCGTGACCAAACATTATGAAATGCTTCGCTTCGTAAATCTTGAATAGAAGTTGAACAAAGTCCCACGATTGGCTGAACATGTGTACTATTTACGAGCTTACCAAACCCATCGGTTTTGTCTGACATTCATGATCCATGGGTGAGCTGAACATGCATGACATAAATACACAGGATTGAATGCAATTCAATGACATTTAGAGCTACTTTTCGAAACCAGCAAACAGAGAGTTATCCTTCATTATCTGTCAAGAGTGAGCCAGCAAACAGAGAGTTATCCCAATTAACTCTTCACATTCCTTTGCTATCTAATACACCGTCTCTTTTGGAATATTGGAGACAAACAATGCCTAAAGGCTGAAATGAAAGGAAAAGGCAATATTCGTCACGGGCAATGACATGGCGGTTAATGTCGGTTACTGGCATCAATTTCTCCTCACGCATGTAGAAAGGCTCTAAGCATGTTGGCAGGCCTTGAACAATCCAAAGTGAGAGCTTCCAGATTCATTGATATCTTCGCCTTTCTCTTTCTTCGCAAGTTAGCTGTTACCATTAGTAGGAGGAATATTTGTGTTAATTCTCTTTCGTGGTTTGAGGAGGTTTTGAGTTGAAAATGTAAAGGCTTATACAAACACAGACAATCTGGCACCTGAATATGATGAAGGCAAAGCCACACGTTCAAATTTGAGAATATCCAACTTCAATGATGCATTTGCATTTCAGTAGGCGAAAGTGACATAATTCACAGACCTGGTTGAACTTACGGAGTTAGTAGCTCTCTGGTCGAGTTGTTCATTGACACCTAGTTTAACACCTCATCCATGAGGATAGATCTCAGGAATCAAAAGCAAAAAAGCATATCTAGCTCTATATTATAAATTGAATAGTACAAATTCTTTGAGTATTGTGCGATGCACCCGAACCCATCGCGGCATACAGTTGCATTGGTGCACTTATGCATGACAAATGAATAACATGCGCAAAAGATTTTTTTGAGGAAACTACATAAAAGGAAAGAAGAAAGTTCTTCTCTATCGGTATAAGAAACCGACCGTTCAGTCGTCAAGCTTGCACCTTTTTCATGGTGACTCACCAGGGAGGTCGTAGAAGAATTTCTCAAACGGTTTCATGTGCTCTGTTTGTAGTGAGATAGCAACAGACAAGCTCCCATCACTGGTTGGGCTAGGCAAAATGTATGTAATCCCTCATATGCAATCCTGCCTGGCCCCATGAAGATAGGGCGGCCCCAACCAAAGTCTGTGTCATGGATGGGCAACCTAACCCAACTAGTAATGCCTAGGTTTGGACACCTAAAAGTATGCGCCCCGCGAGCCAGTGCTGAGAGATCAGGCTGGAGCTTCAAGTAATCAAGGGCAGATCTTAGGTAATCGTCGTTCGTTCTCACCAATGACTCATGGATCTTCTGTGCAGCATACGATACTGGTTTTGATATGAGATCGCCTGCAACAGCAATTGGTGTGATTGTAAAGATCCCATTGCCAAAATAACCCTGCGGAAGTGGTGGAGACAATCTCATTCGTCCATCGGTTGCAATGGACAATTTAGTGTCTTGATCATCAGAAAGTCCGCGTGCTCTGCACGCACATTTCCAGACATGACCTGCCAAGATTTCATAGGAACTATACTGAGTGGTGTTTCCATTTTCTAATTCTGCCTGTGTCTTTAGGGTGTCTAACTGTTCCCGAGTAACTTTTAAAATAGAAACAGTAGAGCTATCTGGAGCTGAATCAGTAGTTTCAGGAGAAACTCGCAATGTAGGTGGAGACCGGTATTCGATATGAGGGAATTGAGGCCGTGGTGGGTAAGGGTGAGCATGGTCCGGGTTGGGCTGGTCCACCCTCAAACTCTAGGACCAACTCGCACAGTGCTGATCCTTAATTTTTGGGACCGAGGACCGACCCTATTGAGCTTGGGACCGAGGACGGGACCGACCCAATGGGTTCGGTCCGATTCTAGGGTCAACCAGGGACCAACTAATAATTTTTTATTTCATTTTTTGCACTCCTTAAAAAAGCGATTGAGGACCAGAATGACCTAATGGGTTCGGTCCGATTTCAAGGTCAACCTAGGACTAACCAATAATTTTTTATTTCATTTTTTGTATTCCTTGAAATGGTAACCAAGGACCGTACCGACCAATGGGTTCGATGATGAGCAAGGTCAGCTAAGAAAGGCAAGCAGTGAGGGTCAAGTGGGGTGAGCGTCGAACAAAATTAGCATCGAATGTCGAGCGAGGAGCAACATGCCAAGCGAGCATCAAGCGGCGAGCGGCATGAGTGACCCCCAAGCAAGCGAGGCGAGTGTCGAGTGGCAAGCATAGAAATTGTTTTTTTCTATTTTAGCAAATTGAAGACTAAGAGAACGAATAAGACAGAAGAGAACGAAAACTAGAGGAGGATGTCATAAGGTGCATTTTTGGACGTCGTGAGTACTCCTCACAAAAAGATTTTCCTCCTTCGTAAATTATGACTATTAACGCCATAAAAGACATTAAAAACCTAAGTTATTAAAGAACAATGTAAAATTACTTGAACTCTTTACTAAAGAATTATTTAATGTTGTTGACGCCATTTATTTTAAGGTTTTCTCTATATAAAAAAATTATAAATAATATTATATATTTATAGTCAGGGTTGGTCCGGGTTGGACCGACCCGGAACTCTCAGGACCGAGGACCGACCCGCACAGTGCTGGTCTAGAAATTCTAGGACTAAGGACCGACCTAGACTCATTGGGAATCAGACTAGGACCGGCAGGGTTGGGCCGTTCTAGGGTCAATCCAAGGTTGACCCTAGACTGATGCTCACCCCTAGTGGTGGGCTACGGGCACACAGAAGGGTCCGGTCGACAAATGGAGGGAGCTTAACGTCAAGTCCACGAGCCAAATCAGACCATGTGTTCACAAAGTTTAGACCAGAAAAACCATCGGCCACATGGTGCTGCATTCCAACACCAAGTGAAACTGCCCCACACTTGAAGTATGTAACCTATATAAAGGAAACAATCGAAATTAAAAACGCCAAAATCTGATTTGAACGCAACCACCTGATGAACTGCCAACTTCTTGCAAACATTAGCTTGCAAGCAGCTTACTCTTGATAAATCAATTTGCTCATAGTAGGGTCAAATTCTGGTCTGTTTTTTATGCATGAATTCCTAGAGTCAGGAAAGCTCGGCCAAGTCTCTCAACTTAAAAGCAAACTAAAGGCACCAATCTGAAACCCTTAATTGTTGCTGGCATAAACTATCTCTGGTCTAAGTCAAAGACAAAGATCTTCTTCAAATGTTTTTAAGTTAAGATGTTTAATAAAACCATAGCTGAAAGAAGCCAAAAAGTTGGTACAAGATGACCGACTTGGATCCCTCGCTTGTACTTTTCAAATGGGAGAGATTTTATCTTAGAGCATTGAACACAACTGTCAAAATCAAGGTTCAACTTCTATTTGAGGTTCCAAAAGTTGATGAAGTATGATGAGAAGCACATGGGCACAAGGACATCCAAGAGCTTATGGTTCTTGAAAACAAATTATATTTATGTTAAGCACTTTCGCGTTTTTTGCTAGACACAGACTCCCCTTCGTAAGAAATTATTCATCATCAGTTTTAACTGATCAATTCTTGTTTTCACTTCAATTGCGGTTGTAGAATTACAAATCATCATTTCGGCTATCTCTATTCGATAATCCTACTGAATTTGAATCTTCACGAGTATCATCGAGAGTTCATAAGAATCCATCCTCACCACATTAAGTCAACCTTCATTAGCAAAAGAATGAAGCAATTCTAGGAATAGAATCAAAAAGAGAAATCACACCTGTAGCACCAAAACAGGGTCTGAGGATATCCCACTAGAGTAATTCAAAGCGGGAATAAGCTTTCGGAGCTCCAAAGTCGCGAAATCCCCTAAATCATCGACCACCGAGCTCGTCTCCGCCTCAACAAACAGCACGCCCTCAGCATTGCAATCGATTCAGCCATTTTTGTCCCTCTTCAACCACCCGGCCAATGGGTAAAACAACACCAAGGCTCTACTCAACGCCTCTTTTAGCACTATGGAATCGAAGAAGTCATCTAATCCAGTTGGTCGGTAGAAGTACACACTTGGGGTGTGCATGCTCGGCACCACCAAGTCCACGTTCGCATTCCACAAGGTACATCTCAGCATATCCTTAGTCGGATGTACCATAATCGACCCTTTGACATTGATTATCATTCTTGAGAACATTGATGTCATCCGAGCACCCTTATGCTAATTTGTGTCTCAAACCGAAGGATGCTAGACTACAACAACACATTAGAGAAACGAGAACGTTAAAAGAAATCAAGTCTTTATTGAGTTTCCATACCTTAGTCTCCGTTAGAAAGTTGGTAGAAACCAAGTGGTTGGCTTAGCTTTCTCTATGACGTGTATTTTTTGGAGGCGAGTGAGGCTTCATTTGATTTAGCATTTAAAAGGGGCTTTGGGGTTCCAAAAGGACTTGAACAAATGCAATTGTGTTTCGGTCATTTTTTTTAGGCCTTTGGAAAGATGCGATTGCATCTTCAAAGGACTCCAAAGCCTTTTAGGGAAATGGAAGGCTAAAGGTGACTTGAGAAGTAGCATTTTTAAAATGCTACTTCCTTGGTCTAATTTTTTATTATGTTAGTTGTCCATCTTGTCCTTATTTTTTAAGTGAATTCCATTTTTACCCTTTTATAAAACGAAAATCATAAATGCCTCTTCCATTTCTCTTCACTCACTTTTCTCTTTGCCTCATGTCTCTCTCGTTCCATGTGCTCGACCCTCATGCTCGCTTGGGGTCGCGCACCGACGACCACCGCCTTGGTCACGATGAGGCAGGCGATGCTTGGGCCGTGTGATCTCAGGGCCCACGTGATCTCAGGCAGCATCGCCTCGCTGTGACCTAGGCGGCATCCCCTGCTCAGGCGATGTTGTTCGGCGATCAGATCTAATAGTTGGCAGCGGCTATTTTGGCCACTGATGGCTGAACTCAAAAGAAAAAGTTAAAAATCTTTTTAAAAAATATTGTAAAAGTCCTTTACAAAATGCAATTTTTATCGAGGGACATTTAAGCCAAAGTTATTTCTCAATTATAATTCATCCAATGCTATTTGGATTTCGAAAAACCCCTTAAACATTTTTCTAAGGATATTTTCTCAAGCTGAACCAAATGGGTGCTTATTCATCGTGAGTTGACTAAGACGTTACAAGACCCCCACTAATCAAAATTCACAATTTTTCTAAGAAAAGAATTAGTTGGAACAGGAAGACTGCGTTGGGAGTTCATTGAACAGGTCAACTCGAGTCAAAAAACACGAAACGAAACGGAAATTCTTGCAATAATTTCACTCACAAATTCGCTGCCATGCTCAACAAAACTCTCCTTAAAATAAAAAAATAATAATAAAAGAAAAACAAACAAATAAACAAACAAACACAAGTTGAAGGCATCGACCACCAGTGATATCTCGACGTGATCTGCCTACGAAACGGCGGCAAGGCAACCGACAACGGGTCCGAATGAAATGCGAAGAAAGGAAGATAAAGAAAGAAATGCAAGAGCTGTCCGCTTACACAAAGTGTTTCCTGCGAACATGCCAAGAATCACCTGCGAGCTTCAATGGAGGCGAACGCTGTCGGTGCTGCAGAGCAGAAGAAACTCAAGAGGATGATGGAGAGAGAGAGAGAGATATAGAGTTTTTTTAATTGACGAAGAAAAGGCGAGGTTTACATACAACTGAGGCAAAGTGATTTATGATTGAATCTCAGAGGCATTCTTATCATTTGGTAGATCCAAGTCCATGGCCTATTTCGCGTTAAGATCCGTCGTCTTCACCACCGACGCCCCCACCCCCGTCCTTGCTCTGGGACTCTTGGCCTCCATCTGGGATTGTTGCCCAATGCATGGACGCACGTGTCCGTTCGTTCACATCGGCTGTCATTGTTGGTCCCACAACGTCAGTCTCCGAAGCGATAAGTAAAGATTCTCGATTTAGTTCTCGAATCCGATTTCTGTAGACATAACAAACACGTCGAGGATTACCTAATGAAATTGCTTGGAAAAAGAATAATTGATTTTTTCATATTTATTTTACTTTTGTTGTCTATCCTTCTGTATCGTCATGATGAGTCACGGTTTGCTCAAATCGAAATGGGCGACGCACCCAAAGCATCTAGGGATATGAGGATTGATTAACTATAAATGAGTTTACAAAGGTGAATTGGCACATCCATGAGTGTTTTTGATCACTTTAAAAATCACATCTTAGTACGTGGTTTTGTGGCGGGAGCTTTTGATTGGGCTTTCATAGGGCGAGAGGCAGAGGGCTAAATTGGGACAGGCCCATGGGCCGTTGTTGGGCCTGGGGGGGGGGGGGGGGTTGGGCCTTTTGGGAGAGTGCGGCATGCCTCTGCTCTTTGCCCTTTGCTCTTTGCTCTTTGCCATGTCTCGTGTCGTTGCTTTGTCAAAGAAATCAAACTTCTAATGTTCCTAATCCTAGCCCAAAGATACAGCACGGGTTGAAGGGTTAAAATCTTGAGCTTGGATAGGGATTAGTCATGACTGGAGCATCTCTTTAATTTAATTTAAGTCATTATCTAACCACTTAAATTTCGGATTTTTATATAAAGTTGTGTAATAATCATTAGTTTTTGCCCTCAACGGTTTGATTGAAAAGTCAACAAGCATTTGATAAAGGTGAACATTTCCTTACTTTGAGTAACATTGGAGGAGGTGTCTCTACTGACCACTCTATAAGTAGAGAATCTTAGTCAACATATGTGGATGTAGTGATTTATGTACATTCACATAGATTAGTAAAGACTAAATATTTTGATATTTTATATTTCACACAAATGAATGTAGACAATTGAGCAATTAGGTCATATTCAAACATTTAACCGGACTCTATCATATTATTATTTTTCCTCAAAAATGACTAAAGTAATTTAGGCATTGTGATTTTTACAAATATCTCTACATAGATAGAAATAGGGTGTTGGATGTCTTCATTTATGGAGACCCTTTCTATCGCTCTCTCTCTCTTTTCTTTTATGGAAACTTGTTGGAATTTTTCTGGGACAAGGTTGTAGAGAGCATTCAATTGCAATTGACTTTAGACCTAAGGCCTTTTGGATGGCTGCATATATATTTGAGGCCACAAAATTTTTGGATGAGAATACCCTATTGGACTTCTGGCTTATTTTGGCCCTCCCACAAGAAGAGCCTTCTTCTTTCAAGTGGGGTGATATTATAATTGGATCCGTATCTCACCCATGACTATCAACGTTATTGCGTTGCACAAATTGAAAAAGTCCATATTTCTCTAATGGCTCTATCTCTTATTCATTTGTAACATGTTTTTATCACGAGATATATGGGGCGTTTTGTAACCATTCTATTCTCGGGAATAATTTTTGCTAAAAAATCTTAGAAATGATTTTTTTATTATGTTCTCTAGATGAGTTTATAAGCATTTGAAAGTGTTTAGTAACTACAAAAAATTTCTATTCTCGGAATATAAATGTGTTTGGTACGTCATTTAAATTTTTTCGTGACTTAGAATTTTTTTAAAATTTTTTAATACTTTTATTATATTTTTTATTTTTATTTTTTAATGAAATTATTATATAATTTTATTTTATTATACTTCTAAATTTTATTATACAGTTTTATCATATTTTTAATATAATTCTATTATGTAATTTTATTATATTTTTTAAAATTTCTTTTAATTTTTTAATAGTTTCATTATATAATTTTATAATATTTTATAATTATTTTATTATATACATAATTTTTTATATAATATATCACATTTTAAATATAATTTTATGTAATTTTATTATATTTTTAATATAATTTTATGTTATAGTTTTATTATATTTTTCAAATTTTCTTTTTATTTTTAATAATTTTATTATATTTTTGCAATTGGCTAGAGGAAAAAGAAGAGAAAAGAAAAGAGAAAAAAAAGAATATGATTTAGCTTTATGGAGCTGCTCCTGGGAGCAAATAAATAATTTTTTAATATTTTTTAATTCTCTTCTAATTCTATTTCTAGGAATAAAAAATTTGCCAAACAATTTTTTATTCTTTTTTTGTTCAAGGAAACAAAATAATAGAATCATACACTATTTAATACGTTATCAAATAGGCCGATAGTGCTTTGTAATAATATCTCATTTGGAATAGTCAAGTACGACCAGAAAACTTGTCGATTCCTTTGATGATTCCCCCTCTATCTAACTCTCTACTTGCATTCCACCTTTCCCCCTTCGTTTATTAATTCTAAGATGAGAAAATTTGGGTCCATCATATGAATGTGCTCCAAACTATTCCGTTCAAATGACAATTTTTTTTGGAGAAGACACTCCAAATGAAGGTTAAAGAAGATAGCAAGCCAATTCAAAGCACAATCAAGCTGGTGAATGCTTGTGAATGAATACAACTATTTGCATATAAAAGACTGAACAAGTTTGTTTGTATTAGAAGCTGACAATGTGGTAAACATCAAGTTGGTTAACGGCATTAATTAATAAAAAAAATGAACTAAACAATCATGATGTCTTAAAATAACTAAAGGTTCAATCTTATTAAGAAGGTGGCAGGAATTACTATATACCCCAAATAAGTCCATAGCAAAAGTCCTCATTCGTAACCAGATAAAAGCTAATATCAAATTCAATCCCACATCTCTCATGTTACAAGATTGGATCCTATATGTTAAATTCCTCTTTTACTCTATCATCTCATTAAAATAATTATTCAGAAAGTTGATTCACAAAAGCAATGTGCCAAATTATACCTTGATATCAATTCCATGTCACTCTACCATTATCTGTACTGACTACTCAACATCTCTCTCTTTCTTGAATGGTAAAAGCATGATGAGATATGTGCGGTTTGCCTTATTTAAATAGTAAATGGCACCCAACATTAAAAGCGAAGTCATCATTAAACAACAATAATGGAGCCTGCCCATAGGAAGCGTCGAATCAACATTCAAAGGGCCAATCAAGCCGAGCGAAGGGTCGTCTCCTCTCCTACTCTCAACGTCTCGTCCCTTCCTATTAAAGCGCGTTTCCATTCCATCCTGTCCATTTGGTCATTTAAGGCGCGTATAGTAAGGCTTCTTTCCTGAAAAAATAATTTATTTTCAAAAATAGTATATTTCTATTTCTATTCCTCAAAACAATTACTCAATAAAAGAATGCATATGATAACAATATAAAATTTCTATTTTTGAATGAAAAAAGAATAGGAATGCGTTTGGTACAATTCACAAATTTTTTTGTAATGTAATTTAATTTTTTTTTTTTTTTTTTTTGGTTCTTCCTTACCACCTTCGACCGTTGTCGCCGTCGCCGAACGCCGCCGCCCGCCACCGACCCCAGCCATTGCTAACCGCCGAGACGTCGACTGTCACCCGCTACCATCAACTGTGGCGTGATCGGTGGAGGCGGGCGACGGTCGGTAGCGGTTGGGGTCGGATGCGGCGGCGGTCAGTTGGCCAGTTGACATGCGATGGCGTTGACGGTCATTGGTGGTGGGTGGCGGTGATGGCAGCTGGTGGTCGATCGGTTGACTGGCGGGCGGCGGCCTTGATGGTCATTAGCAGTGGGCCACGATGGGTGACGATGACAGCAGGGGCGGCGGCAGTTGGCAAAAAAGAAGAAAAGAAAAAGAAAGAAGAAAAAAACTTATTTCTAGAAATTGTTTTCGAGAACAATAAGTTACTTTTTCTACCTTTTGTTTCCGTTCCAAATTTATTCTCCGGCAACTTTTCTATTCTTTCATTCTTTCCTTTTCTTTTCTTCTTATTTGCTAGCTGCCACCCCCCTCTACCGCCTGCCTTGGGCCAACTACCGCCGCCACAAGCCGACCATTGCTGCTGCTCGCTGCGGACCACCGCCAATGACCATTGAGGCTGCTGCCCCGTCGATTGGCCGATCGACCGTAGTTGCCGTTGGCCGCCGCCACCCACCAATGATGACCGTTGACGCCGTTGCGTGTCAACTGATCAATTGCCGCCGCCGACGACCTTTGCCGCCGCCACCCGCTGTTGCTACCGTCGCTGCCGACCGTCTTCGGCCGGCAGTCGGCGGCGGTAAGGAAAACTAATAAAGATTAAAATAAATTCTACATTACAAAGAATTTTATGAATCATACCAAACGCATTCCTATTTTTTTTTTTTTTTTTCATTTTGAGAATATAAATTTTATGTAATTACCAAATACATTATTTTATTGAGAAATTATTTCAAAAATAAAAATAGAAAAAGACTATTTATGGAAAGAAATTGTTCCTTGGAACCTTACCATACGTATCCTTAAGAACCCACCTTCCAAGTTCAAATACCACAACCGCAAGCAGAAGCCTTCTGTATTTTTCGCTGGTTTGTGTCTATTAAAGGGGGAGATTTATTGTGGGTGCTTGGATTGCGGTATCTCCAGATTTATTGTGAGGCATGGCTTGTGCTGCTGGTTTGATGGGCAAGAATGGGTCATCTTGGATCCAACTCAAGAACAATGAAAGGACGTTGATGAAGAAGAGGATGGCATGTAAAGATGAGGTCAGATTGTCTTGCTTGCATTCTTCTTCCGTTGTGGATCCATACAAGACTCAGAATTCATCGCGGTGCTTCTGAATCTGAGGTCAAGAAGGCCTTTAGACAGCTTGCTTTGCAGGTCTCAATTCAATTATGAATCGGATGATTTGGTTTGGGGAATGGTTTTTCTTGTAGTTAAAGTTGTAAGCTATGCCGTTACAGATTGCCACTTTTTGATCAAGATCGTTGATGGGTTTGGCTTTGTTTATGTTCCTTTTCAGTATCATCCGGACGTATGCAGAGGAAGCAATTGCAAGGTGCACTTTCATCAGATCAACGAAGCATATGAAGTAAGCCAGCATTCCACCTCGAAGAAAGTCATTCATGATGCAAAGATGAAGCTTAACTTGGTTATGCATCATTGATGATATGACCAATAGCAATCTTGTCGACTCTGTTCTGGTACCCAAAAAAAAAAAAAAAACAAATCTCTAGCTTATTTTTCACCACCAAGTGAGTGATGATATATCATTTTCAAGAGCTTCCTTGGGGTTGAGAACTGAACTACACACAAAACTTTTTGAAATTTTTTTGGACTGACCGAGGGTTCTTCTGCGAGTCTCTTTCTTTGTGCCTCTCTCACTCTACCCTCCCTCTCTCTCTCCGATGAACAGGACGCGACCTCCCAGTCTCTCTGTGCCCTCCCTCTTTCCAACCGGCGAACCACTCCAGCAACCAACGAACCACCACACCGGACCGGCGAGAGGACCGCGACCTCCCTCTCTCTCTCTCTCTGCCCTCCTTCTTTCCGACCGACGAACCACCACACGGGACCGGCGAGAGGACCGCGAGCAATCGACGAACCACTGCACAGGACTGGCGAGAGGACCGCGACCTCCCTCTCTATCTGCCCTCCCTCTTTCCGACTGGCGAACCACCGCAAGAAAATCAGATGTTTTTGTAGAGATCTCCCATCGTTACCTTCACTTTCTTTTTCCCCTTTTTTTTGTTTTGTTGTTTTTTTTTTTCACTAGTGTTCTGATGGTAGATCTGGAGTTGCATATGGAGGACGACGTGATGTCTCACATCAACCTCGACGCCTTCTTCGGCGACCTCCCTGAGGCCGGCGACGTCATTGGCGCTTGCTCCTCGACGAACGCGTTGTCGTCGTCTTCAAACTCGGGGCTCTCGTGGTTCGACGAGAGCGAGAACATCCTGATGAAGGATGACGATGTCCACGTGCTTGCTGAGCCGGGGGCTGAGCGGGCCGTGCTGGAGGGACTCGAGCTTCCCGCGGACCTTCGCTTCCCCGGCCCCTTGCCGCCGGCTTCTCCCTGCCTCCTGCAAGATGCGGCAGCATGGCCTCAAGTGCTCCGCCAGCTGGCTGATTTCCTGGGTTTCCATGGCGCGTGTTCGGGATTCTCATTTTATTATTTTTTTTTCCGTGTGTGGATGACTACTAGTTCTGGGAGCAGGAGGCCGCAGGTCAAGAAGGCTTCACCGGATAGGCCGCCGTCGATTGTGGTTAATGAAGAGGGCGAAGAGGACGCTGCTGGCGGAGAGCGGGAAATTGTGGCTGATGATTCTGAGGACGATTATTCCGATGGAGTCGTGATTGATGTGGCTGATGTTGCAGTGTCGCCTATCCTATATATGGGCTTTACTTTTTGCACTATAGCATCAATGTGGTTGAATTGCAATACATCTACATTGCTCAATTATTAGATTGTTCTTTCCTTAAAATTAAGGGCTTAGTTCTCTTGCCCTTCATTTTTTGTTCTGTTAGGGACTAGAGAGCGAAGGCTCCATTTGCCTCTGTACTTTATTTTCCCGTCTGTTTTACCTATAGGAAATATGCTCTCATTCCTAGTCTTTTGAATATCTGTACATGTTCTTATATGGTGTGAGTTGTTACTTCTATAGTAGGCCATCAATAGTTCTTAAAAGATATATTATTGATTCCTTCAATTTTTGTGGCTTCAGGCACCATGTTTCGTCGATGGAGTAACTCTCACCACAGTGAGGAAGATGACTCGCTGCAGTTCGAATCTAAGGTAATTAAGATTTCAAAATTACAGCGCTTGTAAGGACTGGACATTTCGTAGAGTGTATCTCCTTGATCGATTACTCATATTTATCTGATTTCCATGGCTGACCATGTGGTTGACCTAAGTCAGTAGTTTTTCTGGCCATGAGAAACCATGAAATGGCCCTTTTTGCAGATAATACTTTACCGTCAATACACCCCCTTATCTGTACCCCTTTCATATATGTGTTTAATGTCTCATGATGCATTGATTTTCTAGAGTTGTGGAATAATAATCAATGTTCCTTCCCAGAATATAAGAGAAATACAGTTACATTTTAAGTCCATTTGCATGCAAGTTAATGAGCTTAAGAAAGCTATGCAGGTGTCGTCCTCCTACCATCTTCTTGTTTGCCACGCTGGAGCGTGAGACATACCCAATATTTTCTCGGTTCTTTGGGTTATTTTTCTCGGTTTTCTTTGCTGAAATGGTGAAAGGAATGATGCTGATTATTGGTATTAGCATCTTATCCAATTATTTTTTGCATTTTGCCACCATAGTCAGCATCTGAAAGTGATATAAGAACTACGCCACTATCACTAAACAAGGCTTTAGTGACTTCTCGCCTTTTTTCTTTTTCATTTATTATTGTTGAAGGTAATAGGTTTGAGAGAGAAGAAGTAGTTGCTTGAAGTATTATACCAAGAGACGTCAAGTTTGGAACGCTCAACAGTGTTACTTCCAACGTAGGGAAATCCTAGAGTTTTTATATGCAAGTTATTGGGCTCCGGCCCATATGGACCCAAATAACCATGCTTTTACCTATTGGGCTTGTATGTGAACATATTATTTTGGACTATATTAACAATATATCCAACAATCTCCTCCTATGTTCACCATACAGCACAATCCAATAAGGTGGTCAATGTACTGTTCAGACAAACATGAATCATCCACATTCAGTCCAAGACAATCAACTCGGATCGGTCAAAGAGTTTTCAGCAGTAAAGTATTAAACTCAATCATCATATGCAATCTAAATAAGTGAATAATTCTTATCATGAATCTGTTCTGAGATCAATAAATCAAAATAAGTATTAAGAGTTTTAGACTCAGTCTAAACTCATCCAAATCCCAAAATAAATCTCAGACTCAGTTTACAACTAACATATGCATACTAGTCAAGTAAGTATAAGTAGGCCAGTCAAAATAGTCCATGGCTTTACAAGCATAATAATGTTCACAAAATAGAAATAGCAAAATGTAAGTCTCAAGTAAATGGACTTCATCAAAATAGGCAATAGCAGGTAAACTGTCAAGCCTCTACACGCTTTAAATGATATATATTCATTCATCAAGTAGGTCATCATGGTCAGGATCCCACTCATTAAGCTCTCCTCCATCTCTGCCATCCCCTGTAGAATGTCAAATATAAATTTCATATTATCATGAATTCAATCATTTGAATAAAAAACTTAGCAACATTCCATTAGGCAGAGAAGAACATATATTGATGTTATGAAGCATCATAATATCATGTTCATAAGCATCAAGCCAGTTTCATAAATTATGAACAAGACCTAAACAATGTGATTTACAAAAAGCCATCAACTTAAGTTTATTCGTATGAGAATAACTATTGTCTAGTTTCAAAGAATATGACCAATAGTCAAGTCATTTACAATAACCTAGTCATGTAATATCAAGTTTCAATTAAGAACAAGACCAGCAGGCTTCTTATGTAAACAATTGTTTCCATGTTTCAATTTGGAATGTCACAGTTACTGATTCCTTAAAGTCAAATAATCTAGCATCAAATTTGGAATGAGATCATTTAACCAAAAGGATAGTCCAATCTAGTTGAATTGTATCATCAAGTTTGGAATGACACAAGTTTCCCTGATAGAATATTTAAATTAGGTTAAAGTTATCTTCATCAAATTTGGAATGAGACAACTCACCCTCTTCAAATTAGTTAGCAACTATGAACATCGATGAAACATATAAACTGTGCTTATCATTGTAGCCAATAAAGAAAGATTCGATAATTCAAAATACATAATTAGAAGGTAAGTAAATGGTAGTTAAGACTTGCCTATATAGTCTTTAACCCCAATTCCCCCGCTGTTTTGAATAATCGATCTTTAGGCATACCTTTGGTGAGAGTATCGGCTATGTTATCATTCGATCTCACATCGATCAAGGTAATAACCCCTTGTTCTCTCAGATAATTCAACAACGCATGTCTCAGTCTCACATGTCTTCTCTTTGAATTAAAGAGAGCATTTTTGATGACTTGGACAGCTACTCGATTATCACAGAATAGGCTCAAAGAATTAATTTTTAGCCGAGTCAAAGGAATATCCATAATCAGATTCTTTATCCACTCTGCCTCTTCACCGGCTGAGGCTAAAGCAAAAAGTTCCAATTCCATAAACGACAATGTAATACAAGTCTGTCGTTTGGATTTCCAAGTAATAGCAGCTCCACCCAAAGTGAATATATATCCACTAGTAGACTTACTATTTCAAATATCTGAGCACCATGAGGCATCAGAATATCTATCCACAGTTGGAGGATAACTAGAATAATAGAGAGCATCATCTTTAGTACATTTAAGATATCTCATTAGTCTATTGAGGGCATCCCAATGCTCTTTACTAGGATTACTAGTAAAACGACTTAGCATGCCAACTATAAAGGCTATGTCAGGTCTAGTGCAACTCATAGCATACATGAGACTACCAAGCAGTTTCGAGTACTTTAACTGATCCACGTTGGTCCCTTCATTAGGACTCACTCTGATATTATAATTACATGGTGTCTCACTCGGTTTACACTTATCGTATCCCCAAGTAGAAAGTAGCTGCTTAATTTAATTAGTTTGGCTAAAGGAGATGACTTGTCGTTTAAAGCTTACTTTCATACCGAGAATGGTATTAGCAACACCAAGATCTTTCATGTCAAATTCTTTAGCTAAAGTAGCTTTCACGTCACTTACTACAGAATGATCGGAACCAAGAATTAACATGTCATCAACATATAAGCAAATGATGACTATCTTATTTGACATAGAACGATGGTAAATGCATTTATCTAAATAACTAGACTGAAAGCCATAACTCTTTACCACTTCATCAAATTTAAGATGCCACATCTTAGGTGCTTGTTTAAGACCATATAGGGATTTATTCAATTTACAAACTTTGTCCTCAAGACCTTTTATAACATATCATTCCGGTTGTTCAATGTAAATTTTCTCATTTAAATCCCCATTTAAGAAAGCTATTTTTACATCCATTTGATGCACTACAAAGTGTTCAATAGATGCCAAAGCAAGAAGAATTCTTATAGTTGATAGATGACACACGGGTGAATAGACATCAACATAGTCTATTCCACTCTGCTGTTTATAGCCTTTAGCTACTAAACGTGCTTTGTATCTAGCTATTGATCCATCAATATTTAGTTTCTTCTTCAACACCCATTTACAACCTATAGCTTTAGCCCCTTTTGGCAAATTTACTAGCTGTCAAGTGTGATTCTGCAGTAGAGAGCTCATTTCATCATCTATGGCTTCTGCCCACAGTAGAGATTCCCTAGATCTCATTGCTTCATGATAGGAGAATGGATCATCCTCAAGATGGTAAGCAGCAAATTCCTCACCAAAACTTTTGGGAATTCTCTCTCTTGTAGATACTCTAACTGGAATTGGTTCAATAGCCAACTGTGTGGGATTAGTGTCAGAAGGGCCTACTTCAGATTCTACAGGAGATTCTGAAATCATATCTATAGATTTAGAAACATTCAAGCCTTGATCTCTGAGAAACTTGTTTTCGAAGAACACTGCATCTTTAGATTCTATCATTGTATCAGTAGATAGATCTAAAAACCTATTTGTAGCACTATTTTCTGCACTACCTAGATATACACAAGTAATTGTTCTAGATCTCACCTTAGGTTTCTTAGGATCTGGTATACTTACATAAGCAATACAGCCCCAAGTCTTAAGAGTATCATATTTATAAGGGTGCTTATGCCATATCTCATAAGGTGTCATGGACAACTTAGAGTGCGACAACATATTCAAGATGTGATTAGCAGTTAGAACTACTTCTCCCCAATAGGAGGAAGGCATGCTAGCTGTAAGTAACATAGAGTTTAACATTTCAATTAACGTTATATTCTTACGCTCGGCAACACCATTTGATTGGGGTGAATAAGGAGCAGTGATTTCAAGTATTATACCTTCTGAAGCACAAAATTCCTTGAACCTTGACATAGCATATTCTCCTCCTCTATCACTCCTAAACCTCTTAATTTTCAAGTTGAGTTGATTTTCTACTCTAGACTTGAAAATCTTAAATTTTTCAAAAGCCCCATCTTTCGATTTCAACAAATAGACATGATAATATCTAGAAAAATCATCTATGAATGTTATTAGATACTTCCGACCACCTTTAGTAATGTAAGTTCTAAAATCACAAATGTCAGAATGTATTAGCTCAAGAAGTTGTGTGCTTTTAGAAACCAACTTAAAGGGTTTTCTAGTGATTTTAGCTTGTGCACACACTTCACATTTGTTAAATCGAATAGAAGTATCTAATGGAATGTTGTGAGTTTTAGCTAAATGTTGCATTTTCTTGTAATTCACATGTCCAAGTCTATTGTGTAGCAACTTTGGATCAATCAAAGTAGAATTCACATGATTTATACTATTAATATTTAAACTCAACCTATACATACCATTAACCATAAATGCACAATCGAAATAATATGAGTTAACAGATAAAGTTACTCTACCATTCATAGTTGAAAAATACATACCAGCTTTATCAAGTAAACTCATAGATATCAAATTCTTTTTAAGTAAATGTACTACTCTAACATGTTTCAGAGTTAGTAACTTACCTGAAGAAAGTACCAAATTTGCAGTTTCAGCATGAGTCACCTTTGCCTCACCACCATTACAATTTTCCACGGTGTCTTTTACTTCTGTGACTTTAGTGAGTAAGTTCTTGTCATTTGTAGCATGAAAAGTAGCGTCATTGTCCAACCACCACTCAGAAGAGACGCTAGCCTTTCCATTCTTCATCATTCCAATGAAGATTCGAGGCTCAGATCCTCTAATTAGCATATTAGCCTTATTTTGTGGTGTGTCATTATTTGGCTTTTTCGGCAACTTACACTCTGCTGCCCAGTGACCCCACTTTCCACAGTTATGGCACTTGCCCTTCTTCTTCTTCTTCTTCTTTTTGAAGATAGTATTTTTGGCCTTTAACTATAAAGATGATTCACCTTTTAGTGACTTGGACTTTTTCTGAGATTTATTGGAGTGTGAAACTAAGTTGGCAACTGACTTTTGTTGTTCCACTTTTTTTTTTTTTTTTTTTTTTTTTTTTTTTTTTTTTGTGCTGGAGGAACCGCTTTGGCCGATAAGACAGAAGGGTGTTGTTCCACTTGTTCCAAACTCTTCCTAGTAATATTTTGATCCTCAATGTGAATATACCTCTTTAATTCATCCAGTCCCATCTGTACCTTCAGTTTGTGCATTTCAGTCTTGAAAGAACTTCATTCAGTTGGTAGTTTGCTCAACACAAGACCGACAAAGAGATTATCGGACATATCAGAGTTATCATCTTTCAACTTGTTCCCCATGTTCTCAAATTCAACTAATTGAGCGGTAATGCTAGAATTCATAGTGAATTTAAAGTCAAAAATTTCTCCGCTAGGAGAGTTTTAGAGAGCCTCTCTTGTTTTTAGAACTGAGTGTTCAAGTGATCTCATATCTCTTTCGCCGTCTTATACTCACCATAAGTCATAGCCAGATTAGGATTTAGAGAGTTCAACAAGTAATCTCTACAAAAATCCTCATTTTTGTTCTATTGATATTCATTCATATCTTCAGTAGTAGATGCAAAATCACTTAATACAGTATAGAATATGTCACGTTCTTTCATGCCAAATTGAACATGTAATTTCCAACCATGAAATTCAGTAACATCAAATGATTGTAGCTTTATAATATCATAGGAACTTCGCTTTGCCATTTTAATCAGAACAAAGTGTTAGAAATAGTGCACCTTGGAGTCCTCAGGGCTACAACCTTGATCAAACTGCATTGTAGTGATGGAATTTGCCAAAACAAACCCCAAAAACGGATCTGGAGCGCCCAAAAACCTTTAGATAGACTGCTCTTATCGCTGAAACTCGCTGGAAATTTCCGCATCCGAAATTCGCTAGAAATTTTATCCTCGAAATTCGCTAGAAATTCAGATGGAAACTTCCGGGTGCCGTAACTTCTCCGTCCGACCTCCGATTGACATGAGTGACCACTCAAAACGTTCGTATCGACGAGTAGATCAAAGCCCAAGTGGTTTCACCCTCTAAAATTGACTATGATTTGTTGGTTTTTGAATCAAAGATTGCGGTCACTCGAATCTTCAAACTTAGATCCCGGCCAATACCACTGTCGAAATTGAAAGTAAATTACAGCCGCGAGTTCATCCTGACAAAATCTTCAAGAAGACTTTTTACTCACTCAAATCTGATACACGAACCTAATACTTCAAGATTGTTGGAGGTAATATGTTTGAGAGAAAAGAAGTAGTTGCTTGAAGTATTACACCAAAAGACATTAAGTTTGGAATGCTCAACAATGTTACCTCCATTATAGGGAAATCCTAGAGTTTTTATATGCAAGTTATTGGGCTCCGGCTCATATGGACCCAAATAACCATGTTTTTACCTATTGGACTTGTATGTGAATATATTATTTTGGACTATATTAACAATATATCTAACAATTATTTTGTCAAAGAGGCTTCTGAATTATGCTTCTAAATTTTACTGTGCTTTATGGGTCACGATACTCTTGGCTAATCGAGGTTCTTTCTCAATGTTTCTGATGCAGATTGTGATGAGCAATTTAAGAGGAGAATCGAATGGTCCGCAGATGTACGAGTCGGGAGACCAAGGGATCAATGAGCCGATGAGAGGGATGGATGATTCAGATTAGGACTTGTGGGAAGAATGGATAGGATGGGAAGGGGCAGGAAATTGCGATTACTCATTACCTATCAACCCTTACATTTGATCATCTCAACCAGAGGGTTGTGTTTGTGAATATTATATATAATGGAAGTGGGGCCTAAGTCATTCCTTTTTCTGTATATATGTACCATAACAAAACAAAGATCATGACTTTGGCCATGGCCGTTGCCATTAAATAATTGCCTCAAGGTGTTCATAAGAGAACATGTCATGAGAGTAAAGTATAAAAGTTTCTTATTCATGTATTAATGTCTATTTTATTCCCGATAAAAGCAAGAAACTCTACATGCAGCAACAGTGATCCTTGTCAACACATCCCCGCTGGTGGTGTCACCATATAATGATTTGCAGATGTTAATGCATTCCTTTACAAAGCAATTCTGGGGATGGGATGGTTATTTTGTGCATCCTTGGGCCTCTCCTGACTTGATACCTGTTTTAGGAATCAACAAAATAAGATAGAAAAAAGAAAATAGAAGAAGAAGAAGAAATTAGCAGCCATAAAGATACTGGGGCAAGGAGGGAGAAGAAAACAAGTTTATGATATTTAAAGTAGGCATGAATCAGACAAACATACTAGATGAGACAATTAGGAAGAGCATTAGGACAAAAGACAGAAAAAAGAACATCGTCCTGTGACAGCAATTGATATTTTAAGGTAGAATGTCTTTATCTTAACCTGAAAAAATGTTTTGGCAAAAAAGAAAAGAACCTTGAGACTGTGAGGATACTAGTTATCTCAGCATATTTATAGTGAAAACAGCTCTTTTCAACGTCTATATAGAACCAGTATAGGAAAGAACTTTAGCAAGGAAAAGTTGGACAATTAGCAAATACGAGAATTTTGTATTAGTGTGTGGACTAGTAAATAACAGAAAGTTATTTAATTCTCGGCTAATTATAAAAATCATCAAGGATCCTCGTCCATCAATGCATTTTCTGACCATTTTTTGGTTGTTGACCTCAGATATTTTGCTGATCTTTTTGTTCTCTTATGCAGTACCTAATATATTTTTTCTTAGTGGTCGCTATTTTCCCATGCAAATCACTTAATTAGGGTAAGGCACTCTCGTGGAATGCTCCATTCAATATAAACTTTAGAGGCAAAACAGCTGCATCTATAACATGAACAGTCAACTAGCGATATTAAGGTTAGTTTTGATAAAATTTACGCAGATAAGTAAGGACCATTTATCCAATCTGCTACAAAATGAAGTCATCCCAATTAAGATCAAAGTCTTTGAGAAGAAAAAATTTCTTGTACCTTTTTTTTTCCGTTAATTACGAAATGTAGTTAATTTTTCTTAAAGAAAGTAGATAGATCAAATCTAGAATTGACTTAATTATGGACCTGATAAGGTGCTAGACTCAATGCACAATTTAGCGGATTTGAGGTCTCCCCAACTCCACTTGGATTGACCATTTTCGAAGAAAATCTAACGTTTCATCTATTATAAATTAGTTTGGACAATGACTTCTAAACAATATGTGATTTAATCTTTCAATTTCACTCGTAATTAGGCTTAGCCTTTTTCCACTTGTGACAAATTTACTCTCCGTTAGCTTTTATTATATTTTACAATCACATTACTGAATTGGATAACACATGATAATTAACGAATATACTAATTTGAGGTTTTATCCTCCGTTTGTCATAAGTGTACTGGATTGTAATTTTTTTGTAATATTAATCCAATTTAATAAAATTTTAGTGAATTGAAAAATTAATTAAGAATAAATTTGTGCAATTTGAGGTTTTTCATACTTTTAACCTAAAATTTTATTAGCGCTTTCTTATCACGCGGCATCGTCTAGAGGTCTTCGACTCTGCGTTTCTGTCCGTCTCTCCCGCCCTCGCCGTCGCGCTTCTGCTCAGCCCGTCGTCGCCGTGTCGCCACCACTCGTCGCTGTCTAACTCCCGCCTTCGCCTCCGAAGCAGCAGCCAAGTTCATGCTTAACGTCGCCCGTCGCCCCGGCCCCCTTACAGCAGCCGAGCCGAGCTAAGCGAAGCGACGCCTCCAGGGCATGCTCCGGAGGTTTTTCGCCTGCGGAGTAGGCTCGGCGGTCGTTAGGTTAAATATATAAAATTGATCCTTAGCATCAGAGAGCGCACTCCTGAAAAATTGAGACTTGGTTTCGGCTTATTAGATTTGCGATGCTCGAATTTTGAAGGGAAAAGGAAATCGGTTTTTTAACCCTGCAGAAGCAAGCCCCTCGCGATTGCTGAATTCTCCTAGCGACGGAAGGGGGAAAACCGAGTGAATGGAAGCGAGGGCGTTTCCAGCATGAGTAAGGGGGGAAAAATGAGAGCGTCCTTATTGAACGGCCACAGTTCCGGTCTTTTTCTCAGAAGCATCGTCCGTAGTCGCAATCCTCTTGCTTTAGGAAGCGTTTGGAGTCCTCTTAAGGCGCGAAGCCTGACTAAAACGGCAGGGCTCTTGAGTTGCAAATCGATGTCGATGAACATGCCGGTGGTGCGAGTGAAGGAAAAGATCGATTTGACAGAGAAGGAGAAGATGATCTTTGATCGGCTTCTCGCCACTGTTCGTCATTTTGATCTCCCTACCCAGCTGCAGGTCGCTGGTGGCTGGGTCCGTGATAAGGTTGGTGTATATTCTAGTGCAGCAGGGTGTTCGCTTCAATGTGCGTTTAAGTTCTTTTGCGGTACTAATTGTGTAAAAGCATTTTTTATTTTATTTTTTATTGTGAGATATTTTCTCCAATTACATGTTTAGTTATATCCAGTTCAAGTTCTTACTGTTCCCTTCCCATAAAACGCGTTTTTATCTTTATTTGATTGGGGATTTTTGTTTCTTTGGAGTGCGAATTTTAGAGAATGCATTACTTTTGTTATTACTTATGAAGTTCTGTTTCTACAATTGGTAGGAACACCAACTAATCGAGGTCTCTTATCAATGTGGTTCTATTGTTTGTTAAGGTATTGGGATGGAGACTGCATTCTTTTGATCATTTAGTCATTGGGCGTTATTATTAATAAATCTTCAAGTTTAGGAATGCGAATTGTTGATTCGACAGTCTTTTTCTAATAGGTTTAGTTTTATGAGTTGCAACAATAATGCGTGAACTTCATAATTTGAAAGGCTGCTTTTTTGGGAATAATAGGAATCTGCTAGTTTTTTTGGCAATTGCCTCGGCGGCCAGCACTGTTAGCCTGTGAAGTAAGATGTTTTCGTAGTCCACATGAAACATACCTAAATACAAAAGAAAAACAAGAACATGTTCTCTTTTAAAAAATCTTTAATAGCCTATTTTCCATGATTACTCGCTGCTTTCGGTGGTTTATTACTCTCAGCCGCTGCCATTTCGAGCCAGTTGGGTGCCCTTAGGTGTCATGTAATATTAGTGACGGACATTTAGACAGCTGAATTTACTTCGATGAAGAGTTATGATTCCCTTGGGACCACATTTATGAGTTACTCTCTTATGTACATGAACACATTCACATTATATATGCTACTGATTACTAACTTTGCATTCCAATATCATCACTATAACCTGTTATTGGGTGGTGATGCCCCTTTGCTATGAACCTCAATAGATAGGACCTTTCCCAACCTTCGACAAGGTGCCGGGGTAATTATTTGAGTACAGAATGATTATATGTTCCTAGAAAACCCTTAAGATGCTTTCAAACTGTTATAAATGAATTATTGTTTGTCATTTATAGCAAATTTTTTTGCTCAGAATCATTTATCATGTTCAAGCTGGAATTGATTTGTAGAGAAAGGGTACAATTATTGCACTTGAATCGATGTGAATGACATTGTGAAATTGGTGGATTTATTGTATTAAACCTATTCTTTAAAGAAGATGATGAACAAACTCACGTTTTCTCATCTTTACAGCTTCTAGGGAAAGAGTGTCATGATATCGATATTGCTCTTGATGACATGTTGGGTAGCACATTCGTTGATAAGGTTACCCAATATTTGGTGTCAACAGGGGAAGAGGCACAAGGTCTGGCTGTTATCCCAAGGTACACTGAGCTTCATGCTTGCCTTTTGCCTTTAAATATTAGCTTTTCATATTTTAATGTATGAATGTTTGATTTGACATGAAGTTTATGTGTGAAAGTTGGCCAATGTTTATTCTGCACCAGAAGTCTGTAATGTGAGCGGTGGTTATTTGTTTGTTGTGCACTCCATGTCTTACATAGTGATTTCTTCATCTCTGAAAAGGAAAGACTCGAAAGGAGTGTTCACTAGAGTATAAATTAAAGAGGAATAGGTCCACAATACTTAGTCAAATAACTAAGACCTTGGGATCAAGCAATGCCAGCTCAAAGTGCGAAGAAGAGGATTAAAAGAGTGTTTTGAAGGCTTTGGGATTGCTGTTTTGAAGATAAAAGACTCTTGATTCTTCATGATAAAACTGTTTCTTTTACTTCATGAAATTTGAAGTGCTAGACATTTTATAGACAGTGGATTCTATATATTGAATGTGATCTATGTGTTAGGGTTGGCATGCATGTGGTTTAGGTTGTGCAAGACCCTTGTAGCTTTTATCAATTTTCACTGGAAACAATCCATTTCTATCTGTGTGGTCACACTGCTTTGCACTGACCTCAAAGCACAACCCAAAAACTATTAAGTAAATCAAATAAGTCAAAGAAGGGTTCCAATTGCCAATCTCGTGCACATCTTACAAACTCTATATCCCTCCAAAGAAAGACTGTCATCAGAAGTTGATCACCTCATGAGTTGTAAAGCAGTCTCCCCAGAGATAAAGCTACTCTTGGAGGGAATCTACACTTACAAATCAAGATTAATTGGCCCTCTTAAATATTTCTCCTAGGGCTTTGAAATATGGTTAAGTGTAGAACAAATGGTTCACTTTAATTGGAAAAAGGAGCGTTTGCAGGATGAAGATATCTTTTGAGAATACTCCTTTCCTGCTACGTTTTTCTGCCCCTTGATTTTTAGTTTTTAGTCTCATTATCTGGCATGGTCTACTGTCTTAAGAGCTCTGTAGAAGAGATTCTCTTTTTTTGTCTCCTATAATCTCTTAACTTGTTTTTGTATGTTAGTCATGAAATATGGTTTTGTTGGCATAGTTGCATTTGGACTTCTTATTACATGAATATTTTCTCCTATTATCTGATTGAATTAGGTTGTGGTATATTATTGTGGCAAATGCTGTCTCCATTCTGATTGGGTATTTGAAGACATTTTTACATAAATTTAGTTTTACAGCAACCCAGACCAGTCAAAACATCTGGAAACAGCGAGGATGCGCCTCTATGATATATGGATAGATTTTGTGAATTTAAGGTCTGAAAAGTACAGTGATAATAGCCGCATTCCCACCCAGATGGTATGCAGTAGTACAGCTGTTGTTTCATCTGTTGTATATTTTCTTTCCACCTGCATCTTATTATCTTGTTTAGTCATGGCTAACTAGACTGTATCATTACCAGTATATAGTAAAAATAGCTTTTAGTGCTTTCATGAACTCTTTCTTTTTTAAGGAAAGAAAGCTAAGCTAATTAGGTAGGTATTCTCAATAGGGCAAGGGCTTGCTCACTCCACAGTGGTACTTGTACTCAAGGAATGCAAGCCTACAAGTGACAAGTATGTAGCTCATAATTGACAATCATACGTTTGAATTCTGACAATCATACGTCTATCCTTGAACAGTCTTGATTGAGGAACTTTCTTCTAAATTATTTTTCTTTCTTTTGCTAATTCACTCGAGAGACTTGTTGAACAAACATTAGTTTCTTATAAGTGTTGAGTATATCATTATAAGATAAGAGGGCCTAAGAATCATCATGAAAGCTAAAAGCAATGAGCTCAAGGCCTCTTATATTTTGTGTGCATGGCTAGTCATTTTTGACGTTAGCTTAGTGTTTTCTCTTAGATTGTCTATGCTTGGAGCAAACTTTTGTTTATTTATTGCTTTATCCCCTCCCCGCCCCCCGCCCCCCCCCCCCCCAAAAAAAAAAAAAAAAAAAGAAGCACTGGTGCTTCCAATGTGATTGTGCTTTTGTTCAACTATTTATGACCTGAAAATCATGCTAGCTGTCTGGTTGTTACTTTTGTGAATGGTTGTTCAATATGACTTCTCTTACAGGATTTTGGCACTGCAGAAGAGGATGCTTATAGAAAGGATTTAACTATAAACAGGTGTCTCTTCTGCTCTTGAGTCAAAATGTTAATTGCATCAGATTCTGTTTATCTCAAAACAATTTATTGCTTAGGTTTAGGTGGTATTTGATCTAACACCTGTTAGTTAAATCCATTTTGAACGTAATAAATGATTCTATTGCTCTATAATTGGCACATAACAAATCATTCTATTACTCTATCCAACCTTATTTCCGGTTATGGAGGTTAATGAATGGTTGTCAGTTGTAGCAGATAGTGGACATGGTCTGCTCTTCCATGAAGTATACGTAGTTCCAAATTTACTGCCCATTGATCATTTAATGCCAATTAACTAGATGACAATTAAAGAGGAATTACTGGTCAATTTGGTTTTCTGGTCAGTTGGCAAGAAATCAAGGAATGTGCAGTCTTTCATATCTTTATCCGGATATCTCCTTTTTTTATAGCTTATAAAGTGTTTTAGCCACTCATTAACTTGGGAAATTTGTATGTTAATGAAATTGGATTGTGAAGGCTATAATCCTTTCTCTATTTTAGACATGACTGACATCCAGATAGCAGTTGCCTCCTTATATGTTTAAGAAACGGAGTTTGTTTACCATTATCTGCTTCTGTACTTCAAATAGCTTGGCTTCTCTTATTCATACCTTTCTGCTCTATATTGGTCTGGTTGTTTGATGACCTAAATTTTTGTCTGACAGCATGTTTTACAATATCAACACCAGCTCGGTTGAAGATTTAACTGGAAGAGGTCAGAATTAATTTTTGACTTGGTTTTCTTTTCAATGAGAAGTTTTTGGGAAATTAAACTATATTAAATTCTTCTGCTTTTTGAATTTTTTTGTTCACAGTACAGGAATCGACGATCTTATATCAGGAAAAATTGTGACACCTCTAGCCCCAAAGGAAACGTTTCTGGATGATCCTCTGCGAGTTCTTCGTGCCATTCGCTTTGGTGCTGTTTTATTTAAATTTTGTTAACCTTTTGTTTCTTAATTTATTTAGTTCTGGATATTCTTATTCAGTGTGCCTGAGACCATTTATTATGCAACCTTCATCAATTCCATAGCTTGTTGCCTTTGGAGTAGTTGCATGAAATTGTGTTAACAGCTGCATGTCACTGTCTGAGTACACCTGCATGCACCTAATGCAGTCTTCCTTTTATTCACATCCTTTTTTTATGTACAAATGGATGTATTATGTGTGTAAACATGTGACTGCACAAGTAGGTAAAGGTTTAAATCAAGGAAGTAATGACTGCATGAAATACATATCTACAATAGAGTGTGCTAGAACCATGAGCCTGCTGTTTGTGCTTTATGTATGATTCTTTTCTTTCGAAGACTCTTGGATCCTCTTGCATCCCCACAATCCCTGAATTGAGAGAGCTTAATGCCTTATTCTTAGATGAGCTTTGTAAACCTTGCGTTTTTGCAGCTTATCTTACAAAGAAGCTTTCTTTTTTTCATTCTTCTGCCATGCAATGTGGATGCTCATTTTCTTTGATTTGTACAAGAGTTTTGCGAGATCAAAATGGAGCTTTCTGCTACTTTATCTATGGTATAGTCATTTTTGTGCCTCCATGTTCATCATCTTGTGTTCATTTCAGGTGCAAGGTTCAGTTTTACATTGGATGAGAGCTGAAGAGAGCTGCTGCTTTTACCAAAAAAAAATAAAAAAAAGAGAGAGCTGCTGCATCCAATGATGTCAAAGATGCACTCGCAGCTAAAATCAGTAGAGAGGGCATTGGAACAGAAGTACGTGTCTAGAAAATTCCTCTTATCGGCTGCTTTATCTAAATAAATGTGATTTTCATGGGAGTTCTTCTTGTACATGTGTTCTTTATCTTTTCTCTCAACTTCTCTATATGATTTGTATCTCCTTTTTGTTGTTACTTATCAATGATGAGATGGGATCAATTTTTTTCCCCTTTCTTTGGTATGACAGGTTGATCTGATGGTATCGGGCAATGAACCAGTTAAAGCTATTGCTTACATCTATGAGTTGCAATTATTTTGGTTTGTCTTCAGTCTACCTCATGAACATGAACCGACATTGCCAGAAGAATGCGATAGGTTGGTTTTGTGGATTGGTTCTTATGATCGTCTAGCTAGACATCATTGATATCTACATATTTGATGCACTGTTAATAATGACTGAGAATTCAGCAACATCAGGCTAGGATATATCGGTTGTGACAATCTAATTTATTTCACTTATGTGAATTGTATCTAGTTGTTAGTTATTAGGAAGAATAAAATGAGATTTGTGCTTATGAATGTATCAGGGAATATGTTACAATTTTGACAAAACTGGTTTGGGAAGAAAGAAACACAGTGGAAATCTTTTGTGACAAAAGAGAAAAAATAATAAATATTACTGCAACTTATAGAGAATTTTTAATGCTTTTCCATGTGAAAGATGACACTGTTTTATCTTCATCCTTCTTTTGGCCCCAAGAGACTGGTGAGTGTATACAATTCCTTTTTTTTGGGGTGGGGTTTGGGGTTGGGGGCGGGGCGGGGGCGGGGGACCTAATTTATGGTGGTGTTTTCAAAAGCTTCTACGTCCTAAAATCTACCCAACTGGGTCTAGAGGCTGGAGCCTTGCTATTTCCTACAGGATGAACAAATGAAGTGTACTGTTGTTATTTTTGATGTAAGTATAGAAGCAGTATTAAGAGAAGAAGGCACTCTACTAAAGCAATCTAAATATACTGTTAAAAGGAAAGACAAGTTGATGACATTGAGAGAAGGAAGGAAGCTAAAACAATATTGAATTAAATCCAAAAGGGTCATGTGAAAAGCATCGAGAAAGGCTAATGTTCAAAGTGCTATGCACCTCCTAGAACTCTTCTTGGTTTAGCGGACAACTTCTTTCAAGTTGTCGGGAGGCATTATAGAGCCTCCGCTGTTCTCATGTTTCTTTCCATGATAATTTTAATTAAGGTTGTTATGTCCCTTTTCTAAATCGAGTTAGTAATTTCATTTCTGCACAAATTTCCTAGAGCTTCTACCGCTTTTAGAATTTGACTAGAAATTTGTAGTTTCTCTTATTCTCTTTGTTGTGTCAGTGCATAGTTGCTTACACATTGCATCTGTTGGTATGTTTCTAGGCTCTGCTTGGCTTATATGGATGCTGCATGGAGCCTTCTGCAGCTAATTGGGTTGTTTTCTCTTACTGTGCGTGATAATCCTTGAATTTATACTATTTTATGTTGGTTCATGCTTGATTTTTGTGTTTTTCATCCAAAAATTTTTATGCAGTTAAGTGGCTTTATGGTATTCAAACTACTCTTTGGCTTATAGACTCATGATGGGACGCTTGCTTTTGGTTTCCCAGTGACAGATGAAAAAAGCGATTCATGAAACACTATATGCTTAATCTTTAGCAGAGTTGTGTGATTTTCATTATATTTTGGATGGAAGATGTCATAATATGGCTTGAGAAGTTTTGACTTGACAAGGATCAATTTGAAGCACTTGGTTGCTTAATTATCATGATGATCTTACATTTTAGCAAAAATAAGTGGTGATGCAAAATTAGCTATACTTGTTAGCAGGAGATAAGTTACTAATTTTAATTAGCTCCATTCATCCTGTCTGAACCAAATGAAATTTTTCAGAATCTATTATTTGCTCATTTATTTTGCTTCCTTGTAGTTTTCCTTTATTTCTTTCTGAAGCTGCACTTGATTGACAATTGCGTTATGTCGTGGGTTTATGTGATCCATTTTTTTTGAGAAAAGAAAATTGTAGAAACATGCAAAGAATTATTGTGGGCATGCTGATCTCCTTCTGCAGGCACTAGCCGCTTGAATCTTATAAGTTCTGTCTTGCATTATAATACTATTACTCGATTATATATGCCCAAGTTTCTCTTGTTTAGATATCGTTACTTCTTACCAGCGATGGTATTCTCATCGTGATTGGTTTACTAGATTTGTTCTTTTTGTGCATGGTCTAGTTGATACAGTTAAGTTATTGTCTAATGCTCAAGGAAACCATGTACTTTCTTTAATCATTGCTTATGCTACTTATTGTGGCATATTCTTCTTGAACTTTCTTTTGATTAATATGCTTTTGATTACTCAGTATGTATACCTATTTCAGGATGAACAAAGAAGGTTGTCCTTGTATGCAGCTCTGTTTTTCCCATTCAGAACCGTCACATATGAAGATAACAAAGGCAAGAAGGTACCTTCGTCTTTCCTTTCTTCAATTTGCATGTGCACGTCTTCTAATTAGATTAATGGGTGTTCTCCTTTTACCTAAGAGCTTCAGCTTTTGGATTGGACTTAAATTAGGAACATAAAGTTATCCCAGTTTTTACATATTCTTCCCTTTCTATTGCAATCACAGTTATTTAATGTCTTCTGCAGATCCCAATTGTCAACTACGTTTTTTGAAACTCTCTCAAGCGAAAGGCTAGCGATGCTGAGACAGTTAGTTCATATACACCCTGCAAATTTTGTACTTGATGAGCTGTTTATCTTTTATGTAGCTGTGAATTAATAGTAGTTAAAGTCTTTCTCCTTTTAAGGTCGTCAGTGTACACTCTGCTGTGGCGAGACTGCTTAGCTTAATTCCCTTTCTTGAATCAAATGTTGACGGAGAGCTCAATGAAGATGATCTGGGCAGTGAACTTGTTGATATCCCTGCTTCCTCAAAGCTGTGGGTATTAACAGGTAAGAATAGAGCAGTTTTTCTCTGGTTACTCTGAAATTTTATTCATCTGCTATCTTGTCACTCAATGAAAAAACATTTGGAGTAATGAACTAAGCCATCAGGATTGTAGAGCTGAAATTTCTGTAAGTGAAAGCACAAGAGATGCAAGGCAGTTATTAATTGACTTATCCAGTATTTCCTAGGCATCACCAATCTAATGATGATACGCACGGTGTTTCATCAACGTATTATTTGAAATTCTGTAACAAAACGGGGAAAAAATCCAGTTGAGGGTGCCAGGGAATCATGGATATTTCCTTGGAAATGAGAAGTGCAACAGTATTTGGGAATTGGAATCCTCATCTGTATAGGACTATGGAATATGTATGATCTTGACTGGGATCATCACATTCATGTCGAAACTGAAATGTTATGTTGTATATCAATATCTTTATACTGTTCTAGCAATACTTATGCTGTATATATTGTGAACCCAATGTACTTATGGCCATCAAATTGGACCTAGGTTTCCTTACCTTTTCTTTTTCCTTTGCCTTTTTAACCTTGAGATTGTTACTAGACTGTTACTTCCTAGCATGAGTCAACCCCATGGATTGTCCGCAGAAAGTATTGAAGTAGTTTAAGAGGACCGTATCTACTTGGTTAACCTTCTTTTTGGTTTGTCACACTTTGTCAATCTTTGTGTTTTTTTTTAGCGTCATTTTATGAAATACTTATGCCATATTGTTTCTCGTCTATGCAGGATTTCTCCTGCGAGAAGTAAAGGATTTCTGGCGAGTTGCATTATCGATTGCTCTGCTGGCTTATCCCTCTCCTATTGGCTGCTCTGAAGATGCCATGTTCAAGCACACCGAATTAGACAAGAGAAAAAAGGTGTTCCAGGCAGTTGAGAATGCTATTCTCAAATTAGGTATGTCTAGAGGTCCTTTGCTTCCTTTGTCTTACAAAAGTTCATCCATGCGTTGTGGATTGCTCATAAAGGATTTATGCTCTGACCACTTCCTCTGCCATTGGTATTTATTAGAAAAGACACCCAGAGAAATTGAGTTTGCATGTGTACTTTCTGCATGAATTCAACTTTCATTAGAGTTTGCATGGAATCTTTTGAAAGAGTAGTCTTGGGATTTGTTTTGAGCATTGTTCCGATATACACTCCATTTGCATGATATGCAGGCCTGGAAAAAATATGGGAAGTGAAGCCTCTAGTCACTGGAAAGGACATTATGAATGTTCTGCAGCTCAAATGTGGAGGTCCATTGGTTAAAGAATGGGTAAGCGATACTTTTCTGCTCCAATTTACTGAACTATGAAATTGAAGCTGACTTGTTGTTTCTTTTTCAGCAACAAAAGCTACTTGTGTGGCAGCTGGCAAACCCGGCTGGAACTGCTGATGAGTGCCTCGAATGGATGAGGCAAACTCATTTGAAGCGAATAAAAATGGAGTGAATTGAGGGAAAGGTCTGTGCAAGCTGTGGCATTTTTTTGGTAGTTCAAACATGTTTCGCAAGGTCTGGAACTCAGCCATGTTTGTCCAGAAATGCGTGGAAACTTTACAGCATACGATATCAGAAGACTAGTTTCAAAATTACGTTGATGACTGGCCGGTTTAGGATGTAAATTCAAAGGCTGTTGGTGGAATTGTCTACATTGAAATTTTGACTACCAGTATCCTGTTTTACAGGAGAAAGAGGATACGTCTGTTATGGTTGGATACATCATCTCCAGTTAATACCAAAGAGCACACGATCTCTTTCTGCGCTAGCATGGATTTTTTGGACCAGGAAAATTTTTGCATGAATAACTACATTGTATGAGCAGTGGTGAAATTGAAAATGGCAGAACAAAATGATTGCGTGATGGCTTTTAGCTTCTGGTTTTTCTGATTGACCATCCATCTGGGTCTTCAGCTTGATCAAATAATTTACACGATCCATTCCGCTTTATAGTATCAGAAAGTAAATTTTCTAGCATATGCACATCTCTAGTGTGCGGCTAATGTAGTTCACTCCATACTAATTCGTAGTTTCTAAAGACCGAGGGTGGAGATCGGAGAACTATTATGATACAAGATGTCAGCCTCACGTGCTGAGGACCCCTTACTATTGCTCATGTAATTAGGTTGGCAATACGTGTTTGCAGGTGGCGTTTGTATCGACGTAAGGGTATGTTGAGAATTATTTGATTTTTTTTTTTTTGGTCGGTCAGAATTATTTGATTAATCGTGTTTAACTTGACCATGCATAGGTCGTGACAACACTAGCTGGTTAATTGATTATATAAACTAATTTCGTATCTCATAGGTTGTCACAAACACGATGTGTAATTACGGTCTCTTGTACGTCAACATGAAATGAACGAGCACAGTGAACCTCGTTCCAAGTCCTCTAACTTTTGGTACAAGTCCGCTAACTTTTGGTACGTGTTTGAATTATTTTATTGCGTCAGTATGAGAAATTGCTACCATTACTAGTGTTGACACTTGCAGCTGGTTCTTGGCACTTTTTAACGGGGTGGTCTGGAGTTTGGCCACTGCATTTGTTGTGATCTATTGACCAAAGTCGACCTCAATTGACAGGAAAGAGGATTCATCACTGTTGGGAAACAAGCGGCAACCAATCCACGCTAGCATTTACCAATTATAGCTTTGTGTCCTCAAACGTACTGCCGATCTATAAAAAATGTTGACTGCCGACATAGAGCAATACTGATGCATTTAACAATATACTAAATTTACTGCACCTTCGAATACTTGAATTTTACCATCGTCGATTTTCATAGGTAATCGTCGTATGCAGTACAGGAAATAGTACAACTACCATATCACAAATGTTTTTAAAGTAGTGCCAGAATTATAGAAACATTTGCTAACATACTCAAATCTGCTAGACGTACTAAATTTGCTTCTATAGTATTAAGAAGCTGGTGTTTTTTGGGGGCTGAGTACGCCTTGAACGGTACCAAACATCACTCTCTCCTGACTTTCACAGTGCGGCTATTGCCACCAAAAATTAAGAAAAGAAGAAGAAAGAAAGAAGCAGAGAAGCACCAGATGGGTAATTTCCTAGACGTGTGAGTATTGCTTCACAAGACAAATTCAGGGAAAAAAACAAAACAAAACAGGCAGTGAGATTCGTGAGCAAAGCAAAGAAGGTTGTCAAGGGGGAAAAAAGCTCAGTGCTGATTAAATATTAAGTGCATCTCTCTGGGTAGAAGACTCCCGTAGGTTATAAGATCTGTGAAGTTAGCAGTCATTCTATGCAGAAACTGTTGGGAAAATATGCCTTTAAATTGGGTAGGACAATGAAGTCGAATCTTTAGAGTAATCAAATTGGACTTTGAGGCGTGATATCACTTTCTTTAAGGATTTATTTGCCCCACAAAGTTGCTAATGGTCACCGCAAATTTCCTCCAGGATACAACAAAGTCTCAAATGAGAATACTAGATAGCAATTCTAGTATTTATCCAGGATCTCTCATGGGAAACAATTGAAAACAAAGGTTGTATAATCTTTTGAAAGAAAACGAAAAATGAAAGAAGATGTGTGTTTGATCTAAAAACATACGTACTTATATTTGTCTTTCGAATAGAAGCAACCTTTCAAAAGGTTGCAAAAGAACAAAGACAACCTTTCGGGAAAGATTGTAAAATGAACAAGTACGTCTCGAGGTTACGTTGAAAAGATATAAAAATTCGGAATTAAATAAATAAAAAATAATTGTAACTTTTCATGAACAGTAAGATTTTTTTCAATAAGACTTTATAATTAATTTTTATAGAAATAAATCCGAATTTTCAATAAATAAAAATAATGATCGTTGGTTAGTGCCAAATCTCGTCTACGTGCGCACTCACATCTTTTCAATGTGGGACAAGGTACCTCTTCATTTGTTTTATAAACAAATTACCAACGGAAACAGACTAGAAAACTAAATCTTTACACACACACACACACACTTCGTATCAAAATTCAATGAGCCTCAATGCGCACGAACCATGTCGGTCACTTCCAACATATAAAAAAACTCAAAAACTCATGGCACAATTGACAATGGGAAAGAAGCTGGTGACATTCAGGTTCAAACCTAATCAAGACATGTACTGATGCATGAACTGAATCCAGTATAATTTAGCAATACTATTACGTTATTGCTCGAGACTTGGAGACTGGATTGGATAGCAAGCAGCAAAGGCAATCTGTCATGAACCAAATATCAATCAACACCCTGGAAGGAACTGAGCCGACGCAAAAGGTGAGAGGCTTGCAGCTGATTCACTGTGGTGTAACGCCTGATGCTGGTGACTAGAACTGATAAAACTTGCGGAGGCGTTGCTCGGGCTTGGAATGTAACGTGAGATATATCTTGAATTGACAGGTGATATAGAGGGATAACCCATCGAGTGGGGAGAAACCAAGTACGATCCTTGAGACCAGTGAGACGATGCATTCCTGAGGTCAGCTGAGCTACGGCTAGTGCTCAGAGGAGGAGATTGTCTATATGACCTAAAGGACTGCTGCATATAAGTGCTCGAGAGAGATGGAGTACAAGATGCGGATGGAGGACGTGACGCTCTGGCTATTTGGATGGCTGATGAGGATGCCACCGATGATCTAGCAGAAGACAAAGCAGAGGAGGAAGCCACGGACACAGGGCTCGATGAAAGCAATGGTGTACTCTCAGATGCTGGGAATTCACCTGTGCAAGTTCTTGCATCACGCTTGCAAACTGGGCAGAAAGTTCTCCACGATGTAAGCCATGAGTCGACACATAATGCATGAAACTCTGTCCACAGTAGAAGATACCATAGAAGATTGTGTGAGTGAATAAATCACTATAGATCTGATAGCAGCTCAATCTAAATAAAGATAGGCCTGAAAAAGACAGCTTAAATTGATATAAGGTTATTGAGCAGCAACTGCAGACAATAAGAATACTACCAAATAGTAACTCCCTAAGTTCTATGTGTTGGTAATTTGTTTATAAAACAAATGAAGATATACCTTGTCCCATATCGAAAAGATGTGAGTGCGCACGTGACGAGATTTGGCCCTAACCCATATCGAAAAGATGTGAGTGCGCACGTGACGAGATTTGGCCCTAACCGATCATATTTTCTTTTATTGAAAATTTGGATTTAACTCTATAAAAATTAATTATAAAGTTTTATTGAAATAATGCGACTGTTCACAAAAAGTTACAGTTATTATTATTTATTTAATTTCAAATTTTTTATGTCTTTTCAACGTAACTTTTGAGAGGTACTTATTCATTTTGCAACATTTTCCGAAGGGTTATCTTTGTTCTTTTTGCAACCTTTTGAAGAGTTACCTCTATTCGAAAGACAAAGATAAGTACATTTGTTTTGAGATCAAACTAACTTCTTCTTCCATTTTTTCATTTTCTTTCGAAAGAAACTACAGCCATTGTTTCCAATTGTTTCCCATGAGAGACCCTGGAAAAATACTAGAATTGTTATCTAGTATTCTCATTTTGAGACTTTGTTATATCCTAGAGAAAATTTGCCGGTAACCATTAGCAAATTTGTGGGGTAAATAAATTCTTAACACCTCAAAGTCCGACTTGATAATTCTAAAAATCCGATTTCATTGTTCTACCCAATTCAAAGCTATATTTTCACAATAATTTTAAGGATTTATTTTTGCAACAATGGAGCCGGTGTCAAAGAGAAGGAATTGATGGTTGAAAATGAGAGAGGCTGATCGGTGCGGTCGCCAAGAACCGAGTCGCGATGACTCCCACCAACACAGTCTTTGATGCAAAGCAATTGATCAAGAGGAGATTCACTGGCCCTTCACTCCAGAGTGATAGGTGGACTGGTCGTTCAAGGTTATTGCTAGTCCCGGCAACAAGCCCATGATTGTCATCATTTTCAAGGTCGTAAAGAAGCAGTTTGCTGTGGAGGAAATTTCATCCACGCTCCTCACAAAGATGCGTGAGACCGCTGAGGCTTACCTTAATATGACTTTCAAGAATGTGTTGTCCGAGTCCCTGCACACTTCAATAACTCGGTCTCGTCAAAGGGCAGATACATGATGGATTCACTTTTTTGAAGATGCCTTTTAATCGCTTTTGCTGATTGGCATTTTGGATCCATATCAAGTAGGAGGTACCTTCGCAGGTATGGCCCAATTTTGATTTTTTCTTTCCGCCTCGAGGAGTCACATTCTAGATTTGTCTAAATGGCTGCGAAATATGTGAACTCATGGGGATATTGTTTTAGTTATAAAAAAAAATGATTGAATTTAGAGACGGCAGTGCGGAAGGATCAGGAATGCGGTGGACCATGCGAAGGAATTCGCGAAAGGAGCGGCAAAGATGAGCGTGGAGTTGGCCAAGGGTTGTGGGGACATCGTGTGGCAAACTCTCGGCAACGAGAACTCCTTCCTCCCCATGTACTTCGGGAGGGACTCGTACGTCATGGGCAGGCTCCAGGGGCCGTGCGTAAGGACGTTTACGAGATTGGAGCTCTAAGTGAGTACTTCCCGAGGGCAAGAACCCAATGCATGTCTGGTCGGCCGTGTCGTTCATCTCTATCGTGGTCGCTGCAAGTTGGCTGATGATTCTCTATCTAGGTTCCTAGTTTGAGCGAGGAAATTATTTGATTGAGAAATGCATCATATCACATTCCGTGCATTGGTGTTGTTGACCCATTATGGCAACCTTTTTTCTTTTAACTATTGGTTGATCTTTCTGAGAATGAGAAATTGGAGAATTCGATTGACTCTCCTCTCAGTGATCTAAAATTCGTAAACATTTCTTCTGGTTTTGCTGTTGATGAATTTGGATACACACAATTGAAAGATCTTATTGAAATGATGAACCATCGTAATGATGGGGCAATCTTTTGTTCTACCGTCGGTTTGTCTTGGTGAAGCTATTGGAAAATTATTTGCTGTATGCTTCTGTTCTCACATGCTTTTGATTGTTAGGGGTGGTGTATAAATTGCATTGTTTTTCTATTTTGATGTATGTATTTCATTAAGGATGAAAATTTGATGATGCATAATTTCAATTGGATGCCTCATGAAATATTCTTGTGGTGGGGGTATCCGAAGGGGACTTGAAGTCATCGAGACTAAGAAGTATTTAACTTTCATTTTTTATATGAAAGATTTGGGTGAAGTAGATACTTTATTAGGTATTAAAGTTAAAAAAGTGATTACATGGAGAAGATGTTGTATAGATTTAAACATCTTGTTTTCAAATATTTTAGTACTCCATTTGATTCTCGGTGGAGAGTTTTTAATGTGAGTGCTATGGGTCTTTAATGTATGAGATACATTATACTTGACCTAATATTACTTTTTGTATATGTAAGTTGAGTAAATACTAGTAATCCAATATAGAACATTGGAGGGTTATCTTATTGTTCTATAATAATCTGACTATATTAGAAGGATACGCTGATGCTACTTGGATTACAAGTGTGAGATATAAACAATTCGCTACTGGATGAAGTTTCATATTAGGGGAATGTGTTGATTCTTAGATGCGCAAGAAACAAATGTGTATAACTCACTCAACAATAGAATCTGAATTCGTTGCTTTAGCAACAACTGGGAATGAGGCCAAATGGATTAGGAATTTGTTGTTGGATATCAAATTATGGCCTAGTTCTATGCCTCCTATTTTTATCCACTGTAATAGTTAGGCTACATTGGCAAGAGCGTATAGTAGCACCTATAATGGTTAGTCTAAGACATGAATATGTGAGACAATTGATTAAAGATGGTACCATAACAATTGTCTACGTGAGGTTAAGTAATAATCTTGCCGATCCTTTGACGAAGGCTTTACCAAGAGACATGGTAATAATGACCTCACAAGAAATGGAGCTGAAACCCTTTAATTGAAATCACCAATAATGGTAACTCGACATTTTTCTAGAGCGTCACTAGTTACAAGATTTAATGGGTAAGAACAAGTTATTAAATGTGATTGTTTGATATTGACGTAGCCCTGATATGAGAAGTCAGTATTGTCCGTTACGTTTTGTAGGTTGAATTGAATTCTTAATGAAGTATAGTACAAACTTGTGATGTGTTGATAGTAATAGAAATACATGGTAGATACTTCACCTATATAAACTTAGAAGTGGCGCCGCTTCTTATGAAAGTTAGGGTTGCTTTCTAGAGAGCTCATGAAACAGGATTAAGCACAAGGCCATAATAGTGCGGAGTAATATAGAACTTCTTGTTGAAACAAGAGGTTAGTGTATGTGTAATATGTCCAGTTCTATTATATAAAAGTACAAGTTTAAAGCCGAGCTACTTGTCACTTTGATAGAGTTTTGAGATACTTGCACTAAGTAAAGGTTTAACTCGAAAGAGACATTTATGTATGTATATTAATCTCACGGAAATTTGGGTTGTATATTTATAATTTTTTATTTCTTGTTTTGTTTTATAAACAAAAGTGGAGGATTGTTGATAATTTGTTTATAAAACAAATGAAGATGTGCCTTGTCTCATATCGAAAAGATGTGAGTGCGCACGTGGACGAGATTTGGCCCTAAGCGACGATCATATTTTCTTTTATTGAAAATTCAGATTTATTTCTATAAAAATTTACTATAAAGTCTTGTTGAAATAATGTGACTGTTCACAAAAAGTTACCGTTATTTATTTATTTATTATTTATTTAATTCCGAATTTTTTATATCTTTTCAACGTAACTTTTGAGACGTACTTATTTATTTTGCAACCTTTTCCGAAGGGTTGCCTTTGTTCTTTTTGCAACCTTTTGAAGAGTTGCCTTTATTCGAACGACAAAGATAAGTACGTTTGTTTTGAGGTCAAACTAACTTCTTCTTCCATTTTTTCGTTTTCTTTCAAAAGAAATTACAGCCATTGTTTCCAATTGTTTCCCATGAGAGACCCTAAAGAAATACTAGAATTGCTATCTAGTATTCTCATTTTAAGACTTTGTTGTATCTTGGAGGAAATTTGTCGGTGATCATTAGCAACTTTGTGGAGTAAATAAATTTTTTTAAAAAGTGATATCACGTCTCAAAGTCCGACTTGATTACTCTAAATATTCGACTTCATTGTTTTACCCAATTCGAAGCTAAATTTTCCCAACACTATGAGTACCGTGTAGAGACGGGAAACTGAGAATGAGAATCGTAGAGAGAAATTTTGCGTGCCACTCATATGATTTAAAGAAATTGCTGTTGAAATATACGCAATAGGACTCCTAAGCACACTAGAAATGGAGCCTACACCATAGCCCAATGAAAAGACTCCTCATCCACATTCTCTCTTTGCTATGATTAACCAAGTTGACCACCTTTTTGGGTCCTTTACCATGACTAGCACACTGGAGGAAGAGACAGACTATGTCTATTTCTGCACGTTCCGAAACTGGAGCGAGCCATCCATTACTAAAGACTAAGCATTACACAGCGCAAATATTTCAGGTAAAAATCATGCAACTGACACCCTAAGTTTTACTACATCGAGCTTGAAATTGAAAGTGCTTGTGATGCTTGCTAGAGAACTAAGACTTCCCAACGATCAGCTGGCATAAAACTCGATTGACTATCATATTGGCAAGGAAACCCTTACTGTGACAACACGACAAAATCCTGAGCTTCTCCCCAACATTGTAATCTTCAAGGCATATGGCACATGTCCTTCATGTGCAGTTATCCTTTGAAACAATAGTAAATATGAGACTTGGCATTGCTTTCACCAAACGACTGCTCATTCCATGGAACTCCCTAACACAAGGAGCTCGAGGCCTTTCTCGTCTTATGTGATGCTTGCGGACAAAGAAGCATGTGGCAAGAACTGCTGACATGGCAAGTAGGGAAATAAAAGAACTAGCCATGATCGACCAAGCTGAGTCTTCAAAGCTTGGAATTATCCACAGCTCCACATTAGTTGAACCAGCATAGTTTTGAAGTAATTCCCCTGAAACTTTATGTTGGGAATAACGGATTCCCTAAAACCGGTTCGATACTCAATCGAACCCCTAAAACGAACACGGAAGACGAGCTTAGGAAAAACACATGTATCACTGATCGAAAAGCACATCACAAAATCGAACATATTTTATTGTCCACAGATTAAACACCAATGTTGAAGTTCAAGGAAGAATCTTGATCCCGTTCTACCGAAGATCGTACTGTTGCTATTAGAGGGAGAAAACTCTATCTTGGGAGGTACTGTTGTCTTACGTTACTTTTTGGAGGGGGAGAGAACTATTTCCTGGAGAACGTACGTATGTCCAAAAGGTACGTTCCACCTTTTTTTTCCCCCTCAAAGCGTCTCCTCCAAAGGACGCAACCCCTCAACGTAATACCTATCCCAAAAGACGCAACCCCTCGTATCTAAACAACGCAACATTTCACATTGCAACCGTTCCTCCATTGGCCCTTATCTTGCGGGCCGGGTTTTTAGGCCCAACATGGGCGGACGGGCTTACTTAGGCCCATCAAGTCATGAATAAAAACCATCATCTCCCACTCGCACATGGTGGGCCGAACAAGATCCTCTTTACCTCTTTGCAACATTCATACTGGTGAATAATCCATGCGACCAGCATACTTTGAGAGCTCGTTGCCATACATCTGTTAGGAATATATAGCAGCTCATAATGGGCATCACATTCTGAGTAGATTTAGTATATAGTACCCTAGATCGATTGATCAAATTTATATCTCTATTGATCTCTTTTAAACATATATATATTGTATTCACTAGGGGGTGTCAAGACCCGAACCGAAAGCCGAACCGAACCGAACCGAAAAATTCGGTTTTTTCGGTTCGGTTCGGTTCTCATTAAGAACCGATATTTTTTTTATTGGTTCGGTTCTTATCGGTTAACCGAACCGAACCGAACCACAAACCGATAAAATCTATCCTCTCCCGCTCCCGTTTCGACTACACTACACTCAGGAAAAAGAGATGAAATTGGTGACGCCATGGAAGCTAAGAGCCTGAGATCGACGTTGAGACCGACGCCCCGAAGGATTGAGGAGGATCAAGGAGGAAGATCGAATCCTTCTTCTTCGTCGTGAACAGAGAAACACACACTCGATCTAGGGTTTCGGATCTCTCCTCTATTCCACCCTGCCCCCATCGTCTCGGCCTGCGAATCGCGTACGCCCGTCTCTCTTCCCCCCACTTCGGTTTCGTTTCTTCCGAATTTGCTTTTTGTCGCCGTGCTCAGTTCCGTACATGCGATCGGCCCTCGCACTTTCGCTGCCGAGTCTCTAGTTCTTAGCGCTGCGTGTGATCGAGATTTGATGCCCGCTTGATTCTCTCGTTGGGCTGTTCGGTACTGTAATTCTTCGTTGTATGTGGAGTTTAGTTTGCTTCCGATTGAATGCTGTTTTGGTGGAGGACGACGGGGGGATATTAGTTTTTTTTTTTCCTGTTCTGTGATGTCCCTCTTCGGCCTGTGATGATGGGTTTATCTCTGTTCCCTCAGCGGCGGGATCGGAGATGTCGAGATTCCATGTGGGCGGCAAGGTCGTCGAAAATGTCGGCTTAGGCAACAGCGAGGTGAAGGCAACGGCGTGGTTCGTCAACGGGCATAGGACCTCGACCTCCTGGTCGACATGGATGCAAACGCAGAGGACGCGGGAGGAGTTGAACGGGAGGCGGTGGCGCTGGAGGTCGAGAAGAAGCGGCGAAGATGGGGGCAACGTGCCGGAAGCAATGGTGGTGTGTTTGAGGTCGGGCTTAAGGTTCAGGTCGAAGAAGGGAAAATGGGTTAGGCGGAGGAGAGAGAGAAAGACGTGCAGAGAAAGAAGAGAGGGTGAGGGAACGAGGGCAAAAAAAAACCGAAAAGCAAAAATTGAAAACCAAAAACCGAAAAACCGAACCGAACCGAACCGAAATTTCGGTTCGGTTCGTATTCGGTTCGGATCTCATTCGGTTCGGTTCGGTTCGGGAATTTTTTATAACGGTTCGGTTCGGTTCGGTTTTTCAAAAAAACCGAACCGAACCGAACCGTTGACACCCCTAGTATTCACAATTATGATTATCCCAAAGACAATTATAATTGGTCGACCAGTGAATACAAAATTAAAATGTGATTCTCCAAGTTCGATCTTCCTTTTTTCTTCAAACTCTCAATTTCAGTTTAACTTGCTTTTCTAGAAATGTCCCATTAGATCGAATCTATTCATGATCATTAGCAACATCCTAAGATAGCAAATATTGAATAGAAATCTTGAGAATAAGTAAGAGTCATGAGGGCACTAAAACTCTTTTCTTCAAGAGTCTCACGCGGTATAAAAGTTGAGATTAAAATTTTGCCACTCTTATTGGTCGTCTCATGCATACGTAGTATGAAATACGTATTACGGTATTAACTCCTTTCCCTGGAGCGTATGTCTGCATCTCCAATACCGTATAAATGATAGTTCAGACATACCTAATATCTAACTTGAGTTCACATATCTACTCATTCACAGAATTCATCAGAACTCACATCTGGCATCATAGACAGATAAAGTAAAATATGTGGGTTATTTTACTTTCGGACATAGTAAATATTATGTCCTCATCTTAACACTTAGTTAAGGCGACATATATATTTTAAGCTTGAGCTCTCAATTATCACCTAGATAATAAGCTTAAAAACCGTCTCATCTCTATTTATCACATAGTAAATAGAGGCGATTACCCATGTGAGTGGGCTAATCTTTTATTTGTCCGACATACTTTCTCAACTTTATATAATGCATTGAGTATTAAGATGCATAAACGTCAAACAAAGATTCATAGGCATTAATAATGAAAAAACACAAATTCATTAAATGTGAACACTTCAGGAAAATTACAATATTTAGTATATCACCCTCTACGCAGTCCTATAGATTTTACATGACCACAAAACACATCTCTAGGTATTGGCTTTGTTATAGGATCTGCTACCATTCTATGCGTAGATATGTACTGTAAGTTCATATCTTTTCATGCAACCATATCCTTGACAAAATTATACTTGGTATCTATATGTTTGGTCTTGTCATGATATTTTGGATCTTTGATGTACGCTATAGCTGCTTGGCTATCACAATTAACCAATAATGGATTTGCAGCATACCCAATAACACCTAAATGATCCAAAAATCTCTTAAGCCAAACACCTTCTTGTACTGCTGATGATAATGCCACGAATTCAGCTTTCATCGTGGACAAGGCTATACACGTTTGTTTCTTATTGCTCTAAGATATGGCGCCATTATTCAGTAAGAAAGCAAAACCAGAGGTAGATTTCATTTCATCTAAATCTCCTCCCCAATCAACATCTGAATAGCCCTTAAGTCGCAGATTCTTTCCTTGGTAATTCAGCTTGTAATCAGCAGTTCCCTTCAGGTACCTCAGTATTCTTTTAACAGCCTTCCAATGTGCTTGACCTGGATTGGATTGGTATCTACTCACCATTCCAACTGCAAAACATTTGTCAGGTCTTATACACATCATAGCGTACATTAAGCTTCCCACAGCACTAGCATAAGGAACATGTTTCATTTGTTCCTTCTCTTGTGGAGTCCTTGGACACAGTCTATGGCTCAATCCTTCACCTTTTGTAATAGGATTATCTATGGGTTTATAATATTGCATACGAAATCGTTCAAGAATCTTATTTATGTATATCTCTTGCGAAAGAGATAATGACCTCTTCGAACGATCTCTTGAAATCTTAAGTCCAATAATGTATACAGCATCACCCATATCTTTCATCTCAAAGTTGGAAGATAACCAACTCTTGACAGTATTAACAAACTCCATATTACTTCAAGCAATTAGTATATCATCAACATATAATGATATGATCACAAATTGATCTTTAGATCTTTTGATATATACACAATAATTCTCATCAATCATTGTAAAATCATATGCCATTATGGCATTATGAAAACGTATATATCATTGTCTCGACGACTACTTAAGGCCATATATCAATCTCAAAAGTCGACATACATTTCCTTTTTGGCATTCCATAATAAAACTAGCAGGTTGTTCTATATATATTTCTTCCTCTAATTCTCCATTGAGAAAAGCAGTATTTACATCCATTTGATGTAACTCAAGATCCATACTTGCCACTATTGCCAGAATAATGCGAATCGAGGTAAATCTCATTACAGGAGAAAATGTTTCCTCATAATCAATTCCTTCTTGTTGATTATACCCCTTCGCCACAAGACGAGCTTTGTGTTTTTCGATTGAGCCATCAGCTTTACGCTTTATTTTGAGAACCCACTTGTTCCCAATGGCTTTGCGTCATTTTGGAAGATCAACCAATTCCCAAACATGGTTTGACTTCATTGACTCCATCTCCTCTTCCATTGCATGCATCCATTTTTCCTTATTAGGACAATTTAGAGCCTCATGTACATTTCTTGGCTCATTTTCATCTTGTGGAGCAATCATAAAAGTTTCCCCTTCAATGTCAAAACGTCGATGGGGAATACTTTTACGACTTGTTCGCCGTATGAGAGATTGTACACTTTGTACATCATTCCCCATAATGCTCCAACTCGGATTAGATAATGACGATATCGTCTCATCATGTGGTTGTATTTGAGAGTGAGTTGAATTAAATTCATCACTTCTCATATTACTCCCACTTGGACGAACTCCACTAAATTCATTATCTGGATCCAAGGTTTCAAATAGGGAGTAATCCTCACCTATTTCGCCCTTCTTAGGAAATTCATTATCTAAGAATGTGACATCTCGTAATTCAAATTCAGTTATACTTCCACTTTCCTGCTTACCTATGAACACATACATTTTCGAGTGTTCTGAATATCTTATGAAAATACTATTCTTTCCCCTAGGACCCAATTTCCCAAAATTGTGAGAGGGCTCATGAGTATAGGTAGCACAACCCCATGGTTTAAGAAAACTTAAGTCCGGTTTTCTACCTGTCCATAACCCATATGGAGTGGAAGTAACTTATTTGGAAGGCACCCAGTTAAGTATATAGACAGCAGTTAGTAACACATCACTCTAAAAAGTGATAGGTAAGTTAGCATGTGCCATCATGGACCTAACCATTTCCAGTAGGGTTCCGTTCCTTCTCTCCGCAACACTATTTTGTTGAGGAGTATATGTAATAGATAATTATCTTTCTATATCTTTTTCATCACATAATTTTCTGAACTTATCAGATAAATATTCTCGACCTCGATCGGATCTCAATACTTTTATTTTCTTGTCTAATTGATTTTCTACCAAGTTCATAAACCTTTTGAAACAACTCAATGCTTCAGATTTATGAGAAATCAAATAGACATATCCAAATCGAGTATAATCATCTATAAATGTGATGAAATAAACAACCCCATGCATTCCTCTCACATTCATCGGACCACAGACGTCATAATGAATTAAATGCAAAGGAAATTCAGCTCTTTTACCTTTTCCAAATGGTTTCCTTATCGTTTTCCTTATTAGGCAATGCTCACATATGGGCAAATTGACTTTTTCAATGTTGCCCAATAAGCCATCTTTGGCTAGTATATTCATACGTTGTTGGCCAATATGACCGAGTCTAACATGTCACACATTCACATCATTATCATATAAATTAGGAGACGTGAAAAGGGAATAACAAACATTGGCATCACCATAGTCAACATTTAATACAATGAAACCATCTAGAAAATAGCCACAACCATAGTAATTTGTATCCAAATACAAATCCACACCACTATTATGGAAGTTCATATTAAAACCAAACTTAACCAACACTAAAACAGACACTAAATTCCGACGAATCTCCGGAGCATACAACATCATGTAGGAACAACATGCGTCCACCACGCATGTTCAATTGACAGATGTCAATTCCTTTTACTTCGATTTTGGAGTTGTTTCCTACATAGATCCACTTAGTTCCAGTTGGTATTCGTCGGAATTCCACAAAGGATTCTCTATCCTTCGCTACATGGTCTGTCGCTCCTGAATCTACAGTCCACAAAGGATTAGATTCAGTTAAGAATACAGAACTTGACACATAAGCAAAGTTCTGAAATGTACAAGGGGTGTATACATTCTTTGGCTCACGATAGTCGCGAGCATAGTGACCATTCTTGTCACAATTGTAACACTTCACCCTTGTCAGTTTCTTCATTCGAGGACGCTTTCCTCTTTCATGTTGGTCAACCTTTGGTTTCTTTCCCGAAGCACTTGCTCCCTTGCCTTTCCTTTTATTGAACTAGTCAGGACGTTTGTGCTTAGAGCTTGAAGCTCCATGTGAGCTGGAACTAGCATGATAAATTTCAATTTCCGGCTTAGCCGCTAAGAGGCGGTCCTCTTGCAGCTCAAGATGACGCACTGCATCCTCAAAGGTTTTGATATTCTCATTATGTGTCAGGTGCACCTTCATATGCTCCCAACTCTGAGGCAAGGAACGAATCACTGCTTACACTTGCTACTCATCAGTCAGGACATGGCCAGCATCTTTGAGCTCATTAATCATGTTTGACATCTTTCTAAGGTGTTGCTTCATGGTCTGACCATGAGGCTTCTTGTAAGAGTCAAACCTAATAGTGAGCTGCCTTAGTTTGGTCACCGAAGTATGGCGAAATCTTGCTGCCAACGCTTCCCACATTTCCTTGGCATTCTCAAAACGCCTGAATTCTCGCATGACATCATTCTCCATGCTACTCAGTAACGTAATGCGAGCAAGAGAATTCTTTCTTTTTCATGCAGCAAATGCATCCTTATCTCTCTTATGTTGTGCAGTGTTTCCTTCTTCAGGTACTTCCTTGGTCAGGTTAAGAGCTTCTAGTGCATCTTGCTCTTCCAGCACATATTGGATTTTCATGTGCCATATTTCATAGTTATCGCCATTGAGCTTTTCACCTTTATTCAGCTTTGCAATTATGCTCTGTGGCTGAAGCCATCGATCTGAACATATCAGACACATATGCACGAATTATTAATGCCTATCATTTATGGATCTATTTTGCACAAACCCATCATATTAATGAATAATTTCAAGTAAGGTTTCAGAATTAAAATGTCACTATGTTTCCAATCATCATCCAAAATCCTAACTTGGAATTATTATTAATATAATCTTCTATGTAAAATAAATTCTTTGAAGTTACAAAAGCTTCTATGAACTACCCACAACAGTTAATAATAACAGAAGCAAATAATATTTGACATCCAATAATGATAGAATAATAATGCTTTCACATAATGCAACTAACATATCAGTTGCTACACCATCAACAACTAGGTAGAAAACATTTACATAAGATATCCATAAAGCATACTAAGTAAAGACTAGTCAAAAACATCAAACGCCAAGACAACACATGAATTGGAAAAGATTCTTTTTTGTTCAATTTCTTGATCTTTTCTTCTTTAAATTCCTGAGACATTCTAGGCAGCCACGGTAAAACAGACGGGAATCCCTTAGGATTTCTCCGCACATTCATCCCCCGCCGGATTGAAGTCATTCCATGGGTCGCAGTCTTTGTGGCTTCAATCCAGTAATGTTCATCTATAAAAGCCATTACAAGCCTCCTATACGTAATAGCTCTGTTGACCTCATAGGCGATTCAACACTCCTTGCCATATCGATGGAAGAGTGTTCATAAAGAATCGCACCATCTCAGAATGTGGCATGGGACGACCATTCTATATGACCTATTGTATTTTACGGTTGACCTCGAGAACATGATCAATTAAGTCGCCACTCTCCCATCAATAATCAGTCAGCTTAGCTATCAACCTAGAAAGCCTTTCAATTTGTTTATCGGTAATTGCGCGAATAAGTGTGCGTGCGCCTTACGGGGGGCATTGTTCCCGCAACAAATGCAGAACAAATAAGGGATTACATATAATCCACAGAGACTTAATTGGGAAAAAAGAAACACATTCTTTTCTTTCTACTTTTTTTTTTTGTCAACGGTCAATGGTCAATGGTCAAACGGGTCAACCGGGTCGAGGCAGATGGGTTGGGTCGGGTTGAAACGGCGCGTGAGTCGCACGCACCCGAGGGGGATCGTATCGGCGCGTGCGTTGCATCGCCGACGACCCCAGTGCATTCCGGCTATGCGTGGCGGCGTGTCTGGCGGCCCTCGGCGGCGATCCGCCACTCGTTTTTCTCGTATTGATAAGAGCTTCAACCCTATGCTATCAGAAACGAACTTTGATTTACAGAAAATCACAAACAGGGGTGAACAATACGCGGGTGTTGGGATTTTTCCGTCCCCGATCGACCGACAGCGGTGTTTCACGAAAATTTAATCAAAAACAATTCATAAACATGAAAAGGGATCGGGAAACATGAATGATGGCTCTGATACCAATGTTGGGAATAACAGATTCCCTAAAACCAGTTCGATACTCAATCGAACCCTTAAAACGAACGCGGAAGACGAGCCCAGGAAAAACACATGTATCACTGATCGAAAAGCATGTCACGAAATCGAACATATTTTATTGTCCACAGATTAAACACCAATGTTGAAGTTCGAGGAAGAATCCTGATCCCGTTCTACCGAAGAGCGTACTGTCGCTATTAGGGGGAGAAAACTCTATCTCGGGAGGTACTGTTGTCTTACGTTACTTTTTGGAGGGGGAGAGAACTATTTCCTGGAGAACGTATGTACGTCCAAAAGGTACGTTCCACCTTCTTCTTTTTTTCCCTCAAAGCGTCTCCTCCAAAGGACGCAACCCCTCAATGTAATACCTATCCCAAAAGACGCAACCCGTCGTATCTAAACAATGCAACATTTCACATCGCAACCGTTCCTCCATGGGCTCTTATCTTGCGAGCCGGGTTTTTAGGCCCAACATGGGCGGATGGGCCTACTTAGGCCCATCAAGTCATAAATAAAAAACCATCACTTTAGAAACAAACACAGCATCGATTTTTATCCCGGCTGAATTTCCAGCCACTGCATGTAGCAGGCTGACTTACATTAGAAATGTACCTCAATAGTGAACCATATTCAACACTAGAAAAAACAAAGGAATGTGAATATTTGATGACATCACAGCAAACTTGGGAGAAAATAGAACACGGCATACAACACAAGCTACAAGAATCACTCAAAGGCAAATGTGCAAATAGCATCAAATTAATTGTCATGATTTAACAACATTTTTAACATCCAAATAAATTATCCACATGACTTCAGACCTCGACTGAGGTTGCTGTTGATGCTCAGCATGATTCACGTTGAAGTCATAAATCCCCCAAATCAGCTCTATTGAAAGGATAACAAACTGAATAACCCAACACATCAACCAATCATTTTCATCTAAGTAGTTTCCAACCAGGCTAGGTGTACATTGCTAGGTGCCCCAGCATAGAAACAACACGCCCTATTCACCAACACAACCTAAAAACCCTAAAGAGTTGCTCAAGGGTTTAGAATCTTTGGTTGCATCTGTCATGTACTCTTTTATACGGCTTTGGACATCTTGCTTTGACTTCTCATGGTCTTTTGATGTTTTCCTTATTTTTTGCCTTTTCTTTCCCTCTTTCTTTTCCTTGTGCATATCTGATGTACTCATATTTCTTACCCTAATAACATCCTCTAACGCCCGTCAAGGAACACCCCCCCCCCCCAAAAAAAAGAAAGAAAAGAAAAGAAAAAAAAACAGCGCAAAACAGCTTTCCTTTAAGTGTATGATATGCCAAAATTAGCAAGCAGCAGGAAGTTAAAAAGTCGCATCCTAAGTGATGTCTCGACTTAAGTTTTTTAATGGTTGAAAATTGCGATATCTACAATTATCAGTTTCCTATAGGAGTAATATAAATCTATGCGTATCGAGCTAAACCAAACAAATTCCATATGGGCAAATTCAGATGGTTGTGATCAGGTATATTTCTCACTTACATGATAATTATACCATTATCACTAGTTATCCATCCATCTCAATCAAGCTGACCCATGGCTCTACAAGTGGAGACAAAATGAAAGGGCATGAAATCCTACTTCCTCTTCTCAATTTTCAACAGTTTTTTTTTTTTTTTAAATCCCAGGATCCCTGTTGGGTTCAGACCGAATCATTATGGCACCTTTGGCTAGGATCAATCTTATTGCACTCGTTCTAAGCAAGTCCAGAACCAATTCCACACAATTTCAACCCTACTCAGGTTGCTTTAGATGTCTGGCATCATTCCAGTTTGCTTTGGAAAACTAAATTTCCCAAATCAGCCGTACCGAAAGTATAATAAACAGAACTTAACAACACATCAGCCAATCGCTTTTGTCCAACTAGTTTCCAACTAGACTACAAGCCCTAAGCACCATCACTGCCTACAAATCAGCGTAAGACAACTTCTCTCCAAGCATGTGACTAGCCACATCAACTAGCAGGGACCCTTAGATTAAGTTAAAGTCATCTTAAGTTTTTTTTTTTTTTTGGGCCAGGAGTCGTCTCTACTTCAGTAAAAGGAATTTTTGTTACTCCTAAACCATACTCGCGTGGACAACTTCCGGTACATCACTTACCACATTAGCCTAGTGGAAAGGCTATCTTATTCTCTATCCCGGCCCCACATTTATCATGTTCTTCTAGGAGTAACAAAGGTTATGCAAGTATTAAGTTATAATTTACAAAACCAAAGAAAGTCTATTAGGTAGACTTCATTGTAATAGACAATATTTCTCGTTCACATGATAAAATGACTGACAGCTTTGGATACATAATAAAATAGTGCAATGCCACCTGCCTAGCAACTTGGCACAATTATCTACAAATTAATGTTTAGTCGTCCATCGATCACCAATAGCAGTTGGCCGGAGGAGCTAACATCTGAATCAATGGATGACTAATCCTTATACAAACATCTGAATCAATCCTTTGAGATTTACAAGGCGACACAGACCAAGTGCATGGCTTTCGTTGATTAATCAAATCCTTATCAGGATCACAATCCACCATTGCACAGAAGAAGAATTCAATAGAAGCTACCACCCCATTAACGAACCCTATATGCTCTTTCAAATGAGAACATTTTGAGCTTCTTGTGTTGAAAACCTGATAAAACCATGTAATGGAAGGTTATGAGCTTCGATGGTTAGCTGGGAAAGTGGCAGGAAATGACTAGTTTCATGTTGTATTGCTGTGTTTTTCCCGTACCTGTGAACATGATGGTACCCCTTCTTGCTGGACAATAACAACTAGCAAATTTTATTGTTGTTCTTGCTTTGTGATGTTGGAAAAACTTGAAGAAGGATAAGCTTCATCTTGTCATAGAATGAGATTCAGATGTCTTTATGTATTTGGCTTTCGATCCTTTTCTGTTGATGATCCAAAATCCAGAGAATCTAGTAGAAAAGGTCAAACGTTAGAAAATGGATTATTGATGTAAATATAAACGTTGCTACTGCAAAGTTAGGAGTGGGAGTTAAGTTAAAATAGAAGTATCTGATAGTTTGCCAATACAAAATATAAATGTTTCGTGACCAAACACTTCATAAATCTTGAGGTAGAAGTAGAACAGTGTGGCACGATTGGGTGAACATTTGTTCTTTTTATGAGCTTACCAAACCCATAAATTTTATCTAACATCCTTGATCCATCAGTGAACTGAACAAGCGTGACATAAAGATAGAGAATGGAATGAAATTTAAAGACATTTAGGGCGCACAAGACAATATTTTTGTTCTAGAAATCAATTTCTATTTCCAAGATAAGTTTATGAGCAAAGAAACGCATTTTATAACAACTCAAAATTTATGTTTTTGGAACAGAAATTCATTTGATAATTAAATAAAATTTCTATTTCTACAGGGGTGGTGGCGGATGTTTGGCAGTGGGCGTTCGGCGACTGGCGGCGAGTGGGGGACCTCCGGCGGCGGGCGTCCAAGGTCAAGCATCCGGCGTCCCCCGAGCGGCGGCCCGGGGGGGGCAATGAGCGGTGACAAAATTGAACGATGAGAAGAGTTATTATTTCTCACTCTTGTTCCAAAAATAGAAAAGTTAAAATTTTGGCTTCTGATTTCTATTCGAAAACTATTTTTGAAATAGAAATCTGTTCCAGAAATAGAAAAATGAAATTACGTTACTAAACGGATTTCCGTTCCAAACCTGTTCCGGGGAACAGGAAAATTAAGAAATAGAGAAACATAAATTTTGTCATGTGCGCCCTTAGAGCTACTTTTTGAACCCGGCTTTATGTATAATACTCGAAAGATTAGATTTCTACTTGATATCCTTGATCAACATTGTCATTGTCTAGGTTTTGCACTTAACTTAGGAAGAACTGGGAGAGGACTGTGTAGAACTTTGCTAGTTGTGTGGTTATCCTTCATTATCTGTGAAGAGTAAGCCAGCGAACACAGAGTTATCCTGGTTAGCTCTTCACATTTCTTTGCTATCTAATACACCATCTCTTTTGGAACATTAGAGACAACTAATGCCTAAAAGCTGAAATGAAAGGAAAAGACAATATTTGTCACGGGCAATGACATGGCATTTAATGTCTGTTACTAGCATCAATTTCTCCTCACGCATGTAGAAAGACTCTAAGCATGTCGGCAGGCCTTGAACAACCCAAAGTGAGAGCTTACAGATTCATTGATATCTTCGCCTTTCTCTTTCTTCGCAAATTACCTGTTACCATTAGTAGGAGGAATTTTTGTGTTAATTCTCTTTGGTGGTTTGAGGGGGTTCTGAGTTGAAAGGATAGTGATGAAGGTTTACACAAAGACAAACAATCTGGCACCTGAATATGCTCTAAAAATGTGAAAATATTTCCAATGCCAGCGATCTTATGCTTTTAATCATTTGGTATATCGCAGCATTTCAAGTTTATCCATGGCAGATCACAAATAACGCCTCCTCCGACGAAGACCAGCGTCAGCTGTTGACCTTAAAGAAGCATCTCACCGTTCATTTGTACATGGGCGTTAGCCTTCCCAAAGCATGGATGTTATAGGTCTTAAGAAATGAGGTCAAGGCTTCAATTGTGGATTCGTGTTGATACCTTTAATTTGGGACCATATCCGTTCTCGGCCTCACATTCGTGCTTGTCAATATTGCCTTCTTCGGGAATTTGGCTATTTTTATAGTCTAGTGTAGTTTTGGCGGTTGGTTGTTTGTGTGATGAGCAGAACTTTAAGGGAAACGAATCTTAGCTCTTAACCTTGATGATTTAATTCGTCATGCCAGGTTTCTTTCTCTCGCTCTCTTTTCTTTAGACCTACCGGTCCCACTGATGGTTAAGGCCGAGTCTCCAATCGCTTCTTAAGTCATCACAGGAAAAGCTCAACCAACCATAAGGTATTTAAAGGTAATCTTAGAAATGAAGGCAAAGCAACACGTTCAAATTCGAGAATATCCAACTTCAATGATGCATCTGCATTTCAGCAGGCGAAAGTGACATAATTCACAGACCTGGTAGAACTTACGGAGTCAGTAGCTCTCTAGTCGAGTTGTTCATTGACACCTTGTTTAACACCTCATCTATGACGATAGATCTTAGGAATCAAAAGCAGAAAAGCATATCTAGCTATATATTATAAATTGAACTTCAAAATATAGTACAAATTCTCTGAGTACTGTGCGATGCACCCAAACCCATCGCGGCATACAGCTGCATTGATGCACTTATGCATGACAAATGAATAACACGCGCAAAAGATTTCTTTGAGGAAACTAGATAAAAGGAAAGAAGAAAGTTCTTCTCTATCGGTATTAAAAACCGACCGTTCAGTCCTCAAGCTTGCACATTTTTCATGGTGACTTACCAGGGAAGTCGTAGAAGATTTTCTCAAACGGTTTCATGTGCTTTGTTTGCAATGAGATGGCAACAGACAAGCTTCCATCACTGGTTGGGGCAGGCAATATGTATGATAATCCCTCATATCCAATCCCGCCTAGCCCCATGAAGATAGGGCGGCCCCAACCTAAGTCTGCGTCATGGATGGGCAACCTGACCCAACTAACAATGCCCAGATTTGGACACGTAAAAGTATGCGCCCCGCGAGCCAGTGCTGAGAGATTAGGCTGGAGCTCCAAGTAATCAAGGGCAGATCTTATTGGAGGTAATAGGTTTGAGAGAGAAGAAGCGGTTGCTTGAAGTATTATACCAAGAGACGTCAAGTTTGAAACGCTCAACAGTGTTACCTCCAGCGTAGGGAAACCCTAGAGTTTTTATATGCAAGTTATTGGGCTCCGGCCCATATGGATCCAAATAACCATACTTTTACCTATTGGACTTGTATATGAACATATTATTTTGGACTATATTAACAATATATTCAACAATCTCCTCCTATGTTCACCATACAGCACAATCCAATAAGGTGGTCAATGTAATGTTCAGACAAATATGAATCATCCACATTCAGTCCAAGATAATCAACTCAGATCGGTCAAAGAGTTTTCAGCAATAAAGTATTAAACTCAATCATCATATGCAATCTAAATAAGTGAATCATTCTTATCATGAATCTGTTTTGAGATCAATAAATCAAAATAAGTTTTAAGAGTTTTAAATTCAGTCTAAACTCATCCAAATCCCAAAATAAATCTCAGACTCAGTTCACAACTAACATATGCATACTAGTCAAGTAAGTATAAGTAGGCCAGTCAAAATAGTCCATGGCCTTACAAGCATAATAATGTTCACAAAATAGAAATAGCAAAATGTAAGTCTCAAGTAAATGGACTTCATCAAAATAGGCAATAGCAGGTAAACTGTCAAGTCCCTACACGCTTTAAATGATATATTTATATTCATTCATCAAGTAGATCATTCTGATCAGGATCCCACTCATTAAGCTCTCCTCCATCTCTGCTATCCCCTATAAAATGTCAAATATGAATTTCATATTATCATGAATTCAATCATTTGAATAAAAACTTAGCAACATTCCATCAAGTAGCGAAGAACATATATTGATGTCATAAAGTATCATAATATCATGTTCATAAGCATCAATCAAGTTTCATATATTATGAACAAGATCTAAATAATGTGATTCACAAAGAGCTATCAACTTAAGCTTATTTGTAAGATAATAACTATTGTCTAGCTTCAAAGAACATGACCAATAGTCAAGTCACCTACAATAACCTAGTCATGTAATATCAAGTTTCAATTAAGAACAAGACCAGCAGGCTTCTTATGTAAACAATTGCTTCTATGTTTCAATTTGGAATGTCACAGTTACTGATTCCTTAAAGTCAAATAATCTAGCATCAAGTTTGGAATGAGATCATTTAACCAAAAAGGATAGTCCAACCTAGTTGAATTGTATCATCAAGTTTGGAATGACACAATTTTCCCCGATAGAACATTTGATTTAGGTTAAAGTCATCTTCATCAAGTTTGGGATGAGATAACTCACCATTTCCAAATTAGTCAGCAACTGTGAACATCGATGAAACATATAAACTGTCCTTATCATTGTAGCCAATAAAGAATGATTCGATAATTCAAAACACATAATTAGAAAGTACGTAAATGGTAGTTAAGACTTGCCTATATAGTCTTTAACCCAAGTTCCCCCACTGTTTTGAATAATCGATCTTTAGGCATACCTTTGATGAAAATATCGGCTATGTTATCCTTCAATCTGACATCGATTAAGGAGATTCGATAACCCCTTGTTCTCTTAGATAATTCAACAACGCATGTCTCAGTCTCACATGTCTTTTCTTTGAATTAAAGAGAGCATTTTTTACGACTTGTACAGCTGCTTGATTATCACAGAATAGGCTTAAAGAATTAATCTTTAACCAAGTCAAATGAATATCCATAATCAGATTCTTTATCCACTATGCCTCTTTACCGGCTGAGGCTAAAGCAAAAAGTTCCGATTCCATAGACGACAATGCAATACAACTCTGTCATTTGGATTTCCAAGTAATAGCAGCTCCACCTAAAGTGAATACATATCCACTAGTGGACTTACTATTTCCAATATTTGAGCATCATGAGGCATCAGAATATCCATCCACAGTTGGAGGATAACCAGAATAATAGATAGCATAATTTTTAGTACATTTAAGATATCTCATTAGTCTATTGAGGGCATCCCAATGCTCTTTATTAGGATTACTAGTAAAACGACTTAGCATGCCAACTGTAAAGGCTATGTTAGGTCTAGTGCAACTCATAGCATACATAAGACTACCAAGCAGTTTCAAGTACTTTAACTGATCTACGTTGGTCCCTTCATTAGGATTTAGTCTGATATTATAATCACATGGTGTCTCACTCGGTTTACACTTATCGTATCCCCAAGTAGAAAGTAGCTGCTCACTATAATGAGTCTGGCTAAGGGAGATGACTTGCCATTTAAAGCTTACTTTCATACCAAGAATGGTATTGGCAATACCAAGATCTTTCATGTCAAATTCTTTAGCTAAAGTAGCTTTCACGTCACTTACTACATAATGATTGGAACCAAGAATTAACATGTCATCAACATACAAGCAAATGATGATTATCTTATTTGACATAGAACGATGGTAAAGGCATTTATCTGAATAACTAGACTGAAATCCATAACTCTTTACCACTTCATCAAATTTAAAATGCCACATCTTAGGTGCTTGTTTAAGACTATATAGGGATTTATTCAATTTACAAACTTTGTCCTTAAGACCTTTCATAACATATTCTTCCGATTATTCCATGTAAATTTCCTCATTTAAATCCCCATTTAAGAAAGCTGTTTTTACATCCATTTGATGCATTACAAAGTGTTCAATAGATGCCAAAGCAAGAAGAATTCTTATAGTTGATAGATGACACACAAGTGAATAGACATCAAAATAGTCTATTCCACTCTGCTGTTTATAGCCTTTAGCTACTAAACGTGCCTTGTATCTAGCTATTGATCCATCACTATTCAGTTTCTTCTTCAACACCCATTTACAGCCTATAGCTTTAGCCCCTTTTGGCAAATTTACTAGCTGACAAGTGTGATGTTGCAGCAGAGAGCTCATTTCATCATCTATGGCTTCTGCTCACAGTAGAGATTCCCTAGATCTCATTGCTTCCTGATAGGAGAATGGATCATCCTCAAGATGGTAAGTAACAAAGTCCTCACCAAAACTTTTGGGAATTCTCTCTCTTGTAGATACTCTAATTGGAATTGGTTCAATAGCCAACTGTGTGGGATTAGTGTCAGAAAGGACTGCTTCAGATTCTACAGGAGATTCTGAAATCATATTTGTAAATCCAGAAACATTCACACAAAGAGATTATCGGACATATCAGAGTTATCATCTTTCAGCTTGTTCCTCATGTTCTCAAATTCAACTAACTGAGAGGTGATGCTTGAATTCATAGTGAATTTAAAGTCAAAAAATTTCTCCGCTAAGAGAGTTTTAGAAAGCTCCTCTTGTTTTTGGAACTGAGCGTTCAAGTGATCCCATATCTCTTTCGCCATCTTATACTCACTATAAGTCATAGCCAGATTAAGATTTAGAGAGTTCAACAAGTAATCTCTACAAAAATCCTCATCTTTGTTCCATTGATATTCATCCACATCTTTAGTAGTAGATACAAAATCACTTAACACAGTATAGAATATGTCACGTTCTTTCATGCCAAATTGAACATGTAATTTCCAGCCATGAAATTCAGTAACATCAAATGATTGCAGCTTTATAATATCATAGGAACTCCGCTTTGCCATTTTAATCAGAGCAAAGTGTTAGAAACAGTGCACCTTGGAGTCCTCGGAGCCACAACCTTGATCAAACTGCTCTATAGTGATGGAATTTGCCAAAACAAACCCCAAAAACGGATCCGGAGTGCCCAAAAACCTTAAGATGGACTGCCCTTGTCACTGAAACTCGCTGGAAATTTTCGCCCCCGAAATTCACTAGAAATTTTGTTCCCGAAATTCGCTAGAAATTCAGATGGAAACTTCCGGGTGCTGTAACTTCTCCGTCTGACCTCCGATTGACGCGAGTGACCACTCAAAATGTTCGTATCGACGGGTAGATCAAAGCCCAAGTGGTTTCACCCTCTAAAATTGGTTATAATTTTTGGGTTTTTGAATCAAAGATTTCGGTCACCCGAATCTTCAAACTCAGATCCCGGCCAATACCACCGTCGAAATCGAAAGTAAATTACAACCGCGAGTTCGTCTTGACGAAATCTTCAAGAAGACTTTTTACTCACTCAAATCCGACACATGAACATAATACTTCAAGATTGTTGGAGGTAATAGGTTTGAGAGAGAAGAAGCGGTTGCTTGAAGTATTACACCAAGAGACGTCAAGTTTGGAACATTTCAGCGAGTGTAAATCTCCAGGCGTAGGGAAACCCTAGAGTTTTTATATGCAAGTTATTGGGCTCCGGCCCATATGGACTCAAATAACCATGCTTTTACCTATTGAGCTTGTATGTGAACATATTATTTTAGATTGTATTAACAATATATCCAACAGATCTTAGGTAATCGTCGTTTGTTCTCGCTAATGACTCATGGATCTTCTGTGCAGCATACGATACTGGTATTGATATGAGATCGCCTGCAACAGCAATTGGTGTGATTGTAAAGATCCCATTGCCAAAATAACCCTGCGGAAGTGGTGGAGACAATCTCATCCGTCCATCTGTTGCAATGGACAATTTAGTGTCTTGATCATCAGAAAGTTCGCATGCTCTGCACGCACATCTCCAGACATGACCTGCCAAGATTTCATAGGAACTATACCTAGTGGTGTTTCCATTTTCTAATTCTGCTATGTCTTTAGGGCGTCTAACTGTTCCCGAGTAACTTTTAAAATAGAAACAATAGAGCTATCTAGAGCTGAATGAGTAGTTTCAGGAGAAACTCGCATGCAGGTGGAGACTGGTATTCGATATGAGGGAATTGAGGCCATGGTGGGCTACGGGCGCGCCGAAGGGTCCGGTCGATAAATGGAGGGAGCTTAACATCAAGTCCATGAGCCAGATCAGACCATGTGTTCACAAAGTGTAGACCAGAAAAACCATCGGCCACATGGTGCTGCATTCCAACACCAAGCGAAACTGCCCCACACTTGAAGTATGTAACCTATATAAAGGAAACAATCGAAATTAATAACACTGAAATTTGATTTGAACTCAACTACTTGATGAACTGGTAACTGCTAGCAAACATTAGCTTCCGAGCGGCTTACTCTTGATAAATCAATTTGCTCATTGTAGGGTCAAATTCTAGACTGTTTTTTATGCATGAATTCCTAGAGTCGGGAACGCTCAGCCAGGTCTCTCAACTTAGAAGCAAACTAAAGGCACCAATCTGAAACCCTTAATTGTTGCTGGCATGTACTATCTCTGGTCTGAGTCAAAGACAAAGGTCTTCTTCAATGTTTTTAAGTTAAGATGTTTAATAAAACCATAGCTGAAAGAAGCCAAAAAGTTGGTACAAGATGACCGACTTGGATCCCTCGCTCGTACTTTTCGAATGGGAGAGATTTTATCTCTGAGCATTGAACACGACCGTCAAAATCAAAGTTCAACTTCTATTTGAGGTTTCAAAAGTTCATAAAGTATGATGAGAAGCACATGGGCACAAGGACATCCAAGAGCTTATGGTTCTTGAAAACAAATTATATTTACGTTAAGTACTTTCGCGTTTGTTGCTAGACACAGACTCGCCTTCGTAAGAGTTTATTCATCATCAGTTTTAATTGATCAATTTTTATTTTCACTTCAATTGTGGTTGTAGAATTACAAATCGTCATTTCAGCTATCTTTATCTGATAATCCTACTGACCTTGAATCTTCATGAGTATCATCAAGAGTTCATAAGAATCCATCCTCACCACATTAAGTCAACCTTCATTAGAAAAAGAATGAACCAATTCTAGGAATAGAATCAAAAAGAGAAATCACACCTGTAGCACTAAAATAGAGTATGAGGATATCCCACTAGAGTAATTCACAACTGGAATAAGCTTTCGGAGCTCCAAAGTCGCGAAATCCCCTAAATCATCGACCACCGAGCTTGTCTCCGCCTCAACAAATAGCACGCCCTCGGCATTGCAATCGATCTCGATTCGGCCATTTTTGTCCCTCTTCAACCGCCCGGCCACTATGTAAAACAGCACCAAGGCTCTGCTTAGTGCCTCTTTTAGCACTCCGGAATCGAAGAAGTCATCTAATCCAGTCGGTCAGTAGAAGTACACGCTCGAGACGTGCTTGCTCGGGACCACCAAGTCTAAATTCGCATTCCACAGGGTACATCTCGGCGTGTCCTCAACCGGACATACCATAGTCGACCCTTTGACATTGATTATCATTCTTGAGAATGTTGATATCATCTGAGCACCCTTATGCTAATTTCTGTCTCGAACCGGAGGATGCTAGACTACAACAACACATTAGAGAAACAAGGACGTTAAAAGAAATCAAGTCTTTATTGAGCTTCCATACCTTAGTCTCCATTAGAAAGTTGGTAGAAACCAAGTGGTTGGCTTAGCTTTCTCTATCGACGTGTGTTTTTTGGAGGTGAGTGAGGCTTCATTTGGTTCAGCATTTAAAAGGGGCTTTGGGGTTCTAAAGGGATTTGGCCAAATGCAATTGTGTTTCGATCATTTTTTTGAGGGCTTTGGGAAGATGCGATCGCATCTTCAAAGGACTCCAAAGGCCTTTAGGGGAATGTAGAGCTGGAGGTGCCTTGAGAAGTAGCATTTTCGAAATGTTACTTCCTTGGTTTAATAAAAGTATGTCAGTTGCCCATCTTGTCCTTATTTTTTAAGTGAATTCCATTTTTGCCCTTTTATAAAATGAAAATCGTAAATGCCTCTTCCATTTCTCTTCACTCACGTTTCTCTTTGCCTCACGTCTCTCTCGTTCCATGTGCTCGACCCTCATGCTTGCCTGGAGTCGCGCAGCGGCCACCGCGGCCTTGGTCATGATGAGGTAGGTGATGCTTGGGCCACGTGATTTAGGGGCTGCGTGACCTCAAGTAGCATCGCCTCGCCATGACCTAGGCGGCACACCTACTCAGGCGATGTCATTCAGCGATTAGATTTGATCGCCAGCAGAGGCTGTTTTGGCCACCGATGGCTAACTCAAAAAAAAAAAAAAATTAGAAACTTTTTAAAAAAAAATAGTGAAAGTCCTTTACAAAATGCAATTTTTACCGAGGGCATTTAAGCCAAAGTTATCTCCCCATCCATTTTAAATTATAATTCATCAAATGCTATTTGCATTTCAAAAAACTCCTTACACATTTTTCAAAGGATATTTTCCCAAGCTGAACCAAATGGGTGCTTATTCATCTCAGTTGACTAAGACGTTACAAGACCCCCACTAATCAAAATTCACAATTTTTTTAAGAAAAGAATTAGCTGGAAAAGGAAGACTGCGTTGGGAGTTCATTGAACAGGTCAACTCGAGTCAAAAAACACGAAACGAAACGGAAATTATTGCAATAATTTCACTCACAAATTCGTTGCCATGCTCAACAAATGTCTCCTAAAAAAAACAAAAAAACAAACAAACAAACACAAGTTGAAGGCATCGACCACCAGTGATATCTCGACGTGATCTGCCTACAAACGGCGGAAGGCAACCGACAACGGGTCTGAATGAAATGCGAAGAAAGGAAGATAAAGGAAGAAATGCAAGAGCTGTCCGCTTACACAAAGTGTTTCCTGCGAACATGCCAAGAATCACCTGCGAGCTTCAATGGAAGCGAACGCTGTCGGTGCTGCAGAGCAGAAGAAACTCAAGAGGATGATGGGGAGAGAGAGAGAGAGAGATATATAGAGTTTTTTCAATTGACGAAGAAAAGGCGAGGTTTACATACAACTGAGGCAAAGTGATTTATGATTGAATCTCAGAGGCATTCTGTTCATTTGGTAGATCCAAGTCCATGGCCTATTTCACGTTAAGATCTGTCGTCTCGCCACCTTCGCTCCACCCCGGTCCTTGCTCTGGGACTCTTGGTCCCCCTCTGGGATTGTTACCCATTGCATGGACGTACATGTCCGTTCGTTCACATCGGCTGTCGTTGTTGGTCCCACAACGTCGGTCTCCGAAGCGATAAGTGGAGATTCTCGATTCGGATTTCTGTGGACATAACAAACACGTTGAGGATTGCCTGATGAAATTGCTTCGAAAAAGAGTAAATGATTTTTTCATATTTATTTTACTTTTGTTGTCCATCCTTCTGTATTGTCATGATGAGTCACGGTTTGCTCATATCGAAATAGGCGACGCACCCGGAGCATCTAGGGATATGAGGATTGATTAACTATAAATGAGTTTACAAAGGTGAATTGGCACATCCATGAGTGTTTTTGATCACTTTAAAAATCATATCCAAGTACGAGGTTTATTGGGCACATCCATGAGTGTTAGTGGCTGGAGCTTTTGATTGGGCTTTCATAGGGCGAGAGGCAGAGGGCTAAATTAGGACGGGCCCATGGGCCGTTGTTGGGCCTTGGGGGGGGGGGGGGGGTGGGCCTTTTGGGAGAGTGCGGCATGCCTTTGCTCTTTGCCCTTGCTGTTTGCCATGTCTCGTGTCATGGCTTTGTCAAAGAAATCAAACTTCTAATGTTCCTAATCCTACCCTAAAGATACAGCACAGGTTGAAGGTTTAAAATCTTGAGCTCGGACAGGGATTAGTCATGACTAGAGCATCTCTTTAATTTAATTTATGTCATTATCTAACCACTTAAATTTCGGATTTTTGTATAAAGTTGTGTAATAATCATTAGTTTTTACCCACGACGGTTCGATTGAAAAGTCAACAAGCATCTGATAAAGGTGAACATTTCCTTACTTTGAATAACATTCGGGGAGGTGTCTCTACTGACCACTCTATAAGTAGAGAATCTTAGTCAACATATGTGGATGTAGTGGTTTATGTGCATTCACATAGATTAGTAAAGACTAAATATTTTGATATTTTATATTTCACCTAGATGAATGTAGACAATTGAGCAATTAAGTCATATTCAAACATTTAACCAGACTCTATCATATTATTTTTTTCCTCAAAAATGACTAAAGTAATTTGGGCATTGTGATTTTTACAAATATCTCTACATAGATAGACATAGGGTGTTTGGATGTCTTCATTTATGGAGACCCTCTCTCTCTCTCTCTCTCTCTCTCTCTCTCCTTTTATGGAAACTTGTCCGAATTCTTGTGGGACAAGGTTGTAGAGAGCATTCAATTGCAATTGTCTTTAGACCTCTCTCTCTCTCTCTTCTTTTATGGAAACTTGTCGGAATTCTTGTGGGACAAGGTTGTAGAGAGCATTCAATTGCAATTGTCTTTAGACCTCTCTCTCTCTCTCTCTCTCTCTCCTTTTATGGAAACGTGTCGGAATTCTTGTGGGACAAGGTTGTAGAGAGCATTCAATTGCAATTGTCTTTAGACCTCTCTCTCTCTCTCTCTCTCTCTCTCTCTCTCCTTTTATGGAAACGTGTCAGAATTCTTGTGGGACAAGGTTGTAGAGAGCATTCAATTGCAATTGTCTTTAGACCTCTCTCTCTCTCTCTCTCTCTCCTTTTATGGAAACTTCTCAGAATTCTTGTGGGACAAGGTTGTAGAGAGCATTCAATTGCAATTGTCTTTAGACCTCTCTCTCTCTCTCTCTCTCTTCTTTTATGGAAACGTGTCGGAATTCTTGTGGGACAAGGTTGTACAAAGCATTCAATTGCAATTGTCGTTAGACCTAAGACCTTTTGGATGGCTGCATATATATTTGAGGCCACATACTTTTTGGATGAGAATACCCTATTTGTTGAAATTGTTGTGGGACAAGGTTGTAGAGAGCATTCAATTGCAATTGTCTTTAGACCTAAGACCTTTTGGATGGCTGCATATATATTTGAGGCCACAGACTTTTTGGATGAGAATATCCTATTGGACTTCTGGCTTATTTTGAACCTCCCACAAGCAGAGCCTTCTTCTTTCAAGTGGGCGATATTATAATTGGATCCGTATCTCACCCTCTCTATATCAATTGTCTTTAGACCTAAGACCTTTTGGATGGTTGCATATATATTTGAGGCCACCGACTTTTTGGATGAGAATACCCTAATGGACTTCTGGCTTATTTTGGCCCTCCCACAAGCAGAGCCTTCTTCTTTCAAGTGGGGCGATATTATAATTGGATCCGTATCTCACCCATGATTGTTGGCGTTATTGCGTTGCACAAATTGAAAATGTCCATATTTCTCTAATGGCTCTATCTCTTATTCATTTGTAACATGTTTTTTTATCATTAGATATAGGGGCATTTAGTAACCATTCTATTGTTTTTTATTCTGTTCTCTAAATGAGTTTATGAGTATTTGAAAGTGTTTAGTAACTACCAAAAATTTATATTCTTGGAATAGAAATGCGTTTGCATTTACGACTTTTCAATTTTTTCTCGTGACTTAAAATTTCTTTTAATTTTTTAATACTTTTATTATATTTTTTATTTTAATTTTTTTAATGAAATTATTATATAATTTTATCTTATTATACTTCTTAATTTTATTATACAATTTTATCATATTTTAAAATAATTCTATTATGTAATTTTATTATATTTTTTAAAATTACTTTTAATTTTTTAATAATTTCATTATATAATTTTATTATAATTTTTAATTATTTTATTATATATAATTTTATTATATTTTTTAATTATTTTATTATATAATTTTATTATATTTTTTAATTATTTTATTATATAATTTTATTATATTTTTGCAATTGGCTAGAGGAAAAAGAAGAGAAAAGAAAAGAAAAAGAAGAAAAGAAAAAAAAAAAAAAAAGAATATGATTTAGCTTGATTATGGAGTTGTTTTCGGGAGCAAATAAATAACTTTTTTCTATTCCTTAATTCTATTCTAAATCTATTTCTAGGAATAAAAAATTTGCCAAATAGAGATTTTTATTCTTTTTTTGTTTAGGGAAACAAAATAATAAAATTAGATACTGTTTGATATGTTATCAAATAGGCCGATAGTGCTTCGTAATAAAATCTCATTTGGAATAGTCAAGTATGACCAGAAAACTTGTCGATTCCTTTGATGATTCCCCCTCTATCTAACTCTCTACTTGCATTCCACCTTTCCCCCTTTGTTCATTAATTCTAAGATGAGAAAATTTGGGTCCATCATATGAATGTGCTCCAAACTATTCCGTTCAAATGACAATTTTTTTTTTGGAGAAGACACTCCAAATGAAGGTTAGAGAAGATAGCAAGCCAATTCAAAGCACAACCAAGCATGTGAATGCTTGCGAATGAATACGACTATTTGCATATAAAAGACCGAACAAGTTTGTTCGTATTAGAAGCTGACAATGTGGTAAACATCAAGTTGGTTAACGGCATTAATTAATTAAAAAAATGAACTAAACGATCATGATGCCTTAAAATAACTAAAGGTTCAATCTTATTAAGAAGGTGGTAGGAATTACTATATACCCCAAATAAGTCCATAGCAAAAGTCCTCATTCGTAACCAGATAAAAGCTAATATCAAATTCAATCCCACATCTCTCATGTTACAAGATTGGATCCTATATGTTAAATTCCTCTTTTACTCTACTATCTCATTAAAATAATTATTCAAAAAGTTGATTCACAAAAGCAATGTGCCAAATTCTACCTTGATATCAATTCCATGTCACTCTACCATTATCTGTACTGACTACTCAACATCTCTCTCTCTTTCTTGAATGGTATAATCATGATGAGATATGTGCGGTTTGCCTTATTAAATAGTAAATGGCACCCAATATTAAAAGCGAAGTCATCATTAAATAACAATAATGGAGCCTGCCCATAGGAAGCGTCAAATCTAGATTCAAAGAGCCAATCAAACCGAGCGAAGGGTCGTCTCGTCTCCTACTCTCAACGTCTCGTCCCTTCCTATTAAAGCGTGTTTCCATTCTGTCCTGCCAATTGGTCATTTAAGGTGCGGCGCTTCTGTTTCGAGAAATAATTTTTTTTAGAAATAGTCTTTTTCTATTTCTATTTCTCGGAACAATTACTCAATAAAAGAATGTGTTTGGTAACTATATAAAATTTCTATTCTTGGAATGAAAAAATAATAGGAATACGTATGATACAATTTACAAAATTTTTTGTAATATAGAATTTTTTCTAACTTTTTTTATTCTTCCTTACCACTTCCGACCACTGCTGTCGTCGCCGACCGCCGCCACTCGCTGCCAACCCCAGCTGTTGTTGACCGCCAATGACATTGACCGTCGCCCGCCGCCACCGACCGTGGTGAGATCTATGGAGGCGGGTGATGGTCGATAGCGGTTGGGGTTGGCGGCGGTGGCAGTCGGTAGGCCAGTCAACAGCCAATGGTGTCAACGGTCATTGGTGGTGGGTGGCAATGATGGCGGCTGGCGGTCGATCGGCCAGCTAGTGGGCAGCAGCCTCGATGGTCATCAGCGGTGGGCTGCGGCGGGCGACAACGACGGCAGGATGGTGGCGGCTAGCAAATAAGAAGAAAAGAAGTTATTTCTAGAAATTGTTTCGAGGAACAATAAATTACTTTTTTTCTACTTCTTGTTTCTGTTCCAAATTAATTCCTCGGCCACTTTTCTATTCTTTCCTTATTTCCTTTTCTTTTCTTCTTATTTGCTAGCCGCCACCCCCCTTTGTCGCCTGCCCCTGGCCGACCACCATCGCCATAGGCCGACCATTGCCACCGCCAACTACTGTTGTCGCCTCTCGTTGCAGCCCATCACCGATGACCATTGAGGCTGCCGCCCGTTGGCTAGCCGATCGACCGCCGTCGTTGCCAGTCGCCGCCACCCAACAATGATGACCGTCAATGCCACCACCCGTCAACTGACTAACCGCCGTCAACTGACCGACCGCCGTCGACCATCTTTGGCTAGCGGTTGGTGGTAGTAAGGAAGATTTTTAAAAAAAAATTAAAAGAAATTCTACATTACAAAAAATTTTGTGAATCATATAAATATTCTTTTTTCATTTTGAGGATATAAATTTTATGTAATTACTAAACGCATTCCTTTATTGAGAAATTATTCCAAGAAAAAATAGAAAAAGACTATTTCCGAAAAGAAATTATTTCCCAGAACAAAAGCGTTACCATATGCACCCTTAACCCACCTTTCAAGTTCAAATACCACAACCGCAAGCAAAAGCCTTCTGTATTTTTCGCTGGCTTGTGTCTATTAAAGGGGGAGATTTATTGTGGGTGCTTGGATTCCGGTATCTTTGGTACTCGTGATATCTGTTGCTTTTCATTTTCTCCAGTCTAAGATCATTTGTGAGGCATGGCTTGTGCTGCTGGTTTGATGGGCAAGAATGGGTCATCTTGGATTCAACTCAAGAACAATGAACGGACGTCGATGAAGAAGAGGGAGGCATGTAAAGAAGGAGTGAGAGTCCTTTGCTCTCATTCTGCTTCCCTTGTGGATCCATACAAGACTCTCAGAATTCATCGCGGTGCTTCTGAATCTGAGGTCAAGAAGACCTTTAGACAGCTCGCTTTGCAGGTCTCAGTTCAATTATGAATCGGATGATTTTGTTTGGGGAATGGTTTTTCTTGTAGTTAAAGTTGTAAGCTATGCCGTTACAGATTGCCACTTTTTGATCAAGATCGTTGATGGGTTTTGGCTTTGTTTATGTTCTTTTTCAGTATCATCCGGACGTATGCAGAGGAAGCAATTGCAGGGTGCACTTTCATCAGATCAACGAAGCATATGATGTAAGCCAGCATTCCACCTCGAAGAAAGTCATTCATGATGCAAAGGTAAAGCTTAACTTGGATGTGCATCATTGATGATATGTCCAATAGCAATCTTGTCGACTCTGTTCTGGTACCCCAAAAAAAAAAACAAAGAACAAATCTCTAGCTTATTTTTCACCGAGTGAGTGATGATATATCATTTTCAAGAGCTTCCTACGCACAAAACTCTCTGCTCTGATTCAAAGGAATGGCGGGTCTGGTTCTTTGGGTTATTTTTCTCAGTTTTCTTTGCTGAAATGGTGAAAGGAATGATGATGATTATTGGTATCAGCATCTTATCCAATTATTTTCTGCATTCTGCCACCGTGGTCGGCATCTGAAAGTGACATAAGAACTACGCCACTATCACTAAACAAGGCTTTAGTGACTTCTCGCCTTTTTTCTTTTTCATTTATTATTTTGTCAAAGAGGCTTCTGAATTATGCTTCTGAATTTTACTGTGCTTTATGGGTCACGATACTCTTGGCTAATCGAGGTTCTTTCTCAATGTTTCTGATGCAGATTGTGATGAGCAATTTAAGAGGAGAATCGAATGGTCCGCAGATGTACGAGTCGGGAGACCAAGGGATCAATGAGCCTATGAGAGGGATGGATGATTCAGATTAGGACTTGTGGGAAGAATGGATGGGATGGGAAGGGGCAGGAATTTGCGATTACTCGTTACCTATCAACCCTTACATTTTGTCACACCCCAAAACTACAAAGAATAGGGATGACACGGCCGTCCTTCCACACAAAGGACGCAGCCTCAAACACAACCAAAAATCTGATATCAACTTATATATATATCAAACCATATATACATATCAGATAGACTAACACATTGGTTGCAACATCAGAGTTTCTATAATCCACCAAAAAGAAATATACAATTAGAACTCAGACAAACCAACCACTAGCAAGGAAAGTGCACCACTTCCTTTGGCCGTACCCAAAAATAGAACTCCCCAAAAGTTTCCCACCGACGGCGCACTCACTCTATTCGCCGCTAACCGAGGAACCTGAAAATATTAAAGGAGGAGTGGAATGAGCAACAACAGCTCAGTGAGTAGTACATATCTTCTAAGCAGATCGAACAACCACTATGCATGTATACAAAGCAATACCAAACTTCATAACGCCAACTCAATATATAAAATACATATCAAATCATATAAGAGTTATTTGATATCATCAAAGCTTTATACTAATATGGAAAACTCATTTAAATCACCATCAAAAATCAAGTATCAATGGTCAAGTCCATTGAATAATCTCCATCAAATATCAAATATCACATATCAATGGTCCATCCATTGATTAATCTATTGCTCAATATTCCACCATGGTCACGACATAACGCCTTGTGACAAGGCGACCAAGTTTTTCCCCTTGGCGAGGTCTCCACCTACAAAGCCGATGGTGGGCCTGAGAAGGATATCCTAAACCTGGTATGCATACCCCAAAACCCCTCACCTGGGTTCACAGTCATATTGAGCATAGAAAACCATCATCCCATACCAGAAATCCAATCCAGAAATCAATATCTTAAACCAAACAAATAACAATTTCAGCATAGCCCATCATCCATTTCATATTAATTTCTCAAATCATTATAAAGCTTTCCATAAATCAATTGCAAAGCAATTTCATATATATTTCTCCACTTACTTTGTATAACACACTTTTCAAACATTTATAATCAACCAAAGAGTAGCAATTGCTCGATCTGGCTTTTATGCAATCAAAATGCTCTCCTCAATTCAATGTATATACATATATACTTCAAGACATGAATTTTTTAAAACCAAAGAAGATATAGTACCACTCACCTCGTCGTCTACAACCAAACGACGAACGATACCCGTATCGTCGAACTCACGGCCCTATCAAATAATCGAGGAATAATGTTAAAATCTAATAAAACTCTATCTCAACTATGAAACGACTAAATTATGCCTTAACTCTAACAAGAGGACTTCTACGCGCTAACAAATCGCATAACTAAGGCGATTGATCGAACTATTCGCAACACGGAGATTAAGCGCAAAACTTGATCATGCCATAACTTTCTCCTCCGAACCCCGATCCGAACGTATTTATAGTCAATAGAGAGCCCTTGACAAATATTACAAGAATCCCAACTTCACCGTCCCAAAATCAAGCCGAAAGGTGACAAAATACAGGCCCAAAGCTGCTGGACGCGTACTGTTCACTGCGCGCGGGAAACTTTGAAATTTTGTTTCGGACAAACCACAAGCTCAAATCACAATCCGTAAAATCCCACGGCTCCACAACACCCTAAATCATCATTACTGCAAAAATACGCGGCTCAACGACTCCAAAATCGGACTTCGCCACTTGATTTTCCAACAATTCCGAATTTGAGCCCTAAACCCAAAAATTACTTCAATTGGACGAACGAGGGGCCTAATCTCTTACCGGGTGCTGCGTTATGGAGTAGAGTCGGCTTGGCGAGGCATCCGTGGCGTGCACGTGCCAAAACCCCTTTCTCTTCTTCTTTTTCTTCTTCTTCTTCTTCTTCTTCTTTTCTTTTCTTTCCTTTCTGGTGCCCGAACGTGGGCTTTCTTTCCTTTTTATCTCTTCCTCTTTTTCTGTTTTCTTTTTCTTTCTTTATTTTCTTCCTCTCTCTCTCTCTCTCTCTCTCCTCTTTTCCCTCTCTCCCGAAAAATCTCGATTTCTCTCTCTCTGCTGCGCTTCTACCTTTTTCTTTTTCTTTGACCGGGTCAAAACCCATATTTTACACATTTGATCATCTTAACCAGAGGGTTGTGTTTGTGAATATTATATATAATGGAAGTGGGGCCTAAGTCATTCCTTTTTCTGTATATATGTACCAAAACAAAACAAAGATCATGACTTTGGCCATGGCCGTTGCCCTTATATAGTTGCCTCGAGGTGTTCATAAGAGAACATGGCATGAGAGTAAAGTATAAAAGTTTCTTATTCATGTATTAATGTCTATTTTATTCCCGATAAAAGCAAGAAACTCTACATGCAGCAACAGTGATCCTTGTCAACACATTTCCCGCTGGTGGTGTCACCATATAATGATTTGCAGATGTTAATGCATTCCTCTACAAAGCAATTCTGGGCAAAGGATGGTTATTTTGTGCATCCTTGGCCGTCTCCTGACTTGATACCTGTTTTAGGAATCAACAAAATAAGAAAGAAAAAAGAAAATAGAAGAAGAAGAAGAAGAAATTAGCAGCCATAAAGATATTGGGGCAAGGAGGGAGAAGAAAACAAGTTTATGATATTTAAAGGAGGTAAGAATCAGACAAACATACCAGATGAGACAATTAGGAAGAGCATTAGAACAAGAGAAAAAAAAAAAGAACATTGTCCTGTGACAGCAATTGATATTTTAAGGTAGAATGTCTTTATCTTGACCTGAAAAATGTTTTGGCAAAAAAGAAAAGAAACTTGAGAATGTGAGGACACTATTTATCTCAGCATATTTATAGTGAGAACAGCTCTTTTCAACGTCGTTAAAGAACCAGTTTAGGGAAGAACTTTGGCAAGGAAAAGTTGGACAATTAGCAAATACAATAATTTTGTATTAGTCTGTGGATTAGTACATAACACACAGTTATTTGATTCTCGGCTAATTATAAAAATCATCAAGGATCCTCGTCCATCAATGCATTTTCTGACCATTTTTTGGTTGGTGACCTTAGATATTTTGCTGATCTTTTTGTTCCCTTATGCAGCACCTAATGTATTTTTTCTTGGTAGTCGCTATTTTCCCATGCAAATTACTTAATTAGGGTAAGGCACTCTCGTGGAATGCTCCATTCAATATAAACATTAGAGGCACAACAGCTGCATCTGTAATATGAACATTCAACTAGTGATATTATGGTTAGTTTTGATAAAATTTATGCAGATACGTAAGGACCATTTATCCAATCCACTACAAAATGAAGTGATCACAATTAAGATCAAAGTCTTTGCGAAAGAAAGTGGATAAATGAAATCTAGAATTGACCTAATTGTGGACCTGATAAGATGGTAGACTCAACGCACAATTTAGCGGACTTAGGGTCTCCCCACCTCTACTTGGATCGACCATTTTCGAAGAAAATCTAACGTTTCATCTATTATAAATTAGTCTCTTGGACAATGACTTCTAAACATTATGTGATTTGATCTTCCAAGTTCACCAGTAATTAGGCCTAGCCTTTTCAACTTTGTTGGAAAGAGAAAAAGGGAGCAAATGTAAGATCTTAACATTATTTTAAACTTCAAAATGAAAATCCTTATACAAACATCTGAATCAATCCTTTGAGATTTACAAGACAACACAGACCGAGTGCGTGGCTTTCGTCCTTTCCTAAAAGAAATTGCCTTTGTCTTTGAATCATAATGTTGATGATGAGGATACTTCACCACAGAAAGGAAAAGGGTCGAATGATTGAGTAATCAAATCCATATTAGAATCACAATTCTGTTATAGATGAAGCCAAATATTTTTAGAGGTTTTTTTTTTTTTTTTTGTCTTTTCTATTAGATTTGCTTTTAGGTTAAAAGCTACACATTTATATTAGCGATGGCAAAACGCTATCCATCAAGACACTGAAAAAGAAAATAGAGAGGCAAGAAAAAGAGAGAAGAATAAAGTGAGTTTTTTCTTTATAAGGATTCTCAATCTCTTTGTGCCATGATCTTGAGAGAAGATCATCGTTGTGTTTCAACTTTTTTCGAAGTCTAGTGGATTCGCAGAGTGCCTCTGCATAGAGACGTAACCCAGGTTTGGGTGAACTTCGTTAATAAATTTTCTGGCATGTTCTTCTGATTTTGTTATTTAATTATTATATTCTACTTGGTGAATTATTTGCGAATGTTATTTTTTTGGAATCAATGTGCGATTTTGTAACAACCGGTATCAGCCTGGGTTGGCTAATTGAGAACATTGAGGGTTTTTCAATGACGTTCGATTGAAAGCAAATAGTATGACAGAAGATAAAAATAGAATTGATAAGTTCGATGGGCAGAATTTTGGATGGTGGAAACTACAATTGAGGATTATCTTTATCAAAAAGATCTCTATGCACCACTTGATGATTGGAAACCCGAGATGGCGGAAGTGGATTCGACAGCAAAAGCTGGAGGAAAATTCTTGATCAAAAGGCATTAGGTGCGATTCGTCTAGGGTTGACGAAAAAGATAGGGTACCACACCACGTAAGCAAAAACTGCAAAAGAAACCATAGATATTCTAACGAATATTATTGAGAAGCCGTCCACATCAAATCAAGTATTTTGTTGAAGAAATTAGTTAATATGAAGTTATCTGACAAAGGTTATGTGGCGGAGCATATTAATAGTTTCACGCAGGTCACGGGTTAATTGGAATCTGCAAGCATAAATTTAAATATGAAGCTTCAAGCTTCATTACTTTTATGTTCTTTTCCAAAAAGCTATGATACCGCAGTGCAGGGAATTTCAAGTACCAAGAAGGATGATTTAACTCTTGATGATGTTGTGAGTAGTATCATGGATGAAGAGATGCGAAGGAAAGTCTCAAGTGGAGATTATTTTTTGGCTTCTACATCTTCAACGGGACTCGAAGTGAAGAATCGTGGAAGAAGTAAAAGTAGAGAAAAATTCAGCGGGCGTGGCAGATCACAATCAAGGGGTAAGAGATCGGTTGCAAAAGATGAGTGTTGGTTTTGTCACCAAACCGGACACTGGAGGTTTCAATGTGAAGCCTACAAAAAGAAGCAGCAAAATGCGAATAAATGAGCTAATGTGGTTAGCGATGAAGAGATTATTGATGTTAATACAAATGATGCTGTAGTAAAGTTATGATTGCAAGTTAAGTTATAACAGAAGTATTTGATAGTTTGCCAATACAAAATACATATGTTTCGTGACCAAACATTATGAAATGCTTCGCTTCGTAAATCTTGAATAGAAGTTGAACAAAGTCCCACGATTGGCTGAACATGTGTACTATTTACGAGCTTACCAAATCCATCGGTTTTGTCTGACATTCATGATCCATGGGTGAGCTGAACACGCATGACATAAATACACAGGATTGAATGCAATTCAAAGACATTTAGAGCTACTTTTGAAACCAGCAAACAGAGAGTTATCCCAATTAACTCTTCACATTCCTTTGCTATCTACTACACCGTCTCTTTTGGAATATTGGAGACAAACAATGCCTAAAGATTGAAATGAAAGGAAAAGGCAATATTCGTCACGGGCAATGACATGACGGTTAATGTCTATTACTGGCATCAATTTCTTCTCACACATGTAGAAAGGCTCTAAGCATGTTGGCAGGCCTTGAACAATCCAAAGTGAGAGCTTCCAGATTCATTGATATCTTCGCCTTTCTCTTTCTTCGCAAGTTAGCTGTTACCATTAGTAGGAGGAATTTTTGTGTTAATTCTCTTTCGTGGTTTGAGGAGGTTCTGAGTTGAAAATGTGAAGGCTTATACAAACACAGACAATCTGGCACCTGAATATGATGAAGGCAAAGCCACACGTTCAAATTTGAGAATATCCAACTTCAAAGATGCATCTGCATTTCAACAGGCGAAAGTGACATAATTCACAGACCTGGTTGAACTTACGGAGTCAGTAGCTCTCTGATCGAGTTGTTCATTGACACCTAGTTTAACACCTCATCCATGAGGATAGATCTCAGGAATCAAAAGTAGAAAAGCATATCTAGCTCTATATGATAAATTGAATAGTACAAATTCTCTGAGTACTGTGCGATGCAGCCAAACCCATCGTGGCATACAGCTGCATTGGTGCACTTATGCAAGACAAATGAATAACATGCGCAAAAGGTTTCTCTGAGGAAACTAGATAAAAGGAAAGAAGAAAGTTCTTCTCTATCGGTATTAGAAACCGACCGTTCAGTCGTCAAGCTTGCACCTTTTTCATGGTGACTCACCAGGGAGGTCGTAGAAGAATTTCTCAAACAGTTTCATGTGCTCTGTTTGCAGTGAGATAGCAACAGACAAGCTCCCATCACTGGTTGGGCTAGGCAATATGTATGATAATCCCTCATATGCAATCCAGCCCGGCCCCATGTAGATAGGGCGGCCCCAACCAAAGTCTGCGTCATAGATGGGCAACCTAACCCAACTAGTAATGCCCAGGTTTGGACACCTGAAAGTATGCGCCCCGCGAGCCAATGCTAAGAGATCAGGCTGGAGCTCCAAGTAATCAAGGGCAGATCTTAGGTAATCGTCGTTCGTTCTCGCCAATGACTCATGGATCTTCTGTGCAGCATACGATACTGGTTTTGATATGAGATCGCCTGCAACAGCAATTGGTGTGATTGTAAAGATCCCATTGCCAAAATAACCCTGCGGAAGTGGTGGAGACAATCTCATCCGTCCATCTATTGCAATGGACAATTTAGTGTCTTGATCATCAAAAAGTCCGCGTGCTCTACACGCACATCTCCAGACATGACCTGCTAAGGTTTCATAGGAACTATACCTAGTGGTGTTTCCATTTTCTAATCTTGCTTGCGTCTTCAGGGTGTCTAGCTGCTCCCGAGTAACTCTTAAAATGGAAACAGTAGTGCTATCTGGAGCTGAATTAGTTGTTTCAGGAGAAACTCGCAATGCAGGTGGAGACTGGTATTCGATATGAGGAAATTGAGGCCGTGGTGGGCTACGGGCGCGCAGAAGGGTCCGGTCGATAAATGGAGGGAGCTTAACGTCAAGTCCACGAGCCAGATCAGACCATGTGTTCACAAAGTGTAGACCAGAAAAACCATCGGCCACATGGTGCTGCATTCCAACACCAAGCGAAACTCCCCCACACTTGAAGTATGTAACCTATATAAAGGAAACAATCGAAATTAAAAACGCCAAAATCTGATTTGAACGCAACCACTTGATGAACTACCAACTGCTTGCAAACATTAGCTTGCAAGCAGCTTACTCTTGATAAATCAATTTGCTCATAGTAGGGTCAAATTCTGGTCTTTTTTTTTTATGCATGAATTCCTTGAGTCAGGAAAGCTCGGCCAGGTCTCTCAACTTAGAAGCAAACTAAAGGCACCAATCTGAAACCCTTAATTGTTGCTGGCATGTACCATCTTTGGTCTGAGTCAAAGACAAAGGTCTTCTTCAATGAAGCCAAAAAGTTGGTACAAGATGACCCACTTGGATCCCTCGCTCGTACTTTTCAAATGGGAGAGGTTTTATCTCTGAGCATTGAACACGACCGTCAAAATCAAAGTTCAACTTCTATTTGAGGTTTCAAAAGTTCATAAAGTATGATGAGAAGCACATGGGGACAAGGACATCCAAGAGCTTATGGTTCTTGAAAACAAATTATATTTACGTTAAGTACTTTCGCGTTTGTTGCTAGACACAGACTGCCCTTCGTAAGAATTTATTCATCATCATTTTTAACTAATCAATTTCTTTTTTTCACTTCAATTGTGGTTGTAAAATTACAAATCGTTATTTCAACTATCTCTATCTGATAATCCTACTTACCTTGAATCTTCATGAGTATCATCAAGAGTTCAAAAGAATCCATCCTCACCACATTAAGTCAACCTTCGTTAGCAAAAGAATGAACCAATTCTAGGAATAAAATCAAAAAGAGAAATCACACCTGTAGCACTAAAATAGGGTATGAGGATATCCCACTAGAGTAATTCACAGCCGGAATAAGCTTTCGGAGCTCCAAAGTCGCGAAATCCCCTAAATCATCGACCATCGAGCTTGTCTCCGCCTCAACAAACAGCACGCCCTCGGCATTGCAATCGATCTCGATTCGGCCATTTTTGTCCCTCTTCAACCGCCCGGCCACTGGGTAAAACAGCACCAAGGCCCTGCTCAGCGCCTCTTTTAGCACTCCGGAATCGAAGAAGTCATCTAATCCAGTCGGTCGGTAGAAGTACACACTTGGGGTGTGCATGCTCGAGATCACCAAGTCTAAATTCGCATTCCACAGGGTACATCTCGGCGTGTCCTCAGCCGGACGTATCATAGTCGACCCTTTGATATTGATTATCATTCTTGAGAACGTTGATATCATCCGAGCGCCCTTATGCTAATTTGTGTCTCAAACCGGAGGATGCTAGACTACAACAACACATTAGAGAAACAAGAACGTTAAAAGAAATCAAGTCTTTTGACTCACAAATTTGTTGCCATGCTCAACAAAACGGTCTTTGAAAAAGTAAAACATAAAAACACAAGTTGAAGGCATCGACCACCAGTGATACCTCGACGTGATCTGCCTACAAACGGCGGCAAGGAAACTGACAACGTGTCCAGATGAAATGCGAAGAAAGGAAGATAAAGGGAGAAACGCAAGAGCTGTCCACTCACACAAAGTGTTTCCTGCGAACATACCAAGAATCACCTGCGAGCTTCAATGGAGGCGAACGCTGTTGGTGCTGCAGAGCAGAAGAAACTCAAGAGGATGATGGAGAGAGAAAGAGATATAGAGTTTTTTCAATTCACGAAAAAAGGCGTGCAAGATCCGTCGTCTTCACTCACAGCTGTCGAAGTAAGTAGTGTGGGGCTCTTGGTCCCCCGTCTGGCCAGAGTAGGAGCGGGCGTAGCCGCGTGTATGCATGTACCGTTCGTTCACATGGACTGTCAGTTCTCGGTCCCGAAACGTTAACTCTTATCTGAAAAATGACTGTGTTGTCGGTCACAAAACGGGATGAACATATCTTCTCTGAAAAATGAGTGTGTGATATTTTCAATTTACCACGAAAATAATAATCTATTTTTTATCACAAAAAATCAAATCATAAATAATTATAATTATTTTCTTTTGGATTCATTTATTCAAAAATTTGTGACTCACAATAATTGTTATTTTCACCATACCAAAAAAGCTATTATGCTAGTAAAATCCATCTTTTTTCAATTTAGTTCTCGAACCGAATTTATGTAGACATAATAAACATGTCGAGGATTGCCCAGTGAAATTGCTCGGAAAAAGAGTAAATGATTTTTTCATATTTATTTTACGTCTGTTGGCCATCCTTCTGTATCGTCGTGATGAGTCACGGTTTGCTCATATCGAAATGGGCGACGCACCCGGAGCATCTAGGGATATGAGGATTGATTAACTATAAATGAGTTTACAAAGGTGAATCGGCACATCCATGAGGGTTTTTGATCACTTTAAATCATATCTAAGTACGTGGCTTTGTGGCTGGAGTTTTTGATTGGGCTTTCATAGGGCGAGAGGCAGAGGGCTAAATCGGGACGGGCCCATGGGCCGTTGCTGGGCCCATGGGGGGTGGGCCTTTTGGGAGAGTGCGGCATGCCTTTGCTCTTTGCCCTTTGCTGTTTGCCATGTCTCGTGTCATGGCTTTGTCAAAGAAATCAAACTTCTAATGTTCTTAATCCTAGCCCAAAGATATAGCACGGGTTGAAGGGTTAAAATCTTGAGCTCGGACAGGGATTAGTCATGACTAGAGTATCTCTTTAATTTAATTTATGTCATTATCTAACCACTTAAATTTCGGATTTTGTATAAAGTTGTGTAATACTCATTAGTTCTTACCCTCGACGGTTTGGTTGAAAAGCCAACAAGCATTTGATAAAGGTGAACATTTCCTTACTTTGAATAACATTTGGGGAGGTGTCTCTACTGTCCACTCTATAAGTAGGGGATCTTAGTCAACATATGTGGATGTAGTGATTTATGTACATTCACATAGATTAGTAGAGACTAAATACTTGGATATTTTATATTTCACACAAATGAATGTAAACAATTGAACAGTTGGGTCATATTCAAACATTCAACCAGAATTATCACATTTTTGTCTTAGTAGTCGCTATTTTCCCTTGCAAATCACTTTAATAGGATAAGGCACTCTTGCGGAATGCTCCATTCAATATAAACATTAGAGGCACAACAGCTGCATCTATAACATTAGTCAACGAGTGATGTTAAGGTTAGTTTTGATAGAGTTTCCGCATATAAGTAAGGACCATTTATGAAAAAGCACAATAAAATAGTTAATAATGTCATCCTAGTTAAGATCAGAGTCTTTAAGAAGAACTATTTTATTGTACTTTTTCTTTTCTTAAATTACGAAATGTGGTTATTTTTTCTTAAAGAAAGCAAACAGATTATATCTAGAATAAACTTGGGCTTGATGAGCTCTTTGGACTCGGCGCACGGTTTGAGTGGGTTTAGGATCTCCCACATCCACTTGGATAAACAATCTTCGAAGAAAATTTAATCTTTCATCTATCATAAATTATTCTAGACAATGAATTCTAAATAGCATCCGATTTAATTTATGAAGTTCATCGATAATTAGGTGTAGCCTTTTCAACGCTCTCGAAAGAGAAAGGGGGCAAATGTAAGATCTTAATATTATTTTAAATCTTAAAAAGAAAACCCTAACTATGTGAACATTTGGATCAATCCTTTGAGATTTACAAGACAACATATACCAATGATGCACTTGATAATAATTCTATTCTCCGAACAATTTCTTTTCAGAAATAATTTTTTTTTTAATCTCCGGAACACTTTCTCGAGTAAAATAACGTATCGATAATTATACAAAAATTATATTCCCAAATTAAAAAATTAATTGACGTTATTAAACGGATTTTTGTTCTTTTTCTATTCTAAAAAAAAAAGAATAGATAAATAGAAACGTTATCATACAGACTTAAAGTGTGCGACTTTCAACCTTTTCTAAAAGAAATTACTTTAGTCTTAAGTTCATAATGCTAATGATGATTGACGAGGAAACTTCACCATAGAAAGGGAAAGGGTTGGATGATTGATTGATCAATCCATATCAAGATCACAATCCACCATCGCACAGAAGAATCCAATAGAAGATACCAACCTATTAACGAGCCCTCCGGAACGTGCAAATCGAAATCGATAGAGAAAAGGAAAACCCTATTTGAAATCCGATGTTTTCCCCTTCTCCTCCCCCATTCGGAGGTCGAATCAAGAAAAGCCCACTTCGAAAAGCTTCCACCTTTGAACTCAAGTCGCGCCCTTTTTCAGCGTTGCAATGATTGATTAGTGTCAGTTCAATAATGGGTCATTGATAATCAATTAGGGTTTGTCGCGACCTAATTTTTCAAGTGCATCACCTAAAACTAGGTTAATGGACTATTAAGTCTTTAAATTTAGCTCGGGCTCTCCCAAACCCATACAAATTCGCGACTTAAGGTTCAAATATTTAACATGCAAAAGATTATTAACTAGGAGTCGCCACTAATCGGTTTACGGTAAGTCGATTAGACACCTAAGTAAAATAATGGTAGAGTTATTTTACTCCTACGAACTGAAGGCGAAGCAAGATTTTACTTTAAATTTACACTAAATTTCTCTAACGCCTTTCGATACCATTTATTTTTAATTTTCAAAATATTTTTGCAATAGTTTGGATTTATTTTACCCTAAATTATTATCATGCAATGAGTGATCACATAGATGTTCAATCATGATTAAATATAAAATAAATAAATTGCAACACACAAAGCAAGCAATCATTTTTTGGGTTTTCTTAGATTTTTTATAAAATGCATTTCTAACTACATGAACTAATTTTACTAACAAACAAATTCTAATCAAATGATCCTATTATGCAAACTAGTTAATATGCATCTCATATTTTTTTGTATTTTCTTTTATTGAAATTCGGAATTAATAAAGACCCTAATTAAACTATCTAAAAAGGGATAATTTTCTAATTTATTCTAGGGATTAATTTGATTTAAACCCTATCATATCTTAGAAAACTATTTTTTTGGAAAAATGAGATTTAAAATGTGTGAACATTATCTAAAACCCTATTTTAAAAAAAGTTATTTAGGTCTAAACCTAACTTATTTCTAAAAATGCAATCCTAAAAATGTAATCCTAAAAAAAAATTCCTGATTTACTAAACCTACATGCCTGATTTACTAAACCTATATGCTCATGCAGAATTTTGATTTTTTGATTTTCTGATTTTTTTTAGTTTTTTGTTTTAAAAAAATAAGTAAATATTAAATAAATATTAAGTCTAAGCTGTCAAAAATAAAGGATTAAAACAATCGAAAAAATAACCTGTTGTCTCATAGGTTAAATTAACGATTATTCTAACCCTAATCAAAGAGTTCAAAATAATTATAAAATCCGATCCAGAAGTCTTACGGACCAAATTAATAATTACAATGATTTAACGATTGAAATTTTACCAAAATACCCAAAAATTAATATAATTAAAAAATTGATTCGACGTCCTAATTACTAATTATGGATAAAATCCCTACGGATAATGCCTGCAAAATTCACAAAGACTAACGTTTGATATTGAAACTTAAATAGCTAAACTAAAAAACTGTTATCAAACAAAATAAATAGAAAAATAACATGAAAAATAAGCCACCTAAAACAGGGAAGAGGCAGCGTGATTGGTGAGCAGACCAGCAGCGTCGATGGGCGAGTGGGCGCGGTGGCAGCGTCGGTGCTGCTGGGCGGAGGCTGGCAGAGACCGGCGGAGGTGGGTCGCGTACCGGCGTGGGTGAGCAGCGGGCAAGGCAGCGTCGGGTCGCTGAGGCGCGGCGTCGGGCTCTGGTGGTGTTGCTCGGTTGCAGTGGCGTCACGGACGGTGGCCGGTGCGAGGGGGACGAGCAGCAGCTGGGTCGCGGGTTGCAGCGGCGGTGGTGAACGGTGAGAACTCGGTTGCTGCAGAATGGCGGTGGAGCGGAGCAGGCCTCGGGCTTCGGAGGCGCGGCGTCGGGTGTGCAGGCGCGGCGTCCGGTGAGCGGAGACGGGCGGCGAAGGCACCGGGTGCTGGGCTGAGGCGAGCGGCGCAGTGGCGCGGCGAGGTCAGGAGCGGCAGGGGCGTCGGGTTCCGAGCGGACGCAAGGGCGGAGGCCGAGGTGCGGTGGCGCAGTCAGTATCAATGGCGCCGGTGACGGGCGAGCAGAGGCGGTGGCGTCGGCAGCTACGGTGGGCGTTGATTCGGGCAGCAGGGGTCGTCGGCGGGAGGGGACTTGCGAAGAAGACAAACAGTTGCTCTTTTTTTTCTTCTCTGGCTGCACGTCTACCTCACGTCTTCTCTCTCCCTCTCCGGCGTCCAGTCAATTCCCCTTTCTCACCTTTTCTCTAAATTTTTTCGAATTTCTTCAAATTGTCCCCACCGTCATGAAAAATGAGCCTCTCTTTTATAATAATTCGAAACGGTCTCTTTACATGACATTTCTCGAGTTACCATTTCTTGTCACATTAAATCAAATCTTTATGATTTGACAATTAACTCAATTCTTGCCCATTTTTTCACTTGATTTTAAAAATTGTTGCTGCATTTAATGAAATCCGGACATCCATCAGAATTCCATATTTCCTTGCATAATTCAATCAAATCAATTTTCCCCATTTTTTCATTTTTTCCTTTTATTTGTTCCATTGCAATTTTTATTTTCTTTATTTTCCTAGATTTGCTAAAATTAGGTATCAACAGGGTTCATCGACCCGCTTGAGGAAGGGCCTAGTTCTCTCTTCTTGCAGGTTATGGAAAGCGAGATGGCTTTTTCTATGTGCTCTTTCAAATGAAAATTTCGAGCTTCTTGTGTTGAAAACCTGATACAACGGTGAAGTGGAAGGTGGTGAGCTTCAATGGTTAGCTGGGAAAGTGGTAGGAAATGACTAGTTTTATCTTGTGTTTCTGTGTTTTTCCCGTGCTTGCGAACGTGATGGTACTCCTTTTTGCTGGACAATAACAGCTCACAATTTTATTTTATTTTTGGATGTTCTTGCTCTTTGATGATGGGAAAACCTGAGGAAGTATGAGCTTTATCTTGTCATAGAATGAGATTCAGATGTCTTTACGTATTCGACTTTTGATCCTTTTCTGTTGATGATCCAAATTCCAGAGAATCTCGTAGATAAGGTCTGACGTTAGAGAAGAGATTATTGATGTTAATATAAATGATGCTGCAGTAAAGTTATGATTGCGAGTTAAGTTATAACAGAAGTATTTGATAGTTTGCCAATACAAAATACATATGTTTCGTGACCAAACATTATGAAATGCTTCGCTTCGTAAATCTTGAATAGAAGTTGAACAAAGTGCCACGATTGGCTGAACATGTGTACTATTTACGAGCTTACCAAATCCATCGGTTTTGTCTGACATTCATGATCCATGGGTGAGCTGAACATGCATGACATAAATACACAGGATTGAATGCAATTCAAAGACATTTAGAGCTACTTTCGAAACCAGCTAACAGAGAGTTATCCCAATTAACTCTTCACATTCCTTTGCCATCTAATACACCGTCTCTTTTGGAATATTGGAGACAAACAATGCCTAAAGATTGAAATGAAAGGAAAAGGCAATATTCGTCACGGGCAATGACATGGCGGTTATGTCTATTACTGGCATCAATTTCTCCTCACACATGTATAAAGGCTCTAAGCATGTTGGCAGGCCTTGAACAATCCAAAGTGAGAGCTTCCAGATTCATTGATATCTTCGCCTTTCTCTTTCTTCGCAAGTTAGCTGTTACCATTAGTAGGAGGAATTTTTGTGTTAATTCTCTTTCGTGGTTTGAGGAGGTTCTGAGTTGAAAATGTGAAGGCTTATACAAACACAGACAATCTAGCACCTGAATATGATGAAGGCAAAGCCACACGTTCAAATTTGAGAATATCCAACTTCAATGATGCATTTGCATTTCAACAGGCGAAAGTGACATAATTCACAGACCTGGTTGAACTTACGGAGTCAATAGCTCTCTAATCGAGTTGTTCATTGACACCTAGTTTAACACCTCATCCATGAGGATAGATCTCAGGAATCAAAAGTAGAAAAGCATATCTAGCTCTATATGATAAATTGAATAGTACAAATTCTCTTAGTACTGTGCGATGCAGCCAAACCCATCGCGGCATACAGCTGCATTGGTGCACTTATGCAAGACAAATGAATAACATGCGCAAAAGGTTTCTTTGAGGAAACTAGATAAAAGGAAAGAAGAAAGTTCTTCTCTATCGATATTAGAAACCGACCATTCAGTCATCAAGCTTGCACCTTTTTCATATTGACTCACTAGGGAGGTCGTAGAAGAATTTCTCAAACGGTTTCATGTGCTCTGTTTGCAGTGAGATAGCAACAGACAAGCTCCCATCACTGGTTGGGCTAGGCAATATGTATGATAATCCCTCATATGCAATCCAGCCTGGCCCCATGTAGATAGGGCGGCCCCAACCAAAGTCTGCGTCATAGATGGGCAACCTAACCCAACTAGTAATGCCCAGGTTTGGACACCTGAAAGTATGCGCCCCACGAGCCAGTGCTAAGAGGTCAGCCTGGAGCTCCAAGTAATCAAGGGCAGATCTTAGGTAATCGTCGTTCGTTCTCGCCAATGACTCATGGATCTTCTGTGCAGCATACGATACCGGTTTTGATATGAGATCGCCTGCAACAGCAATTGGTGTGATTGTAAAGATCCCATTGCCAAAATAACCCTGCGGAAGTGGTGGAGACAATCTCATCCGTCCATCTATTGCAATGGACAATTTAGTGTCTTGATCATCAGAAAGTCCACGTGCTCTGCACGCACATCTCCAGACATGACCTGCCAAGATTTCATAGGAACTATACCTAGTGGTGTTTCCATTTTCTAATCCTGCTTGCGTCTTCAGGGTGTCTAGCTGCTCCCGAGTAACTCTTAAAATGGAAACAGTAGTGCTATCTGGAGCTGAATTAGTTGTTTCAGGAGAAACTCGCAATGCAGGTGGAGACTGGTATTCGATATGAGGAAATTGAGGCCGTGGTGGGCTACGGGCGCGCAGAAGGGTTCGGTCGATAAATGGAGGGAGTTTAACGTCAAGTCCACGAGCCAGATCAGACCATGTGTTCACAAAGTGTAGACCAGAAAAACCATCGGCCACATGGTGCTGCATTCCAACACCAAGCGAAACTCCCCCACACTTGAAATATGTAACCTATATAAAGGAAACAATCGAAATTAAAAACGCCAAAATCTGATTTGAACGCAACCACTTGATGAACTGCCAACTGCTTGCAAACATTAGCTTGCAAGCAGCTTACTCTTAATAAATCAATTTGCTCATAGTAGGGTCAAATTCTGGTCTTTTTTTTATGCATGAATTCCTTGAGTCAGGAAAGCTCGGCCAGGTCTCTCAACTTAGAAGCAAACTAAAGGCACCAATCTGAAACCCTTAATTGTTGCTGGCATGTACCATCTCTGGTCTGAGTCAAAGACAAAGGTCTTCTTCAATGAAGCCAAAAAGTTGGTACAAGATGACCCACTTGGATCCCTCGCTCGTACTTTTCAAATGGGAGAGATTTTATCTCTGAGCATTGAACACGACCGTCAAAATCAAAGTTCAACTTCTATTTGAGGTTTCAAAAGTTCATAAAGTATGATGAGAAGCACATGGGGACAAGGACATCCAAGAGCTTATGGTTCTTGAAAACAAATCATATTTACGTTAAGTACTTTCGCGTTTGTTGCTAGACACAGACTCCCCTTCGTAAGAATTTATTCATCATCAGTTTTAACTGATCAATTTTTATTTTTTTCACTTCAATTGTGGTTGTAGAATTACAAATCGTTATTTCAACTATCTCTATCTGATAATCCTACTGACCTTGAATCTTCATGAGGATCATCAAGAGTTCATAAGAATCCATCCTCACCACATTAAGTCAACCTTCATTAGCAAAAGAATGAACCAATTCTAGGAATAAAATCAAAAAGAGAAATCACACCTGTAGCACCAAAATAGGGTATGAGGATATCCCACTAGAGTAATTCACAGCCGGAATAAGCTTTCGGAGCTCCAAAGTCGCGAAATCCCCTAAATCATCGACCATCGAGCTTGTCTCCGCCTCAACAAACAGCACGCCCTCGGCATTGCAATCGATCTCGATTCGGCCATTTTTGTCCCTCTTCAACCGCCCGGCCACTGGGTAAAACAGCACCAAGGCTCTGCTCAGTGCCTCTTTTAGCACTCCGGAATCGAAGAAGTCATCTAATCCAGTCGGTCGGTAGAAGTACACGCTTGGGGTGTGCATGCTCGAGATCACCAAGTCTAAATTCGCATTCCACAGGGTACATCTCGGTGTGTCCTCAGCCGGACGTACCATAGTCGACCCTTTGATATTGATTATCATTCTTGAGAACGTTGATATCATCCGAGCGCCCTTATGCTAATTTGGGTCTCAAACCGGAGGATGCTAGACTACAACAACACATTAGAGAAACAAGAACGTTAAAAGAAATCAAGTCTTTTGACTCACAAATTCGTTGCCATGCTCAACAAAACGGTCTTTGAAAAAGTAAAACATAAAAACACAAGTTGAAGGCATCGACCACCAGTGATACCTCGACGTGATCTGCCTACAAACGGCGGCAAGGAAACTGACAACGTGTCCAGATGAAATGCGAAGAAAGGAAGATAAAGGGAGAAACGCAAGAGCTGTCCACTCACACAAAGTGTTTCCTGCGAACATACCAAGAATCACCTGCGAGCTTCAATGGAGGCGAACGCTGTTGGTGCTGCAGAGCAGAAGAAACTCAAGAGGATGATGGAGAGAGAAAGAGATATAGAGTTTTTTCAATTCACGAAAAAAGGCGTGCAAGATCCGTCGTCTTCACTCACAGCTGTCGAAGCAAGTAGTGTGGGGCTCTTGGCCCGTCTGGCCAGAGTAGGAGCGGGCGTAGCCGCGTGTATGCATGTACCGTTCGTTCACATGGACTGTCAGTTGTCGGTCCCGAAACGTTAACTCTTATCTGAAAAATGACTGTTGTCGGTCACAAAACGGGATGAACATATCTTCTCTGAAAAATGAGTGTGTGATATTTTCAATTTACCACGAAAATAATAATCTATTTTTTATCACAAAAAATCAAATCATAAATAATTATAATTATTTTCTTTTGGATTCATTTCTTCAAAAATTTGTGACTCACAATAATTGTTATTTTCACCATACCAAAAAAGCTATTATGCTAGTAAAATCCATCTTTTTTCAATTTAGTTCTCGAACCGAATTTATGTAGACATGATAAACATGTCGAGGATTGCCCAGTAAAATTGCTCGGAAAAAGAGTAAATGATTTTTTCATATTTATTTTACGTTTGTTGTCCATCCTTCTGTATCGTCATGATGAGTCGCGGTTTGCTCATATCGAAATAGGCGACGCACCCGGAGCATCTAGGGATATGAGGATTGATTAACTATAAATGAGTTTACAAAGGTGAATCGGCACATCCATGAGGGTTTTTGATCACTTTAAATCATATCTAAGTACGTGGCTTTGTGGCTGGAGTTTTTGATTGGGCTTTCATAGGGTGAGAGGCAGAGGGCTAAATCGGGACGGGCCCATGGGCCGTTGCTGGGCCCATGGGGGGTGGGCCTTTTGGGAGAGTGCGGCATGCCTTTGCTCTTTGCCCTTTGCTGTTTGCCATGTCTCGTGTCATGGCTTTGTCAAAGAAATCAAACTTCTAATGTTCTTAAGCCTAGCCCAAAGATATAGCACGGGTTGAAGGGTTAAAATCTTGAGCTCGGACAGGGATTAGTCATGACTAGAGCATCTCTTTAATTTAATTTATGTCATTATCTAACCACTTAAATTTCGGATTTTGTATAAAGTTGTGTAATACTCATTAGTTCTTACCCTCGACGGTTTGGTTGAAAAGCCAACAAGCATTTGATAAAGGTGAACATTTCCTTACTTTGAATAACATTTGGGGAGGTGTCTCTGCTGTCCACTCTATAAGTAGGGGATCTTAGTCAACATATGTGGATGTAGTACATTCACATAGATTAATAGAGACTAAATACTTGGATATTTTATATTTCACACAAATGAATGCAAACAATTGAACAGTTGGGTCATATTCAAACATTCAACCAGACTTATCACATTTTTGTCTTAGTAGTCGCTATTTTCCCTTGCAAATCACTTTAATAGGATAAGGCACTCTTGCGGAATGCTCCATTCAATATAAACATTAGAGGCACAACAGCTGCATCTATAACATTAGTCAACGAGTGATGTTAAGGTTAGTTTTGATAGAGTTTCCGCATATAAGTAAGGACCATTTATGAAAAAGCACAATAAAATAGTTAATAATGTCATCCTAGTTAAGATCAGAGTCTTTAAGAAGAACTATTTTATTGTACTTTTTCTTTTCTTAAATTACGAAATGTGGTTATTTTTTCTTAAAGAAAGCAAACAGATTATATCTAGAATAAACTTGGGCTTGATGAGCTGCTGGACTCGGCGCACGGTTTGAGTGGGTTTAGGATCTCCCACATCCACTTGGATAAACAATCTTCGAAGAAAATTTAATCTTTCATCTATCATAAATTATTCTAGACAATGAATTCTAAATAGCATCCGATTTAATTTATGAAGTTCATCGATAATTAGGTGTAGCCTTTTCAACGCTCTCGGAAAGAGAAAGGGGGCAAATGTAAGATCTTAATATTATTTTAAATCTTAAAAAGAAAACCCTAACTATGTGAACATTTGGATCAATCCTTTGAGATTTACAAGACAACATATACCAAGGATGCACTTGATAATAATTCTATTCTCGGAACAATTTCTTTTCAGAAATAATTTTTTTTTAATCTCCGGAACACTTTCTGAGTAAAATAATGTATTTGATAATTATACAAAAATTATATTCCCAAATTAAAAAAGAATAGATAAATAGAAACGTTATCATACAGACTTAAAGTGTGCGACTTTCAACCTTTTCTAAAAGAAATTAATTTAGTCTTAAGTTCATAATGCTAATGATGATTGACGAGGAAACTTCACCATAGAAAGGGAAAGGGTTGGATGATTGATTGATCAATCCATATCAAGATCACAATCCACCACCGCAAAGAAGAATCCAATAGAAGATACCAACCTATTAACGAACCCTCCGGAACGTGCAAATCGAAATCGATAGAGAAAAGGAAAACCCTCTTTGAAATCCGAAGTTTTCCCCTTCTCCTCCCCCCATTCGGAGATCGAATCAAGAAAAGCCCCCTTCGAAAAGCTTCCACCTTTGAACTCAAGTCGCGCCCTTTTTCAGCGTTGCAATGATTGATTAGTGTCAGTTCAATAATGGGTCATTGATCATCGATTTGGTTTCATCCACCCCGCTTGAGGAAGGGCCTAGTTCTCTCTTCTTGCGGGTTATGGAAAGCGAGATGGCTTTTTCTATGTGCTCTTTCAAATGAAAATTTCGAGCTTCTTGTGTTGAAAACCTGATACAACGGTGAAGTGGAAGGTGGTGAGCTTCAATGGTTAGCTGGGAAAGTGGTAGGAAATGACTAGTTTTATCTTGTGTTTCTGTGTTTTTCCCGTGCTTGCGAACGTGATGGTACTCGTTTTTGCTGGACAATAACAGCTTACAATTTATTTATTTTTTGCTGTTCTTGCTCTTTGATGATGGGAAAACCTGAGGAAGTATGAGCTTTATCTTGTCGTAGAATGAGATTCAGATGTCTTTACGTATTCGACTTTTGATCCTTTTCTGTTGATGATCCAAATTCCAGAGAATCTCGTAGATAAGGTCTGACGTTAGAGAAGAGATTATTGATGTTAGTATAAATGATGCTGCAGTAAAGTTATGATTGCGAGTTAAGTTATAACAGAAGTATTTGATAGTTTGCCAATACAAAATACATATGTTTCGTGACCAAACATTATGAAATGCTTCGCTTCGTAAATCTTGAATAGAAGTTGAACAAAGTGCCACGATTGGCTGAACATGTGTACTATTTACGAGCTTACCAAACCCATCTGTTTTGTCTGACATTCATGATCCATCTGTGAGCTGAACGTGCATGACATAAATACACAGGATTGAATGCAATTCAAAGACATTTAGAGCTACTTTTCGAAACCAGCTTTATATATAATACTTGATAAATTAGATTTCTACTTGATACTCTTCATTAACATTGTCATTGTCTAGGTTTTACACTTAACTAGAGAGGACTGTAGAACTTCACTAATTTTGAGGTTAACCTTCATTATCTGTCAAGAGTGAGCCAGCTAATAGAGAGTTATCCCAATTAACTCTTCACATTCCTTTGCTATCTAATACACCGTCTCTTTTGGAATATTGGAGACAAATAATGCCTAAAAGTTGAAATGAAAGGAAAAGGCAATATTCGTCAAAGGTAATGACATGGCGGTTAATGTCTGTTACTGGCATCAATTTCTCCTCACGCATGTAGAAAGGCTCTAAGCATGTTGGCAGGCCTTGAACTATCCAAAGTGAGAGCTTCCAGATTCGCTGATATCTTGGCCTTTCTCTTTCTTCACAAGTTAGCTGTTACCATTAGTAGGAGAAATTTTTGTGTTAATTCCCTTTCGTGGTTTGAGGAGGTTCTGAATTGAAAATGTGAAGGCTTATACAAACACACAATCTGGCACCTGAATATGCTCTTAAAATGTGAAATATTTCTGCTAATTCCAATGTCAGCGATCTTATGCTTTTTATTGTTTGGTGTATCGCAGCATTTCAAGTTTATCCATGGAAGATCTCAAAGAACGCCTCCTCCAGCAACCTTAAAGAAGCATCTCACCGTTCATTTGTGCCTGGGCGTCAGCCTTTCCAAAGAATGGATGTTTTAGGTCTTAAGAAATGAGGTCAAGGCTTCAATTGTGGATTCGTGTTGATACCTTTGTCATTATTGCGATATTGCACAAATAAAAAAATTCGGACATCTCTGGTGGCTCTATTTTGTATTCATTTGTAACACATTTTCCATGGCGAGAGAGAGCTTCCTCACAATATAATCTCCTTTAGAAAAGTCAAGTATGACGGAAAACTCGCTGATTCCTTCAATAATTCCATCCCTTTTTACTCTCTGCTTGCATTCCAACTTTTTTCCTCTTGTTCATTGATTCTGAGATGAGAAAGATTGGGTCCATCATATGACTGCACTTTAAACTGTTATATTCAAATGAATGATTCTTTCGGAGAAGGCATCAAATTGAGGGTTCGAGAAGATAGCAAGCCGGTTCAAAGACAAGACAAAGCATGTGAATGCTTGTAAATGAACACAACCATTTGCATTGAAAAGGTCAAACTAGTTCGGTGGTTTTAGAAGTGAAGTAACCATTAAGCTGATTAACGGTATTACTGGAAAAAATAATTAAAAAATATAAAATAAACTAAATGATCTTGGTTTCTTAAAATAGCTAAAGCTTCAACCTTGGAAGGCAAGTGGAGAAGGACAGATGGAATCACAGGGAATTAGTCTGAACGCACAGAAAATGTACCCCCAAATAAGTCCATAGCAAAAGTCGTCATTCATAACCAACTAAAGGGTAATATCATATTCTACTGTCTCTCATACCATCATATTCTATCCTTTATATAATAAATTGTTGACATTATCATCTCATTAAGATAATCCAGATTCTACCTGCATATCAATTCAATATAAATTCAGCATCATCTGTATTGACTACTCAACATCACTCTCTCTCTCTCTCTCTCTCTCTGTTGAATGGTATAATCCTGATGAGATGTGTGGTTTCCCTCGTTTAAATAGATCTCACCCAACATCAGAAGTGAAGTCACCTTAGATAACAATAATTGAACTGCCCCTAAAGGAAGCGTTAAATCAAGATTCAAAGGGCCAGGAAAGCCGAGCGAAGGGTCGTCTCCTCTCCTACTCTCAACGTCTCGTCCCTTCCTATTAAAGCGCGTTTCCAAATTGTCCTGCCTGTTGATCTTTTCAAAACCCACCTTCCAAGTTCAAATACCGCGACCACAAGCAAAAGCCGTTCGTATCTTCGCAAGTTTGTGTATATATAAAGGGAGAGTTATATTGTGGGTGCTTGGATTGTGGGATCTTTTATACTCGTGCTATCTGTTGGTCTTCATTTTCTTCAGTCATATCATTTGTGAGGCATGGCCTGCGCTGCTGGTTTGATGGGCAAGAACGGGTCTTCTTGGATTCAACTCAAGAACAATGAAAGGACGTTGATGGAGAAGAGGAAGGCCTGTAAAAATGGGGTTAAAATCTCTTGCTCTTATTCTTCTTCCGTTGCAGATCCATACAAGACTCTCAGAATTCATCGCAGTGCTTCTAAATCTGAGGTCAAGAAGGCCTTTAGACAGCTCGCTTTGCAGGTCTCAATCGCGTCCTCTGCATATGACAGTTCACTTATGAATCAAATGATTTAGTTTGGCGAATGGTTTTCCATGTTAAAAAAGTTGCATACTCGAATGTTGCAGATTCATAAGTCTGCCACTATTTGATCAAGATAGTTGATTGGCTTTGTTTCTGTGTTTGTTTCAGTATCACCCAGACGTATGCAGAGGAAGCAATTGCAAGGTGCAGTTTCATGAAATCAACGAAGCATATGAGGTAAGCCAAAATTCCACCTTGAAGAAAGTCATTCACTAGACGCGAAGATCAAGCTTAACTTGGTTATGCATGATTGGTGTTATGTCCAACAGCATGCTTGTCGACTCTGTTTGGGTACCAAACGAACAAGAAAAAATCTCTAGCTTATTTTTCGCCAATTGAGTGATCATATTTCAAGAGCTTTTCGTGGGGACTGTTGAGAACAGAACTACGTATAAAACGCTCTTCCCTGATTCAAACGAATGGTGGGTCAGGTTATTTGGGTTATTTTTCTCAGTTGTGTTAGATGAAATAGCAAAAGCGATGACATTGATCATTGGTATCGGCATCTTATCCAATCTTTTTCTGCGTTCTGCTAACATAATCAGTATCTGAAAGTGATATAAGAACTACCCACAATCTCTAAACAAGTCCTTATTGACTTCTTGCCTCTTCTCTTTTTCATTTGTTATTTGGTCAACGAAGCTTCTGAATTTAACTTTGCTTTATGACGATACTCTTGGCTAATCAAAGTCCTTTCTCAATGTTGCTGATGCAGATTGTGATGAGCAATTTGAGAGGAGAATCAAATGGTCCGCAGATGTACGAGTCGGAAGACCAAGGGGTTGATGAGCCGATGAGAGGGATGGATGATTCAGATTGGGACTTGTGGGAAGAATGGATGGGATGGGAAGGAGCGGGAATCCGTGACTACTCATCACATATCAACCCTTACGTTTGATCATCTCAACCCAGGGGTTGTGTCTGTATATTATATATGATGGAAGTGGGGCCTGAGTCATTCCGTTTTCTGTATATATGTACCACAACAAAACAGAGATGATGGTTTTGGCCATTGTACAGTTGAAAGAGTGACCTCAAGGTGTTCATAAGAGGATATAACATGAAATTAAAGTATAAAAGTTTCTCATTCGTGTATTAATGTCTATTAATTATTCACAAAAAAAAGCAAGAAACTCTAGATGCGGCAACAATGATCCTTGTCAACACATTTCCTCCCGGTGGCGTTACCGTATAAGGATTTGCATATGTTAATGCATTCCTCTACAAAGCAATTCTGGGCATAGAATGGAGGTTTTGTGCATCCTTGGGCCTCCCCTGACTTGATAAAAAGAAGAAGAAATTAGCAGCCATAAAGATATTGGGACAAGAAGGGAGAAGAAAACAAGTTTATGATATTTAAAGTACAGGTGAGACAATTAGGAAGAGCACCAGAACAAAAGACACGGAAGAAAAGGACTTCTTACTGTGACAGCAATCGAGATTCTGAAGTAGTACGTCTTTATCTTAACCTCATATATGTTCTGCCACATGAAAGGAATATCCTAAAGAGTATGAGGGCACAAGATACCTCAGCATAGTTATCGGGGGAGGAGCTCTTTTTAACATCATTAAAGAACCAGTTAAGGAAAGAACCTGGCGAAGAAAAGTCGGAATTTTACCACATACGAAGATTTTGTCTTAGATTGTGGAATACGGTATTAAAAGCAAGCTATTAAATTCTCTTTTTTTTTGGCTAATTATGAAAGTCTTCAAGGATCCTTGCCTATCAATGCATTCTCTGACCATTTTTTGGCTGTCGGCCAACTCTTTGTACCTTATGCAGCACCTAATATATCTAGCTACCAAGTTGAGGGACTTGAAATTTTTAATGTCTCTTAGCGGTTGCTACTTAAGAAGTATCAATAATTTCTGAGAACTTTCATATCGTTTCGGACACTTTGACACTTGTTCAATATTTGTCTAACACTCTTCGACATGTGTTGGATACTCTCTCGATACTTTCCGACACTCAAGTCCGGAATTTTGACATGTGATTCAAAATGTAAATATGTAAAAAAATAATTAAATAATAATAATAAATGGGAAAAGAAGAAAAACTTAATTTTCTCTTCTTTTCTAACTTTCACTTCCCATGATATATAATTCATCTTTCAAGTTTGTTTTTTTCTCTTCTTTCCTACATGCTATGATGCGCAAATTTAGAATGCGAATTACTTCTTTTTCCCGTCGAAGTTTTATGGATTATTAGAATGGAGTTGAATTTATCAAATTAAAATAATGGATGATATTAACGCATGGTGGATTAATGTTTTCGAAGTAAATTATTCATAAAATTTTTTATTATTTATTTGCGAATTTGAATCAAATTAATTTGATTCAAATAATTATAAAAAATCATGTATGTATAAAAATATACATTTAATATACAACGTATCTCAATGTGTCAAAATTCTATATTTTTTGAAAAATAACATATCAGCATGTCGTGTCGTGTCACATGTCAGTGCTACTTAGATAACCACTTTACCATGTAAATCACTAAATTAGGGGTAAAGTAGTTGTGTCGAATAGCTACGGCTATAGCATTAATAGCCCACTAGGGATAGTAAGGTATCAAGATTAATTTGGATGAATTCTTGTACAATAAAGGCGCGTTTGGTAATCATTCTACTTTCGAGAATAGTTTCCGATAAGAAATTACTCTTTTTTATTATATTTTCGGGAACAAGTTTTGAGCATTTAAAAATTTTTTATAATTGTCCAAAATTTTTATTCTCTAAATAGAGATACGTTTGGTAAGACTTTTAATTTTTTTTATTTCTTTTAATTTTTTAATGCTTTTATTTTATTTTTCTCTTTTTTTCTTTTCTCTTCTTCTTCCTCTTTCTTTGTGGCAGGTTGTCGACAACGGCGGTGGCCAATGATTGGTTGGGGGCAAGAAGAAGAGAGAAGGAGAAAAGAAAAAAAAAAGAAAAAAGGAAAAAAGGAAAAAGGAAAAAAGAAAATAGGTTTGATCTTGATTGTGGAATTATTTCCGAAAATAAAGAAGTAACTTTTTTCACTTCTTGATTTTATTTCAAATCTATTTTTAGAAACAAAAAAAAAATTATTCTTAGGAATAAAAAATTTATCAAACGGATTTATGTCCTAAATCTACTCTCATGAACAAAATAATAGAATCATGTACTATTTATTCTGTTAACAAGTAGGTCCTAAGTGAAAACCAATTATCAAATCCGCTGGAAAATAACATTATCCAAGTCAAGATTTAAGCATCTAAGAAGAAGTATGTTCTTTTGTAGATCATGAAATTCAGATAGCTATTTCCAATAAAGAAAGTACATAGATTAAGTCTTTAATAGGCTTGATCATGAGCCTGGCATGTTGCCAAACTTGACCCACAGTTTTAGCAGGCTTTGGGTCTTTCGGTTCCTCTGGACAATGACTTTCAAATTGTATTCGATTTGGTTTATCATTTCCGCCATTAAATTAGGTCTAACCTTTTTAACACGCTTACAAAGACGAATGGAGCAAGCGAGCTAAGATCAAATGTGAAATCTCACATTGTTTTAGATCTCGAAAAGAAAACCATAATCATATGAACATCTGTGTCAATCTTTTGAGATTCCCAAGACAACAACGTAGACCGAGTTCGTCCTTTGCAACGTCCTTAAAACTTCTTCTCTAATCTGTGTCCGTTTTGACGGATTCTGTTTCGTCCTTTTCTTGAAGAGATGGCCTGCCTCTAAAGTCATCGCGATGCTAATGATGAGGAAACTTCACCATAGATAATAAGGCATCATCATAAGACAAAACACGCGTTCTTCATGCTGTCATTAGCGACTAGAAGAATCGATCCGTGTCCAAACTCCAATCCACCGTCGCAAAGAAGAAGAATTCAATAGGAGCTGCCAACCGACTAACGAATCCTCCGGAGCAGGAAATTCGCAATCGAGAGAGAAGAGGAGGAACCCACTTCGGAATCCGAAGTTTCTATCTTCTCCTCCCACTCGAAGATCGGATCGAGGAGAGCCCACTTCGAAAAGCTTCCACCTTTGAACTCAAGTCGCATCCTTTTTCAGCGTGGCAATGATTGGTTAGTTTCAGTTCAATCATGGGTCGTTGATCATCGATTTGGGTTCATCGACTCCCGCCTGAGGAAGAGCCTAGTTCTCTCTCAGCTGAAGGTAAAGTTGCTCATCTTCACGCTTGCGTATTCGTGGGTTCAGCTCAAACCCAGTTTCGTCGCTGTCGTTTGTCTGCAATTCGATGTCGGTCCAGCTTATGGTAAGCGAGATGGGCTTTTTTATGTGCTCTTTCTAATGAAAATATCGAGCTTCTGGTGTCAAAAACTGATGAACCCATGTCGTGGAAGGGTACGAGCTTCAATGGTTTGGCTGGGATGGCAGGAAAATGACTAGTTTTCATGTCGCGTTACGGTTCTTTTTCGGTCCTTGTGAACATGGTGATGCGCCTTTTTGCTGGACAATAACAGCTTGGAAGTTAAATTTGCTGTTCTTGCTCCGTGATGATGGGAAGACTTTGGGAAGGATAAACTTATCTTGTCATAGAATGGGAGTTGAATGTCTTTGCGTATTCGGCTTTTGATCATTTTCTGTTGATGATCCAAATTCTAGAGAACCAAATAGGAAAGGTCTGACGTTTATTGACATATATATAAATGATGCTGCTGCAAGTTAAAACAGAAGTGTCTGGTAGTTTGCTAATTGAAAATACAAATGATTTGTAACCAAACATTATGAAAAGCTTCACTTCATTAATCTTGAGGTAGAAGTAGAACAGTGTGGCACGATTGGCTGAACATGTGTTCTATTTACGAGCTTAACGAACCCATCGGTTTCATCTGACATTCATGATCCATCAGTTGGCTGGACATTCATGACATAAAGATAGACAATTGAATGCAATTCAAAGACAATTAGAGCTATTTTTGACACTAGCTTTATATATACTATTTGACAGATTGATTTCCACTCAATACTTCTGATCAACATTGTGATCATCTAGGTTTTGGACTTAACTAACACAGGGAGGACTGCGTAGAACCTCACTAAGTTTGGTAAACTTTCTTATTTGCAAAGAGTAAGCCAACGAACACAGAGTTATCCCTATTAGGTCTTCGCATTTGTTTGCTATTTAATACACTGTCACTTTCCAGATATTACAGACAAATAATGCCTAAAAGCTGAAATGAAAGGAAATGGCAATACTTGCTATGGGCAATGACAAGGTGGTTAATGTCTGTCACTGGCATCAATTTCTCCTCACGCATGTAGAAAGACTCTAAGCATGTTGGCAGGGCTTTAACAATTCAAAGTCAGAGCTTCCAGATTCGTTGACATCTTCGCCTTTATCTTTCCTCACAAGTTAGGTGTTACCATCAGTAGGAGGAATTTCTGTATTAGTTCTCTTTGGTGGTTTAAGGAGGTTCTGAGTTGAAAGGACAATGTCAAGGTTTATACAAACACAGACAATCTGGCACCTAAATGTGCTAAAATGTAAAATATTTCTGCTAGTTCCAATGTCAGTGATCTTATGCTTTTAATCTTTTGGTGTATTGCAGCATTTCAAGTTTATTCATGGCAGATCTCAAAGAACGCCTCCTCCCCCCAAGACCTGCATCAGCTATTGACCTTAAGGAAGCATCTCACCGTTCATTTGGGCATGGGCGTCAGCCTTTCCAAAGCATGGATGTTATAAGTCTTAAGAAACGAGGTCAAGGTCTTCGGTCATGGATTCGTGTTGATACTTCTGGGCATTCTGAGATCATTGAGGTTGACAAGTTCACAATGATGCGCCGTTGTGACCTTCCAGCCCGTGATTTGCGCCTGCTTGATCCATTGTTTGTTTACCCCTCTACAATTCTCGGGAGAGAGAAGGCTATAGTTGCTAACTTAGAGCAAATTCGATGTATTATCACAGCAGATGAGGTTTTGCTTTTGAACTCCCTCGATAGTTATGTGTTGCAGTATGTGGTGGAGCTACAGCGGCGGCTGACAACAGCTGGGGCAGGTGAGGTTTGGCAACCAGAAGGTGCAGATTTGAGCAGTAGGAGAGGAAGTAGAAACTTTGATGATTTGTTTGGCAACACTTCCCCGGATTATTTGCCTTTCGAGTTTCGGGCCCTTGAAGTTGCTTTAGAAACTGCTTGTACTTTTCTTGATTCTCAGGTTTGTGATATGATGATGTTAAGACCTAAATCCTATGCTTGCCAACTCTTTCATTTAATTCACAACTTCTAATTGTTACATTGCTTTGTTACCAATGACAGCATGCCTTTTAGGATTAGTGCACTCTTTACAAGTTTGGGTAATACATAGGGTGGACTTCTGTCTTGTTTTTGGATTGAGGGTGGAGTATGTCGAGAGAGAATGATTGCATTTTAGAGAAATTAATGAAACAATCCATTTAAGCATTTGTGACTCTCCTGAGACTTTTGCAGTCAGTTTGTAACGTCATGACTCGGTATCCTGAGTACGAAAATGTAGATATTGATATTGTACTTTCTAAGGTTTTGTTCATGATTCAGGCTGTACCTGGTACGAAGTAATTTACTGACATGAAATTTATAGAACTTGTGAGGAAGTTGATTTTACCCAAAAGTCCCATACTTGTCAAATGCTTGTGATTCTATCTCCTTCAATGTTGTAAGTGCATCTAGAAAGGAGTATGTATGTTTTAACAATTTACTCGTTCAGTAATGTAAGTGCATTCAGGTAAAGGAATACTGTACGCCTTTACAATTTACAATTCTTAAGCATTGCAATATTTGCATATAGTTTTTATAGCTTTACTTAGACCCTCAACTGTGGTCATGGAAAATTTAGGTACATATCACATGGAAGGATACTTTTTGTGAAAAGCTGTCCCTCATGCAGTCTTTTCCTAGATTGTTGCCATTCTTGTGTATACATTCATGAATACTTTTAAAGAGAGCATTTTTATAATATCATGTTAATTGGTAGTTAAACTTTAAGTCATAGCCCAAACATAGAAGAGTCCCCCTAACCCACCCCCAAAATTGGGAATTGGAGTACGGGTGATATGTAATGGGATCACTAAAAGGAAGGGTGAGATCGGTGGATGGACTGCAATTTTACAGTGGTTGATGCTTCTAACATATGAAAGTCGTGGTCACTTGTGTTGCCATATTCTCAATGTTTTTTACAACTTTTTCTAATTAATGGCTGTGTTCTCAAATTTTTTGAAGGCGGCAGAACTAGAAATCGAAGCTTATCCATTGCTGGATGAACTAACTTCAAAGATTAGTACATTAAATTTGGAGCGTGTTCGACGTTTGAAAAGCAGACTCGTGGCATTGACCAGGAGAGTTCAGAAGGTAGTCCCTGTTAATGTTTCGCGCTTGTCTTCATAATCTGACTACCTTTCCTTCTGCTCGCTCTTATTGGCTGCACTGGTTTAGGTTAGGGATGAGATAGAACAGCTAATGGATGATGATGGAGACATGGCTGAGATGTATCTCACTGAGAAGAAACGGAGAGTGGAGTCATCGTACTATATTGATCAGTCTTCGATCGGCTACAGGTCCAATGATGTTGCACAATCCCTTTCTGCTCCTGTTTCTCCCATTTCTTCACCCTGTGATGGCCGAAAGCTTGAGAAGAGCCTAAGTATAGCGAGGAGCCGGCATGAGAGCACGAGGAGTTCAGAAAGCTCTACGGATAGAATAGAAGAGCTGGAGATGCTGTTGGAAGCTTATTTTGTTGTCATTGACAGCACTTTAAATAAGTTGACTTCGGTATCCACTAGTCTCGCTATCTTTCTTTAAGTCTTCTTTCATTTATACTTGGTATAGAGGAAAAATATTAATCACTTTGATTGTTATGCATTTCAGCTGAAGGAGTACATTGATGACACAGAAGATTTCATTAACATTCAGCTGGTATGCCTGTTTCTTTATCTTCTCTTTGAATGATGATTTTCTTGACTTATGTCTTCTGGGGAAATTGGCTATGGGGGTTTAAAAATTCTAACAAAAAAGTTGCCGGGCAAAGTGGGGGGACTCTGCCGCATATAGCTCAGTGACAGTGTAGCTGCAATATATATATATATATATATGCGTTGCTACTTATTTGTCATCGTTGCTACTGAGGCAAAGAAGAAAATGGATGTTGAAATTCTCTCTAACGTTTAACCTTAGAATGAATGCACTTAAAAGTTCATAAAACTAAGTGGACTTTTGCTAATGTTAGGAAATTTACCTTTATGAAACTCACTAGAAGTTGCTATTCTATATATTCTCTACGGTTGTGTTTGCATAGATTTTTACTTTTTTCTTTTATTTAATTTAAAATATGTGATGGATGCATTTTGACGTATAACCTTAGAATGAATGCACCTAAAAGTTCATAAAACTAAGTGGACTTTTGCTAATGTTAGGAAATTTACCTTTATAAAACTCACTAGAATTTGCTATTCTATGTATCCTTTACGGTTGTGTTTGTATGGATTTCTACTTTTTGCTTTTATTTAATTTAAAATATTGGATGGATGCATTTTGACTTTCTCTTGTCCCGAAACACTGAAAACTTTCACAGTATACTAGTTTTGACACTTAGAAACATACATAATTGTTTTGTAATTTTTAAAATTTGGTAATATTTTCTATTTTGGCAGGAAAGCAAAATTTTGCTTATTGCTGTCTAAGAAGCTTAACCACACAGGATAGTTTAAGATAGAGCAGAGCAAGTTGGACTTCCTTTTTTCTCTCTCTACACTTCTGTTCTTTTTTCTCTTTCTACATGTTACGATATTTCTTGGCTTGCTCGAAGATACTCTAATCACAGACCTTGTGCTTGCAGGACAATGTCCGAAACCAGCTGATACAATTTGAGCTGCTGCTGACAACTGCGACTTTGGTTGTTGCTATCTTCGGTGTGGTGGCGGGAATTTTTGGAATGAACTTCGACATCTCATTATTCGACAATGCCGATGCATTTCAGTGGGTCCTCATCATAACGGGAGGATGCGGTTTAGTCATTTTCAGTGCATTGGTGTGTTTCTACAGGTACAGGCGACTCATGCCTCTGTAATGTGTCGGGAATATCTAGATCCTTGACGGATTGAATTCATCAATTGCTATTCTTTCGTATAGCTGCGCATTCCAGCCCTGTAGATATGGCATGGAGGAAGAAGAAAAAATGAGGAAAAAGTGGGTTCTCATTGTCAGTCCTTTCGATGTGAGCTCATACCAAAACTGCACTAAAAAAAGAACCTGAATCCCAAAAGTACTGTCTTAAATGTAATGTCAATGAGGAGGCTAAGAATGCGCGACTGTGGTCTTAAAGTTTTGTTTTCAGTTCATACAGTCTCCAGCCGGTAAGATCCGTTTGATCCGGGATTGCTGCTGTCGGTGTTGGGCTCGATAGGTTCAACCGTGGGATTTGAAAGGGCAATAAAATGTTAGGAGTATCCTTTGGCAAGAGTAATTGGTTGTGCTTTCAAGGGACAATGGTCCAGCTACCTAATCAACCAGTACAAATAATTTGAAGCTTTGATTTGGTGGGTCTACTGGATGAGTTTCGAAGAGCCCGTTAGGTGACCGTTGCCACCTTTGTGTGAGCTACTGCCTGCAATGTCTGCAGTATCTATGTTTTTTCCTCTACTTCGCAGCTGCCTACTTATGATGCTGTATACTTTAATCGATTCTGATAGATTAGGTATAGATATGCCCCCATGGGAGGGGGGCCTTGTTTGGACCGCCGCCCGATGTCCATTTATTTAATGAGAAACCAGAGTGGAAACAGAACAGACATGCTCACACAAAGATAGAAATGCCACGCTGTCCTCGATGCGGCAACTAGGCCAACTACGCAAATGTCGGAGAGAAGCATAAGTTGGTGTAACGCTTGTGTCACATGGTGCATTTAGGCAAGTGCAATAATTTGTTTCAAAAGATTTATTTTGGGCACTCGCCATACATTTCGATTTCAATTGAGGACAATTCGTGTTAAGATGTCATGGAAATGGGAAATGAAACATCAGATGGCGTGCTTTCCACAAGCGTCGATCCCGAAACACCCATCGGATAAACAATTAGCTAAACGGTGTATATGCAACTGCAAACCTGACTGAAAACATGTAAGTTGGCCCAATGCTGATTTCTTGTTTCCCTTTCTTCTCGTTCTTTCCTTGACAAGAATGGTCCCACCACAATAATTATGCTGTCGTTCTTGTCGCTGCTGCTGTCCTACGACGACAATTGAATGCGGACAGCGGCGCGCAATCAATCAATTAGCTTTATAATGGGTTTTCTGTGCGATTCAACATAACGAGGTCACGACCAAAATAAAAGACATAACGAGGTCAGAGTAAGGTATGGTTTTTGATTTATTGATCTCCAACTTTAATTTGAAATGAGGAGGGAGAACATCATGGATTTCCCATACAACAGACAACGCTAGCAATAATCTGAGCCTAATAGAGAAAAGGAGTTGGTCCCTCCTCCCTCTTCAAAATTTCTTGGACCCAATATATTAACGCCATGCTCTGTTCTGCTCTGCTCCACAGTACAGTCAAGGGGGGCGTGTGAGTATTCAAAGTGGAAGCTGCTCCCCCGCCCTGTAGCGGTGACTCAAATAGAAAAAGGGCATCTTCAAGAGTGTCCGCCCATGGCCACCCCATCCAACCCCATCCTCCTCCTCCTCCTCTTCGTTCTCGCGGCCGCCGCCGTGTCCCCGGCCGCCGCCACCGACCACATTGTGGGCGCCAACCGCGGATGGAACCCGGGCATGAACTACACCCTCTGGGCCAACAACCAGACCTTCTACGTCGGCGACCTCATCTGTACTCTCTCTCTCTTTCTCTCTCCACGCATTGCTCTGTACACTTCACTTGAAGGAGCTAGATCTGTATTCCAAAACCCATTTCTTCTTCTTTTCTTTTCAGCTTCTTGAAGGCAAAGTACCTTCTCTGCTGTCATTGCATTTTTTGCCTTTTTTTTTTTTTTTTATAAAGGATCTGGTCGTGATCTTATTTAGAACAAGAAAGATGGAAACTTCCTACCGATTCACCCGTTTTGAACCAAGATATATGTACAGGACACAGAAGTGATTAATGCCGTGAATTTCTTAACCTTTTGCCTTCTCTCTCGTCGAAAAAGCTGACTCCTTTTCTATGATGCTCAAAACGATTGAGCAGCGTTTAGGTACCAGAAGAGCCAGTACAACGTGTTCGAAGTGAACCGGACGGGCTACGACAACTGCACGACCGAAGGAGCGGTCGGCAATTGGAGCAGCGGCAAGGACTTCATCCTGCTCGACAAGGCCAAGCGGTACTACTTCATCTGCGGGAACGGCCAGTGCTTCAACGGCATGAAGGTCTCCGTCCTCGTCCACCCCCTGCCCCCTCCGCCGTCCGCCTCCGTCTCCGCCGGCAATTCGTCCTCCGCTTCCGCCGATCACAGGGTCCTCGGAAACGGGTCCCTGGGTTCTCGGGTTCTTGTTGCGCTCGTGGGGTCGGTTTGGATAGGGATAGGATCTGGATGGTTCTTCTAGGTGGATAGAGATGTTCCCCTCTCTCTCTTTCTATCTGGGTCTTGTCATGTATGATGGGAGGTTTATGACTGCTTAATTATCTTTTCGTTTTGGTTAAACCAGGCTTATGATTTCCGGAATTGGAGCTTGGCCTGCTAATTTGCCCACTTATCTATAGGCTATAGCTATGAATTAGAAATAGGCTTTTAGCTATCTTGTCCATGAAATTCCGTCGTTCGATGGCAGAAAAAGCAAGGTTTATCTTATTCTTGTGATTCATTTGGAGCACCAATCCCTCGTTCTACTGCATAAAGCTGCCTCTGCCCTCTGACACTACTTTATCTCCATCTTTCGCGACCACTTCTTAAAATTTTTGAAAAATTTTCTTCTTCATTTTTAATTTCATGTGCATAAACTGATGGACTTTTAGCTAGGATACCTTCTATTGAGGCGCGCTTTTGATACATGCTATAGCAACATTGCTAGTGTTGTTTGAAAAACTCATTTAATGTTAAATCACACATTTGTCCTCTTTCTATACTTTTGAAAGTTCAAAGTCGGTGTGGCGACAATATCAAAAGAGCACGTGAAAATTGTATAATTTAATGGTCCAGGTGATTTCCGTTTACATGATTCGAGTATATTTAATATTATGTCTTTTAATTTTGTGCTTCTTGGACCGGCGCCACTCAAGCCCGACTCTTTAGTGAAGCAAAAGGACTTCTTAGCCCACGACAGGCCCGGCTCTTGCCATTGATAGGGCGTAAGAGAGCATAGGCACAGCATCACATTTGCCAGTTGCATGTGTTCTGCTTCTTTAGCCTCTCTGCCTACCCCCTTATTCAAGAAACAAAAGAATGGCACCAACATTGCACTGCAGCTACCTCGGAATGATTGCAATAAACCATCGGCTCACCTCATAGAAGGCCCAATCGAACATGCATAATAGATTCTCAAGCTTTAGTCAGTGCCCAGATTTCAAAATGCTGCTCTGAGAAGGCTTTTACATTGCCTTTGTTCTGCTCGTGCTTATTTTGTGCCACCTCCCTATCTTTCATTAATTAAGCAATCTGCCTACCGTTCTGAAGGAGGGCCTTGCATTGCCTTTCTCCGCACATGGGGTCACATTACCTCTCGCATCCTCGTAAGTCTGATGAAGCAGCAAGGTCTGCGTTCAGTTTGCTAGCTGCTCGTTGGCCTCTCACGTTTTCAAAGCTACGCTGCTGGGTGTGGCAGTGGCTGTTCTGTTGTGGTGCATCCACGTTCCGACATGCCAGCCCGATCCGAGAAGCCACTTAGTAGTTCCACCATATAAATCCGTAGATATCAGCTGTGCATTTCTTAAAGGCATTGCCACGACCGACCATATTTATATGTAGAGGACCAAAAAAACGCTTAGCTTTTGAAACTTGTCATTCACCTTCGGCAAGATGGACATTGCCGTCATCAGAACTGTTTTGCAAAATGTAGACTTCGGTGAGACAATTATAGTTGGTCGAACCACATTGCATTTATCTTTACTACAGGTTTTCGCTTTTCATTCTTTGGCCATGTACTGATACAGCAAAGTCTCATTTTTCTGGGTACACATGGGGATTGATTGTCATAGAGAATCCATTGGACGATATCCAGTGCAATCTCTTCTGGAACTCGATATCCGATAGAGGTTCTTTTGTCCTCTATTTTCCTCAATCCTTTCAGTAACTTGAATTCTAATACTGGTTCTTTGATGGAAATGAGTTTCTTTTTGTTCTCGAAAATAACCTCCAAGGAAAAAGTTATAGCAAAAATAAACTAAGTGAACTGAAATAGGTAGTGCAGTGCGGCAGTGAACCACGTACTTAGTTCATGTTTGCTCGAGTGAAAAGAGAGAGTGAGCGAAAGATGTGTTTGTTCTCCTATTAATTAATCCCTGAAGGAAGAATTGCTCTTCAAAAAGGCATGCCGCTTCGAAAACATGAGCATGTTTCAAGTTGCGGTGACAAAATTGCCAATCCTTAAAAGCAAGCACATGGACAATTATCAACTGTTTTCCAGTTTTAAGCAAAACTTACCGTTCCTAAAAGCTCTGCTAATGCTAAGAGGCCTCACTCGCAAAATATGATACCCCAATTTAGTTAGAATCCCGTGTCACTGCCATTCATCCTGCATACCTGCATTCCGAGCCCAAAGATTGATTCCTTTCTTCCTTCAGGAAAAAGAACTTGGGCAGAAAATTTAGGTGAGCACTTTTATTTTCTTTTGGCTACCAACAACTTTATACTCTGTAATCCAAAGTCATGAGGATTGGGGGATGATTGGGTTCAGCTCCTGTGTGCCCTCATATAAAATTTAGTATTGATAGCTTTCGCACGTGATTACCATTCATCCAATTCTTAACAAGTCCAGATGCTCAATGTTAGTAGCCGACATTGTATCTTTCTCGCGAAACAAAAATGAGAAATTTGTGTATGATAGAGCCCCCTCCCTGATCCTCACCTAGCTGTAAGTCTAGTGCGCTGGGATGCCCTTTATAGACACAGTTTAATTTTGCCCTTAGAGTCTCTTTTGAGCAACATCAAAATTTATGACTAGGAAGTGTATGAACTAAATGGAAGTACCCTCCATCTGCTAAATGTATGTTGGTCCTGGGTGTACAAGTGCACGCTCAACCATTTCTATTGACAAATGGAGAACTGAGATCTTCTGTTTCCTAACCTTACCAAAAGAGAACATCAATAAAAAGGACGGTTGATCTAGAGATTTAATCTACTCCTAGAAGGGCTTCTTACCATTTACCACTGCCTTCAAGTATGGTCCAAAGAAGGATGGCATTTTTAACATTTCAGGAGCAACATATGGAGAACTTTTTTACTGGAAATAGGTTCAACTGAATCAACTGCATCTTTTGACCATCATGTTCAATTGAAGTTCTTAACAATCTTGGTATCCAGAATTTGAGATTGAGACTATAATTATGTGCGTCCAGCATACAATGCAGATCGAGAATGATGGTGGCAAAACAAAAGGCCACAGACTTTGCAGCCACTGAAATAGAAAAAGAAACTAGAATCCTATTGAAGTGTACACGATACAGGGTTAAACTCAATGCTTATGTACATCAAAAGTGATTTGATCAACTCAGAATATCTAACTTCAGGTCAAACCTTTACTCTGCATTAGTTTTCGGTTTCCTCCTTGATCTGCCAATCAGTTTCACCGGTGGTGATGGAGAGAACTCAAACGGCAGCGGTGGAAGATCCATCTCCCCTTTCAATATCTTAACTATATCTCCTATGTCTGGCCGCAACTCCGGGATCTTCTGTAAGCAAATTAACGCCAAGTTAATGCACAAGCTAGCTTGGTCCTTGTTATACTCGCCTTTTAACCTCTCATCCACAAGCTCTAAAATTTCTCCAGTCTGAGCTAAGTGTCGACACCAGCTTACTAAATTTGCTTTCTCCAACTTCATTGGCGAGGCAAGAACATGCAACGGTCTTCTACCAGACACAATGACTAGGATTAACACCCCAAGGCTGTATACATCAGCCTTCTCAATCAAGTATCCACAACCTCCATACTCTGGGGCAATATAACATAAAGTTCCTCTCATGCTTGTCGTGCTGCTTAGCTCGCGGCTGAAAAGATCTCCACTCCAAATATCGCTGCCATTAGAATGAGCATTCTTCTTCCTCAGCCCCCTTCTAAAACTAAACTCCCCATTTGTGTCAGCATCATGCCGGTTTTGTTCCCCTCCAAACTTTTTCCTTTGACAGATGTAAAAACGCCGACCGAGACCAAAATGCGGCAATTTAAAGCCTTTCTTCCACTTCATTTTGAGATGTTTCAACTTACTATGCTTCCTCCTAATATCAGCTGTGTGCTCCTCTTTCCACCAGTCTTGCATCTTTCTGTGTGTCTTTTGACAGGGATGCCTTCCATTTGCATCTTTCTTCTCAGGTTCCTTATCAGGATGTTGTTGATTCCCAACTTCTCGAACATGGGTTTCATTCGCATCCTCTAATTTATCTAATGGCAACGATGAATTATTTATATCACTCTTTCCGGGAATGTTCTTTCTGTCATCATACCAATCTGGATCAGTTGGGCAAATTTGGCTGCCAATCCATTCCATGACATAGTCTTTACTGCATAGTTCACCACTTCCGTCCTGTCTCCACCACCAATCCTTACCCCACTGTTTCGAACCCGGCAGATCATCAGCAACCACAGAAGCAATGAAATTCACATCATTTCCAGGATGATGAAAGCTGTTGAACTCACCATCATAAGGAACAAACTTCTTGTTCCACTCATCAGAAGCAACATCGACAACTGAGACTTCCTTGCCCTTTCCATTTCCTCCTTTGAGATCACTCTCAGTCCCAATGCTAGCATTATAACTAACAGAGTTCAAGTTCAGAGCTTTCACAGTATAACATGTCCTACTATTCTTTGACGAAGAAGAAGCTTGCAAAGCAAGGGCAAAGTCTACCTCAGGCACGCACTCCGCTTGTTCGACTGGAGTAGCAATAGCTGGAGTCTCTGCAGTCAGAGTTCCTGACAGCTCTTGGCTCTTCCATAAATCCTGACTCTTGCCTAAGTCCTGGCTGAACATATCCACCCCATACTCGCCCTCGATTTTCATTCTCGACAAGCCGAAATCCGAAACCTTGGCCCGGAGTTCCGAGTCGAGCAGGACATTACTCGGCTTAACATCTCCATGAATCACAGGTGGATCACAACCAAGATGCAAGAATTCCAGGGCTCTTGCAACATCCAGTATAATGGCAAACCTCCTCTCCCAACTCAAGCTCGAACTCGAGTCGCCTTCTCCGAAAAGCAGCTCCTGCAAACTCCGGTTTGGCATATACTCGTACACAAGTATCCTCTTATTTTTCTCCACACAGTACCCCAACAGATTGATCAGGAATGGTGATCTAAGCCCACCGAGAATCTGCAACTCATTCTGGAACTCCCTCTCTGTCTCTAGTGACATGGCATCGAGTCTCTTCACAGCAACTAACTTGCCGTCCTTCAATACCCCCTTAAAGACAGTACCAGACCCGCCTTTCCCAATCATGTTGGCCTCATCAAAGTCCGAGGTAGCAGATTTCAGCTCCTTGTAAGAGAATCTCTCAATCTTTAGAGGAGCACTGGAGTCAAACGGGATTGTTCTTGGCCCGTTCGCAATGGAGTGATAAAAATGGTAGAGCAAGTAGAGGATGGTCAAGATGATGACCAGAGAGGATGATATTGTCAGGACTAAGAACAGGACTTCGTTTCTATTGAAGGAACTGGGTCCGGCAAGGCCTGGGCTTGGAGGGAAGGATCTTGAAGGCATGCTGAGCTTTGATTCTTCTGGTACTTGGGTTCTTCAGGGTTTATGATATTTCTGTTCTTGCAAATAAGCGGTGAAGGAAAAGGTTGAGGGTGGTGGTGGTAGTGGATGAAGATTTTAGGATTCCATCCCTACATTTGTGCCCTCTGTGGGGTATCCAAGGGAGGTTGCTTTACAGTTGGATAATCATATGAGAGATGATCCACTATGTTGTGTTTGGGATTTTTCATGTATTTTGATAATGGGATTAGTGATTGGGAAGTGACGGTTAGAGTAAGAAACAAAAAAAAAAAAAAAAAGGTGGAGTGGAGGGCCCCTAGGTGCTTTTGACTAAAGAGTATTTTTTGCAGGAAATATGTCCGTGGAAGGCAGAGGAGATGGAGAGGAGATGGAATACAGTGAAGGGTGTTGGATTTTCCTTTTCTATGAAAAGGAGATGCTCACTATTAGTACACTTGTCACATGCCATGTTGATGTATATGGAATGTCGACTAGATTGGTCACCTTGCGTCATGTATCGAACCCCACAAAAAGCGTACGAATTTCATATTATTATGTATATAGTAATTGATTCTGCTGATCACGTTCCCATAGAAGAGTTTCCAGTGTGAAGAGATGTTTACAGTTCATACATACATGGTGGAATTTACGCCCTTCAGAATTACTGCATGCAAGGGGAATCCTGCTCAGTCACTTTTCCGTCCCTTTCTTCGTTCGGTCCTTGTTGTTCTTTATCTGGGTCTGCAAATCTCTAATTTGGTCCCGGTTTGTTTAATCTCTGGCTGCAGTTCTCTCTACTTTTTTGCCCCATAAGTCACAAAGCTGCGAATAGGGCACCTTTCTCTTTGTTTATTCATCACTTTATGCATAATGTCGCGTGATGTTTTAACAGAAGAATGTTGGACTTGAGTGCTACATCCATTGTTACCCGTTTTTACTGTGGGGGAGTATTATATATGTCCTGTCAAACTACAAAAACCCTTTTTTGCCATTGTTGTTCTTTGCTCAGTGCTTTCTTTTTTCTTTTTTATTTTCAGGCATGAGGCTGTTTCCATTTCATTCCGTAAAAAGAAGATACCACCGAGGACAGAGCCATGGCCTTTATGGGTGCAAAGTTGCTGTTGTGATAATAGCGTCTCTGGTGCACACGCCCTGCTTTTTCTCTCTTTTGTCATCAACACCATTGCTATCATTACAGTGAATAAAATCCGGAAAGATTTGAGGGAAAAAAATCAAGATTCAAGTAGTGAGCAGAAGGATGAACATGGGTGGTGGGGGAGAGGAGAGGTGGGAACCCGTTCACCAAGATAGTCAAATTTGTCCTCTCTCAGTATTTTGTCTTCATTCTTGCAAACCCAACGTGCCCTTCTCTGCAAATTGGCTTTTTTTAATTGTCTTCAAGGCTTTACTCATACCACTTGAGTTCTCTACGTTCTTTTGGCCAGTTGATAAACAGTAAAATTCTCAGTTTGATAAACAGTAAAATTCTCAGTGGGTGTCTCAAGGGCTTACGTGAGATTGTACTTTTCTTTGTGATTTTCACTGACATGATGATATATGTTTCCTTGAAGACCACACCCGTTTGGCGTTGTATTTTCAGAATGTTTATTTTGTTCTTTCATCATTAATATAATTGAATCGTTATTTTTGACGTTCGTTTCTTTTGCCCATTTTACTGTGACATTCTTCCCCTCACTTTTCTTCAGATAAATGCTGCAGCTGGGAGCAGCATGATGTGCTTGCTCACCTAACAAACGAACAAAAGCAGAGGAAAAAAGCTGAGCTAATGGACAGCAATCTTGATGAAAGGAAGTAGGCTTTTTGACCTTTCCGGGTTGCTCACGTTCACTTTCACTTCCGGTGGTAATCATTATCCAGTCCCGCAGTTTCGAATCTTATTCACAACCCTATTCACATCTCAGGCCATTACCTGACTCGCCAATGGAAGACAGCGCAATGTCTGTCTATCCCAATGAACAATTAGAGGCTTTCGACTTTGGATCAAAATGCATTTTCTATTGTAATATGCAGAAGAGACTCATCACCCATGATGATAATGCATGTTAAAAAATAATCTTGTCATAATCAAATCCATTTATTTCGCGAGAAAATAAATGATTTGGAAAAAATTTTACATTATCATTATCAATAATAGTTTATTTCTTAATATTTTCATGGATAACAAAATTATTTTTCGTTTATTTACTTTTGTAATGATACAAGTAATCATTTTTAAGAAAATAATTTTTAAAATCATTTATCTTCCGGGAAATAAATACATTTTTAATGTGGGAGGAAACTTCTAATTAGAGAAGGAAGCATTAAGTGTGCCAAAGGACATATTTCATACCAAGTTGTCCAAATCATTTGATCATTACATTAATCACTCCAATTTCTTTCAAAGCCTGGTGGGTTGTGCCCCGTTGAGATTCCAAAAGCCGGACAATAACAATTGAACTAATGGGAACTTGATAATTCAAAATGTCAATGCAAACTACAATTTTAAACAGAAAAATTCAAGGGAAAGCAAGTTTGTCAAAGAGGGAGAGGAATGGAGTATTGGAAATAGTATTCTCCTCCCATTAGGTCACTACTATTCTCGAAAACCGTATTGAAAAGAAAAATATATTAATTAAAACGAGGAAGGGGCGGGTGACTCATGATAAGTTATTTAATGAAACCCAAGTGGAGCACGACATTTCTGGATTTAAATAATTTACTATAGTCAGAGTTTGCCTTAAAATGTGGAATAATTTATGGACGTGTGTATCTTTTGACCAAGAATGCGATGTCCAAAAAGAGAGGAGAGAGAGAGAGAGAGAAGCTTTTCCACTAAGAAAAAGAAGAGCAAATTAATCATCATGCTTTTGAAATTGCTATAATTATGTTCCGAAAAGAGAGATTAAAAAAAATTAACTACGTAGTCGCATTTATTGAGTGGGGAGTCCCAGGCCCATGAAAGAAATCTTTCCCCCCAAAAAGGTTTGACTAGAGATAAGATCAGTTAACAATGTGATGATCTCCATATAAAGTTGCTGGTGGGCTTCTTGGGATGAGCTCTGAACCTCTTTTTTTAGAGAGTTCTCATGCACAAAACTCACTTCCAACGTAAGATTAGGTGAGTCGGATCAAAAATAGTACGGTTCAAATAGACATATTTTAACTTGTTTAGACTCAATTTCATAAAATATAAATCTAATAACTTATACTTAACCCTATCTATATTAGTAAAATACTTCTATACATAAATTTAAACTCAAACCGAGGTTAAAGTGTGGGTGAGTGGCTGTGAAATCCAATGAGGACGAGAGAAAATGAAAAGATAGTCAAAGCGGTGGTTTGAATGTAAATAAATTGTAAACTTATTTATGATCTATTTAACACTCTTATTTTGTTTAAATTCATTTATGATCTATTTATTTAATACAACTAACTTATATAACAATTCAACCTATTATATATGGGTTAATAAATATATTTATAAGCCATGTTGATAGGTTTGTATGAAATTTTCTATGTATCCATATCATTTAGGTCACTTTCATCAAAGTTCACTACAATATTTTAGTACAGATGGTAGTCATGGTAACATTTGATATATGAGAAGGCAGGGGCTGTTCAATGGTCTTAGTATACGAAATCGAATCCGAAATCATGTGAGTGATTCCCGTAAAGAATATATTGCAAGAGAAAATTTCCTCATTTTTATAAATATTTAAATTATTTCTTTCTTTTATTGACCTAGCAAATCTCATCTTTTTTCGAAATTTCACTCTATTAGCGAAAAATAAATATCAATCAAATTCTTTTTTACCCATTTATTTAAGATCAGGAAAGAGGGTACATGTCAAAACAGCACTTCAAACTCTCTACAAAATTAGGAAATTAAGGTAAATAATTTAGATTTAAGAATTATGGAAATGATCAAGATAAATTGAGATTGACACATTTTCTGTTCAGGTCAACAAAAGAGAGAAAAAAGAGTTGCCATTTGGAGTTGCCACGTGGCAACAGGAGAACCGAGTTACATGCGATGGCACGAGAATCCTCCCGCGTTTTCGTAACTGCCATAACTGCAAACTCCCTCCATGTCCAAAATTCTCTCTCTCTCTCTCCCCCTCTCCAACCAAGGTTGAGCAAAAGAGCACGCCTTGATATCTCAGCAATGCAGATTAGATTATCCGATGTCTGACCATCGACATATGGATACCGATCAAGGTCGGTGCTCTAATCTTCCTCTGAAGCTCTCTCTGTTTCATTAGGAATTCACAAATCATTGCGGAAACCATCTGTCATTGAAGAATCCCTGTTGTGTTTGTTTCCTTTTTTCGTTGCAAATCCTGCATGTTTGTTCAGGCTTCGGGAAAAAGTTGAATTGATGGGATATGGAGAACTTTGCAATGTGAATCTCGTTTCTGGGTTTTGACCAGCATTTCGCGAGGACGTGTCGGATCGATCACATTTTTTGCCCGAGTCGGGCATGCAATTCACTGTTCATGTGCGTTCGCTTGTTTAGAAGAAACGTGAAATTTAAATTGTTCTGCTCGTCGGGGTGAGTCACATTGAGAGAAGCGCATTGAGTTGTTATTCCTTAAATATTGTTGCTAGGCCTGGTGATCTGGGGGTGGAGAATGGATCGAGCAAATACGTGAATTTGTTCTGAGATATCGAAAGATCTGTTAAAAATTTAGGTTGAGGGTGTCTTTTGAAGGATTCAATCTGAAATTCCCCATAGAGTTGGAAGGAAATTAACCAACCAAAGGGCACGGTTTTTAGCAGTTCTGATTATCAAACTTTTCATCTGCAATCATACACCAGCAACATAAACACGCGGTGCATATATTGATTCGATTCCTCGTGGATACGAGGTCAGACATAACAGCGTCTTGAACATTTGATATTGTTGTTTGTTATTAGGTGGAATATCCCAATGTTTCTACACCTCTCTACAAGTGTATTTAGCCTTTTTTTTGTTTACTTCCTCAGGTGGCAGTTGGATCTCAGCTTCTCTCTGAGTTTGTAATTAGGACTTGCTATTATGTGAACAATCTCAATACGATGTTTGACTGTGGTTACAAGTCGCAGTATATCGGAGGCCAAAGAGAGAAGTTTGTAAGGTATGGAATCTGAGAACTTTCTCAGTTTGCTCATGTGTTTTTGTACTTGAGTTTGCGTTTCCGTTGAGGATGATCTGAGCCCAAATTATCGTAAAAATGGGGCTGTATATCATTTGATAGAGTGATTAACTCGGTTTGGCTATATCTCAGGCATCGAAGTGAGAACTGGGGTAATTTTTATTTTTTTTTAATATATCTCATGTTGTCATTTGATTCAGAGCAACATGTTTCTGTAGGTTGGATGATTTGGATTCTACAGTATCAATGCCATCTCACGCTAGTGGGATGAAAGGACATGGCTTCAATTTTGCGGGACTGCTCCGTACCGGTCATGCGAGAAACAATGCGTCAAAATCATTCAGAGTAGGAGTGAAAAAGGGCTCAGAAGGACTTAGGGCGTTTGGTAAATCAATAAGATTTGGGGTCACCCGTGCAGTGTTCCCGGAAGAACTCAAAGTATCTGAGAAAAATATATTTGATCCCCAAGACAAGTCCCTTCAGTTCTGGAACAAACTCTTTGTCATGTCATGTATTCTTGCGGTGTCCGTCGATCCTGTGTTTTTCTATCTTCCTGTGTTCAATACATCGAAATGCCTCGGCATAGATAAAGGGTTAGCAGCTCTAATTACAACGGTCAGGACAATTCTCGATGTCTTTTACCTTATTCGAATGGGTTTCCAGTTCCGTACTGCGTACATTGCACCATCATCACGAGTTTTTGGACGAGGTGAACTTGTGATTGATCCTGCACAGATAGCTATGCGCTATTTAAAGCGCTATTTTATCGTGGATCTCCTTGCTGTTATACCAGCACCACAGGTCTGAGAAACTTCAAATCCCTAGTTACTGGTTTTTGTACTTTAAGTTCTTTTTGTCATAAAGTTTCCAACTTCTCTCACCTTTAGTTTCCCTTTGTATTTTCATTCAATCTTCACATGCCTTTTGAATTTATGCTTAAATTTCGTTCCTAAATTGGCCTGTGTTCCTTCATGGTTTTTGTTTCTCCTCACTTGGTTTGTATTATTATTTAAAATGCATGGACATGATAAGCTTTATTAACAAAATATAATATTGGTGTCTTTCGTCTGGAAAATTCTGCGATTGAAATTCATAAGATGGAAAAGGGCATGTAAAAAATTTAACCATTTGATTTTCTTTTTTAACTTCTGCTCTTGCTTCCACTTAATTCATGATGTCTTTATATTGCAGTACGATGAAGATATGAGTTAATCCATATCTTTCACTTCCCATGTTGTTCTTTTTGCCTCTAAAAGTTGGTTGTGGTTCACTAGAAGGCAGTTTCTCCTTTCCTAAAATAGCTCTTCCAATCTGTTCAGATTGTGGTGTGGAAATTTCTTCAGAGATCAAAAGGTTCAGAAGTGCTGAACACCAAGCATGCACTGTTAAATCTAGTCTTCGTTCAATATATTCCAAGGTTTGCCCGCTTTATACCTCTTACATCGGAAGTCAAGAAGACAGCAGGTGTTTTCGCTGAAAGTGCTTGGGCTGGGGCAGCATATTATCTACTTTGGTACCTGCTAGCTAGTCATGTAAGAAGTATTTCATGCTGCAAGATTTTAGCCTCCACATCTAGTCTGATGTAGATTATCTTGTTTCATTCAAAAGAATTCTAATGCATTCCTATAACATACTTAATAGATTTGTAATAAACTTCTCCAAAAGTTGTCAAAATGAAAAACTGATGATTTTATCTCTTAAACATCAATTTCTACAAACTTGATGATTTTCTCTCTTAAAGTTTGTTTGTTTACTGGAAAACAGCATAGGCAATTTAACCAATCTATGCTGTGTTCTCATACATTTGTCATGAACTTTTGCAGATATTCGGGGCTTTGTGGTACTTACTAGCTGTGGAACGTAAGGACACGTGCTGGCAGAAAGCCTGTGCTGAAACAGGACCCAAATGCATGAAAGAATTTTTGTACTGTGGCAATAAACATATGTCAGGATACGAAGAGTGGAGAGAAATCATGGAAGATGTTCTTGGAAGAAAATGCAATGTTGCAGATGAGAATTTGCCATTCAACTTTGGAATATATACTCAGGCTATGTCTTCTGACATAGTTTCATCGAGGAACTTCTTCTCGAAATTTTTCTATTGTCTGTGGTGGGGCCTGCAGAACTTGAGGTTTGCTTTTGGTTCAATATTTGATATGATCGTCTAGTTTGCCTTTTGCAGTTGATAAAATTTCCACTATAGTTATAGGATGCATCTGCACAGTTAGAGCTTTAGTTAGGATATGACCGGTGAGACTGAGACATGACACCTTTAAATTACACTCTGGCCTTTGATCAGGATGGATACAACCATTTTACATACTCAACTGTTGCCTTACTGCAGCATACAAGTTCTTCTGCAGCATTTCTTCACCAAAGCAAAAGTGTTCACTTTTGAAGCACTAATGCTGAAGATTAAAATTTGACATCTTGATCTTATCTTTACAGTACACTCGGGCAGGGGCTCAAAACGAGCACATACGCTGGCGAAGTCCTCTTCTCCATTGCGCTGGCAATTTCTGGCCTCATTCTCTTTGCACTTCTGATTGGAAATATGCAGGTATATAGGAGTTTATATGATGAGTGGTTACAGTCAGCATTTGCAAATGCATTACATGAACAACCATGGTTGTTCAACTGAGTCGAAATTATTCTCTATATCTGGCGCTTACTGTCACTGCCTTGTACAGCACTGTTAAGGGCGAACATTACATGATGATTGTGAAAAAGCATAGGCATTAGCTCTACTATCTGTAGAAGTGAAAAGGATACCCTTTTGCGCTGGTAATTAAGGACAATGAATTGAGGGTTATACACTGCAGTTCTGATGTTGGGAGTTATTATTACTACGACAGACCTACCTTCAGTCTCTGTCCATCCGTCTGGAGGAAATGAGGATAAAGAGGCGGGATTCTGAGCAATGGATGCATCATCGGTTGCTTCCACAGGATCTCCGAGAACGAGTTAGGCGTTATGATCAATACAAGTGGTTGGAAACACGTGGAGTCGATGAAGAGAGCTTGGTCCAGAGTCTACCGAAGGACCTGAGGAGGGACATTAAGAGGCATCTGTGTCTGAATTTGGTTAGGAGGGTAAGTAAACCATTCATCATCCGTCTTCCTCATTTTCTTCTCAAGAGAAATGATTTTGAGCAATTACTAAACATGGGCTTAACGTAGGTTCCTCTATTTGCCAATATGGATGAGCGCTTACTTGATGCGATCTGTGAGCGGCTCAAGCCGAGTTTGTACACTGAAAGTACATACATAGTGAGGGAAGGGGACCCTGTCAATGAGATGATGTTCATTATACGTGGACGACTGGAAAGCGTAACCACCGATGGTGGGAGGACTGGATTTTATAACAGAGGATTCCTGAAAGAAGGTGACTTTTGTGGAGAGGAACTTCTGACCTGGGCATTGGACCCTAAAGCAGGTTCCAATTTGCCTTTGTCAACTCGGACTGTGAGCGCTTTGACAGAGGTGGAGGCATTTGCTTTGGAAGCAGAAGAGTTGAAGTTTGTTGCGAGTCAGTTTAGGCGACTCCACAGTAGACAGGTTCAACACACATTTCGCTTCTATTCACAGCAATGGAGGACTTGGGCTGCCTGCTTTATACAATCTGCATGGCGGCGTTATACGAGAAGGAAAAATGCTGAGCTTCGGCGTCTCGAAGAGGAAGAAGAGGAGGAGGAAGACTACAGTGAAGATGACGATGACGATGATGTGAGAGCTTTAGTTGGTCAGAGTTCGTTTGGACCTAATTCATCGACTTTTGCTGCAACAATACTCGCATCTCGCTTTGCAGCTAATGCTCTTCGGGGCCACAGACTGCGAAGTTTGTCAAGTGCCAAGGGGGTAGCAAAATTACAGAAGCCCCCGGAACCTGATTTCACTGCTGATGCGGAGTAATGTTTTGAGTATCCTAGAAGATGGAAATAGCAAAGTCGAACCTCTCATTAGGGTGGTTCTACCATGTAAATTGATCGCTACACCCAAGTGTAAAATTTGGAGCCAAGGCAAGAGTCTGATAGTGAAACACCTGATTGCATTAATGATCACAGAAGGACGAAGCTCAAGATGAGGTGGGAAAATGTTTCCTGTGGGAGTATTTGATCATTGTATCAACACAACAGAAATAATATGTAAGGCCATCTCCTGATAAAAATTAAAATTAGGTTTTCACTCCAGTTGTTTTTTTTTTTTTTTTTCGGTAAGGTAATTTTCACTCCAGTTGTTGATTTCTCGTGAATCCAACAGTTGCATCGGATGACTAGTAAAGGGTGGCCTTTCGGCTCATTCATCTGAAGCGGTAATCAGACATTTAAATTTGCATTCTGTGTTTCAGGACATACAACTTCAGTTTTTACCAAAAAAAAAATTTCGTTTCAGAATGACGTGAAAGGATCTGCCGTCCAATAGTTGTTCAACCATCGAAAAATGATTGGGCACCAACGGTCAAAAGAATCAAAGTAAATAAGCGAGGAAAGACCGAAAAAAACAAAAAATTGAAGAAATGCAAAAAGTAGGATCATATGACATGCAACGCCCAATCCAGTTCGAGTCTATTTACTGTTGACCTTCATCACTCTAATACTAGTCAAACTATCTGTTGCTGGAACTCAACTACGCCATGCTGACGAAGCTTCCAACTCTACGTCTTCTTCCCACCAAGTAGCGTTCTGCAATGCCAGATGACAAAGCTGTGGTTAACTTGAAATAAAATTGAAAATGGTCATCCAACAGTTCACATAATAATCTGCAATGCTAATGCTATGTACATACTCCCTGACTGATGGTTTGATTTAAAAGATGCAGTATCTAACGTATGGAGGAGAAAAGGCCAAGGTGGAGATTTAAATATAAGATCTATCACATTAGTCCAATTACAGCAAGATTCATTTCAGAAATAAGACGTGCTGCAACATGTCACTGCATAAAAAGGGGGCATGCAAAAAGACATGGTCTATAGGAGAAGTAGGTACTAAGGTAGGAATTCCTCTTTGTATGCATTTCTCGTAAATAAGCATATTGAAACGAAACCCAAATCTAAGACATAATTACACTGATAAAACTTTAACTGAACTGTTCCTGTAACTTTATCTAGAACACAGAAAATGCGCTTTGGCATGGACAGAAGATGCGGTTTGCCTCCTTCCTTTGAGCAGGGTTAACTGACATAATATCAATCAAGGAAAGCTCGGAAAGTTCACAATAACCTTGTAGCCTCTACGAAGAAATTCTAGTGAGCTTCCTTGCTCTTCTTGCAGTCCCAAGACCCTCAGTAGTTCTTCCTTGGTCTAAAGCACAACGAAGTTATTAGTCTAAAAGCATAGAATATGCATCAACCAGCAGAAAATTCAGGCTGCATGAGAAGGCTTATACTTCGCCTAGTGTGAAGCGTGTAGCACTCTCTGCCACACATGCATATGAACCATCTGTTTGCTTAAGCATCACCTGCCATGGCCCTGGAAAAGTGTGAACTAAATTAAGATGTATGCACCAATGCCATGGCTAAAACAGTTACTAAAATTATCCATCATGATCAACATTTATCTTTCCATCAAAAATTAAGGAAAACATGCAAGAGCCAGCAAGGATATAGATTGCTTTTGGTTCACAGCACACTCAAGAGAAGACCAAAAAAAAGTGATGGTAAACTTCTTCTAAGAACCTCCTTTTTAGGTCCAAAAGTTAGCACTTTGACTTCTTTGACATTAGAAAAATCATTTTTTCCAGAGTTTAGGGAAGATAAATTAGTATCATAGCCTTCATTTGATCCAACCACATTCTAATTGAAAATCATCATAATCTTCCTTCATGGTTCAAACCTAAATCAGAATAATTTTTTGGCTTCACATAAATCCTTCACAAGATTGCTATAAACCATGCAAAAGAATGCCAACTTATAGCATACCAGGATATTGGCGAAAGAGTGCTCCACTGAAATTGATGATGTAAGGTGCTACTGCAACTGTCTTGAGTTATAAACAAAAGTTTACATTCAGTTGAATATTATAAGACAACTAAAAAAGAATATGATGCACCAGCATAAGAGATGTACCTTCGAGTAGTCTCTAGTTCTAATAAAGAACACAGGGGTGAACTGAGAAAGAAATCGGTAATGCAAATCTTTGCTTGGAAATCCCAGAAGGCCTAAGTCAGCTCTGCAAAAGTATATATTTTAGGACTTAAAGAATGTTTGGCATTCCAGTACCATGGTGCAAAAAGGTAGACCTTAAAATTTAAGATTTACCGCAGGGTTTCAAGTTCCAAATTGAATAAGAGTGATGGAGTTGACTTGGCAAATTGGTCCTGCAATACCAAATCAAGAGTTGCAACTCAGAAATAGAGAAGTAACTCTTTCATCTCAGCACTATTCAGTAAAGAAGATACCAACTAGGTTTATCTTCGCTGTAATGCTACATGTTCAAGCAATAGAGATTTCAGTAAAATTTACTAAACACTCCATTTAAGACTTCAGTTATGGTTCTTAGAAAATTTACAACATTATTTCCATATAGGACAAATAGACAAAAAATTAATCTGATCATAACACATACAGGTAATTAACGCATGAACCCATGGAAGATATTAGGCTAAGCTAGCAAGTACAATAAATGATGTAACTTCAATAGGATCTCATACCACATATTTTTCTATGACTGAAAGTTCACGAGTGCTACAATTCAGGAAAATATATAGTGTTGGGGGTACGTCTGACTTCCAGCGACCTGCATTTGAAGGCATGAGGAAATTTTTACTGCAATATTTGATACAGAGACTGTGACAACTGTCGGAAAGCATCATTAAGGTCAAAATCCAGGTCAAACCAGACAGAAAATCTTTGGAAGTGACTTAAACTAATATTCACCTCTTATACGTAGTGGACACAGAAAATGTAAGGGAACACAGGACTTGGGGCATTTTTGCTAGGACATAAATAAATTATCAGGGGTTAGTGTTCATCCATCGCTAGCAAACAATCATAACATGCCGTAAGTTCTACCTTCATTTTCATCCTCAAAGTCGAAATCGAGAGTATTCCTCATGGACTTAAAGAATGTAGTGACAGGGCCGCTAGGTACATCATCCAAGGAACCAACTGTTATGCCATCAATCTGACAGAGTAGATTAAACTGAGTATGCAGAATAGTTTGCTGAATTGAACATCAAATGCTCCTGGCTTGAGAAGTATTTACCAACCATCTATGTCAAAAATCCATGTGATAAGCATGGCAAACAATTGTCTAATTCATGCTCATATATGCACCATTCAGCTTTTCGATAACAACTTTTAACTTCTTCATGTTAATTAATTCGATTTTCAGTTACTTATCATTAAATGAAGCTTCTTCTTCCATTTTCTTTCCAATCTTGGAGATAATTTTTTGTAGAATTGAGAAGTTCTTTCTTTAGAATGAAAGATGGCCCTTAACTTATGCTCAAAACTCTGTGAAATTGTTTTTGAACCAAAATACCTCATAAGAGCAAGCATTTGACCCAATTGGAAGTAAACTTTCTTAAAATTGAGAAGTTCTTCTTTAAGAGTGAACTATGGCCCTCAAGTTATGTTCCAAACTTTGTAAAGCTTTTTTTTAGAACCAAAATACACAGATATGTAAGTAAATTTGATGATTTAAAAGCTAAAGCCTCACAAAGTCAAACATTTGATCCAAATGGAGCTAGAACTTTGTTAGTTAGGAATTTTGTTTTTAGAATGAACTATGACCCAATCTTTGTGAAGTTTTTATCAAAACCAAACTATACACAGCAATAAGAAAATTAGATGATTTGGAAGCTCTAAATGTAACAAGATCAAACACTTGACCTAATAAAAGCTAAACTTTCTTAGAAGTGAGAGTTTTTCCTTTATAATCAACTATAGCTCTCAGCTCGTTCTCCAAAGTTTACGGAGCTCTTTTTAAACCAAAAATTGCACACATTTACAAGTATAAGATGATTTGGAAGCTCTAAACCTCACAAGATCAAGCATGTGACTACTCAGAGCTAAACTTTCTTACAATTGAAAATTCTTCCTTTAGAATGGACAATGGTCCTTGACTTGTGCTCCAGACTTAATAATCTTCTTAGAGATTCAAAGAACAACCAATTATAATTAAATTAGATGATTTGAAATCTCTAAACCTTACAAGATTTAGCAATTTCTATATAGTTTTACTCCACTTTTCATATTGTTGCTATCATTGTACATCCAATCCATGTCCTAGGCTACTGAGCAAGCATACTTCACAAGATAATGAAACCAATGGCACAATAAAAATAAGCACGGGATTTGCTGCAAATGAGGACAATGCACAAGAAGAAAATTTACTCATTTATTTGTTACCAAATCGAAAGCTGTCTTAAAAAGCTCAGTGGCTCTCCGTTTCTCTGGCTTGTCCGGGAAAACCTGAAGTTACGTGAACTCTATAAGGTTCATTTTTTAACCACTCAAAGTGGAAATGTTGCTACATAAGAGAGCTCATACTTACAATGCAAGCTCTGGTTTCCCTCTTCTCTTTAAGTTTCCTTATGACGGCCAATGCAAGTTGAATGTTTGCCTCAATGTAGTCATCTGAAGAGCCCTTCACATATTTAGGAAGTTGGAAACAATTACGCATAGAAAGTCATGAGTAGTCTATGATTCATCAACTGCAGTGACTTAATTAGACAAAAGAATAGAATTGCTCATTGCATATCGATATTCACATAACTTGTGTGTAGTCATCATTTAATCTAGTGGCTTCAGTTCATAGACAATCTCACTTAATTTTCAGAAAATTAGGTTCCACTAAGAATCCATATAATGCCAAGAGAGAAATGTCAAGGATGACTGATAGAGTAAAATGTCGCCTACAAGGTGATATTTAAAGCCTTCTTGTGTATAGAGGGGCAAAGAGGTACCTTAAAAGAAGCCATGTCGCTAGGCAAAGGTCTGCATAAGAATCACATGAGACAGAAAAAGCAGAATGAAGTCAGAGGCCAATGTGAAACCTGATATAGCTTCTAGAGCATGATGTGCAAAACTTCAGAAATGGTCTAAGACCATATTATCTTTTGCCTCCGGATGGATTCTCTAAATCTGATGAAAGCAGTGTCAATGGTGGAACAAGCATATCAAAATATCACCACAGAATAACAAACTACTAAGACAAGCTTATGTCAAAGAGCACTATGAAGTCGAGGAACAATATTCACAAGAAGGATGAGCTTTTGCCAGCTTGCTAAGAGATGCTCACCCTTGTTTGTTCTTAAATATAGTCATTCATAACTTCAACCATTTTACGAGAAGTTCAGATTTCCAACTTCATTTCTTTCTATTTGTGTGGCTCAAGAGGATGACGAGGTGAAATCATTGGCATTATAACTCGCACAAAGATACCAATGTAGCAAGAAATTATTACCCCAACGTTGTCTACTAGACCAAGTCAACCACGTATAGAATCAAAAGACATGTCTTGACGCAAATCGCGTGCTGTTAGTGATTCAGTCTAACGCATTTTAGAATGAATTTATACCCTAGTTCTCTATGAATACAACTGTAACCAACCCAAAACCGGCACTTCTTCCCAAATCAACCGAAAGAAATGACCCCGTATGACAGGCTTGAAACCACTGAGAGAAACACGAAAGTAGCATGTAAACATGGCCAGCAGCTCAATCCCATCCTAAATCAACATACTTGCATCACCCCAATTGCTTCAAAATCAACGACACAACCGCAATTCGCAATTGACGATAAAGACCATTAGAAAAGAAAGGGCAAAAGAAATTTACGGGAAATCAATCTCCAACCGGGTCTGGCCATCTTCGAGAGCGAAAGCGAGAGAACCGGCCGCGTCGGCGACCAGAACCTCGTACGACTTGGGCTTGTAGAGGGCGACACCCCTCTTGGGTTCGGAGCTCGAAGGCGGCGGCTGCGACGACGACGACGCCGTAGCAGCAGCAGCAGGAGGAGCTCGTTCTTCGCCGTTGGCGCATCGGACTCTTCTCGGGGCTCGTCGCTTCGGAGAGAAGTGGGCGGAGGAGGCACAGGAGAGCGGAGGAGGAGGGCGGAGGAGAGAGAAGGCGGGGGGCGGCGGCGGCGGGGGCGGAGAGACGGGGGAGAGGGAGGGAGGGAGGGGAGAGCCATGTGGAGGGAGGGCGTCATGGCCGGTCCAGTAAAGCTCAGTGCGTCGTCGAGTGAAGGAGAGAGGAAGCCATGGCCATGGAAAAAAAAGAACAGCGCGGTGTGTGGTGCGTGTGGACTAAAGATTATATGACAACGATAACGATTAACGAACTCAGAAACGATTTTTAACCGAATTTACCGATTTCTGTGCAGATACTTTTCATATTTAAATGATTATAATTGAAAAATATTTACTCGCATTCCCTTGGAATCATGGTTTCACGTCAGAAAAAGAAAGGAAAAGTCCACGCTTTTTCCCATTTTCTATTTTGAGTAGGAGGATTGGATTACAACAGTAAAGGGCTAAATCCAAATCCTAAGAGCGTCTCGGACGCACTTGCCCTGCCGTTCGCTCCGTGGCATTGACATTTCACAGATCATACTCAAAAGCAGCTTCGCCTATGCACGGGACATCCTTAAAAATGACAGTAACAGATAGATGCTTACTTCGCAAACTTCGCCCCGGCCATCAGCTTGTTAGCCTTCCCCTAGAACGTGGCAGATTTTCCAAGAATACCAATCAGTTTAAGAGGTAGCAATATTCAGATTCCTGGAGAATCTGGCGATGTTGATTGCATCCGATTCAAGTTCCAAACTTTGAGACACCGCAAGACAAGGCCTTTATAGTGGAGGCATAGCCCAGATCATGAGCTAATCCCTTTACCCATTCCCTTCACGGTAGGCCCGTGCTCTACCTGCCCCGGCAAGGCCAGAAGAAGGATCCCTTGCACCATCAACCTTTAACTTAAACCGGTCTTCTGGTGCTTGAATCCATTGGATCGGGTATTTTTTCAAGATGGCGACCCTTAGTTGAACTCTTACTAGCTACAACAAATTCTGCAGCTTTACAGAGGGTTCAAAAACACGATTGGCATGATTAGTCCAGAGAAACCGCAAAGCCACAAGAAAGATTACAGTTCACGGATTCTCGGTCAAGTTACAAACCTCCTTGGACCTGGTATTCTAGTGAAGTGTGGCAGACTAATTGGCACATTCAGCCTATGCCAAGCCTCAGCAGCTATGGGGCGATCGTGTGATATGTGCTCCATGATTCTGGAGCCAGGTGAACATAGACCGCATGTCTGGTCCATCCCCATTCCTCTGATAATAAGAATGCACTTTGCAGCGATCCCATTATGAAGACATTTCCAAACTGGACGCGGATTTGTTTAGTCTAGCTTCCACTTTTCAACTCCGTTTCCAACCTTTCTCATCTCCTGTTGATTCTTGTCAAGTATCTGCAATCTCATAAGTTGACTTCAGTGAGAAGTCCCCAGTCCTAGACTTGTTCCAGCGGTCTGTATCCGTATCATCTGGTTGATAACAAAAGGGCGCCGTATAAACGGCGCTAAGGATGTGTCAAATGATCACTCACTTTCTTGCTTAGCTCATCCTCCGACATTGGCCCTTGTAGTGCACGAACTGGATATGCATTTCATGATCAGTTTCTATCCAAATTCCCGGGAAGTTACAGGCAACTAGTCTTTTTCTGATGAAGTCCTTGTCAAGCCCATCGTAAGCTTTCTTGAGGTTGGTTTTTGTAGCCACATGATAATCAAAACTAAATGACAATGTAATCGCAAAGACATTGATGAGTCACTCAAATAAGGTTTCGGTATTGGATAACCTACAGACTACCAAAAAAAGTGTCGGTTATTGCCAACAAATGACTCGGAAATCATGTGACCAATGATTTCTTTTTACCAACAATTTTCTCGATGCTCAATCCAAGAGTTTTTTTTGTACATTAACCATCATCCAGCATGCATTGCTGTTATTTGGAACAAAAGTACACGCAAACTCTGCCAAGGGATTAAAACTCCCAAGGCAATAATTTTCCGTGTCCTCATATAAGGCCACAGCTTATATAGGTGATTCATCGAACGCGTATCCTCATACCTCATCCTACAGGCCACTAGCTGGACTTGAGCCCCGACAGCATTTGGACATTGACGCGTTATGGTTTGAAGAGCAAGGTGCATGCAATTGTAGCAGTTGGGTTGCGAGAGCTTCCAGTGACAGACTCCGTGTCCATAGACGGTCTGCTCGCTGCCCGGACGCTGGTTGTAATATCCATAGGCCCACATAGGCGTCTCTAGAACTAGATCTCCCAAAGTTTCGACCACCAGATATCCGTACTCGGTTGACGGCACGTACATCTGAACGTTACAGATACTGTACATCACGGTCGTGTTCGTAAGACCCCTCACGGTATTGTAAATGCACAGGAGCCTAGTTAAGATTGCTATGATTCTCTGAAACGTCGCCATGCAATGGAGTCTTCGTTTGGAAATTTTCCTCAGGACCTCTTCGTTTCTTGGAACTTGTAGCGTAGCTCAAAAGTCCAAGAACATCGGTACACATATTTAAGTCCTTATCCTTTTAGGTTTCTTCGCTATCCTCGTCATATTTCATCCCGAGCTACGCTTCATTCCATCTGAAGACGACAACATGTTACCCAATCCACCTCTGAAAATCTGTAAGGATCGACAGTGCGGTCGAAACCATTCTGGTCTACGATGTCTTGACTCGAGTGTCGTCTGAGATTAAGCCAAAAGGGTGCTTGGAGGTAATCAATTTTCTTGACGAAACCAATCGATAGATCTTATGTTATGCGGAGTTCATAGTTTCTGCAACCAAAGCTTATTTAGCTAGAGACGACTGCGTCTCGTGGGGCAACCGTGCGACTGCGAAAATACACGAATAGAATAAGACCGCGAAGAAAATGAGGAACCATCACGTGTTGATTAGCGACACTAATCCCCTATGCCATATGATTCTCTCCCTTTTTGAGGCCGCATAACTTGTTCTCGTGTTCTTCGAAAAGAAACTTCAGATTTCTGCTGCCGGAGAATGTTCCGGTGACACTAATCCCCTATGTAGAATTTTATGGGACTCCATTAGTTAGTCTTAAATTCAAACACTTAGAGAAAGGCGCAATACATGAGTTCCATATGAATGTTTCACCGCGGCGAGGGCTGACGGTATGGCAAGGCCTTAATAAGCATGCGGACCCAAAATGCACGGATGCACGTGACAAAACCCGTGATCGAGTATAAGGAGGAGCTAGGAATCAAACCGACATCTCTAGCTCCGATATCAGAAAAACCTTTTGACAGACTGGTGCAAATTTGCGATACTAATCAATGCTCGTGGGTGCTTTAGTAAACCAAAGATTAAGCAAATGGACGCTACTAATTCAACACCCAACCACAAATAATCACGTTACTTGGTAAATTAGTTGAGCAAAGCAATCTGCCGATTTTATAGGGAGGACTGCTGACCACATGAAAAAAATAGTGATTTCCAATTAAGCTGATTGTTTTTTTTTCCTCATTGAAACTAATTAATTAATTCTTGAACAGTTGTTAGGGATTAATCAATATATGCTTGCTTTTTTATAACGTAGTTGTCTCAATTACATAGTACATATTGTGCTTGCTGGTATGTTGAACTTTAATTTTCTGAATGGAAACTCACACACTTACTCTTTCAATATTTGTGCATTTAGAAGGCTTTTGAGATTTCACAGAAAATAAAAGTAAAATATTTTTTAGGGCAGCCCAATCTGGAAAAAGAAAAAGTTAGAACATAAATGTCATTGCAAGTGGAATAATTTTAGCTACTCAACTTGTTGGTAATTACAACGTCAAAAAAAAAAAACTTGTTGGTAATTACTTCTCCTTTGAAAAAGCAAGTATCAATTAGAGTGATAAATGAGTAGGTTCACACTGATCAGATCATCAAATCAAGCCTAATTTGTTATCTAGGCTCGTCCATAAATGAAATCACCAATTATAATTTTCCGGTTCCACAATCACATTCAAGCCTTTGTGACGCGGCTATGCGGTGAGCCCATGGATAGCTAGATCCATGACCGGGCATAGTATGTATCAACGGGCCACATAATTGCACTAAGTGGCTTTTTCCCCTTGGTTAGTAACATTATATACCAGAAAGCAATGATTCTTCCTAGTGATAAGTTACTAAGTTTTGTATGTGCTTATTGGAAGTAATGTTTTAACTATAAGTAGTACCTTTTTCTATTTGAAAACTATTAATATTTAATGTTTTCTCTATTTAATAATAAGAGAAAATATCAAAAATATGTATGAGTTCTTACGTAGATATGACTTACCAACATCTATTTTTGCAAATACAAATGTAGACCCTTTGTTCGGCAAAATTGTTCATTTGTTTACAATTTTGTCATTTCCCTTCCCAAAAGTACCTCACCCTTCTGTCACCCGCCTCCATACCCACATGACCTCTTTCTCTTGCTCTCGAACTCATGACCTTGAGCTCTAGGCTCGCATCCATGGCTACTAGATCTTGAGCTCCCACCCATGGCCACTAGAGCTTTGAGCTTGTGATCATGACCCCCAAATATGACATCGTGCCATTTTAGCCACTAAGGCTCCGTTTGGTAATGCTAATTAATTTTTTATTTTCCGAAATAAAAAATTAGTGAAGAAATAAATTTGGAATAAAAATAAGAAATAGAAAAAAATAGTTTCTTGTTCTTGAGAACAATTTATAAAATAACTCATTTTTTCCTTGTTTTGTTTTCATTTCTTCTTCTTCCTCTTCTAGCCAGTTGTTGGAGCCTCTCAGACTATTGCTGCCCATCACTGCTCGCTACCATTCGCCACCGTCGAACGATGACTAGCTACAGGAGGAAGAAGAAGAGAGGCAAAAAAAAAAAAAAATCTCAAAAAACTATTTAAAAAATAAAAAGAAATTATATGTCACAAAAAAGAAGAAGAAGAAACTTTTGAGTCGTACCAAACGCATTCCTTTTTTTTTTTTTTTCTATTTTGGGAATAAAAATTTTATGCAATTATCAAACGTGTTATTTTATTCAAAAACTATTCCATGGAATAGAAATAAAAAATAACTATTTTAAAAAAAGAAATTATTTTCGAGAAGGTAATTGTTATCAAACACATCTCAAATTTGGCTCGTGGACAAGGGGAGGCGTCTACAACCACTGGCAGGAGGGGAGTCACTGGCCGCGACGGTTGCTGGGGCCAAGAGAGAGACGGCGGACAATGGCGTGGTAGAGGAGAGGGAAGATAGGGGCTCTGTGGTTGATGTAGGCTAAGGTTTTGTGGGAGAGTTTGGAAGCATGGGAGATTTACAAGGGGCTTATTTGGTTTTTTGAGAGTAGGGTTTTTGTCTAGAGGTAGTAAATTAGAGTTTTAAAAAGTAGAGGTATAAAATGACAGTAGTCTGGATTTTGGGTAAAAAGGGAGATATTTTATATTATTTACAATTAGCCTGATAACTTTGCAGCCGAAAATTAATTTTCAATTTTTTATGATTACCAACTTCTCATAGTCGACAGTAACTTCCCACAAAGATTAGCGAGATTAAAATTTCGATAGCTAGCAGTAATTTCTCCAATTAGCTCGATTACTTTCAATCTATAAAAATAGAATTTCAGTATGGTTAGTGATTTATGATATGATTAATAAGTTTTCATATAAGAAAGCAATTATCTATATATATTTCACTTACATGTAATGTAAAGTAGCTTTCGAAATATTTTATAACTTTTAGATCATTACAATAATTTAATGATCTAGTTAGTCTCAGCTATATCAGTAATATGGTTTACAAATTCCAACTGGCTTTAATCCCTCACAGCAAAACAAAATCATTCTTTTCCTAAAATTGATGGGTTTGGAACCTAAATCACGGATTGTGTAAATACGATCTATTTTAAATAATTTGGTGTAAGTAATTAGTACATTAGCAATTTTGCTGACGTGTTACTAAGTACGAACTATTTCATAAAACTGATTGCTTTTTCTTTTTCTTTTCGAATAGTGACCGAGTGGTATCCGGACAGTTTTTGCGCACCTTGACCTCTTAGAGGGATCTCAATCGCTTATATCAGCCTCCTGCATCCAAAATATTGCTCCTTTCAACAAGGGAAGACTGAATAAATTCCCTTATCATTAAAGGCAACGCCCTAAATGGTAATCCAGAACGAGAACTAAACGTTTCCTCTTTCTTCGGGGCATCTCTCAACTCCTCCGAAAGCATTCTCAAAAGATATATCCACGTTCACTTTTCGACAGCGCTCGTGAATCCCCTGTTCATGTAACGCGTGCAGAAGAAGAAGAAGAGACAAAACAAGAATAAAGAATTTTGACTTCTGGTCATTGTGCGGGCATCCGGCACCACGATTCGCAGGAACCGGAAAGCACCTTTGGTGCTGCGGCTCTTTGAGCTTTGCTCGTCTCTTTCACGGTTTCCAATGCCACGAAGATGCTGCGTGTGTTGGTGGACGCGTGACGCGGAGCGCCTCTCTTTTCATGGGCATACATATATATAACTAATGTAAGGGGAATCTCTCAGTGCTTTACAAAAGCTGCTCCACAGTGACGAAGATCTTTAGCTTCCCGAAAAGAAAGTGTTCTTTGTCAGCCGATGCCAACCCGTCCGGGAAAAGGGATTTGATAGGACCGTGCGTCTGCCTTTATGTGGACTTGGTAGGTAAGATTGGCTTACTCTTGAAGATTTTAGAGAGTGTGGGGGATAATCTAATTTCTCATCATTGAGATTGGTTTTTGAGTTTCATCTCAATTGGTCTAGACTCGACTTGAATTTTTGGCTAGTTTATGAAATGACCGTGGATATAGAATTCGCAGATCAGGTACTCGCCCTTATGTAACCGACAAGACCTATTTGAAGTGTCTCATGATTATGATGGTCGTTCGAAGTCTAAATCATTTGTGATAGATTTTTTTGTAAGATTAGAGTAAAGTTTCTTGATTACTCTTGCAATTTGTTAGTTCAATCAATCAGTTTGTGGGGAAAGTTTCCATTGTACAGCTTGTTTTAATATAAACTCTTCAATCTCTCCTCCTCTTTGAGATATTTTTAATGCGACCTTTATATCATTAGACCCTATTAAAATTAATAAAACTTATAAATACAATTTTTTTTATTCACATAAAATTATAATGACTATATATTAGTTCTTCGTAGGAGCAGATTTACAAAATACATTTTCTTGAAAAAGGCTGCTTATAAAACTCAATATATTTCTTTTGTAATTTAATGTAATCTAATCCGCAACCATTCTCACATGTTGAATACTATGTGTCTCCTTTCATTTTAGTTTATGGGAGAATAATGCATATACGATGTTATTATTATTATTATTATTATTATTATTATTATTATTATTATTTCTTTCATTGCATTACTTAGGAGTGTACAAAACAGGCTACTTGAATTGGGAATTGCTCATATCAGACTAAACCGGCCAATTGAATTCGGTTCCTAGAAGCATCGGTCTAGTTCCCGGTTCCTGAAAGCGGAACTGGTTTCAGGCAGTCTGATTCTCAATTCCAAGGGGAAACGAATTGGACTAACTAGATATATTCTTCTTCTTTTTTTATTTCCTTCAAAAAACTAAAAGTGACTAGTTTTTATTTTTATTTTTTCATAATAAAATGCATCAAGTAGCGACAAAAAAGAAAAAGTGAACGTTTCCATTAAATCGGAATTGGAATCGAATTCGGTTCAATTCCCGATTCTCGATTCTATCTTGAAATCGGACTGGATTAAGAACTAACTCTCTTAGCCTTACGTGGACACAACATGATAATCATCACGACAAAAAACAAGTAAGTGAGGATGGGCCCACGTGATCACGTGGCAACACCAGAGGACCCCACGGTGGCGGAAAAAATGAAAAAAACAAAAACAGCGTACGCCCCCGAAAGCAGTAGCCAGATAGACACACAGAGCGACTTCCGCTCGCTTCGGCAACCAACGATCGTGTTTAAGTAACTGCCTCCCTCACTCTATCTCTCTCTCTCTCTCTGCGCTTCTTCGAAGTCTTGGTCGTCTCCATCGCCCAATGGACTTGCTGCACCTCATCTGCCCTACCTCTCCATCCGTACGCTCTTCCATTCCTTTCTCCTCCTCTCTCGCCGGTCGCGTTCTTGCTCTGTCCGTGTGTTTCCCGCACGATGAACCTTTTCCTGCTCGTTCCGTACGCTTGCTTGCTTCTTCTTCTTCTTCTTTTTTCCCCGCCGGTCGGAGCTCCTGTCCTCGGAAGAAGGGGGAGGTCTCTTTTTCATTGTTTTTCAAGTCGCGTGTCAGAGCCGCGAAAACGTCTAATTGTCTAGAGACTCTCTGCTCCGATCGTAGGATGCACGTGGTTACGGTTTTTTTTTTATTTTTTGGGTCGCCGAGGATTCTGAGGTGCACGCAGAGGCTGTGTAACCCAGCATTTCGTCCATCGGGTCTGCGTTGGATGATGAATATAGAGCGAGTGTTCTGTTTTGTTACGACCATTAAAAAAAAAATGCATTTTTTTTGGTCTAATAATCTATAAGTTCGTACCAATTTAGAGTTTTTACGTTGATTTAGTTTCCGAGAAAATGAAACCGGTGGTAGTACCTGTGCTGTTGCTCAAAGTACAAAATCGGCCCGGGAATTCCAGCTCAAAACAATCCTTGATCTTTTGTAAAAGGTGTACATTTCATCTTGGAATTCTTTCCGGGGATGAATTTATTTGGAGGGGAGGCCGGGCTATTTGTTTTGCCGTTGGTCTTTTAAGGAACTGTTCGAGATGGTGTTGCTCCTGTACTTTTCATTTGACTAGAAAAAGTCCCTAGACAATGTGAAAGGGGGCATGAAGCATTGCAATTCCCACCTCTCTCTCTCTCTCTGGGGGCATGCATGCGTGTTCACTTTTGGGTTTCCAATCCAAAGTCGCCGCCAGCACTAACTGTGGTGGCGATTATGGCTATTAGAAATAATCACGGGAGCAATTTCAGTTTCAGAATACTAATACCTGTGGCAATTGGCTGCTGTGATTAGAGTTTGAATTCTCTAGTCATTGTCGGGTGAGGTCGGTGACACTCACTCACTCAGCCTTTAGCTCCGGCGGTTGGGCAATGGCACCTCTGTCGTCTTAACTTTTGTTCGTTGCTGTTGCAGTGCCTTCTTGGCACCATTTGTGAACTGGAGGCAATGGAAAGTGACCCCTGGATCCTGTTTATCCAAATTAGCATTTGCGGGTCCATGTCAGTCTCCTGATGAAGTAACTAACAGAAGGAGAATGGTGAACCCTTGAAAGAAGTTTAAAAAAAAAAACCCAATTAGTAGAAAGCTTTGCTGCAATTTTGAATTTTGAGTAAGGGTATATCAACTTCTTCTCATTTTCCCTTAAATGTTTATGGAGAGTGGATATAACCTCATGGTACTTGCTGTGATATTTCATTTGGATGCTTAACGGTAAGCAGAAATTAAGGTCACTTTATATTTTAGTAGTTTCTTGCATCAGTTAGTTAACAGAGCATTTGCTTTTGTTTGTGGATTTTGATTGAACACTCTGTTTTTGGTTTTTCAGGTGTGGGATGGAAATAAATTGTCCGAGTGCTTCCGTGATATATATCCTTTAAATTTGATACCTTGTCTTTTCCAATTAAAATGGAATAGTGTGGCTGTTTCACTTTTCTCGGAATAGCTTCTCCTTAATGATGTCCACAGTTTTGGCGTTTGGAGGGAATGTAGTTACCATTTTTATGATTGCCATGCTAGGCATTACAAACAGGAAAAAAGAGAAAATTTGGAGGGTAGGTTCCGGTTCTACATGAATCACTTCAACCAAGAGGTTGTATTATATAGTTCCGTTTACTTGTATGGATTGTGTTCGACTGCTGATATCTAGTCCGATCAGAATCATGACAAAAGGGATGTTCACCAGTCCTCTAATCATTTAAATGTATCCATTGGGCATCTAAATCCTGTGCTTGCATGTATTCTTAACCTTCTGAACATTGCATTGCGAAAGTTATAAATGTGTTTTGACCAGTTTGATCAGAATCAAATCACAGAGGCATGTTCTGCTCAGCTAAGCTAATCGTTCTGTTTTGCTCTCCATCAAATTTTGTGTCTGTGGCTTCCCTGACTAAAATTACTTACATCATATAGTAAAAGTGGACATCTCCATGGGGATTTATAGATTGTGAAATCTCTCATCATTTTTTTTTTCACTTTGCAAGTTTATCATCTTAAAAGTCATCCAGTTTAGTACTCCTGCTTCCTCCACTTTTCAGTTATTCTAGCAAGTCCCAAAGATGTTCCAATTTGTAGAATTTAAAAATTTCTTCATCACTCTTGCACAATTGATGCAGCAAATACCAGAATAAACTACTGCAGGAATGTACATCTGATGTTGCATCACTCTGTTTCTAATACACAACCCATTCCCATCAATAAGTGGCGTTCACGAATATCTCTGTATCATTTCAACTCAAGGCTCTGTCTCTCTTTTGGATGTGCCTCTCCGACTTTTATTTTTCTCATTTGCACTCACTAGTCTCAAATCGCAGTTGACCATTATTCTTGATGCATATAAATCCAACACTCAAAACAGTTTTATTCTATAATTCACTATCCTATTCTGGTCTCAAATCATCAGTGTCTATTGTCTAATATACAAGTTCATGCGTTGTGAATTGTACTCAGATGAACTTCTTCGAAAAAGCAGTTTTCTATGTGCTTCCAATCCTTGGAGCGAGTCTCTCATTTCTGGACGTGGCTTTCCTGCTGAACAACGCTTATCATGGAGGCTTGGTGACGTATCATTCATGGCTTTTCAGATGTTCTAGGTTTGCAGTCTGGGTGAGTTTCTAAAATTTATATGTGGGTTTTACCTCATCAAATATGACAGATTTCCTAAATATATCTTCTTTAGCTCTCACCTTTCTACTTTGCAGGCACTAACAATACTGGCCTTGAAGTGCCCCTGTGGTCACTCCATATTTTATAGCAGGGTTCTGTGTTTGTGGTGGGCAATAAAGCCAGTGTTCATGATCCCCAATCTGCAGGCAACTTTTCATTCGATGGAGGTGACATTGCTCCTCGTGAAAATTCTTTTAATCATTCTATGTCGGTATATTCATTGGCTGCATCAGCGGCACATTATTTTAATTCATGTTGTGGTTGCCAGTTGCAATGTGCCTGCTCAAATGCAACAGTGTCTGATTTGTTTTTATTTGGCAATATGAGGCATAAAATCCCCTAGATCCTAATTTACGGGAAGGCTAGTTTTTTACATAATTTGTAAGTGTACCTTGATGGGTGAATTTTTGTCTCCCAATATGGTACTGATAATTTCATGTGTATGGTACAAGATTAAGATTATGAATTATGTGTTAAAGAGTTGCATTTCAAACAGGTACTAGTGTGTATAAATGAGAGCTGCATGTTTTTGTTGGATGTTATGCTTGGCGTTTCACTAAACGTTATCAGGGTGAAGAGAGTGCCTTCTAAGAGCAGGTATTATCTGGATCTTTTTAACTTCCCAGCTATTTTCTTCCATGGACTAAAAATGTGCTTGACACATAACTGCTAATCTCTCATCCGTTGAGCATGGTTTGTCTGAATGATCAGTCAAATTGTGATGGTAGTGAAAATGCAGGGGTGCAGAGTGATACTGCTGATGTCCTGGTCTAGTTACAAGTCAAGGAGAGTGTTTTCCCGCTCAGTGCAGTTGGAATACAAAAATTTTCACTAGCAATTGACATGTCAAATATGACTAATAAGTAAATCATAATTTGGGAATACCTGATATAAAGTTACAATAACTTTGATAATGGGAGAAAAATCTTTAATTTTAAATTCTCTTGGCTTTGTCATTGGATACCTCCAATGAGATACTTAGCACATATTTTGATTACGTGCTCGAGTCTGCTCTGCTAATATTGGTATCTCTACATCCTAGTGTTGGGAGCCAGGATGACTTTATGTGATGGTGTAAATTGTAGGCAGTTGGAAGAATCATTTCTTTCCTTAAATGAGGATGCTGAGGCAAATTCTCATATGGACTTGGTAAGTTGATTGGTGATTCCTATCTGTCATGTTTGTATTCCATTCAATGTTCTACATAGTGAAAATTCTTGATTCTGAATGTCCTGTTCTTAGGTTCTGGGAAGTGATTTTTGTATTTCACAAATTTTCTAAAGTCACTCTGCTTTCACTTTCCACATCTAAAGGCTGGTGGCATGTTTTCTAATTTATGTCGTAGTAAGATCTTGTATGTGATATAGATGACAAAAATTCATGCTGGGCATGAGACAAAATCAGAATTTAAGTCATTGTCGATATATCAGTGAAGCTATTTGAGGACCATCTGTCGATCAGATTTGTGATTGTAGGTAGCGGATAGAAGGTAAAATTACCTTTGCTGAGTTAAACTGAAGGATATTTAAGAATACATCTATTCTCACATTCTATAAATGGTAAGCTCTGGAGAAGCTGTAGCTATGCACCATGGTCATTACTGAAACGATTACTTCCCTTCAGAATAAATACACATAGAACAATACAAACGTGTTTGGGCTTGTTATCTTATTATTAAACTGAAAAAAAAAATTGAAAGAATTTTATCAATCATTTCTGTTAAAACGATTACTCTTGGTACCATCAGCCAATTAATGTTATGTTTGTAAAAAGAGGATTAGATTGTGAAACTACCTTTGCTAATTTGAACTGAAGGATAACTGGGAGAATTATACACACGCCCTTGTTGTGATGTTATATCCATTATATGCACAATAGAAGCTGTGGCTTTCTATCTACAGTTATGTTGCAGGGTAATCGACCAGTTTTGTAAGAACTATTACTGGGATATTCTTAGAGGAGGATACGCCAGAGCAGAATAACTAGGTTTTGCAATATATATTATTAAGTCAAAATGATTACACCTGCTGAAGATTCTAATTTCAGTTTTTTCTGTGGGCATGTTATCCTGATTACTTCTTTTCCGGATTTTGTTCAACTTGCAATATTTCTATCTTGAAAAAAATTAAAACCATTTTTAAGTCTCAAAACCAATTTAAGTTTGCTACTTGAGTGATTGGTAATCGAAACTATAGATATGAGTATGAGCTTTATACGATTATATTGTAAAAATCTCTTCTTAAAGCACTCATTTATATCAGAACAAAGGCTGCTGCAGATTGACAAGTATGCTTGAAGCAGAGTCCTCTTTTGCCATTGCATGATGTATACCAGAATTTGAGTTGCTAAATATATACAAAACAAATTAGAGGCCTTGTTTTTGTAGTTTTTTCAGATTTTACAATATTGTTACCATTGTGTAGGAACCACTTTTTCCTAGATTGTGGGTTTTTAACTGTCTGCTCATTCATTTTCCCACTCCTAATGTATGGCAATAACATCTATGTGCAAACGAATAGCTTTAATTACTTCTGTTTCTATCTTTAGAAGATTTAGAATGGTGCAAATGTGACCTTTTTCTTCCACCCTCTCTTTGTTTTATTTGCTTGTGAAAGGGAACTGCAGAGAGTTATTGGGATCTTGCGACATTCAAATCTATTGTTAAAGTGATGAATCGGGGAGTAATAAAGCAACTTGACTTTGAAGATTTGCTTTCGCTACCTTCCAATATGGCTCCTTCTTCCTGTCATGATGCATTGTTCAGCTGTTGGCAAGATCAGCAGAACTGTAACCGTAATGAGCCATCTTTGTTCAAAGCACTTTGCTGTGCCTATGGGTGGTCTTACCTTCGTTTAGGTCTATTGAAGGTAATATATTGTGGTTCCTTCCCCAATCTGATACATATTTTGCTACAAAAATTTGTATAGCAACAGTGACCTTATCATTCATTAAGATTGATGCTGCCTTTTCTGGTCTCCTGAGCTAGTTCGTTTGGTAGAGGCATCTCTCAAGATCTGACTTATGGAACCTCATATATATAAATAAATAAATAACATGACCTATGGAGTCTCCTTATTCCATGACCACTCATAACAGAACCAGGCAAGCAAATTGAGCTCCAAAATGAGAATTCAAGACGTTTGGAAAAGGTGTCATGCTATTAGATTAGGCCCGTTGTGTTATGTGATCCTGTTGGCAATAGGATAACTGAACAGGTCAGAAACCTTGGCAGACCGCCTTTTCTTGACCTATCATTGTTTAACTATATTTGATAAGTGATAAGGATCATAGCTATTTGAATGTTCAGTTGTTGATGATTTGTCAACTCCAGGCAATCCCTGAGTCTGCCGCTATGAACAGTCTCACGAGTGTTCTGGTCATTGTGTTTGGTCCACTTACTGAGCCTCTATCTATTGTTCTATTAAAAACTGATATGAATAGCAATTTGACTGTCAAGAGACTAAAACCCAGGAGTTGGAATTTTAGAGACTGAAATTTTTATGGCTGGCTCTTGATTTCTCGGTATATTGGTTTTTCTATTGATTCTATTATCCTTTAGAGTGGACAAGGATACATGATGTCTGCTTTTTTTACTATGCATCATTGTTTGCAAATGTTTAAGTTGCAGTCTTTCGGAGCAAGTGCTTTGTCATTTGCTTTCCTTTTCTCTATGTTTGTTCACTCTGAAAAACTTAGAATGTGCTCCAGGTGGTAAATGATTTGGTTGGGTTTGCTGGACCCTTACTTCTCAACAAGTTGATTCGATCCCTTCAAAGAGGTTATGCCTTGATAATCCTTTTCTCTAAAATGAATTCCCTTATAATGTGTTTTTTTCCCTAAAGATCCATTTCTTGATTAATATGAAAGGATGCTGAAATACTATTAATTGATGGCTTCGACAAGATATTGTGAATGAATGCAGCTAATGGTTTTCGGGCTCTCGCAGGTGCTAATTCTGGAGATTTAGTTGTTCATAAATAGACTGAAAAAAAAAAAAATGATGCAGCTTATAAGGGGATCGGATTTCCCGTTGTTAACAAATGACCATTGTGGTTTGGTTTAGGGTAGAGTGAAGTATGCGCTGTGCATATACAACTTGGCATCAAATTTCTATGATTTCTGTTCCTGTTTATTATCTTTTTAGGTATCAGTTGTTGCTTCCTCATATAGTTCTTGTTATACATAGTCCTATTTAGCCATATGAAAAAAAATCCTCCAGCATAGCTCGTCTTTGCAAGTAATCTGGTTTCCCTATTTACTGTTGTTGGGCTTAAAGCATCTGGACTTTGTTTCCCTATTTGTGGTTCAGAGCATGCCAAATACAGATTAACCTTTCTTTAGACTGATTACTTTCAATAGAATAACATATCAATACTAATTTTATCAGATTTTGTTTCTTTTTCCAGGTTCTGGGAATGTGGATGGCTATGCCTTTGCTATATCCTTAGGCCTCATATCTATCATCAAGTATTTTTCCCCCTTTTGAACTCAACGATAAGCTATTTCTTAAAATTTTCTTTATATGCATAAGCTCTACAATTATGAGCATTTGAGTCCTAGCTTTCAATTGATTTTTCCGTGCCTCTGTTATAAATGATGATTAGATAAAAAAACTTGATAAAAATGCTGCCTGCTGAAGCACTCACAAGCATTCATAATAACGCAGGAGGAATAAAAAAACTGTCATTTCAGGGAGCTTTTAAGTATCTCATGGCAACATATTCTGAAGTCTCACCGTTAAAGAAAGTTATCTAATCGAATTATCTCCTGTATTGCGCAGTCCAGAGCTTTCCTCTTCCCTTGCAGAGGCTATTTTTATTGGTTCAAACTATGATAAGCGAATAACAAAATGTCTGTTCAAGTCATGTGGCAAAAATACAATTAGTTTTCAGTTGAAGCAAGAGGAAGAAAGAATCAAGATTTAACAAAATCATGTTGATCCTGAAAGTTCTTAAATATATAAATTTTGGAGTGTTTCCCTTTTCAGAGATTGAAATCAGACCACTGTTTGGATCCAGTTTGATTACATCCCTTAGTACTGAAAATTAAACCATCGAGCAATGATGAGACTAAATATGTTTGGTAGCATGACTAGTTTGAGTTTAAATCAATAAAAAAACTATTTAATGATTTTAATATAGAAGGGGTTAATTTAATTCATTTAATTGAAGTACCCCAAGTTCTATTTCCAAGTTCAGTAAAAACTTATCATATTCAACATTTAGTCTTATGCAATTACCAAACAAATTTTTGTTTCCATTTCAGCACTTCAAGTTGTCAACGCTTTTTCAATATTATTGAACAAGCATATTGAGTACCTTAGATCATTATAGACATGTAGATACTAACAACTTTTAAAAGTCACCATAATTTTTTTCATAAATTTCTAAGAACTAAAATTATTTTTTATTTTGTTGGGAAACTTGGAAATGGCTTTTAATCACCCTTTAATATTATTGGAATGACTAATTAATGTTTTGAAGCTCAATTTTTGCAAGCAACAGTAGTGCTATTCAGACTATACTACACCCCCTACTTATGAATCTAATGATATTGTTTCACAATTGCAAGTATTTTTAGCTACTATATCAAAAGATGTCAAGAATTGTATGCCTGATGCAGTGTAAAATTCTCTACACGTTCTGGATGTAGTATCAAGTTATCTGATTGGGTAAATGTTTGTCTTGGATGTTGTAGGTCCTTTCTTGACACACAATATACCTTTCATCTTGCAAAGCTGAAGCTGAAGCTACGATCCAGTATCATGACTGTCATCTATAAAAAGGTAAGTGTTCCCCCTCTATAGATATCTTGTTTATGAGTTGCATTTTGTCAAACCTGAAATCAATTGGGTATGGCATCATGCATTCGAGTGTGCACCCCAATCTCTTAAAAGTCGAGCTCTTAGTGTGTTGTTTATTTTAGTTATCGTGGTAATGTCTGATTTTCATAGGGTTCTCTAGTTCTTCAAGTGGCCTTCGGTCTATGTTCTAGCATTTTTTCTTGAGATCTACCTATTTATCTGTTTTATTTTCAATAAGTACTTACCATCATATATAATGCATCCTCTGGAGAAGGTATGAGAACAAAAAGATATAGATGATGTTACGCCTGATTAACCTTTTTACTTTTATATATGAGTGTTGTAGATTGTTGTAGTCTTGATATGCTGTCAGTATGAGTATCCAACCTTTTCATTTGTGTATTCAGTGTCTGTCCGTCAGCCTGGCAGAGCAAGCACACTTTTCTAGTGGAGAAATTCAGACGTTCATGTCTATAGATGCTGATCGAACCGTCAACTTGTGTAACAGTTTCCATGATCTGTGGAGGTAATATCTCATTCTTTAGTCATGGAGTACATTCCTTAAACAATATATTGCCTAAATATTGAAACTTTCATAGTTGTTTTATTTCTTCTCCAGTTATTTTCAGGTGAGTTGTATCCAATGTTTTCCCTTATTTTCCCAGAAAGAACCCTATAAAGGAAGATCAAGATTTCTAATTCATGTAAAAGTTTGCATTTGATGGTAATTGAGTTTAAAAGCAGTTGATAGGTTGACTTTTGTGAATGTTTTTTCATAGAGACATATTTTGAAAGTACCATGGTGGATTGGCTATGATGATGTAATCCACAAAACGAATAAATTAGGGTACATGGATCTTTGTGAAGTTTAAAGTAAGTTCACTAATTTTTAATCTACTTATTATTCTTACTATTGGTTGTTATTGTGAAAAAAGTGCTCCACTTTCAATTAATTTGACGATGTCTTTAAGATGACTTATTCTATCTATTTAAGGTACTCAAGAAAATTTGGTAGTAAGCAATTTCTGTGAAGCGATAGTGCAAGGTTTCATGCATAAGATAACATTGAATTGGATCTTTGGCATCTGTCATTGTAATTTCTTAATAATGCTAATTCTCTCATATTCCAGCTTGCCCTTGCAAATAGGAGTGGCTTTGTATTTATTATATATGCAAGTCAAATTTGCTTTTGCAGCTGGAGTTGCAATAACTGTGCTCTTAATACCAGGTATGACTTAAGTCAATGACTGTGCTGTCAGATGGTCATCTATTAGATCTTGTAACATAAAATCTAAGATTTTCTTTTTTTCATTCTTCTCATCCCTGAATCTCCTTTTACAGTGAATAAGTGGATTTCAACTTTGATTGCTGCCGCTACACAGAAAATGATGAAACAAAAGGATGAAAGGTATGTGTTTGTTACGATCATCTCTGAATTTGGTCTGAAGGGCTGCAGTCTTGTTATACAACGAATCTTGTCTTGCTCATGTTGTTTACAAAAAGTGAGTTTATAAAACTACCCAGATTCAATCAGGATTAGATGAAAAACACCACATTTGATCATGCAAGAAGTGGGTTGAACTTTGTCATTTAGGCCTTAACGTGATTGGTCATTAATTACCTAGATTGTGGTACACTTGGTTTGAGGTATAGGAATTGGAACAGGGTACATCTTATTGAAAAGCAGTACATAAGGGTTTTGTTGGGTTGCTTATTTGAACTGCAAGAGGCTTGGAAGCATTTGTTTTGTGGGTGACTCATTATTAATTATTTGAAATAGTGATTCTTTTCAGAAGGCTTTGTTTTGAAAAATAAATAAAAATACTAGCTACATCTGTTTAAATAAAGCAATGGAGTCACTTATTAAGGGTGCCTTCTATGATTCCATAAACCTAAATTAAGTGAACAATATAAATGTTTTGCCTTTGATAAGCTAACATGATAATATTTCTGTTGATATGTTTAAATCGAATAAGAATGTTGGGTGGCATAGCAGTCCACCATGTAGGAATACTGAAAGTTGGATCAATTTACTTGGATCATGGTTATCCAGGGGGTATAGCAATCCTGGTGACTTCTGTGATTTACTTTAGCCGACAAATTTCTGTTTGAAAACACGAAAGGAGTATGCCCTTGATCACTATTCATTCTACACCACTTTTGTTGCATCATACCAGACATTGCCTGATAAGATTCTTAAGAAGTTAAAATACTCCACTACATGAGCCGAGATTCAATCATATTTGAACTGTCAGATAGTTGTCAGAAAGGGCTCTCTGCAATATTGTAGAAAACTATGACATTTAAGTTGATTTTTTGAAGTCTTGAACTTTTTTATTTCATTAAGTAGCGCAGGTATATTTATCTATCTACTGTGCCATGTTCATCATGAGAAACATTGGGATATTGATGACTGTAGATGGTCAACTAACTGTTGGATCCCATGAATTTTGGTCATAAGCTCACAAATGTGTTCTAATAGGTCTGCCTTCTGAGATTTGACAGGATTAGGAGAACAGGTGAACTTTTGTCTCACATTCGCACTCTGAAAATGTATGGTTGGGAGCTTATTTTCTCAAATTGGTTGTTAGAGACGAGATCCTCAGAAGTTAAGCATTTAAAGGTATGAGACTGCTTTATATACTAATTAAATTAATTGCATTTCTTTCTTAGTTTTTGACACGGTGAAATGCTTGTGTGATGCTTTTTTCCAGACACGGAAGTACTTGGATGCATGGTGTGTGTTCTTTTGGGCGACCACACCAACTCTTTTCTCTTTATTCACGTTTGGTCTTTACACATTAATGGGACATCAACTTGATGCTGCCACGGTAAAGTAACCGTCAAACTAAAATCAACAGTTTCAAAGACATCTTGATATGCATATATTTATATGTATGTGCCATACCTGGCTCATTGTCATCCATGCATTTAAATGTACTGCTTGGCTCTTTGCTTACTGTTCAAGAGGTTATATGTTTGAACATTTGTTGCAGGTCTTCACTTGTCTTGCTCTGTTTAATACATTGATCTCTCCACTTAACTCGTTCCCTTGGGTCATTAATGGACTGATTGATGTGAGTCTTTCATGTGCTTAGCTTCTTGGTGATAACTCCTTCGCTGTAATTAAAGTTCTCTTACTGGTATACTTTCTCTCCAAATTTTTTTAGGCCTTCATATCCACCAATCGGTTGAGTAGGTTCCTTCGCTGTCCTGAGCACCAACATGAACAGTGTGCAGTGGGTTCTTCCTCATTGGTTTCCAGGAGCACTAACTCTGAGTTTTGCTCTGACAGTATGGCAGTTGTAATGTATGATGCATGTTGTAATTGGTCGAGCAGCAATATGCAACAGCTGAGTCCAGTAATAGATCATATCACCCTAGCCATTCCAAAGGGTTCACTTGTTGCAGTAATTGGAGAGGTGAGATTTCTTAATGACATACTGGCATTTCCTTAGATTCTCATGTTGATGAGTCGTGATCTTTTTTTTTTTCTTTTTTAATTTAAGTGCATGTGGCGGATATACTTTCATGAACCAATGGATGGTATGCATGTAATCTACCGTAAGTAGAATTGTTAACTTGGTGATGAGATTGGAGGAAATATATAGGGACTGAACAATCTTCATATTCATGAATAAGGATGTACTGCAAAAAAGACGAGGATGATTGGATGGTTGCTGCTGCTATGGTCTACTCTCACTTATTTCTTAGTGTAAATGATCTCTGGCTCTTGGTCTAGATTTTACAGTAGCAGACTACATAAGGTCGTGTGTGTAGAACCATTGTAATTAGGCCATAAAAAGACTCAAAGGAATTAGTTAATGTTACATATAAAGATGTCAAATATTATTAACTGACTTTGCACGTACTCAGGATATCCTTCATTAATTATACTTCTGTGAAACATCGACTTTTTGTGTACTTCTATTCTATCCTCCATCTGAGATCTGACGGCTTTCAGGTCGGTTCGGGTAAATCATCCCTGTTATATGCAATATTGGGAGAGATGCGACTCATTCATGGATCAATTAGTTCAATTGGTTCTGTGGCATATGTACCGCAGGTTTGTATTTTCTTCTCGGTGTTAGTATTTGTTAAATTTTGTGGGATCACAACCAACTATTCTAAAAACTTAGGCCATTAGATGAAGGTGTGGTTTAATATTTAATTACGTTAACACTTCCTCTCATGCTTAGTCTAGTCTTTTTGCCTAGTACTAAGCGTGGATATCTTCAATTGGGGAGGCAAATGGAGCTTGAAAAGATTTGAACTCAGGACCTCTGGCTCTAATACAATGTTAAACTTTGTGGGATCATAGCCAACTATTCTAAAAGCTTAAGCTATTAGATGAAAGCGTGGTTTAATATTTAATTACACTTATAGTATCCTTGTCTAAGCTCTGCAGTACATGTTATTCTGACATTGGCAGTGGTGGAAGTGCAGGTTCCATGGATCATGTCAGGAACATTGTGTGAGAATGTACTATTTGGGGAAAAATATGATTCAAAGAGGTTCGGCTCTATGAATGAGTAGAAAATAACTCTCCTCTTTGACCATTTCAGTTTGTGTTGGGAAAATTTCTAATTTTCACATCCGTACTTTCATGCATTTTCTAGTAAGTCCCTGTACTTTTAATTTGCTTAATCAAATCCTACTTTCAGAAATTCTAAAATGAAGTCCCTTCAACTCCAAATCCAGCCAAATCCAGCTGTCTTGGCCATTAGACAGCATAGTTGTATGACAGGGATAAAATTCTCCTATATGGACGTCCACATGGGCATCCACATTGGCTAAATTCTTAAATGTGGCAGTCCGACACTGTCTATGTTGGCTAAATTTTTCCATAAGCATCCGCATATTTTATTCACATTATACTTTGGCATCATTCGACAGCCACGTTTGCTGAATTTGATCAGATTTAGTGGCGAAGGGACTTAATAAGAAAATTTGTGGAAGTAGAAGGACTTGATAGGTAAATTAAAATTTTAGGGACTCGCTTGGAAAAGCATGAAAATACAAGGACGAAAAGTAGCATCTTTCCTTGCTTTATAATTCTTCATTATTCTTCTGCTTTGCGTATCATTTTTCCCATTTTTTTCAGCAATTTCTTTTTTCTGGGTAGATACTCTGATACTCTACAAGCATGTGCACTGGATGTAGATATCTCTCTGATGGCTGGAGGTGACATGGCTTATATTGGAGAAAAAGGAATCAACTTATCTGGTGGACAGAGAGCACGCCTTGCCTTGGCTAGGTCCTGCCTGCTCCTGTTGTTTTTCTTTGATGGGGAATAATCAATTTTGAAAATAGTGTCTCATGATATTATATATATGGCAGGGCTATATATCGTGGCTCCGACATCTTGATGCTTGATGATGTCCTGAGTGCAGTCGATTCTCAAGTTGCTCAATGGATTTTAAATCACGCAATTCTCGGACCTCTTACAGAGCGAAAAACTCGTGTTCTTTGTACACATAACGCTCAGGTTAATTTTATGGAGTACAAGTTGAAACTTTGGTCTGGTTTAATAGCTTGGGCTAAAGCAAATTGCTACAAGAATGCATACCATCGAGATGATATGATTTAAGCTTGCTCAAAGTTATATAGTTCGGGATTGGATGGCTGCCTTCAGATGCTTGGCAACTGGTGGCTGCTGAATGAAAATTAGAGTGAAAAGCAAGCTATTGCTCAAACATTCCTTTTGAAAATTAGAGCAACAAGCAAGCTATAGTACAAACATTCTTGTCTGCTTCTTTTGTTACAATAGACCTTTTCTTGAGCACTACCTTATCTCCTTGCATTCAAACAGATCGAGAAACAATCTCATCAATAGTACCATTACCGGATTGTTTTCCTGCATTTTAAAATAATACATATGGCATATCATTGATACTGACACATGACCAAAGGGTAAATCTCCTTTAGTTTGACCTAACTAATTGAGTACCTGTTATTAATTAGGAATTAAGAAGGGGAAATGGCCTTCTAGCATGCCGCTGGTGGGAGGAGGGAAGGCATTGTGGTGTTTAGGAAACATTTTGTGTATATAGGGATTTTCTCAGTGGGACATGCTAAATCCAGTGAAGGAGGTTCAATGGATTAGTTTAGACAATTATAAATCTCTTTTTTTGTTAAACCTAGGTGGGCTTTCTTCACTTGTCAGAAGTTGAGTTTTCAATCTGTTCATGCTGAGATCTCTCATTCTGCAGCAGTGAAGCAAAGCGATTCCTTTTATCTCGTTGGTGCTTCTGGGGGTCATAAGTCTATTCAGTCTTAAGGTGTCATAAGATAGTTATGCCCGTATTCAATCACAATAATGTACTGTTAGTTTTTTGTGTTGCTAATGCCAAATGCACTTACCTTGCCATGGAAGCTAAGGAGAGGAAGGTCCTAGTTTGCTTTAGAGCTGTGCCACGTGAACTGACTGTTATCAGATGTTAGGACACTGTCCTATTCTTAGTCAGTTACCGTCCTGAGTGCCTCATCCCCTTAAGTTCCAATGCCAAACAAAATTTATGTCCTGCCACATATTTTTCTGGGGGCTCTTCTGTTATAACTAATTTGGGCAAATCTTTCTTTGTTTAGACCTTGAGCTGTTTTTACTCAACATTATCTGTTCCTCTTACTTCTTATGTGAACTTAACTGTAGACAAATACGAGGCCCATCATAGACACACCTCCTCACTGCTCATTCTACTTTCTTTGCTTGACAGGCAATATCTCTTGCGGACATGGTAGTTGTGATGGACAAAGGGTACATAAGGTGGGTTGGAAGTCCTGCTGATTTGACGATTTCACAATATTCGGCTTTCTTTTCCACAATGACATTAAATACATCACTTGAAAGCCATGACCAAGAGCATAAGATTTCGTCTATGAGAGCCAGTGAGGACCTTCAACAGGACAATAGTTCTCAATTAACTGTTGGGGAGGTGCAAGAGATTATCGAAGAAGAGGAAAGAAAAGAAGGCAAAGTTGAATTTGCAGTATACAGGTGTTTGTTCTTGCTTGACAATTTACTCCAGGGAGATGCTTTTTTTCCTTTCTTCTTTTTTAACTTGAGCTAATTCCACAACATATTTGGCAAACTTATGTGATTTTTAATTGTGCCCACATTGTTGCCATTGTGGCAGACATTATGCTGCATTTTCAGGTTGGCTTGTTGCAGTAATCATATTCCTTTCAGCAATTTCAATGCAAGCCTCACGTAATGGAAATGATCTATGGCTCTCCTATTGGGTTGATACAACAAGAGGAGGCATTAAGTCAGCATCCTCTACATCCTTTTACCTGGTCAGAGTTATTCTGTTTGTCTTGTTGCCGATATCAAATGTTTATTTTCATACTTTATCACAGAAATTGGTTCGAAATGCTCTACTAAAAAATGATCTAGCAAAAATAGATTAGTTGAAGGATTTCCACTCTGCGTGTTTTGGGTAAATTCGTTGTTACAATTATCATCATCGTCCTCTGCAGAGGGCCTAGCATGTTTGGAATTACAGTAAAATGTTCAGTTATCTCCCAAAAAGTTAATTTCTTTGTAGAAAGTGTTATTCCTGCAAATTACACAAGTATCTCGAGTCACAGGGAGCTATGTAATAACTCCTTCCCACAAGGTATAGCTTTGTTATTGGGAGAATTTCATTTTCCTTTTGTTTTATGGCATTGTGGCAGGTTGTTCTCTGCATCTTTTGTATTGTAAATTCTATTCTCACACTAGTACGAGCTTTCTCATTTGCATATGGTGGGTTGAGAGCTGCCATAACAGTGCATGAAATTCTACTTAAAAGACTAATTGATGCACCTGTAAAGTTCTTCAACCAGACGCCCAGTGGAAGAATACTTAATAGGTCAGGGTAACTTCCTCTGATTCTTCCCGTTCTGTTGTTTTCCTTGTTTTGTGATGATATCTTCTGGTAGCAGATTTTCTTCGGACCTCTACACAATTGATGACTCTCTTCCATTTATCCTCAATATCCTTCTAGCAAATTTTGTTGGTCTTCTGGGGATCGCAGTCATTTTATCATATGTCCAGGTAGTTTTTGAGACCATATACTGTAAATTTGCTTGCTTTTCCCCACTTCCCCTTCTGATATATTCCGGTGTTAATGCATTTATGCAGATCTTTTTCTTGATGATGTTATTTCCCTTCTGGTACATGTACAGCAAGCTACAGGTACACGCTGCTAATAAATGTTGGTTCTTCTGCAAGCAGGGTTTAAATTGTTCGTATGAATTAAATTGCTGATGATTCTCAGAAGCTGATTAATTAGTGCATGTGAAGAACACAAGCTTTCACTGTATATATCATGTTAAGATGTTCCATAAATAGGACATCAATTTGGTTTAGCATAGGAAGAAATGCGCACCCTAGCTTGTTCTTACTTCATTGTGATTAATGGTTGGGTCATATTCTAGCTGGCTAATAATGGGAGATTTTGGAATATTCCAGATGAGTTAACTCTATGAGAAAAAGATTTTTTTCACAGAGTGAGAAGAGGGGGGGGGGGAGAGAGAGAGAGAGGCTCTACTTTTACACATTGAAGAAAGGTTGCTCAGGTGACTCTATTTAAACAGCATAAAGAGCGACAATTAAATCTAACACCCAAATCCCTAACTACCTTATCTAACACATTCAACGGTAATCTAGTAACAATAATATCCAGAACACCAAGCATACCTAATACTATTAATACTCTTCAACTGAGATGATAGATGAATTTGTATTGTAGTTACATTTGCATAGCTCTCTATGAGAAGCTCTTGCGAAGGCTTGTGTTTTGTATACATGAAAATCATCATTTAGTCAAAAAAAGTCTTGCTGTGACAGCCTGTGGGGATTAAAGAATTTTTTTCCATGTCATGTCAAGAGGCACAAAATCAATTTCAAAATATAGGAATGACAGATTTTGCTAGGACACACTAATAAAGGAACAGCACCAAATACATTGGATGAAAGCGACCATTAGCATTCGTATTCTGTTGACCTTTCATTTGTAAGTTTAATTCTGTCTTCTTTCTTCCTTTTTGGGGGTGGGAAGTGTTCACGCAGTTGATTTTTTTTATTTAGCATGGTTATCTGTGAATTACTGGAAAGTCTTCATCACCTACCCACAAACTATATGAGAAATGTAAGACACACGAGCGTAGATCTTTACCAATACTGCTTTATATAGTTTCCAGAGCAAGGATGTGTATGAAAACAAACAAAAAAGAATTTCCCTGACATATGACTTTGGAGCTCTCTTTTAACTTGGAAGTTCCACAGCTCTTTTACAGATCAACTTCCAGGGAGTTAAGAAGGCTGGACAGCGTTGCTCGTTCTCCTATCTATGCATCTTTCTCTGAGACTCTTGATGGATCATCAACTATACGTGCATTCAAGTCTCAGGTAGACATTGGATGTTCTCATCAGATCCTTTTTATAGCAGAGTATCTCTATCTTCAGAAGACACGCATGATTTATTACAGCATTGCTGCTTAAAGGATATTACTAGTTGCAGTCCGTGACTTGACTGTTCTTCTGTGGTAAAACTTTGATGACTTGATGGTAAATTAAGGTAATTAAGAAACTAGTTGTGCAGTTTGAGCATTGTAGAAGAGACAGTTATCTTTGATTGAGTAGCTCAGTATCAACCTGAAGTGTATACAAAGAACCAAGTCTTACTATGGTAAGGAATATCATTGAATCTCTCTGAAATCAGCTGCCTACAATGTAACTAGGACTTCATTGTCCATGAGAAAATGTCCTTAACTATTTATTTGTGTGGTTATTTTGCTTGTGTTATTTATAGTCTTTGATCTACATCAGCATCATTCTGGTTGTTGGACAGAATTTCTTTTTCACCAGATTCACTGAGCAAATAGGGCTATATCAGCGGACTTCGCTCTCTGAGTTTACAGCGAGCTTATGGCTTTCCCTGCGCCTACAGGTATATCCGGAGTCAGTACACATTTTATGTCAATGGGACTTATTTTCTTCATGTTTCAACTTCAAGAATAGTCAAATTTGTGAAAGTATGATGCATCAGTAATTTCCAACTCTCTATGGAACTTTGACAATAAATAAAGGGATTCTTACATCTGTCTACATTTATAGACTAATGTTCCTCTATCAGTTGTTGGCAGCATTTATAATCTCATTCATAGCAGTCATGTCTGTTGTTGGATCTCGTGGCCTCTTGCCTATCAACTTTGGTACTCCTGGGCTGGTACATGTTTTGTTCCTTTCTTCCAATTTATTTTTTTGCCCTTGTGACCTTAGTGACTATCTTTCTCTTTTCTTCTCCAACTTGAGACCAGCGATACAATTAAAGCTCAAAAGAGTATGTAGTAATAATGCCATGTGACGTTCTTTCACAGGTGGGGTTGGCCCTCTCTTATGCAGCCCCACTGGTGTCTCTGCTTGGTAGTTTTTTGACAAGCTTCACAGAAACGGAAAAAGAGATGGTTTCAATTGAGAGAACTCTTCAAGTATGAATCTGAGTGCACGACATATTTTTGTTTATTTCTTTACATACCATGCTTACTTTCTATTAATTCATGTAGTATATGGATGTCCCTCAAGAGCAACTTGGTGGACAAACACCACCAAATTTAGATTGGCCTTCTCAAGGATTGATAGAGTTTCAGCATGTCACCATGAGATACATGCCTTCCCTGCCAGCTGCATTGAATGACGTCACCTTTACCATTCCTGGGGGGATGCAGGTTGGACTCATACTTTTTTTGTTATCTTGTTAAGCCTAAAGATTACTATAATCTGGTCAATGTATGTGATGGACAACAGTGTCTTGTAAGATGTGCCTAATCTGCTGTACATTTATTCAGGTTGGAATTGTTGGAAGAACCGGAGCTGGAAAATCCAGCATCTTGAATGCCCTCTTCCGCCTCAATGGCCTCTGTGGTGGCCGTATTTTGGTGGATTGCATTGATATAGACCACATTCCTGCTAGAGATCTTCGGTCCCGCTTTGCCATTGTACCTCAGAGTCCATTCTTATTCAAAGGATCTTTGAGGTGGAGCTTAAAAATGTGTTTTGATATGTTACCAATCCTTCTTTCGATTCTATTTGCTGAAATCAAGAGCTCTATTCCTGTTTCCTTAGTACTCAATTACTCACATTGAGGCCCTTCACTTTGATATCTAATGCTGGCTCCTTTTTTGTGATATTTATAGGGATAATATGGATCCATATCGGGTCACTGATGACCAAAAAATATGGAATGTGCTGGAGAAGTGCCATATGAAAGAGGAAGTGGAAGTAGCAGGTGGGCTCGATATTCATGTGAAGGAATCTGGGGTAACATTTTCTATCGGGCAAAGGCAACTTCTTTGTCTTGCACGCGCACTTCTGAAGTCTTCGAAGGTTCTTAACACTGGACTTTTTCTTTGTCCCCTTTTCTATTTCTCTTTCGGTCAGTCCAAGTATGCTGAAACTCAAACTTTTCAGGTGCTTTGTTTGGATGAGTGTACAGCAAGCGTAGATGCCCGAACAGCTTCAATACTACAGAACACAATATCTAATGAATGCCGAGGCATGACTGTGATCACCATTGCCCACCGTATTTCAACAGTGCTTGATATGGACAACATCCTTGTTCTCGACCATGGGACACTGGTACGGTTCTTGTTTCTCTCCATATCCTGATAAGAGGCATTCTTTCGATTTACTTATCCTCGTAAAAGATTTCAAAAGAAACTTGATTACTATTCTTCAGCAATTTGTTACATGTAAGAGTACTTAAAAAGTATTTATTTCAAAATGGCATTAGTAGTTGTCTAAGTCCTCTGATTTTCAATTTGGCCTAATTTGTGTACCTCATTGTCCATTTTAGGTTGAACAAGGAAACCCTCATGTTCTTTTGGAAGACATGTTCTCGAGATTCTCAAGTTTTGCGAAAGCTTCTACAATGTGAAATCTGATTTCTACTTTACAACCTCAGCAGCTTGACACCATCATGCACACCGTACTTCCAGTTTCCATCATGAAAGATCAACCTCAAGTGAATTCTTGTGAATTCTTGTTCTTACTCCATAACTTTGAGCAAGACTTTTGAAGACTTCTCGGTGCTCCGATTAGCTCAATATGATTAACGAAGATGCTATATTGGGAAAGTCCGGGGTTCCCTTATTCATTCATCGTCGTCGACAAAACCTGGTAACGGATTTTCTTCTTCCATTTTAGCAACTCCGGCAGTATGGACCCGCTTAGCAAAGGTCTACTTGTCGATCTGGAAAGGGAGGAGTCAATCGTTTTGCAATCGATTACAGGAAAACCTTCCCCGAGCTAAAGCCTTTAGTGTCAATTCAAGGCACAACTACCTGTAATTGACATACATAATGTGAATATGTTAACAAATTTCTTTACATATGATCAACATTCTGAAACAAGTTTCTAACCTTTTGAAGTTACTAGAACCAATCTAACGTAATTCAGCTAGATTAGTTCTTTTTTGGGTCTCTGATTATGTTCTGTGATCAGCAATGGTACAACACGTGTTGTAATCAGCAATGATGGATCCTTCATGAGCTTTCTGCCATCAAACCTACTAATTCAGTCTAAGGCATGCTATATGGACCAGAGAATGGTACAGAATCTAAGTGAAAGATCGTTTTGGTGCCTCAACTGCAATGTTAGGAAAGCATCCGATATATTGAAAAAGATCACATATTATGTAAAGTGAAGGGTCGATCCATGCATAGAGGCATAGAGTTTTGGGTATCTAGTGTTGTGCTTGTTGGACCACAAAGAGAAGATTTCAGATCTTGGAATGGTTGGGACGTATCAAGACTCTAAGATTTATCCCGTGGATTGGAATAAAAGCTTTTAACTGATGGCTAGGGTGGTTTTGATAAAGCCAGAGGCCTTCCCCATCCTTTTGACTTGGTTTATTTATTGGATTTGATGGCCATATCATTGGTGGCTCTGGCTTTTTTCAATAAATTCAGGATGGCTGTCCTCTGAGTGCTTTGGTCTTGCGTTTAAGAGAATCAAGAAAAGTATCGAAATTTTACCTCCGGCATCAACGGGACAAAGTCAGATGCCACATTAACAGGATTGGCTTACACAAACGTGCAAAATACATCAGTCTAAGAACTAATGCGATAAGAGGAACTGGTTGGCACCTAAATAAGATTCACCCAAGCATGTGTAACCCGAGTTCTCTGCATCACTTCATGCACTGATTTTGCACATCACTTGAATCTGATATCTATCCCTATCTATGTAAATAAGCTTCTGTTTTAGCTATTCCTGTAAAAGAAGAAGGAACTGAACTTTTGAAAACACAATTCAATGTTGCAAATTCACAATGACCTCCCATCATTATAGTGTGCTGCGGTCACTCTGGTGGAGAACTTGGCCTCTACCTGTCAGGAAAAAATCAAACATAAAGAAAAAGGGGAAAAAGAGAAGAAAAACAGATTCAGTCAAGAAAAGATAATGGTCATCAGCATAAGACAACAGAACATATTCAGTCAACAACACAGGAAGTTCCTACCTATGCAAAAAAAAGCAGGTAACTGGCCAATGATTTTACTGGAGGGTGCATGTGCAGCCCCCCCAGGAAACGGTGGTGGCTCTGGCCTGATTTAACATTGATTGCAGCAAAATCTTTTAATGCCTGCCTCATAGTGCTCTTGTGGTCCTGAGCATCCATGAGAGAGAGGGAGAGAGACAAAGCTTTCAGGCATTTCGACAATTGTTACTTGCAAAGCACATAAAGTTGCCACCTGGCTCAATTCTTGAGAGACTCTCATTTGTTGAAACCCCCATTTCTTTGAACCCTTTGTTTCTTTTAGTTTAATAGGGCTTAATTTTCTAGCTCTTTGGCCGAAAGGGTGTGTCCCTTTTTTCCCCCTTGGAGATTTAATATATTGTGGGATGGGAATTTGGACCGAACTTTATTATTCTTTCCATACTCAATGCTGGCGTTTTCGAAAGGACTCCATCTTTTTGTAGGATTCAATAGCCATTGGCGGATTATATACTTAGGCGACATGTGAATTGCGCAGCTTTATTCAGTGGAGTCACTATTAGAGCATATTATATTGGATGGTTGCAATCTCAAGTCCGTGTCACACGTGTCATTGTGAGTTTAATCTACTTTTCAAAAAATGAATTATCAAGAAAATATTTTCCTAAAAACAAATTGATAAGAGTTTATATCTAACATTCGTGGATACCAGAACCGTATCTTATTCGTTCATTTTCTTTTTCTTCATAAGCAGTAGAAGTGATCATTTTGGAAAACATTCCTTCATTTGTGGGGTTTGAGCTAACCTGATAAGAGTGAGATTTTTGTAATGCTGATGTACTCGACTTTCTGTAAATAGCATGGCTATAAACCATGAAAGGGCTTCTTGCATGGCTTACGGTGCATGCCCTTTGATTTGAATAAGGCATCCTCACTTTTATTATTTTATGTTCCTCGCCACATGGGACATTCTTTTTGGGTATTTCAAACTCCAAAGTGATTGAAGTCTCTATACACGCTACACAGACCTCAAAAGCGGGTTGATTGGTTTTGAAACTGCATATCTCTGGACAACAACTTTAATAAGTTGAGAATATCATGGAGGGTGTTTTCTTAAACCAATCAAACATGCTAGTACGGGGAGAGACTTTTGAACAAACAATTTTCTAATCCGCATTACCTTCCTAATTAAAACAAACTATTTCCTGCCGTCTGTTCGGCTTTATCTAAAAGCAAAATAAAAGGACTGGCATCGACGCCGGCATTTCGGAAAAGTTCTCTCCGCGAGTCATTTTTGCGAACATTATACCCACTTCCAATATAAAAATGTTATGGATTTCTATGCATAATCTAATGGAGAATACGTTTAGGCGATCGATGGTGGTGCCAGCACGAGAGTTTGATTTGTATTTCCTAATTCAGGATGCACATGTCAAGGTCCTAAAGAGGGCACAACTGTAGCTTTTGTGCTCAATGGGAACGTGCCAATATGAACGTGTCACTTGTCTAGCCAACAAGCCATGAGGTCCCTAGGTGATTTTTCCAAGGAAAATGATGTTATCCAGTGATGGAGCCCTGAAAATGAGGTGATATAACTTGGGAACATCTCCTCGTTGAGATTAGTGAATGATCCTAGAGGAACATGAAAATACCGAGGAGGAGAGAGTGAAAAGTGCTCACGAAGTTAGGTATGGATGTCGATCTAGTCTTAAATCTTTCAATTTTGCAAATCTAATTTTAGTCATTTTGCATGAAATTCTAATATAGTTATTCTGGCCAATCTTTTGTTAGAAATCACTAAAGTGCGGCGATTTTAATCGTCGCTAGCCATCCTACACGATGCGCCGCCATATCAATGATTTTCAATGAAGATCGGCTTAAAGGACCACATTAGTATTCCGGGCAAAAGTTCAGGATTAAATTGACAAAGTCGAAAAGTCTAAAACTGGCCAGGCATCCGTACAATAAGTTTATGACCGATTGGATAATTTCCAGATTTGTTTCTCTTTTCCATATAAGCTTAAGTTATCCAACCACATTTCAATGAAAACTATAGCATGGTTCATGGGTATATATAACTTTAGAAGTGTTCAGAACGTGCATGGATTGCCAATGGCTTTGATTCATGCGGGACCTTTTTCTTTCCAATTCGCAAAGTGAACACTTTCTTTCTCGCTCGTATGAAAAGCGCTTATGAAAAGGTCAGCCGTGCTAAGTTGATGACATTTCTGAAAGAAAAAAACGTACGATTTATAGAAAATCTTACGCGACATTACATGTAAAATTGCGATTGGCTTCGTCCACCACATTGGCTGCCGATTACTATCATACAAGAAAGTTTTCTCGTCGAGAGAAAATTCAGGAAGAAGAAAGAACAAAACAGAGAGAAAGTCAAACGTCTCGAGGGTCGACGAAGAGTACTGGGGATCGACCCTTGGACATGTGAACCCAATCCAAGTCCCCACGCTTGTGGACGAGTTCCTCCTGAAGATTTTTGATGCACCATACGTCTTCCGACCACGCAAATCTCTTCCAGTGAGGGATCGCCGCCTTGATGGGGTCTTCTTGCCCCACCTCGGCGACCACAGCGCCGCACCCGGCATCATCCCTCGCCATGTTGTGCGCGAGATCGCAGAGCGACTTCATCAGGCTCGGCCCGCCTTCTCCCGTCATGTACAGGCCGTACAGAAAGTAGAACCCGAACTGCTTGAACACGTCGGGGAACGACGGTATCCTCAGCCACGGCATGCACGAATCCAGCATTCGGCTCCCGGCGCAACACGCTTGCATGAACCCCGAAGCACCCTTCACTCGGAAGTTGTACACTCCCTTGGTGTTCCACACGCTCATGACAGCGAAACTCGACGGCGGCAGTGTCCCCGATTCCGGGTCCCACGTGCGGGCCGACTCCTTTGGGACCGCCACGAAGGTGCCCAGGTTGAGGGGGTGCGCAACAATCTCGTCCATATCCTCGGGGAAGAAGTCGGAGCCGGCGAGGACGCGCCGGTACATCGACTCGGCGAGCCTCGGGGTCATCCGGATGATTGAGGCGTCTGAGCCCAGTGGCTTGCGGTGAGCATGGACGGGTCGCATCCGCAGGGTCGGTGTGCGGAACTTGATGAAGTCGCATTTGGCGGTGAAGAGCTTGAGGGAGGGGGAGTTGGTGGCGTCCGTGGCCATGTAGGCGTAATCCGCACCGTGCTGCTTGCACCAGATCTCTATTGCTTGGATCAGCCTCGTGGCAATGCCGTGCCTCCTTCAAAAGAGCAAAAACCGAAGCGATAACGACGTTATTCTATGGTAAATGACAATTCGAGTTCTGCAAATGTTAGGTATGATACGCGGGGAAGACCGGTTCCTCTTTACAGCTGAAATCTAGCCTTTTTTTGGTGGGAATAAGGAACAGTGTCTATTATTCCTATGTTGACCTTAGCGGGCTTTGCAATCGCTAGAAAGACGACACGTGTGGCGACTGAACCGTAAATTCTAGATTTTTTCTTTATGAAGATATCGGAAGAACTCAAACGAGTAGCTCAGGCGACTGGACGGTGGAAGCCATGAGAGCGCATAGAGAGACCCTCGGCGTCCACATTTCGTGTCGTGATCGACTCGGCTCGCGATTCCAGCGACAGAGAAGCGAACCATCTTGACACCAGACGCATATTTAGCACCACAACGGAGCAACACGCATGCATGCCCCCAGAAGATCAGCAGAAGAAGGAGAAGGAGAAGGAGAAAACCTGTGAGAAGGAGAAACCCTGAGCCCTAGAACGTTAGCGGCCGTCACATAATCTGACGATGATGATGTTGTGTTATTGCCGTTGCCTCTGATTTTCACTCTTTTGATGCACCCTCTGATCACCCCAACTATTTCTCCGCCCTCTCCCCACTCCGCAACCTGCACAGTTTCGCCAAGACAAACCCATATGAAATATCAGAACCCCACCTCATGCGACATCGTCTACGTAACAGCTTCTACATCCGTACGCCAAACAAGTATGAACAGATTGAAAGATGGTGTACGAGAGCGAGGGAGGGAGAAGGAGATACCAGCATGACGTGGGACGGGAAGCTGCGGACGCGACAGAGGGGGTCGCCCAAGAGGTCGGTCACCAGAATCGCCTTCTTCTTGTTCTTCTTCCTCTTCTTCTTGTTATCTGGTCCTGACCTCTGTCCCGTGACTTCGCACCGCATCTCCATCCTCTCCACCCCCGCCTTGTCTCTCTCTTCCTCGTACTCCCTCACCACCACCGCCGGCGGCGGCTGCTCAGTAATTGGACCTGACCACGCCTTCGGACAGTCCTCGGCCGCTATCTTCTGGGACATCTCTCCCTCACCCTAGCTAATCTTGAAGGTAATGATATCAACCACGGCGGCGACGATGATGGCGATGGCAATGGTGGTGATGATGGCGGTGATGATAAGCAAAAGCTCTGGCTAATTATGCATGGGCAAAGTGCATGTTCTCTGATCCTCAGGATCGCCCGCTCCCATCCATTTATACCCATTACTACTAAGTGGGCCTGATGACGTCTCATACCAACGTAAGTATTCTCTCTCGAGCCACGTGTCGCGAGGGGAGTGGGACCACGTACGGGGAAAGGAAAAGGGTCAGCTCTCAAGAAAAGACTATTATATGGATTTTTCGAGTGCTTACATCATGAGTTTATTTGTCGCCACCTTCTAAATAAATCCGATGCGGCCTCCACCAAGTTGAATGATGCAATGTATTTGTTGGGCGCGTGCTTTCATCAATAAATACATGAAATAGTTTAGTTGATATTCGTACTAAGTCCATCGCATTATTCTATGTCCAATTGGGTGGACCATTTCGTGTGAAAGCTTGTTATGTACTTGCAAAAATAATGTGAAAAGCATATAGATAGCCTCATTTTAAATGAATGAGAAATGAGGATATTCATTGTGAATATTTATTGGAACTTCGAGCGGCAGCGATCCCACGATGACTAATTGACGGATAGTGGGTAAGAGATATGCTAAAGTGATCTTGAATATCGATAGAGTCAAGCTAAAAGTGATATTTGAAAATTGATTTGCTAAAGTGCAAAATAGAATTGAAGCTCACATAAAAAAAGATGTACTTATGAATTAGAGAGATGCATGCAAAAGAGAATTGACCTATACAAAAACAATATATATATACACACACAAAAATTAAAGATTTGCTAAACTACATAATCAAATTGATTTGTATATAACTTATATGTGCTTAAAGAATTGGAGATTTGCTGAAGTGACCATCAAAAGTAAATTGCCGAGTGGAGCTCGCACATGCTCGTGTCATGAGACTCAATCTTGCACTAGCTTTTCAGTTCAAAGAAATAAAAATGATAGATCCTCGCTAGCTTTAAAATTCTCTCGAGTGAATATATATGAGGTGCCTTAGAGATATTGATTACACGTGATCACACAAGCTAGGGTGACATGATTAGCATACTTCATTGCATGAGCAAGCATTGTAATCTCATTAGCATACATACGCTCAATTTGATTAAGTGATAACCAAATTGTGCTTGTCTGTATTTTGTTGCTACTGATGAGCACAGACAAACTTGATATCATCTTGCGAAAATACTTGGAGAATGTCAATGCCAAAGCCTCTTGGCTAGCAAATGACAACCCATCATTCTCGATATCAGGCCATAGGCCTCGTCTTGAACTTTTCCACGCCGATCATAGATAGATCTATTATAGTAATTAAAGTTTGGCCCAAATGATACATCCACAACATATAATAAGAATCACAGTATTGATTAAAAAAAAAATGATATTTGATAGATTCATTTTATAATCGATGTGACGGGCTCATTCCGTCTTCTATCTACCCCTATCTTACTCATAAACCGATGATTGGCTTGATATACCAAAAGCCTCCTTCTCATGTGTACTTTTAGTTCAACAAACAAACCTGCAAAAGCTTATTGTGTGTTGACTTAGCTGTCGACCAAGTATATTAGGGCATGTGGCAAGGATGGGAGGCATGCAAGTATAAAGAGGGAGGATCCAATGGATGTTGGCTTTGGAGATTTGTGAACTCAAGTGGGGATTTGTAAATACAATTTCTTTAAGATTAACGCCTTATCATTCTACCAAAAATGATTATGGGGATGAGTGCAATTTAAATAGTTGTTCGATTTGATTGCAGATTTTTCTGGGCTCGAGCATTGTGCACGTAGCCGCCTAGTGCATGTGGCACGCGTCTACTTTCTTCGATAATGATTGGCCAAAATTTATGGCCACAATTATTGCCTCGTCAGATAAATAACTATCTCCGCAGCTGTAATCATAAGGAGAGATGTGACCGTTCGGTGGAATTGATGGTTTATACATTCAGGCTACATAACAAATATATATTAGGGTGATATTTTTTTATTTTTTTTAATTGGCTTTATCTCATGCGACTAGGAGTCTTGACTTTAATCTATCTTAAAATACTCGAAATTTATTAAAATGCACTTTGAATTCTAAAACGATCATTCATTTTTTAATTTGTAATAAAAGAATTTAAGTATTACGAAAATGTCAATAACTAATGATCATTCTACAAGCTTAATGGTGATTGGAGAAACAATTGGAGTCTGAAAAAATTTGACCAATTTGACATTTTTAAGTAGTAGATTTGAACTTAGGATCTCTAACTCCAATACCATATAAGATTTTCTGGGATCATAATTAACTATTTTAAAAATTTAAGTTATTAAATGAATGTGCGGTTTAGTATGTGAATATTTTATCAAACCTTCTTCTCAATTTTTCTATCATTTTAATTTAAAAACAATAGTCATTGGAGATATTAAGGCCACCCTTCCCGCATGGGAAAGGAGAGGTAGGGAGTTTGATTACCTACCTTCTTAGGGGACTAGGAGTGGAGACGCTTAATTTCATATGTGAGTTTCGATTTCCACGCTTTCAAAAAGGTAAAACAAAAGTTTGAAAGTGAGTTAAGAATTAGAGTAAAACATAAAAATTTAAGAAAAATAATAATCATATATTTTTAAAATAAAATAAAATAGAGTTGTAAGTTTTGTGAAAAAGTCAATGACTAACTTTTGTCTTAATGAAGAAGACCCACAAAAAGGGTGGAAAACCATGCGTACCTACCGGATTTATATTTTGCATGCTGATAAGGGGCCTTCTTCCCAAGGTTTAGACTTCAAGACACATCTCATGAATAGATATATGCAAGTGAGAATTCTTTTTTGTCCTTTGCCTTCCGTAGCCAACATTTCCAAGTGACATTGAGATAGCCAAGAGGGGCACACTTCTAAATGTGAGCCAACATGATCCACTATAAGGGAAAAGTGTTGGGCATTGCTCAAGAGCCTAGACGCTTCACACCCGCTAATATTATTTATTCATAAACTTGGTGCACCTCCCTCTATGTGTCTGACTATTTCTACCCTTTTATTGGGATGGCAATTTTGTATCTTAAAGTTGATGATTCTATTGCCAAAAAACACCAAGATTGAAATATCCTACGTTACTCGGTAGACCGAACCACGCCTCTCTGATTGATAGGTTATACCGGGCATGGATATCACTCGAAGACAAACCTAACCCAAAATATTTAATATGGATGGTTTTCATATTCGTGACCCACAAATTAAATGTATCTAAAAATTTTATGTGCGTGCCAATTTGGCCCATCTTGGCTCATAATAGGGGTGAGCATGGTTTCAGATTTTGGTGAGACCCGATCTTGCTACTGGTTTTATATTTTTTGGAACTTGTACTATGTGATTCCGTTCTCGGGTAGGAACTGAACCAAAAACTAGGAACTGAATTGGGAACCTATGAAATCCTAAAATATAATTTGCCTTTCCTTCTCCAAATTTTTAGCTTACCAGAAAATCACTTGGTTAAAAACTTAATATTGCCAAACCTGACTTTCTAGTCTTCTTGAGCTAGCTTCCACTTCTCTGCCTCTGCCTTCTGATGTTGCTGGGTTAGAACATGTAATGCAGTATGGTATTGATACGGTCGAGAAAAACGCAAGGAGAAAGAAGTCGAGACTGGAGTCGCGGCTCACTTGCTCAAGACGTGACTTTGTTTCTTGATTACCTTCAGCTTGTGCCACTTTTCAGCTGATGCAATCTCTTGGCTTTGATGGAAGCGCATTTTCTGGAGTATACAATTGCATCTCTATGAGCAGAGAGGCCATGCTACCAAGGTGGTTTTTATTATTTATTTAATTTTACGGATTCATCTTTCATGAATTGTTATTATTGACAAATAAGAAATTTTCATTTTTATTATTATATTATTTTTTGTTTTACTTAACTAAATGAAGAAAATTGACTGGTTCTCGAGTAAAACCCGAAACCTATAACAGGGTAGATATCGGGTTTTAGAGTATACAAGGTAAATTCTTGATTTCAAAAAACGAGGAACTAATTCCTATGAGTGGGTTTCAAGTTCGAAGTAGAACTTGAATGGAACTTGAAATCTACCTTAAACTTAAGACTTCTCATCCTTAGTTCACAATGTTCCCTACAGCAATGCATATGTCAACAAGCAAGAGGACTACTTCCGTTTCTGCATTTGGAAGCTTACACATATGAAAGTGAAAGGCTCAATTGGCTGCATGCAACAAAGAGATTCCAGGGATGTAGTTGACATGTCTATTCTTAGAGTTTTCAGTGCCAGTCCAAAGATGTCCATCGGATTTAGGCCAAGGGGAAAATGTGAACTCGATGAGACAATGTGTTCGTAAATGATATGTGGATAGACATGAACTATTCTTATCATCCTTAGTTCACAATGTTCCCTACATCAATGCATTTGTCAACAAGCAAGAGGACTACTTCCGTTTCTGCATTTGGAAGCTTACACATATGAAAGTGAAAGGCTCAATTGGCTGCATGCAACAGAGAGATTCCAAGGATGTAGTTGACATGTCTATTCTTAGAGTTTTCAGTTCCAATCCAAAGATGTCCATCGGATTTAAATCAAGGGGAAAATGTGAACTCGATGAGACAATGTGTTCGTAAATGATATGTGGATAGACATGAACTGTTCGTTAATGGTATGTGGATAGACATGAACTGTACGATCAATAGTTTTTAGTTTATAAACACAAGGGATCCATAAATTAGTGGCCAAGTGCATTTGAAACCGCAAAAAATATCAACAGATGCTCCATTGCAATTTAGTTCGTAAGTTACATCAAGATTTCTTCTTCTTCTTTTTTATTACTTGGGTTGACTTGAAATTTCTTTAATCAGGTACGGAGACTGATTAAAAAATCGATTAGTATATACTTTTTGTTGAATTTCATAATAATATCTCACTTATTTAATTAGTTATTTAGAGTTGGCCGCATGACTAATCAATTTTTGGGGAAAAAAATCAAAAAAATGCTAAACTTATTGTACGACAGCTAATTTAAACTTAAACCATTAAATTGTGCCAATTTAAAGTTAAGCCTTTTAATTGCACCAATTTAATATTCAACATTTTGATGACTTGCCAATTTAATCTTAAACATGTTAATTGTGCCAATTTAATCTTTTACATTTTGATGATTTTTCAATCTAGTCTTAAATTTTTTATGATTTTCCAATTTAGTTCTTCCTATCAAATTTGGCTGAAAATCATTGATGTAGTAATTTAGTTAATACCAATAATCTTTTGTGACACGGCCAATGTTAATGTGGATAATTTTTTTTTTTCATTTTTTTTCATTTTTTTCAAATTTTTATAAATTGTTTGAATTTTTTTCTTTCTATCTTTCCTTCTTAATCTCACCAAGTTGCTGGCCCTTGGTGATGGCCAACAACCCACCAAAGGCAAGGGTGAGCCTCACTTGCTCTTGGCATGACTCGACCCTTGTCAAATCCAACAAGGGCAAGCTTTACCTAGCCATTGGCAAAGTCAACCTTGTTGTCTCGATGAGGGTGAAGCTCGACCTCATCCAGTGACAGAGAGATAGAGCCTTGCCAATCAGAGGAAAAAAGGAAAAAAAAAAAAAGGAAGAAAAGAAAAAATTCGAAATTTTTAAAAGAATTTTTTTTTTTTTTAAAAATGTCCATGTCAATGTCAGTCGCATCACATAAGACGACAACCACTAACTAGACCACCAGCCACATCAAAGATTTCTCAACAAAATTGGCCAAAACAATTAAATTGATAGGTGTATGACTAAATTGTCAAATCATTAAAGGATTTGAGACTAAATTTGTATTATTGAAAAGTTTAAGACTAAATTGACAAGTTGTCAAAAAGTTTAAAACTAAATTGATATAGTTGAAATGTTTAGAACAGAATTGGCCACCATATAATAGGTGTAAGACATTTCGGACAATTTTCCCACTAATTTTTGGGCCTCTAGAAATCGTCCAAAGTTCCATTCAAATGGGGCATCCATATCATTTCCTGGTTAATTATGATTACTTTCGTGTAATAAATTAGAGAATCAATCCTTTCAGCTGGAACTCCGAGTAATGCGCAGAATACACGCAAAATGTTTAGTTATTGGATGTATATCCATTATCCAATAAATCCAATAAAATACTCTTTGTTCATTGAGTCGTAGACATTCCGATGCTCGAACCACGCTCGGACAGTTTCTTTAGGGAGATTTTGAGATGATGAGTGACAATTCGATTCCGACACCGAAGAATCCGCAAATGAGTGTCGACCACCAATCTTCTTGCTCTCCAATGTAGTCCAAGATGCGACAGCTCTATCTTCACCATAAAAAGAGCTCCAATCATCACCCTTAAGAATTGACGGGACCAGAGAGAAATGCATGTGGAAATGGTATCGCAAAGAAAGTAAGGCTACATTTGGTCGGGAGAAGGATCGGGATAGGATGTGGTAAGGTTACATTTGGTCGGGAGAAGGATCGGGATAGGATGTCGTAAGGCTACTTTTGGTCGGGAATAGGGTCGGGATAGGATGTCATGGGGGGCACCCATGTTGTCGCGGTGGTGCTGCGGTAAAGTAATGACCGGAGCAACCGTGGCTCGTCGTGGGCAGGAGCATACGCAGCTGGAAGTACCGGCATGGACTTGTGTCGATGGCGTAGCAACGAACGACGAATGGTGGCGCTTAACTATGTGAGAAGCGACCGAGGAAAAGAGAACTTCTTTTTCTCTTTTTACCTCAATCTCCAGTGAAAGCGTGGATCCCCGGAGAAATCGTGGGCTGCAGAGGATCGCGCTATTCCGACGAGCCCTTCCACCGGCGCAACTTGCCCGCCGCGCTGCAATGGTCTATCTCACCCCTTACCCCATATTTCTTATCCGTCATTTTATCTGGACAAAACTCGGTTTATTGAGTTCGGAGGGTGTTCCCAAACACCGAATAGAATGGTAATTCCGACTTAAATTTGGGCTACCAAAAGCAAAAGATCTATGCTTTGTTGGATTCACAAAGGTTGTCCATGGTTGATAAACTCCGATGGATCTACAGCAGGAAAAACAGACTGTATGGGCCAAGACCAAAATATGGGCCTGTTCTGTAGAATTTTGGCCTAAGACCAATGATGTATGGCCCCTTCAAGATCAACTCCTCAGCAGGGCAGGCACAGGGAGCACTGGAAAATCAACAGAGAGAGAGAGAGAAAGAGAGAGAGAGATGGGAATTGTGGCAGGGATAGGTGTGATGGTGCCTTTTCCATTCTACTACTGGTTGTGGAGGAGGCCACAGGCATGGGTGAATCTGTGTGGGAGAGAGCGTGACCCAAGCAAAGTGATGGCTCTGGTCTCTCACTGCTTGAAGCTGATTCAGATCCTCTCTCTCTTCTCTGTCTCTTCCTTGTCTTGGCCTCCCCCCCTCTACTTCTGGCCCCTCTTCCTCTTTGGCCAGTTCCTCAACTTCAGGTAATTCCCAAACTCCCAAAGATAACAAAGAACGATTTGCCCTTTGGTTTGATGTACTCATATGACTTATGTTTGGTGGTCATGGGCGTCGCACTGTTATGGGGTATACGTTTGTTTGTCTATTGTTCTGTACTCTGGGGAGACTAATAGGGAATTTGCCAGGTTTGGGCATAAAGCCTTTGGATTTTGTCGGTAGCTACTTATTGTGAGCTTGAGGAGTTAATGTTGCTTTGTGGGCAGTTGTGTTTTTGTCTGTGGTTCGTTTGGGTTGTCTTCATCAAATGAGTAAGGTGGAATATGGAAGGATATGTAATTGATTGCACTGATAATTAGGCTGAAGAGACCTGTCAAGCGGTTGTGCTGTCAAACACCTTTGTTTTTGCTTCTTCCTCTTGTTTCTTTTCTTTTTCTTTTGGCTACATTATATTGTAACTGAAAAAAGTTTGGATTCGTGCATATGGAGATTTTTCAACTTTTTTGTGAAATCAGTAGCATGTGCATTCTTGCAGATAGTGTAATAATCTGAAAGATGACTCTTTTTCTTTGGTATGCTCAATCACCGTGACCCTATGGAGGGATGCTTATATAGAATGCCGAGAGCCTTCTAAGTTTGCAAAGCTTATTTCTTGAAAAATGAAGTACCAGTGTATGATGTTCTGAGTTTCTGTTGGCTTACGAGCTAAAACATATAACATTGGAGGAAAAGTAGAAATGCAGAATCATAATCAAAGTGGAATCAGAATTAGAGTAAGGGTGTATGTCTGAGGAGAGAGGAGCAAGCATATAATTTAGGTTTAGTGTGAGAATGTAGGTGCGCCTTATTTTTTCTCAGTTGTTACCTTCTTCTGCCAAAAGAACTTCCGGAGCATGCCATTGACCTGCCTTTCCATAATAGAGCTGCATGTTCTACACGAACATAATTTTTTTGGTTCTAAAAGTAAATGTTCTGCAGGGTTTATCAGTTGCTTGGTGAATCCGGGACCTACTATGGCGTGCGATTTGGGAAGACCATTCCGTGGGTGACTGAATTCCCTTTTGGATACATAAAAGATCCTCAGTATGTTGGAAGCATCATGAGCCTTGTTGCATGTTTAGCTTGGGTACCCTTTCAATACATTGCCTTGTGGGTGCTAGGCTATGTATTTATGATGCATCTAGAGTCGACTGAAGATCCAGCTACACGGGCTAAGCCAATCTCATAATCGTTCATGATTCTGAATCTAACCAGCAACTTTGGCATCATTCTGCATAACTGCAGTGGATGCTTTGGGACACCCCTTAGTTCCTTTTCCGTAGTCTAGTGATAGTTTCATCCAGATTCGTTCTTTACCTCTTTCTGGAGCTGGACACCATGTTGTATTTCCTTCTTTGGAAGACTGAATAATTCTTTAACCATGCTGACAACAGGATATTTAACTGCATGGTTAAAATGCTTAGGCTTTTTGGCTTCTAAAATACAAATATAGACACCACTAGGCCTTGAGCATGCGTTTGTTAATGCTGCTTACGACACAGTATGTAGCCAAGATAGTTACATGAGCATCACACTTGTAGCTTGGAATTTATACCTTGTCTTGCACTTTTTTTGCAGTATAATCTGTTCATTTTATCCTGGAATGCCATGTTTACCATCTTCAGATGCTAAGTGACTAGGTTACCATAGTAACTATCGTTTCTGTTCCTTTACACACGTTCCTCACCTAAATTTAAGCGCATAACCAATTTTCATGTTGGGAATGCGCATCCATAACAAGCCAAATGCAACTGGCATAGACAGGTGATAGTCTGTGCAAAAGCTCCTGGTGTCCTCCCTACTTAGATGAGACCACTCGATACAACAATTGAACTTCCATCACTTCAATCGAATACACAGATATACAAAATTGGAATCTTAAGAATACAGAGGACCCAAAAAGAAGTATCATCACTTCTAAGCTAGAGCTAGGAAGACATCAAAAATCTGCATGGACTTTTTCACAGCTTCAACATCAACATCAATAAGTTTTCCAGTTTTGGAGGAAACCACGGTACATTTTTTCTCTTCTGGGTTCGGAATGAATAATCTTGCCTTCAATTCAGAAGAAAACAGGGCAATGCTGCAAATGAACACTCGTGATATGAGTCAGTAATCTGCTGCGGCTAATTGTAAGTGATTTACTGTTAATCAGCTGGTTTTCGAAACAAAAGCACTACGAGGATAGCACTGCACTTTAAACTCAAAAGGAGATGAGCCGTTCACGTATAAATTTACCTAGGTTTTTCACGTGCATTGGCTAGTTGGATAGCAGCCGTATTTGTTGCTATGACCCCAACTGAGTCATTGATTAGCGCAGCCAGCTGAAGGACAAAGAATCAAGGAATGGAAGTATAAGTTTCACTCTTAACACAAGGATGCTACTTTGCAGCCATTCTGTTGACAATCGTTGCAGCAAGCAAGCAAAAGGAAGCAGGACAGGTCTCAAGATGTCATGCGAGGAAAATTCATTGGAAATGAGAACTGGAGTTCCTTTTAAGAATCTTCATAGCTACTACACCTGATGCTAAAGCATTAACCTGTTTAGCCAAAGAACAATATCGGAAAGCACGTACCTGACCCGGTGTAGTTATAAAGACGATGCTGGCATCTTCTCCGATGATCTCCTCCACATTTTCCCTTTCCTTTTCATGCGGAATGACGAATATCGGCCTCACCCCTCTGTTTTTGATTTTACATCAAAGCATTCGTGTCAAGCAATGTCACTTTTTCATATACCCGTTTCATAGAAGTTCCTCTTGCCAGAGGAAGTCCAATGGCCATTTACTACCATGTATTGAGAAGCTTGATTTTGAAATTTTTTATATAGTTCGACGATAACTGGGTTCGACTCTTGACAAAATTTGCAGTTCATATACTATCTTCAAGTATAGATGCCGCATTTTGGTTAACAGGGATAGTAAGCAGAACTGAATCTGACCAGCAGCTTCAGGTAAAACTGCTTTCTTGATATTACTCTAGATTTTAGTCCTACAAAGCATCGAATATGTGTCGAAAGAAAAGCTAAAAGACTACCTTATACCCTCGGCGATTTCAGCCCAAAGCGTGAGCGGCAGCAAGCTGTCAGTGTCCCCTCTCGACTGCATTGACGCCTTTGAATCTGATTCTAGCCCATGAATCACGACGTACTTCCCCTTCTCTGCGCCGGCATTCCTGACCTTTCCTTCTACGACCTCCTTCAGCTTCTTCGAGATAGAAACCTTAAGCGGCGGAACAGGATGTCTCGGCACACTGCGGAAGGGCCTTCCCAACCAATCAACCATCTGTTGATACCTAGAGTTACAAAACGCCTCATCAACCGTTTGTCTTTCACAGGGTGGTTGCGCCTTATTACGATAGCAATGCGGAAACAATGAAAAAGAAGCTTAATTGAGAGTCTCACATGTTGTATCCACCCTCTGAAAGATTGGTGCTTTCTGCTGTGAAAGTCTCGGATAGAAGTAGGCCCGCTCCTGCAGCATTCGCGTCGGGATAAATGTAGCTGACTCGATCGCGGGCAGACGTCATAAACAAGAAAGAGGCGTGCCCAAGCCCCGCCAGTTTCGTCGACAGAACCATATCGTAATACCTACTCTGCACGTACAGAGGGAAACATAATAAGAGTTTGGTGAGCATTCACTCCTTGCGAAACAATTGCAGCTAAGAAACCAGAGTGTTACATACATGTATACAGTTTTCCATTTGTTACTGCGATATACTGAGTTTTTTTCTCACAAATCATGTCGTGCTCATCGAGTCGCGATCGATGATTTTATCAATCGACATATCTGGAGACACCAGCTCAGGGGAAAAGTACAATCAAAGTTAATAAGATCAAAATTACTCAGCATTATTGCAGCTGATCCATGAACTGCCAACAGGATTGAATTCTAGTCCTAAACTGGTCGATTGCAATCGGCAATGCATCGTATTCCAAACATCCTGCTTGTTATGTTTTTTGTCGGATGAAGGTTAAAGAGGCAAACGAAGTCATGATCCTAACCTTAAGCAACCCGATCATGTCGACGTAGTCCCCGGGCTCGGGGAAGTCATCGTCGAGGTCATACGCATTAGCCCACCTCACGTTCTTGTTCAGCTCGTAAGCCTGCTTCCCCCTCGCCGACGCGACCACGTCCACCTGCACCCCCGGGTACCTATCCTTGATCAGCTGTATCGCCGGGAAGAAGAGCAGGTTCTCGTACACGCCGCCGGAGACCATGCAGCAGCACCGCCTCACGTCCCCCCTCACCTTCAGCGCCAGGCCAGCGATCTCCACGTTGTACCCCATGGGGAACTTGAGGAACCCGTAGGGGCTGTCCGGGTTGTCGGGCGGCCGAGGGTCCTCCTCCTGCTTGCCGTCCGCGAACAGCGACCCGTACTCCATGTCCGGGTCCTCGCCGTCGTCGAAAGGGTCGAGCCACGGGTTCTTCTTCTTCTTGGCGCGAGCCGGTGGCGCCGCTGCGGCGTCCCGCTTCCTCGGGCGCAGTGGCGGAGGCTGCTCGAAGCGGGCGGGAAACGAGGGCCTGCCGAGGCGAGGCGACGGCGAGGCGGAGCTCGGGTTTGTCGAGAATGGCGCGAGAGAATTCGGGAACAGGGGAGTGGCGGCAGCCATGACCGGAGGCCTTTCGAAGTTTGATCGGGAACTCTCGCCGTTCGTTCTGCAACCCGAGTTGGTCGACGTTGGGATTTCAACGAGTGGAAGGTGGCTGGATAAGTGGGGCCCCCGCGCCCCTCTAGCGGCCGGCTCTCCTTCCCGGGGCCCGGTCCGACCGGGTTGGGCCGAGCGCTCGGGAGTTCAAAACAATAGCCCCCTCGAACGCTCCCCACGTGGCGGGCCATGATTGGCTCCCTCTCGCCATCACCGATACGTTGCTTTCTCGCACAAAAGTCCACTCGAGTTCACATTCGCGAAGAAGGCTCGCTCCTCTTCTTCTCCTTCTCCTTCTTCTCCTTCTTCTCACTGACTCTGCTACGATTTTCTCTCCATTTTCCTTCACTTTCCCTCACTTTCCCGCACTTTCCCGCACTTTCCCTCTCCAATCGCCACCGCCAGGAAAAAAAATAGCGAAGCGCGCGACGCGGATTTTCCTGCCGTCCCCGGAGCATTCTCGCGGAAACCTCCGCCGCTCGCGACGCCGCCGTCTCGCCACTTCCTCCGAGTGCAGCTCGGTCTCGCCTCTCTCGCTTGAACGCCGGGGTCGGCTCTCGGGCGGCGAGGGTTCGAGCGTCTCTTCTCGTCGGCATTCGTCCTATCCGCCTCGGTTTGGAGCGATTAGCCTCGTCCCTGCCCTAAGTTTGCGGCTTCACTGTCCGTACAGATTCCGGGGGGGCATAAGTCATTGTCGGTGAGTACTCAATTGAGGATTGATTCGAGCGTTGAGCATCGACTTGGTGAAATGTGCTTGAAATTGAATTGAATATCTTCTGGAAAGTAACTGTAGAGAGAGAGAGAGAGAGAGAGAGAGAGAGAGAGTTTTGCGATGTCGGGCCCTCCGCGTGTGCGTTCGACGAACGTCTTTGAGCCGGAGATTCGACCGGTGCTGAGACCAGCTGCAAACAATGCTCCGATGGCCAATGCCAACGCTTTGAAACCTGCCTCGAAGCCCAGCAAGAAACCCGATAAGCCGCCTCAGAAATCAGAGCCCAAGGACAAGAAGGCGATCTCCACTCCACCGGTCTCGCAGAATTCGGGCGCCGCTAAAGCACTTATGCAGCACCAAGAGTTGGTGATGGGGCCGAAATCGGCGATGAGTGCTTCGTGCTCGTCGGATGCTTCATCGTCTGATTCGTCACAGAGTCAGACATCAAGCGGGAGGATGGTCACAGGGAGGAGAACAAGTATCGCGGTCAGGAAGAAGAAATGTAGTGCGAAGGCAGACCGAACTTATAGTACAGAGGTAGACACAGTTGAAAAGGTTGGTGATGATGGTGGGTTAGTCGATACCCTCGATGGTCTAGAGATCAAGAAAAGATGTAGCTGGGTCACGCCAAATACAGGTATGGTTGACATATTTACAATATGCTGACAATTGATTGAGTTCTGCTGCAATTGATGACTTTTACTTATAAGCGCGAAAATTATGCATGGTCTTTTTATGCTTAGGAGATCTCAGGGTGGAACCAGGTTTGCATTGTTCAAAGTTGTATGTTATATGTGATGAATATCACTAGAGCATGCCAGTAAACTTAAGAAAACATAATGGAATATGAACATTTGAGACATTGTATACAACTAGGGGAGTTACTTTCCTTTCTGGTATGGTGCTCGGGTGGGTGTCCAGGCAAACTCATGCCTAGTTGGAGGGTTCTTTTTTCTAGAAGAAAAAAGATGTTCTGTGCATCTTCAGTTACAAATAGTGTCATAGTTAGAATGTTATTTCAAGATGAGGGGTGACATTGATCTAAGCTTTAATTGTTAGCTGCAAGTAACAGCTTTATGAAATCCATTAATGGCAAACTATGCATTGGACCCTCAATTACTTCTTCCACGTCTTGCATGTGCTATGATTAAAATTGCAAATCAGCCTTACCAGGAAACATAGTCACTTATTATTTAATGAAGCTTGAGTTATAAATTATGCATAGGAGGATTTTCAGGAAAATAGATTGTCGCTAGATTATGGGCATGTTTTTAATAGCTATTTACCTTAATAGAGCTTAAATTAAAAATCATGAGGAAACACTTAATATAGTATTACTGCTCTACATATGAGGAAATTATCAGCGTCATTTCTGTAATAAATTTTTTGGCTCAATTTTAGAGAACCATCCAAGTGCTAATAACTTTTATGCTTCAGAATCGTAGTGCTAACTAAGAAAAGCAGGATATTATCACCATTAATCACCCGGCCTCAGCTGCTTCCTTCAAGTGAAGTTGCTTGTTGGGAGCCCGAATAATCACCTTCATCAGGGCTTTGAATGAATTATACTTGCATGCCTTGTCAAATGGGGCAATGATGTGGGATTTAAGTGAACGAAAGGTCAACTGAATATATTCTGTAAATTGATTGCTGCACAGCATTAGGAGTCAGTTCAATTGATTTGTCTTTTGTTCTCTTTTCACTAATACTGTGGAAGGAGTTATGATTGCACCAGTTTCGTGTGATGATGTAGCAGGAGGAGTTGAGCCTGTGTCATTTTTATGCTATTGTGGAAGGCAGCTCTGTAATATGCCGAATTGACACAGAGTAAAGTACAAAATGACATGCCCATTAAAATTATCGACCCTTCACGTCCACTTTAGATGTTCTTGTATGGCAAGGATAGGGAGTATGTCCAATTTTACAGTATAATAAGTAGAAGATAATGCTAATTGTTATTGTATTTCCAACAGAATATGTTTAATACAGCCTACTGTGAGAATCTTAGATGATCACTTGCTTCAATTAGATTTTATCAACCTACTCCATGCGGGCATCAGTACATCCACCAGAACTCTACATTTCCATTTAACAGATGAGGGTGGATAGAGTTTAATGCTCCTCGGATCCTAACTTAAGTTGGACAATTTTTCTGGTACACGATATCCTTTTTTGATTAAATTGCAAATTAGTTGTCACTTGTTATGGTGCACTTTTGAAAAGGTGTATGGAAGGGGGTCACAGATTTAGCGGTAATAAGGGGATATAGAATCTGTTAAAGTATATCTTCAGATATTAGTTTGCGTATGGTCAGAAATAAGGAAATTAGGCTTTTATTAGTGCTTCTCATGCTCTAAAATTAGAGCCATCTTATGTATTCTTTCATTAAGTTATTGAGGTAGAATGTAGCTGTTGATATTTGCATGGTACCACCGTTTGTTGTTCCAAGTCCTTTGTTTTTCGGACACCAATCTTTATCTTTGAGAGCAGCCACAATAAATCGTCTTCAAGAGTAGCTACGATTCAAGGTCAATTGACACTTGGATGAACTTGAAGGTGCTTGGCCTGAGAATTAGTAATTTTTGCAACCAAGATACGGTAACTTGCTTGAAGCAAAACTTAAGATTTTTCCAAAAATTGTTTTTCTCCAAATGAGAGAAATTAGCAACTGCAACCGAGCAAATACAGAGTATAGATCTAGAGAAGCTTGTATCAATGTTTATAGAGGTCTGCTGCACCATTTCTTCCAGCTTTTGGCAAAATATTGGGTCAAGTTTAGTTGCAATTCATTTAAGAGAACAGACAGTTATATCAGTCCAAGGAGGCTGCATTCCACTATTTAATAGACTGTACAGACTGCCTTTGCTTCTAGCTTGCAAAACAGTTTTCCTTCTGCCGATACCCATAGTAGACTCTTGCTTCTGTTGATGTTCCCATAACCAAATTACTCCTCAAATGTGGACTTCTCTCTCTGTATGCACACACTCACATGCTTGTTTGTTCACAAATGGATGGACAGACCCAATAAATTAATACAACAATCAACAATTAGGATTCACAAATTTAAAAGTTCAAAGAAGCAATGACGGTGTCTCTATATATATAAAGCTCCAAAACCAAAAGATGAAATTCGAATCATTAGACCACTGGATCCACACAAGTATCCCTGGAAATCCTGCACAATCTCGTCTTTAGACCAAGAGCAGTTAACATATGTCACCAGTTTGGACAAAATCACTTATTTAAGGTAATTTCCTGGCCAACATTGATTGCCTATTAGTCTGTCAATTTGAACAAAATTTGCCCCAAATCCAAGTGGGGATAATTTATGAATCAAGATTGTTTTCATGAGCTGGGTCTTAAAAAATCGAATTCCCCAAAACCAATCTACACAAAACTGTTTGTCACCTTTTGAAATTTTCCCTGTGCTTATGCCTTGTCCTTCTGGTCCAATACATAGTTTGGCATGCTTTTGGTGATGTATTATTGCACCTGAAAATTTCCATTATGTTGATGGATATCTGTTTGTTCTTTTACTTCGACACCACATTTGGCACAGGTATGACTTAGTTAAATTGGCAGGACATGTGTGAATTTCTTATTTTTGCTTCTGTTGTTTTTCTTTAGCAAATTTCATCTTTACTTTTGTTCGAACAACTTATTAAACACTTAAGACTTTATGACCATCAAAATGCTAAAAGAATTTCTTCAACAGATTTTTTTGTGTTATTTGTTCACTTTGTAATTTGCTTTTGATTATTTAATCACTATCACATGAGCAAAATTTAGTGTTTTAGTTAATTTTCTCCCATTTGAAAGGGCCATTATGATCCTAGTATTTTTCTCCCTCTTCAAATTCTCCAAGATTCTGTTTTTCTGGGAATTCCAAACCCTTTTATTAATTCTCTGCTGCTGAGAAAGGAGCTAAACAAAAGCAGTTTTTGGAAAGGACCATTTTGAATCCAATTGAAAAAAAAGAAAAAACGTTCGCACGGGGCCCAAGTAGGAATTTGACTATCCTCCAGGCCTACTCTCAAAATCAGCCCTGTGAGTGCTTCTTATTGTTTTCAAATCCCTTTTCCCAACTGTGTAAGCTTGGTTGATGGAATTTTATGGTGGCTTGCAGTTGTAAGTAATTCACCGCATGCTTACTGGGGACATTGGTGTGTTAAATGTATCATTAGAGGGCTGCTCATTAGAATATTGCTTTTTACAATCAGCTGATTATGCATAGGATAAAGATGGACGTTGCATTGGTTGACTGGGTGGGTGAGTGAAAAAGTGCAGCGCACCTAAGCTAGGATTAGTAATGAAGTTCTAGAATCTATGCCTATTAAAGGCTTGACCATTCCAATCAACGGGAGACTCTTTCACACCACGTTCTTGGACTCTTGACTTTTCATTTCTTTGACCGTGAACTCATGCTAGAATATAGATGCATGTGCTTATGCAGTTATGTGGTATATAAACGTAATAAGAGGTGGGTTTTCTTATATGTTGTGTATACGTCCTTGATGTTTTTCAATGTGCCCTTATTTCTGTCCTTTACACATCTGGAATTCTGACCATATCTACTCTTTCTCACGTGTTGAGTAGATCCTAACTATGCTGCTTTTCATGATGAGGAATGGGGGTTCCCAGTTCATGACGACAGGTGTCTAAACTAACTGCGAACCTTTTCTGTTCCTTAAAAATTATATGTGGTCTCTCTTCCATGGTTTCTGACCATTCCTCCTGACATCTTGCAGGAGATTATTCGAATTACTCTGCTTATCAGGTGCTTTAGCTGAACTTTCATGGCCAGCCATTCTTATCAAAAGGCATATTTTTAGGTAAAAGCTGATTCAATCTAATATCTATTGCGCCTGGTGGTTTCATTATTGACAGAGTAGCTATCAAGTTTACACTTGTTTAGCTTTCTACAAAATGAGGAACACGAGGTGTCAAGAATACTATCAGGCATTGGCTGACTTCACGATTCATATACTTGTGATCAGGGAAGTCTTCTTGGACTTTGATCCGCTCTCTGTATCAAAACTAAATGAGAAAAAGGCAACTGCACCAGGAAGCCCTGCCCTTTCATTATTATCGGAGCCAAAGCTGCGAGCCATCATTGAAAATGCACGTCAGATGTGCAAGGTAGTGACCTTTTCTCCTCGTTCTGTAGTCATTTCATCCTTGTCGTTTCTCGCAAATAGCACACTGAGGGTTTTTCTCTACAACGTTCAAATCTAAAGTAACAGGTAGACATATTCTTGACTTTGTGGCCTCTTTTGAGAAAGTCTTTCCATCATACAACCTTTCTCTCTCGTTGAAAGTTCCATCGGGAAACTTCAAGCAGAAATTTCTACTCCAAGCAATAGAAGGATTCATGAGAATTAAGCTTAACTGCAGAACCTTTTTTTCTTTTTCTTTTTAATTTTTTGGTTCTTTATTGATAATACAGGTAATCGAAGAGTTTGGATCCTTCGACAAGTACATATGGAGCTTTGTAAACCACAACCCACTTGTCAGCCACTTCAAGTATTCCCGTCAGGTGTCTGTGAAAACTTCAAAGGCGGAGTTCATAAGCAAAGAATTGATCAAGAGAGGATTTCGGAGTGTCAGCCCCACAGTCGTCTATTCATTCATGCAGGTCGCTGGATTAACTAACGATCACCTTGTTAGTTGCTTCAGATTTCATGAGTGCATCGCTTTGGCAGAAGCACGGGAAAAAGACGACAGAAATGCCAAGGACGAAAAGAAAAAACCCAGTGAAACAAGTGGTCTGATACTGCCAAGAGCTAAGGACGAATCTTCTTCTCCTCTCAAATAATTAAGATGGATTTCCAGCCATTGCAATTTTCTTTGATGACCAGGCAGGTCGATTGTGTAGAATCATTGTCACTAGGGACCACTTAGCTGTTGATCACTCTCTTGTGCTCTTATTCGGTACGACTTGTTACCGCAATTTTAATTGAGATGACTCATATTTAGCAATTATTCAACAGACTTCTGTAGAGGTATGTAGACATCTCTATATCAATTCCAGACTTGTCTCCATCGGAAAAGAAAAAAGAAAAAAAAAAAAACCAGAGTTCCATTCTTAATTTTGTCGATTGTGCGGCTCATGAATTTGTGTTTAAGAATCTCGAGTACAAAAGATCTCCTTTAAAGGTAACAATCCAACGCACGCATCTCTTTTAAAAGGGTAAACCCGAGAAAAAGATTGTTGAAAACCATACTTGGAATCCGTATATACCCGCTGAGTTGAGCAATAGCTCCAGCTTTGTTGAGCGGCTTCCATGTCCAGTAACAAGGTTTCTTGAGATATAAAATCCATAAATGTCTACAAAATATCTGTTCCTTTTCCTATTACAGGATCTTCTCTTCTTGTGCATGTTCTATCTAAGCTACAAACATGAAAATGAGGATATTCCCACCACTTGTCTTCACTCTTGGTAAAGAGAAGACCAAAGACTCACATTTTCCTGCTGAGTTGGAAGTTGCACCCATTTTCCACGAACGTTGCTTTCCGAATCTTATTGCACCGGAGCGGTCAGAGAGCCCCTTCCTTCTCAAATTGCCCCGCAAGGAAGTCAAGAAAAGCAAGCTACGCGGGACAAAAGTAAAAAGCAAAGACTAGCTCTTTCAACAAGTTTTGGAAGAAGATGACTCGAGCAGCCCACCACTTGAGTTGGACTGCTTTGACTAGACTGTCCAATTTGAGCAACTTGCTTCCAAAACCATGAATGGCATCTTCCAACTTGGCAGAACAAAATTTTCCTCTCTTTTTTTCTTAGGACTTTCACTTTCAATCCATTTACAAAGCAAAATCAACACCTAATGACCCCCTACTCAGTTTTTTCACCATTTCCCTGGAGGGTTCTGGAGGAAGATCTTCCCTGAAATGGCTGCAGCCAGGGCAGCAGTGAAGCTGGGGTCTTTCGTAAGGGATGAGGCCATCTGCTCCACCAGAAACCTTTGGATTTCAGGCGACTCTGTCTTGGGTTTTAAGGTGGTTTTGTTGTTGTTGCTGTTGCTGTTGTTATTGTTGTTGCTGCTGTTGCTGTTGCTGTTGTTATTGTTGTTGTTATTATTGTCGTTGTTGTTGTTGCTGCTTGGGGAAACGATGGGGGACTTTGATTTGGTGAGGTCAAGAGTGATGGTTGGTCCAGATGAGTTGAGTGAGGTTGAACAGGGCACTGATCCAATGGCCATGCACCTGCTTGAGCCTTGTGTTTCCTCCATCTGAGTTGGATGGTTGTGTTCACCTTCATATGTAGCTACCAGAACAGCTTGGTCCTCAACACTCCTTTGCACCTGAAGATCCAAGTTCAAGCAAGAAACCATCATGTTTTGTCCGACATGTGATAACAATATATATAAGCTTTAACATAAGACACTCCTTCAATTTCCCAATTACTAACAAATTACACATCTATAAGAAAATCGATTTGTTCGGACCTACCTTCTTCTTGACTGGGCAGCTTGGAGCGAAAGAGCACTTGAAGTAAGCCCTAGGACATGGGTTGTCTCTGGTCACCTTTTGGCCATATTTCCTCCACTGATACCCATCTTTCACAATCTGCAAACAAACATGCACAGATATACTTTAGTTCATGAATCAGCTACCAATGATTGGCTGCTTTAAATTAGCCATGACTGAAGTGAACTCAAGGGCTTACCAGGCCAGTGTCAGATGCTTCGGTCCTCACATAGAGCCTTGAGATTTTAGCCGTGATCTTTTCCTCCCTCGGTTTCTTAGATGAGTCTTCATCTGTCGAGCTGCTCTCGGAAGCACCATTCGTGAGCATGTTGTTATTGTTTTCGCCATTGTTGTTGTTGCTATCGCATTTCCTTTTCTTGGAGGGACTTGGCTCCTTCTCAGCATTCTTGCTCACGTAATCCATCACCTGGCTTCTCAATGTGTTGTAGTTCTCACACATGACAGTCAGCATCTGCGTAAGCTTCTTGTTCTCAGCACTCACCCTATTGAGCTCCTCAACCAAAGCACCAGTCTGAACAAAAGGCAACACAAAAGGAAAAAACAGCAAACCATAATCAATCTTCCGTAGGAATATGTAACTGAAACATGACGCGACCCACGAGTCAAGTTTGTATCCATTCATTACAAGAGAAGTTCATGGACTCCCACTCACCTCTTCTTTGGCAGATGTATTCAAACCCAGATCCATAAAGTCGGTCTCTTGCGGCTCTCTCTTCTGGAAGCAAAACACAAACAAATCTCAATCAAACCAATTCAAGAAACCCGGCAGCTGAACTTCAGCTCCGAATTCGGAAAGGCTAAAAGGAGGAGGGAACTTTCCACATACCGGAGCTTCATCATGAACCCTGAGCGGCCTGATATTGAGATCCAGAGAAGTACTAATGCAGGAAGAATAATCCATAGCGGGAGGCGACTCCAAGAAGGGCCTTGAACCAAAACTCAACTCGGAACAAGCAACTTCCTTTACCTCGTTTCTTCCCCTCTTTTCAAGATCGGCCAGCTGTTGTCGGGCTTTTCTCAGATTGACCCCAGGAGAAAAGAAAGACTGGAGACGCCGAATTGTGTCAAATTGACTGGAGTGAACGCCAATATATAGAAGAGACACAGAGAAAGGAAAGGAAAGGAAAGGAAAGAGGGAGGAAGCAGCACGAGTTTCGGTGGGGGAGGAAAGAGAGCCGAGAAAGAGATAAGAAAGAAAAGATGAGAACGTCAGAGAGGAGGAGCTGTCATGAGCATTTGTTAAGCTGTGTTTGGGTGTTGCAACACTTATATAATCCGTGTGGAGACCGAGAGAGTTATAGTGGGAACGATATTCAAACCATGACGACAAAAATATATATATGTATTCCATTTTTTTTTGCGATTAAAGAATGGATGAAAAGATCGGTGTGCCGCGAGAGAGAAATAGAGAGAGAGAGAGAGAGAAGGGTGGGGGCTGAGGTCGGTCGAGGGTTGAAAGGCAAGAGAAGAATTTCAAAGTCAAGGCAAGAGCGCCCACCAGCCAGGGCTCTTCTAAAGTATAGCAGGAGCACACGTACTCTCTCTCTCTCTCTCTCTCTCTCTCTCTCTCTTTCCCCTACCTCCGTCCTACGTTTGTTTGTCCTTCCATTCATGGGGACCGTCCGAACTTCTAAGTTGACCCGGTGCTCCCTGCCCTTTACCCTCTTCTCGAAGACGAATTCTCCCTTTTTCAGTAGGATAATACTATGAAGAATCCCAAATCCATCCATCTATATTGAATTCACCGAAAATTTCATACTAATACATTTATAATTGGATTGATATTACGAATAATCGTAAGCTAATATATTTACGATAAATGGAAAGTAATGTGTATCGTCAATTGCCACATATCATCTAACTTATGATAAATTTGTCATAAATATACCAGCTTGAAATTCTTTATAATTAGAGAATTGGTTTAGAGTAAGTTTATTGTAGATGTGTCAGTTCAAAGTTTTTTGTGATGTTAACCATTTTTAATATTGTGACAATTTTCATTACCTCCATTTGAGGTCTAAAGCATCGATATATAAATTCGCTTATAAGGTATTTGGTTTGGTTTTGACTTCGACAAATCTCGTGTTCATATTAGGCTTCTATGAGATATAGTAATAATCTCGGAGGCTACAAAGCACGAGGCACGATGTCCCTGGAGCTTTGCTCGAGCACGCGGGGTTTGCGCGCATTTGAGCAAACCAGTCAATTGAAATCGCCGATCATCCAACGTTTTTTTATAAAAAAGAACGGTCGTTTAAGATGGAAGTGGATATTTATGTGAGTCTACGTTTCATCACGACCACTTGTTTGAGAAAAATAATTCGACCACCGACATATGATAGATAAATTGAAAGTAGAACTATTGATGCCAACGCTTTTAGAGTTCCTTTCAAATAACTAATGAATGGAGTTTCCAAAAAGTTCGTGGACTCATGCTAACGCCGCACTGTTAAGGAAAGCCAATATCCATGTTAACGATTTCTGACTAAAAAGTTCAAGATTAAATTGGCACAATTGATAAGTTTATAACTGAATTAACCGCCGAACAATAGGTTTTAGACTTTTTGAATAATTATTACCTTCATTAATGATAGCAACAAAGAAGGAGGAGATGGGAAGGGCAGCGTGTGGTGAGAAGAAGTGAGTAGAGAGAGAGAGAAACGCTAAATCTTGTAATTCTTTTTAATAATGTCATATGTATTAATATTGTTGCACTCTAAACTCAACGAGAATAAGGGCGATGACACCGTCATCCTTTTTCCCAAAGGACGTGTGACTCAAACGTAACCGGCATTAACTTATTGTCTCTTTTCTACTTCTTCAGATGACAATTTTGAGTGCTCCTCAACGACATCTGACTTTGGTAATATAGGTCTACATAATCAATATGTTAAGTGATGGCGTATAGTGCAAAAGAGGTGGGTTCAACACGTGACGAATTATTTTTCTAATCGAGGAATCCTTATATGTCGGTGAAGTAAGAACCTCCACCAGATGATTTAGGAGGATTTAATTATTGTTTCTTTCTGTTGGCGGAAAGATTATTCTTTCTCTAGTAGAATCTCTATTGCAAAGAAATGGACGCTATGGTTATATAGTTGCCATCTGCCTCTTTTGATGAACCTATTAGTCACGTTTTGCGGCACCTTTTCTACGTTCAAATATCTATATATTGCTTGATGTATAATTAGTGTAGTTGAGGATAAGTTCTTGGAAATGAAAGACTATAACATGTTTAAGAGAAAGGCAATCCATCATGTGCTACACATAGATAAAAGAAAGTTGGTGGGGACATCACTTCATCTTAGATTTCCTAACCTGTGTGTGGATTTAGCATTCCTTCATATATTGTTCTGGAAAATTTTATATATAATACCTCCTCCTCCTTCTTTTTTGGCCAATCCTAAATATCGTATCAAGCTGTTAAAGCTGCCTTTGCTTGTCTAAATCTGAATTGTGATTGGATAAGATAAGTTGGGATTGAAACTCCTCCAAATATTCTTTAAATTGTAGAAATTCTCTTCATATATGTTTTGTGCACTCCAAGATAATATTAAAATTATCAGAAAATCTCATTTGTCCCGTAATCTCCCGCAACATTCAGATCACACCACTTGAACTCCCTCCGGACCTAATCAAGTCCTTAAACTGATTTGACCACCAAAAAAGTCTGGGTAGAGCCTGGGTGAAGGCTCGAAAAACATCTTTTCCCCATTGGAGACCCCGTCCACACCCCCTTCGGGGGGCAAGGGCTCCACACTAGAGCCCGCGATGCCGATCCCGGGAACCAACCAGGGCAGGTACAGGCTATGAAACATGCTCTCTTCAATTCATCTCCTTTGCCGCAATCTCTTGTGATATCTAATCCAGAATTATCCCACACCCTAACCAGGATTTTCAATATGACATTTTATCCAAATATATCCAAGTTTATCTAATCTAGAAAATGTTGCCAAATACTGAATATAAAATTTTGTTATCCTATTTGGACTTATATTCGGACTACCAAACATAGCTTCAGAATGAGAGATTCCAATCAGAAATTTAATTCCATTGATCTTTGGGGACTTTCCTTTTGAAAGGGAAGAGCCTTAGCCGACTGTTGAATCTAAACTTAGATGCGCATTCTGGAAAACCAACCAAAGTCATGGTGAGAAAACAAATTTTACACGTTTAAAAATTAGGGTTTGAGCTTTTCTTCGGCACATTAACTGAACTAAGTCTCTCCCGTTCACAAAGCACATTCGATGCATCAAAAGACCGAGACGTAAGAGAAGAAAATTTTCATTTGGACTTGGATAGATTAATCAATCGACATATTTCCGTCCTAAGAAACGATAAGAAGCCCACCAAACCAAAAAGAAAATATATATATATATATATATATATATATATATATATTTTTTTTTTTTAAAAAGGACGGCTTTCATGTAACTTAATACCGTAATTGATTCGTCTGTCATATCATCTCCAAAATCTATCATTGTCACATTGCAAGTGACACAACTTATTCTAGTCGAACTCAACAAGATAACTAACCACTCGACTTCAAGTATAACCCGAGCGCCATCTCGAGCCAAGCATAAGGCGGCTCGCGAGCGTATTTGGTTCGCCGCATCCGAATGTACATTACGCTATGAGCATGATAAGAAACACAAACACGCAAAGGAAAACCTCGTTAGGGTCCCGGGAATAATGGGTCGCGTCCATCTACCTCAACAACATAATCAAGACCAAAATAAAAGGAAACCCAAAAAAAAAAAAAAAAGAAAGAAAGAAAGAAAGAAAGAAAACCTAAACACAAAGCACAAAAAGTCAGCACCTAACCCTAAAGGACAAAGACTCGACCGCTGGACCGGAGACCAATTTCGTATTTACTGGTAAAACCGACGGTCAGTCCAGTGAACCTGCAAGATTCGTCTATTCCGTTCTCATTCATGAACCGGTTCCCTTTCTTCTTCTCCTCCCCCTCCTCTTGCGTCCACGTCCACTTAATTACTTGACCATTCGATCCCAGACGACGTGCTTCAAGCCCCAACGGAAAGTTCCCACGCCTGGAAATTCATTCCGTGCCATTTTGGTCGTCCCCGCCTGCTGGATTAATCAATTTTTCGGACCGATTCTCGTGGAAAAAAGAGACGAGGAGGGGGACGGGACGATACCCCACGGTAGGACCCTCCCCTCTCTCGCGGAGTAAAGAAAAGGAGCAACGTGAGGATTAAGGGGAGAAGGAAATTTGGTCACTTTTGGAAAATTAAGCCGCGACAAGAGCCAAAAAGCGGATCAAAAGCAAGAGCACGAGGTTCTGACTTCGCGATGACTAGAGTGAACCCTTTCCCGCTGTCGTCGCCTTTTGTCGGCCCAATGAACTCGAACTTGACGGAAAAGAAGGGTTGGTGCGCTACTGTACGTCGCTGGTTAGAGAAAGAATATGCGCCACGCCCCATTTCAAGAACGATTCTTGTCTCTTTGTCTATGCATGCGTATCTAAAAAATGTAAATGCAGGAAATAAATAAATCGATCAAATTAAGGCAAAAGCGCCATCGTGCACGCAACCTAAGAAGTTTTACTTCTTTTCCACCTTTTTATTTTGTCAATGCTAACGATATAAATCTTTATTGCGAGTACTTTTACTCGAATTTAGAATCTATGAGATGTTTTTTTGCAAAAGATATGTGGTGATTGTACCCGTCAAGGAGATAAATTTTTTGGTGTCGAAGTTTGCGGTTGAAAAGTGCAATTAGGTTTAGGTTCGATTTGCGGTGTAGACACTTTGATGTTATCGTGAATTATAAAAAAGTTTTTATTTCTTTGTCGGTCTGGATTTCTCTCGGGGGATAAGAAGTTTCAATATAGTAGTCTTTCCAAAGTCAACAGGACGGGGGTGTCTGAACAAGTTGAATCGTGGGAAAAGGTGCGTGAAAAAAGCGGAGCAAAACTTTGACACGGATTGTTCATTATCCGGACACGGAGAAGGAGGCGTTTCATTAGTCAAATGATTCTCGATTCCTCCCTCATCTCTCTAGAGTTCCACATTCAGAATATTTCATTTATTTGTACGAGGTTTCATGCACAAGTCACCCCCTATATATTCATATTTATAATTAAGGAAGGATCATGAAGACTCGTATGTCAAAACTGATAATACATTCTGCAAGCTCCATAAACCGGTTTATTTCATATTTAAGATCCGCGCGAGTGACCCTAGCACTCCGACCAACAAACCCAAGTCACCAATTGAACAGATTGGCCGCCATAAAAACTTTTGCAACGAAAAGATGTGACATGTGACAAACATGGTCACAGATCATCCAGTCATGCGTTTCGTTCGTTTCATACATTGAGCTTGACATTCAGTAATTTCTTCGCCACGTCATCAGGCGACATGGGCGCACGTCAAATCAGAATAATACTCCGTCACAACACGTCAGCAACTACCTAAGGTGCCACATCACCAATTGATGCCACAAGAGCAAAACACACCATGTCAGCAGCCATCAAACCCCATCGACCAAACCAAACGTGTTTAGCTCTTTTGACTTGCCGGTTCGAACTCTTTGGACCACTTGTTTGACATTTCAAATCGGTTTCCAAAGTTTTTCACGGTGTTCTTTTGTAATTTGAGGTTAGTTTCTGCTGACTCAATCAGGGGAAATTGAGTTCGGAGCCTATTTCCACCCTTCAATGGCAATGCTCCTTCGGTCAGATCCATAAATAAGAAAACGCATCCCTTAATTTTCGCGTGTTACGCCATTCTTCTACACTATCTACAGGAGGTCGCGATAAAACGCGACTTGAGTTACGAACCCGCCTTTGGGTCGACCACAGAACCGCCATTCCAGGAGTGGTTAGCACATTGGTAGCGGTGGGGGCGGGCAGGAAAGTCCGGTGAACGAATGATGCCATCCGTGATATCAGCAGCGAGGAGAAAAGGAGGGAAGAACCCAAGCGACCTTTTCTGCCAAGGCAAGGCCAAAAGGCAAGGCAAGGCAATGCGTGTAGCCTACAATGGACCCGTCGACGTCACTTTCGTACAAGTTGGTCACTCAACATGTCCATTTCCGTGAAGAAAAAGACTTCCACCCTTTTTTCCCTACGTAATTCAAGCACTAAAGCGATAATCACCTTAATTAATCTGGATTAGGCCCGTCTTGGTCTGGCGGGTGGGCCCTCTCTTCTTCCTAGATCTCCAATATTTCAAAACGCAACCAAGTCAAGCAGCTCTTATGGCGCGCGGCCCCCACCTCACAGCTCGCACCACCTGCTTTCTCCTTGGTTGGTAGCCTCGCGAGACTGTCGTTAATGTTTTTTGATTAGCCGGTTTCGTTCTTTTGCTTGAGAGAAACGTTTTCGGACCCAGAATTCAATTCGGATTTGGTCAATGCGAGGGGAGGATTTCGAGTTGGACTCGAAGTCTCTCTTGGCTTAATTTTAATTGCGGCCGTAATTGGAACAGTGCGCACGGAACCGGACAAGACACGAAGTATAACTCGTGTGGGTCGACAGGGGATGGGTGGCGGTGGAAAACCCACGTGCGCTTGCTCCTCTCTCTTTTCTTTAGATATTCGTCTTTGGAGTTCTCGAGCGCTTTCTTGGGAGAGTGATCTGGATAAACGGACACGTGGTTTCTTTCTAGTGAGGCGTGACACTGCTACTGACCTCATTAACTCGTGTTTTCTGGAGCGAGTGTGAATGTGTTTTAGGCGCACGTTTAGTTGGTGCTGCGATTGCGAGCCTTTTCGAGCGGTCGGGGACGGATGATTCCTACTTTCCTAGGTCATGTGTCTTCCTAGTTTAACTAAAATTATCGATGATGATAATGATACAATATCTCTCTCCTTTTCCTCTGTTTGGAGATTGGAGACTGAAATCTGAGCAAGCGAGCACACATGGCAGTTTATCAAGAAGGTGGAATGCGCTGGTTGAGTTGTGAACTTGTAATTGGTTTGGATTTGTAGCAGGCTTAGTTCAACTGATTTGGATCCTTTCTAGTGAATAAAGACGATTGAGGGGGGCTTTGGATGGACCAAAGCGGACATTTCATTGAGTTAGTCAAGCTAATGTGTTACAGTGAGATGTCAAAATATGACATCTTCTAGCAACCATCGAAGTTCATGAGGTTGAATTGGCTGCCATAGAATTTAGATCTACATATATTCAGTTTCTCTTACAAAAATTGAAAATACATGCTCTTTTTTACATCAAATTGTTCGTATTCAGACATTCTGTATATTTGATTTTACAACAAATTATACTATATTTCTGAAGAAGAACATCGAATGAAACACAATTTAAAGGTGAACGAAATCAGGATTGGGTTCGTCCGACCTGAAATCTAAAATCTAAGCGACCGTGTAGACCCGGTAGACCCGAGAATAATGGATGACCTACCCACGTGCTTTCTTCTCTTTTCTTAGTTATTTGTCCTTGTAATTTTATTTTATTTTTGAACAAGCATTTGTCCTTGTAATTCACGTGCGCTTTCTTTGTATTGTGACCTGGATAAAGGCCATGTGCCGGTGTTGCTCCTGTTGCTGACTAGTGAGGCCTGACACTGTCACTGACCCCATTAACTTAAGTGTTTTTTAAAGTACGAACGTTTTTAGGCGCACGTTTAATTGGTGCGCGATAGCGGAGCCTTTTCGAGCGATCGAGGACGATGATTTCCATGTCGTGTTTCTTCCCCGTTTCACGAAAGTTATACACGATGATAATGACAGTGCCTCTCCTTTTCCTCCGTTTGTAGACTGAAATCGGGGAAGTGCATATGCTTTTTACCATATATGGCAGTTCAACGAGAAGTTACATCCAGAAGATGGAATGGGCCGGTTGAGTTGTAAACTGGTACTTTGTCTGGATTTGTAGCTGGCGTAGTTCACCTGATTTCGATCATATCTGTAGTGAGCAAACACACTTGAGGGAGGGCTTTGGATGGACCAAAGAAGACATTTCATTTAGGGAGTTAAGCCAACGTATTACGATATATTATCAAAATATTAGGTGCGAACAACTTAAGGTTCTGTAGAGATTCCGCCAGCAATTTGGAATCTACCTACTAAAACAAATTCCTTATTTATTGGAACCTCAAATCTACCCCATATAATCTGGAACCCAAAACCTATCATGTCATAAGTTCTAGGATTGGTTTGGGGTTCTAATTAGGTTTTACATGTATTATTAATCGAATGATTGTAATGAATCATTGCATTTAACAACCACTATTTGTTGCTACAATCATCAACCCAATTTATATTTACACACACGAAGAATATGAAACATTAATAAAATAAAAATTTAAGTCATAAAATGGAAACTCAGCCTAATGGTTTCAAATTATACCCTTATCATTTAACGCCATGAAATACTATAGGATCGTGCAAAGACCTACACAAAAACTTGTTTCAAATTTCAGGTTCTACCAACCTAAAACCCGGAACTTACTAATTAAAACAGATTTTCTAATTTTTTTTGTGTTCTTTGTAAATCAAACTTACTTTGTCAAAGTACATATCCATCAATACACAATATTGAGAAATGCGATACTCAGCAACAAATTGACGAGAAGTAAAACACTGATTAAAAAACAAATAAAAATCTAAAGCAACGAGGAATTATCCAACCCATTCCTTAATCAAGCAAAACGAAAGCTAAAGTAACAATATAAATCTTCGCTTGCCAAAAGCACCTAATATATAACATAAATTATAGAATTCCACACCTAATTCATCTATAAAAGATTGCTTTTAATTCTAATCACCTAAAAACAAATCAAATAAGAAACTTAATTATAACTTAACAAGTGTTTGGTTCGAGATCAGTCAAGGGTCCAAGGTCCACTTGGTTTAGCAAACCAAGATAAATTCTAGACAAATTCAAAACAAAACAAGCTTCGGATAAGAAGATGAATTATCAAAACAATGTTGAAGATGATATGCTCAAACCAAAATCGATAGTTGATCATCAAATCCATCTTCAATAATGAGTACACATCAAGATCTTCATCAATTGCTACAACTTTGCTTTTTGGCTATGCACGCCTAAGTTCGGCATCCCTAACACCATTGATGTTCATACTAACAGAGTTGAACATGTGTATATCTAACACCTGTGAGAGCAAAGCCTTCACAAAGATCCTTTGATCTCTTTCAAAACTAGACTTGTACACCAACGAAACCCGAGCAAAGTGAAACCCAAAAATTATATATGCAAAAAACCTCAAATCTAGATTGGATCGAGATAGAAGCCTCCCTAAAATGGAAGAAAGAAATTTCTAGATCTAAATTAGATAGGAAGAAAAAACCTTCTCCAAAATGGAAGGAAAGCAAGAAGAAAATAACAATGAACCAAATCAGTCGGAAAAAAAAAAAAAAAAAAAAAAGGGAAAAAGGAAGGGAAGGGAGATCTAGCTTAAACCCTCTCCTCCAGGATATTGAAGAAGAAAGCCGTGTGAAGAGGAGAGAGAGAAGAGAAGAGAACCCTAGGGAGGAGAGAGGTTTCAAAATTAATAGTAACAAATGTGGTCCTAGAATTATCTGTTGAACGATTGTAAACAGAAGATTTTCTCAAATCTATGGAACTAACGAAACTTATTGTGTTCGAGCCTGCAACATATCTGCTTTTGACTAAAAACAAGTTTCTTCTAATCGCGTGTATGGATGCGCACGTTATTGCATCTTCTTTTCTTCAGGAGCAAAAGGAACCCGCAGACAAAGCGACCAGGTTCCTATGGTTCGACATTCATTAGTTTATCCCTCTTCACTCTCGGTATACCTTTTGGGTCACCATACTGATAAGTACAATCTTGGTTTCCAGTTTCTGGACTCGGTCGACGTCCTTATGTTTCGATGCGTCGCAGTTCCCTCATCTGCAAGAATGTTGATGTGGCACGTGATTTTTCCTCAGGCCCTTCGACCTGAATTGATCTTCGGCCTATGTAACTGGAATCCTCATATTTTTCGAAGACCGGTTCATTCATCGATGTCTTCTGCATTGGCACGCGCACTATTGTTTTCGCGGCTCGTATTTCTAGAAAAACATTCGGCGTGTTTCACGGTCCGACTGTTTTATACAATGCAGAAGATGAAGGGCAAAAGCCATTCTTGTTTTTGTTTAGTTGCTATCTGATGAGGTGTCACCCTGCGACTGACCTGATAAACCTTATCTCGTTGGAGTATATGTGAATTCTCTAGATACACATTTAATGCTCGTTAGTGAGCCTTTTGAAGCAATCGAGAACCACGATTTCTATCTCACGCCTGACATCTCACTGTTCGGATTTCGGCGTCCTGGGTGCTTGATTCTGCATTAAAACCAAACAGATTTCTCAAGGAAAAGGCTGAATGATGAAAGATATCGTGGTCTTTGGAGTCAACATCTAGAAATTTTTTTGTCGGGAGAATATGCCAATCTTGCTGGTAATTCAACCGTCCTTTTCTGTTTTCTCGAGTTGGCAATCATCTGCAACGTTATCCATGCTTTTTTTTCACACCTACTATAGATTGGTCAATCAATTCAGATGCGTGTGCCATTTTTGTAGCTCGAAGAACGGTACGCGCCTAAGTAATTCTACTCCCTAAGTCTGCATATTTACCACAATTTCCAAAGTCCGGATAAAGTTCTCCACGATCTGTCGTCTTCAAAGAGGCAACATTTTCAGTGCCAAGAGCTGAGATATAAGTGGGTGTGACTATGCCTTTTGTGTTCCTCAAAAGTGAGAGAATCTTTGAAATCAGGACATATAAAACCCCATGCATGTAACAAGGAAACATTGTCCACAACCTAATATTATTCCAACAAGTACTGGTGCCTGGATTTGCTTGCGTTCTCAAGTTACATTTTATGCCTGAATTCGAACCAAACCATCGGGCTGTGTCGGAAGAGGCAGTTGACCCTTCTCCTGCTAGTGACAGTGTCATCCAGGCACTTCTTAACCAGCGTGAACTCCATTCCCAAGTCTCTGTGCTTCCTGGTCGAGAACTTGTATGGTTTTGCTCTTGGATTCACTTCATCAGAACACCTGCGAGTGTGTGTGCAATTCATGACAAATTGATGAGTTGACCCATTGTCGGATAGGCGTGCGTTCCTCACGTGTTGCTGAAATGAGTTCCCTTCATCTAATCATCACTGTGTATAAAATTTAAGAGGGTGATAACAAACAAGTTCATACCGCCGCCACAAATAGATGAATAATTAATTAAGCATCAAAGTCCTTCTCGCGTGATGTTTTAGCCCAATGTCCGACAAACTTTGTGTTTACTTTCTAACTTTATCACCTCTTTTTTTTTTTTTTTGGTGAAATGTAAGAAATATATTGATAACTATGGACAAAACAAGAAACGGCGCCAACTTACACTCTGACCGTGCAACAGGAAGAGTGGAAGGGAGACGAAGGGAAAACAAAAGAAAGAAGAAAACGCCCACAACCCGGGCCGAGGCAAAACCAAACCTGGCAAACCTCTACTACACGCTTAAAAGCGGGACGAGAGAACTAGGACGGTACAAAGACAAGCACCAACAACAACAAGCAAAGCTACCGAGAAAAGACCGAGGGGTCGAAGCCCCAATTCCTTTGAAGTCTTCTATTTCTTGGGGTAGGAGGCACATTCTTGAAGGAGAGAACTCTGTCCTTGACAACTTTGATCAAATGATTTTTGAGAGCCGACATGGAAACGGTTTCATCCCGAAAGATGATGCAATTTCTCTTCTTCCAAATTAGATAACACAGAGCTCCAAAAGAGAACCTAGCAATTTTGTGGAAGAAATCCTTACCCGATAAAAACTTTAGAGCCCAAGTGGAGGTCTCGGTCCACGGTCTGATTCTCCAAGGTAGGTTGCACCTAGAAGCCCAGAAATAAGCCAGGGTAGCAGGGGTTTGACAGTGAAAGAAAAGGTGATCAATAGAGTCAGGCTGAGTTGAACAAAAGGCACAAATCGAGTAGTCAATTCTACCGTGTCTCTTTCCTCTCTGCAAATTCTTGGCGTTAGCCATGTTCTTTGCCTCCTGATCAGAAACTCAAAGGCTAATTATCAATATCGCCTTCGCAATGGTGTGTGAGAGTTAGAACACTCTTTTGGATCGTTCCATCAGATTAATAAGCTTATTGAGAAATGAGATATAATGCAGCTAAAATGTCCATATTATGGAACTGAGTAGACATTAGTGACTTACTTAGTGGGCATAGGATACCTGGGGAAGAACTTGGCGAGGATGTCCTCCACCTCCCCGCGGTGGAGCATGCTCTCTGCAGAGAGGTAGCGGCCAGAGGCCGAGGGAGCCAAGGGAGTCTTGAACACAAGAATGTGAGCAAGGGCTGCATCCTGAACATGTACGTAAGCCCGAACCGAGTTGGCATACGTCTTGGCCGAGCCGGTTAAGTACTTGAGAATGTGACCGGTGCTGGCATTGACCATCGCCTGGAGCAACGGCCCAATCACCAAGGCAGGAATCACCACCGCCAGGTCCACTCCTTTCTCCTTTGCCAATTTCCATGCCGCCTGTTCTGCAACCACCTTTCCATAACAGTACCAGTTCTGCAATTGTACGGTGATCGTCACTTGTCTAATTTATCGGATAACTAAATATGGAGCGGGCTCGGTGTCGTACTCTTTTACAGCAATTAGATTTTGCAGGAGAGAAGTCAAAATCAATCAACAGAGGCCAAAAACGACCTCGGTTTTCTTGCTGATCTCGAGGTCGCTCCCGAACGACTCGTCCACCACTGCATCGGGACTCCTGTTGGGATCCATGTAGACCGCGCCTATTGAAGAAGTGAACACCACGCGTCGAACATTGGCCTCTGCAGCTGCAATCATCACGTTCTTGGTCCCATTCACGGCTGGCTCCAACATTTGCTCCTCCTCTCAGTCACACGAAGTACACCAAAATGTCACCACCTACATCAATCCATATCATACTTCATAAACTGAAAAAGGATTTGTTATCGAGTTTGTGTTCTCTAAGCATCAGTCGCCGCAGTGCGAATATGGAGATGAAATTACATACTCACCGGATCATCAGTAACTGGAGAGGCAGTTTGAAAGACGCCATGGCAACCACTGATGGCTTCCCTTAAACTCTCGAAATCAAGCAGATAGCCTTGCACAGAGTCAACCTCTCTTCAGCTCCATCAAGCTCTCTTAGATGGGCATTCTTGGGATCACCTGCTAGAAAACAACGCCAACGCACTAGTGTCTACAAAACATTTGACAAATTGTACTTTCTCAAATTAAACAGACGCGAGTGAAAAACAAACCGAACCAACCTGGATTCCTTACAGTGCCCTTGACATTGTATCCTTTCTCCAGCAGCAGTTTTACAATCCAAGAAGCAATGAAGCCGCCAGCGCCGGTGACACGCACCATTGGACTGGAAACACCTTGTGAGTTGTCGAGTCGCAAGCTGGATTATATACCAATGATAATGTCTTTCCAGTAAATGAAAAGAGGAGGAATTTGGCGGATACTGGTTGGACGAACTTGTGCCGAGGTTAAGTTAGCAAGGGACTGTTATGTTCTAATAGAATTCACCTACCACGGATAAAGATTCAACTACTCCTATCATAATCTAATCAGACGACTTTTTTTTCCTGAAAAAGGCAGAAAGATAACAGATAGATGTCATCTTTCATCTGATCATAATGTACAATGCATCACTTGGAACACTAGTATGACCATTATTTTACCCAATTCAAATTTGGTAAATTCTTGTGTCATTTCTAGTGATTTAATGCTTCATTCTACCAAGGAAAGTACAAGCTCAAATGGAAATAGAGGCTGACCTATATACATTTCCTTTAACACTGTTAGCAAGCCAATCGGTGCATGGATCGATCCACACGGCCGAGGCCCTCGACCACGATCGATCCCGCTCGACCGGAATCGGTGCATGGATCGATCCACACGGCCGAGGCCCTCGACCACGATCGATCCCGCTCGACCGGGATCGGTGCATGGATCGATCCATTGGAGAAAAGGCTGAACAAACTATTTATCAAGAGAAAGCCAATTTAAATTTAATCCTCCCGAAAAGAAATCAAAGACGTACATAATCATATAGGATCATATGAATTTTTTATCCTCCATTTTATTGGGAAAATTACCAAAAAAGTCCTAAACTTTTTGTAGTTGTGCCAATTCAATCCTAAACTTATTTTTTTGGTCAATTGAGCCCTAAACCTTTTATAACTGTGTCAGTTCAATCCTTCCGATCAAAATTGGCTGGTGGGCACTAACGTGGCCGCTAGTGCGTTGGCATTGTTTTCTAGCGACGGGTGACGGCGAGGGAGTCCTTGCCCAACAGTGGCAAGGCAAGCCCTCGCCAAATCTGGCGAGAGGGGTCTCACCATCACTAGGTCTAGCAAGTCGAGCCCTCACCAAATTCAACAGGGGCTCATCCCCCCAATGGTTGGGCGAGCTCGCCCTTGCCCAACGATGGCAAGGTGAGCTCGCCCGGCCACCTTAGTCTGACGACTAGCGAGAGCTGGACAATCGCCGAAGCCAAAGGAAGAAGGAGGGAGGAGGGAGGAAGAGGGAGGGGAAAAAAAGAGAGATAGAGAGAAAAAGGTAAAAAAAGATTAAAAATTAATAAAATAATTCAATAAAATAAAATATTATTAAAAAAATATCGCTGGCGTCGGCCAACGCATTAGTGCCGACCGGCCAATTTTGGTCGGAAGAACTGAAATGGCATAATTATAAAAATTTTAAAACTCAATTGATCAAAAAAATAAATTTAAGACCAAATTGACACAACCGTAAAAAGTTTAGAACTGTTTTGGTAATTTTCCCTTTCTCCTTAAACTAATAATGGATATACCACCAAAAATAGTAAACCATACCTATTGTGAGATCAATAACCCCAAATTACTTTTTATATCACTAAAACCTCCGAACTTGTACAGTTGTGACAAATATGTCGTCAATCACAATTCTTTCCAAGTCGACCAATAAAAATCTTGTGTTGCAACCCACCGGTGGACAACTGAGTTGGTTTGGCTTTAAACACTTCATCGCAGAAGTCCCAGGATTGAAACTCCATAACTGCTAACACATCTTAAGTGGGGGGCCATGATGGTAGGGTCCTGTGTTAGTCCCCCCCGAAGTATAGGAACCCGGCCCTTCGGTGCCGTCTAGGCACAGGAGACTCGTGGTGGAGTCCTCGATTACCAAAAAAAAAAAAATTGTGTTGCAATTTATGTGGACAACAGTAAGCAAACGAAGCTGACGTAGACCAATGATGTATATTAGGATTTTCGGTGAAACGATAAGATTGTGCTTTATTTTAAACATAAGAAACAAAATACTTTCTATTAAGTGGGAAGCAATGCCATATATGTTAATATTCCGTGTTGGTGCTCGGTGAGCATTGTTTAGGGTTTTTGATACAATTTTCTCAACAAATGATGTCCTTTTTTCTTTGAGTTGTATGTATACTACATTTTTTGCAATCAGTATTTGGTGAGATGCTGAATAGTATTGTTGTAAGATAATTTTTATATTTTTAGATTGTGTGGAGGTATTATGTAAGGCTTATCTATCCGATGGGTTTCAATTTAAATGTTTACAAAATATCATGGGCCCAATAAGCATTATTTGAAATCTTTTTCGAAGTTATGTATGAACCCAGTATGCCATAATTTATACTCGAAACGGCCCAAAACTTAGAAACCCTTGATGCTTTTTGCTTCCCACATAACCTTTCCTCTTCCACCGACGAATGTGCATGCAAGTTTCACATCATTCTTACTATAATCAATCTTGTCATGCAAGATCAAGTGTCCCACGTCGCATAACACGTATTCAACATATGATTGTTGACCCGGGATTTAATAATCGATCCGGACTACGGAAACGTACGAAAAATAGGAAAGAATTCAAACCCCTTATAAGCATTAAGCACCACGCCGATGGCCAAGAATAAGCCACGTGAAATTTGAAAATGAATCATCTTTCTTGCTTTCGAAAAAGTCCCTTCTCAAGCTTTATAAAAGCAAGATGGAATTCGACTTTGAAAGAATCACCGACGGTCTTTTAAGTTCGAAATTAAATTGAGCTCGGTCTCTCCTCATCATTCGTCGTCATCGCAGGTGGCCATCCCCATGTCTGAATCAGAGAAGCTTTCTCTGTGGCAATGTTTTTGTTGACCTTCGCTGCGTCTGTCTTTCCATTTCTCTTCTGCTCCTGTTACTTCTGTTCTTCAGCAACCTAACAGATATGAAAAGACCTTCCAGAGAAGAAAGAAAATTAGAATCAGATCCCACATATTCCTCTCTCTCCCTCTCTCTCTCCCAACCACTTATCATTTCTTCTATAAGATCGTCTAGAGCTGGTGATTCCTCTGCTGGGACCAGGACTTTTGGTCGTTGCTCTCTGCTTTTCGGGAAAAAAAAGGTTTTTTTTTTTTTTTTTCCAAATGTAGAGACAAGCCATCTCTCTCCCTCCACTTGTATCGCATCGATCACTAAGCGCAGTATAAACCATCTTTTTCCCCTTTTTCTTGGCCCCCAATCGAAAAATGTAAGATCGACGGCAGGACAAATTTTCAAAAAAGAAAAAAAGAACTCTCCAGAAAATTCTCCTTTAAACCGACTCGATTGGACCCGACCCGTTATAGCCAAACCCTAGAGAGAGATCGAGACGCCCTCGATTCCCAATTCCACGCCCTCTCCCTCTCTCCCTCCCTCTCTCTCTCTCTCTACACCTCGCTCTCGTTTCATGGTCAGCACAAGATCTCTCCTTTGATGCTTCGGCCATCCCTTTCGTGAGGCGAGCTTAAGTTTCTGCGAGTTTCCGATTCTCTCTTTTCCGTGCTCGCTGCTGTGATCTGTTGTCGTACTGGGTCGTGAAAAAGCTCATCTTTTGTTGGGTCGAAATTCATTTTTTTGATGCGTTCCTGTTGCAGATCTGGGTGGGCAGAGGGTGTTCCCGCATAGATCCATCAGTCGCTCGTGTTACTTTGTGCGCAAAAAGGCTTTGTTTTGGGACCTGGGTTTGTGTCGATTGGTCGTTTTTGTGAACTCCCGAGTGATGTCGTTGTCGACCAAGAGCGAGTCGATTCAAATTCGGGACGTGTGGGATGATAATCTCGACGAGGAATTCTCGCGAATCCGCGAGATCGTCGACGATTATCCGTATGTGGCCATGGACACGGAGTTCCCGGGTATTGTCGTGCGCCCTGTGGGCAACTTCAAGAACTCCACTGAGTTTCACTACCAGACTCTGAAGGAGAATGTGGATATACTGAAGTTGATCCAATTGGGCCTCACATTTTCTGATGAGAGAGGGAACTTGCCGACTTGCGGGTCGGATAAGTGCTGCATTTGGCAGTTCAATTTCCGCGAGTTCAATGCGAATGAGGATTTCTTCGCGAACGATTCAATCGAGCTCTTGAAACAGAGCGGGATCGATTTCAAGAAGAATAGGGACAGGGGCATCGATGCCATGCGATTTGGGGAGTTGCTGATGTCGTCTGGGATTGTGCTGAATGATAATGTTCACTGGGTAACCTTCCACAGCGGGTACGATTTCGGGTATTTGCTCAAGGTGTTGACTTGCCAAACCCTGCCGGACACTCAAGTGGGGTTCTTCAAGTTGATCCACATGTATTTCCCGACATTGTATGATATCAAGCATCTTATGAAGTTCTGCGATAGTCTGCACGGAGGTCTCAACAAGGTCGCGGAGTTGTTAAAAGTTGAGAGAGTCGGGGTATGTCACCAGGCAGGTTCGGATAGTCTGCTGACATCTTCTACTTTCAAGAAATTGAAAGAAAGATTCTTCAGTGGATCGCTGGAGAAGTATTCTGGTGTCTTGTATGGTTTATGTGTCGAGAAAGTGTACTCAGAGAATGTAGGGAATGAACTTGAAAATTGAAAAACGTGTACCAGAAAGAGAAAGTGAAAAATGAATGAAAAGTTTTCATAGAACTGTATGGTTGTGCCGCGAGTCTATGTATCCTGATGGCAAGTTACATCCTAATTAGTTTACTCCAGACTTATGATATCATTTTTCTTTGAGATCTTTCTGCAAGTTCCCATGGTTGGGATATATTTCCTGGAAATCATTTGGGAACTAGAATTTACCTCGATGACTCAATTCATGGCATTATTACAATTCATTCACAGGGGTGCATCTTTTGGAAGCGCGGATTTGATTCAAGCATCGTTCCCTGTAGCATTAATCTGAGACGTGCTAGTTTGATCCTTCGTCCTGCTGATTCTGCTCAGCTGGCTCCTTCCATACAAGCATAATGGAAGTCTTGTCTGGTTAGATGTGTCGCTACAACTCAAAAATGTAGTCTAGTCTAAGAGTAGAATTACTCGAGAATATCTCCGTTACTTAGGTTGCTTCCCGTATGCTACTGGATTTTCACATTATTGCAGTCACGTTGATGAGGACCAATCAATGAGACAACCTTGCAACTTTGAGGGATCTGCAGTTGATGCTCTCCGGCCCTTGTACAATATTGTACAATATAGTTGTTACTCCGGCGAGAGCGGAGCAGAAAAGCACAGTTGCCTGCTGTTGAAAAGAGGCTTTTCTATTCTTGTGTCTTAGGAATGTTGCCTATGGTTTTCCTCTGATTTGATGTGATTTGGTTGTGGTGTTCCTCCATTAGAGTTCTCTTGGCCTGGATTCCTAGTAGCAGTTTTTGTTATCTTGTTAACACAGGAGGCAGATGGTCTTTAACTAGGTCATCACTTCAATTTTCAAGGTTGTTTTTCCGGATCATCACCGCTTGGTTACTGTATGCAAGGAGTGAGCAATCTGGTTAAAAAAATACCACAACAAACCCTTCCGAAACTTATGAAGTCATCCTATTATTATCTGGATCGCGCTTTTTCGAAACATTTTTTGACTTTATGGTCCCACCTTTTTTTAATCATTCTTCAGTTGCTTTTCTTCTTTCCCTCTTCTCGCCGTGCCACTCTCTCATTTATTTATATGTACTCTCTCTCTCTTCTAAAACCACCCCTCTCATGCCAATAATAGAGAAGTTTTTGACACCCCAACATCTATTAATAGCTCCAACCACCAAAAAAAAGTGTCATGGGCACTGAAATAAATCCCGTCATTGACACAAGCAACTCACAGAGTTGAAGCCCATATTTCGATAAACCTCCTCCTCACCCAACTAATTTTTTTCCATCTCCATTTATTCAACTCAAAGGTCATTTGTAAGTCAAAAACCATCTCATATGTCTTCACTATTCACCCCCATTCCATCCCCTTTGCTCTGTCTTATTCATTGTCACATGTGGCGTCAAACTCTTCGGTTGATCGATCATGAAGACAAGAAAAACCCCAATTAAAGATTCAAATCTAGGAGCTGAAGCCCTTAACCATATTCTCATCAAGTTCTTAGCAATCTCTGCTTCTCAGTCTCTGTCTTCTCGGTTGTAATCGTCATCATCAGCGCTATCATCTACTAGCCTCCATATCCATGGCTCATATCCACCCTTGCTCTCACTAAGTTGCTAACTCAAACCAAAAATGTCACCTTCAAGAATGACAATCCCATCCTAAAGACCAGCGGTAATTTTCCCCTCCTCGCCCCTGCGGTCTCTCCTACTTTAGCGTTGGTCTTGGTCACTGTACTGCCATTATCGGAGATTGAGAGGGCTGAAGAGGTGATTGCAAACTCAACCCTCGAGTCTGAGTCCTTATGCTATGAGGTGACCTTGTTATGCTAGAGCCTTTACGTTACTATGTTCCTAGGCATCAAACTTTGGTTAAAGATTCAAAAATCGATGAGTGCAATGTGCCCTAGACAATAAGAATGCATTTGCTAACCATCCTATAGAATAATTTCCACTTAGAATTGGTTTCTTTTAATTCTATTCCCCAAACAAAAATTTATTTGGACAATTTTTAAATTTTTCTATAACTTAAGATTTCTTTTAATTTTTTAATAATTTTATTACATTTCCCCTCTATTTTCTTTTATCCTTCTTCTTCTTCTTCTTCTTCTTCTTCTTCTTCTTCTTCGTGACAAGGTCTCAATGGCCAGGTCTCACAGTGGTTAGGCGAGGGCCAGCCTCACTAATAGCTAGGCAAGCCCGGGTAGACTCGCTCTCGCCGAGATCGAGTAAGGTTGCTAACCATCGTCGAGACCCACAACCAATTAGAGGAGGAAAAGGAAAAAGAAAAAAAAGGTTTAATTTTAGAATTATTTCCAAAAATAAAACTATAACTTCTTTTTCCTTCTTGATTCTATTCATTTATTTCCGAAAATAAATAAAAAAATTACCAAATAGATTTCTATTTTTTATTTCGGAAAACAAAAAATAGAATTAGACATTGTTTAGCAAATTACTAGATAGGCCCTAATAATAAGTTATTTAGCAATTTGGTTAAACAAAAGATTTTCCTTTTCTCTTGCGTAGACTGGTCCAACTTAAAATGACTTGTTCCATCTGTTTTCTGTTTATCATAAAAACAGAAGAAAATCAAATCTCAGGCACCTTTATCCCTATTACCTGGATGCCTCTACTTACCGGATGCTTTCATTCAAAACCAGCGCGAGCGACCAGCGTAGATTTGTTGATCGCATAGATGCTCGACCCCAGAGCACGACACTTTCTAATGGGCAATCACCAGCCCGTCAGGGAAGCGTGGTAAGACTAACCCAGGAAAGCTTTCTACGAACTACTAATAACATGGCTTGAGTAGATCGCCGCAGATTAAAACAAAGTTACACAACCCCGCCATTTGCTAAACATTGCAAGCAAGAAAGAAAATTCTGGGAATTGCATGCTCCGATACATACAATAAACATCCGAATGTTTGTTCAGCTAATATAAGTTCAAAGCATTCTATTATCTAGTGATGATAAAACTAGCCAAGAGTATCTACATCAAGGACAGCAGCGCGATAAGAATAGTTCTAAACAACAACTCTGGCAGACCTCCTTCAGACAGATTCCTCCCTGCAAAACCCGCAACCCACCGTCAAACATTCTTGAAATTTCAACTGGGGATCCATAAAGAGGCTTTATCTTTTTCGGTAAGTTTCAATCAATTGGCCAGTCAATCGAATTACTAAAGGCCTCAATCAATAAAAAGATGGGGGCATGTATAAAGCAATCAATTTTAATCAGATCCAATATTAGTCGAGGAATTTGTATGGGTTAAATAAGAAAAGCATGGGGCACTCGAAACAACTATCCGAACTTACTGTATAACTCTAATTTAGCCTCTAAACAATTTTTAAAAAATGCACAAACTATTTAAGGGATCATCACACTTACATAATGCAGAGAATGGACACAATCTTCTTCGTGTTAAAACATGATGAAGCCTTCACAGAACTGAATCTGGTTGACTGATTGAGTTCATGTTAACAAGTTAAATAGAAACTTCATCAAGCAAATGGAGAATGTAGAACTGGAATTGCATTTAGGACAAACCTCGGACTCATGTTCTCTTGCGCTTGGGTGTTTTGATTTTCTTCGCAATATAAGCAATGACCTCTTTCAAAGTGGCTTTTCTTTTTTCTTTGAAGTTCCAGAGCTCAGATACAACATACATTCCGCTTGGATTATATTCGTTCAGCTCTTTCAAAGCTGTGACAACTGCTGAGCAGACCTCGTCACCCCACTCCTCCTTAAGCCTTTGCAGTTTTTCATCTTCTTCAACAAGCATTGCCTAAACAAGATTATCACCATTACATGATGTTAAAGGAGCATAAAGGCATAAAAGAGCTGTCAACATTTAACCAAGACTCCAATGAGTACACGACAGATTCCTATGCTGGAAGCCTGGGACTTATGGGCAGTGCCAAATGAGAAGGAGAACTAACAATTTGAATAAATAGGGAAGGCATGTTCAGCAATACAAGTTGCAGTCTTATTTTTTTTTCCTAATAAGATGCATAGCTTCATCAATTGACGAAAGCGCTAAATTTGCCCATATTTATATAAAATTGGTAATTGAGGCAGAAATAAATCAAAGACCACACTTAAACCAAGCGCTAATGCTGGTGAACCATGGCTCAACCAACCTGGCCAACCCAGAGCTCCAAATCATGACAGATTATGAAGTCCCGAGTTACATCCAATCAAACTTGGATAATCAGGATCAAAATACCACAATAAGCACTATCACCAGTGGAAATTTGGAAAAAAGGAAAACATGAACATTTCATACCTGGGCCTTCCCACCAATCTCAATGGTCCTGAATGGATGCCACTGTGAATTCACTTGTGACTGCCACAAAGAGCATAATTTACTGGCCTGCATTGGTGCTTCCTGAGCTGAAAATCTTTTCTTGCAAGCAGTAAGAAACGGCTTATCATCAAGCTCCCCCATTCTCTTGATCCCAATATCTGCGCTTGCACCTAGCACCTCACTCAAACCCTTTCCAGAAACAAAAAGAATAAGTTCAATATCAATTTCAATTCCAGCTCCTATTAACAAATTTAGGGCCACCTGCTGGCAACTTAGGTGATTGGCTATGAAGCATGGATACTCTCACAAAGCCTCCGTGTCGGTGTCGGACACCCTGACACGTGTCCGACACATGGGCAACTCTCCCGACACACTACCGACATGCGAGTCTAGAATTCCAACACGCGATTCCAACATACACAAGGTCAATTTTAAAAATTTTCAATAAATTATGGGTCAAAATGTAAATATATAAAAATATTTTTTTAAAAAGGGGAAAAATGCTATATTTTGATGGTGAAAAGTGGATTTTTTTCCCCAACTTATTGTTAAATGTTAAATTTATAGTGGAATCTGGTTTGCCTTTTTTTATTTTTTTTTGGCTTCAAGTTTCATGGATTATTAGAATGGGATGTAGTTGAATTTTTCAAATTGAAACAATATATGATATTAGCAAATAATATTTTTAGTATAAATTCAATCTAGGCTCTTTTTTTATCATTTATTTATTTGTGGATTTGAATCAAATTAATTTGATTCAAATAATCACAAATGTATATGTAAAAAAATAAACTTAATATATAATGCGTCCCGAAGTGTCAAAATTCTCTATTTTTTGAAAAATAACATGTTGGAAAGTCATGTTGTGTGTCGGGCTACTTAGGTGATTGGAACCTAGTGGGTATCATCCTATAAGAAGGGATTCCTTTAGGTAACACGAATAAATTAAGTCCATTGCACTTAACTTCATGTTCAATTTGTCAAGTAAATAAAGGAATCTTCTGATACCAATCTGATATGTGAAAATTATGAACAGAAACTTTTTTCCTGATTGGAGAAAATGTGCAATGTTTAGTCAGTGCCAGCGACGTAATTATTCCCTAGTGTACGGCTATGCACAGAAAATAGAGATGGTACCTGGATCAATTCCTTACGAGCTTCTTGCAATTCATCATTGCTCTGGCGCTCTTTAATCCAAAGGGTGTTATTTAGATCCTCCAAATTGGTCAGCTCGTCCTTCTTCTCTTTCAATTCCTCATTCATCTCCTTCATCTTCTTTTGAACAGCTTCATCATCTTGATCTTCAAGGTGCTTCATAACTTCCACTTTCCCTTTCAACTCTTCAATCTCCATTTCCAATTTCTGCTTCGCATCAAGCTGCCTTTCCAATTCCAGGATCTTACTCAGGGCCTCCTCTTTCTCCCTCTAGAAATCCTAGCAGTGTCAGTCACGTAAAAGCAGAATATGCAATGATGATCAAATGTAAGTTTTTGTCACTAGCATTCACCTTTTGTTCTTCCACCAGCCTGAGGACATTTTCATCAGCTCTTTTCTGCTCCATTGATGCCAACTGGAGAGAACTGTTTTTGACATCATTCTGGAAGGATAAATTATAAAATCAGCATACATCTTGTCATGCCGTCTTGACTAAATATGACATATGCCAATGGTTTCAGTGGGACTCACATGAAGCATACTTACAAAGGCTACTAAAATATATTAATTTAGTCAGGTAGCTAAAAGGTGAAAGTAAGAAGTAAATAGTATTGCCAAAAAATATGTGACCTTTTTCTTGTCCTCATCCAGCTTTTGTCTCTCACGCTCAGTCAGGGTTTCACGTTTGTTCAATTCTTTGCTCCAAGAATCAATTTTCCTTTTCTTCTTTTCCAACTCATTGCTGAGTTTCTCTTGTTCGAACAATATACTCCGTATTTTGTCACGTTGAAGGTGTTGCATCCTCCTTGTTTCTGGAAGAAAACAATAGAATACAAGAAAATGTAAGTCATGTTTCTCTAATATGAGAGCATGTAGCAGTTGCATATAGAACCTAATGTGAATTTAAGTTTTGGCAACAGTATCAGTCTTTACGCTTATGAACAAGTCAGTATGTAGAAAGTGCCCTCGACATAACATCTCCTTAGCATGCGGCAATGACCACAAAACTTTTGATAACTGATAAAGTGCAGCTAAAACTTGCACCAAAGCAACTATGAACTACATAAATGTTATGACGTACAATTTGACAAAGACGAGAATGTCCATATACATGGATGGATGCACAAGTGTGTGTGTGTGTGTGAGAGAGAGAACCTTTGACAAAAGCAGAGTGAAGCTTGTCCTTTTCTTCAAGCATCCTACTTAATGACAAAGTCTTCTCATTATATTTCGACTGTAACTGCTCCAACGTTTCATTCGTCGAATCAATCTTGTCGGCTAGATGAGCAACAATTCTATCACTACTCTGAGTGGCTTCCTGAACAATGTCCAAGATTGTCCGCAGCTTCCCTGTCTTGCGGAGGTAATCTCCGACTGGCCCATCCGCATCGTAGTCATCGGACTGCGCACGCCAGCCATATGTACTCGATCCAGGCTCTGCCTTCTGCAAATTCCAGCCCTTTTTTCCGTGATTCTCAGTCTCAAATTCTTTCTCAAATTCTGTGGCATTCATAAATCCCTCCCAATCATCATTGAACCTCACTACAGCTTTTGCTGACTGAGCATCTTCATTCCAAAACACGTGGACTTCCAGAGGTTTGTACTTGGTAAACTTGGTCAGCCAATATGCACTATCTACAAGTTCTTTCTCACTGCTTTTGTCAACAAGAATGTTGGCTATGACTCCAGTCCAAGGCCAGACAAAAACCTCATCCTGCTGAGGCGTTTGTGCAGAAGGTTGCAGCACAACTGGTTGAGGAGGTTGGTCTGCCTCACTGGCTAGGTCTGTCTCCAGGTACTTCGCCAAGGCAAGGTGGTTTGCCTTTTGTTTGCCACTTCTATTTGCAGAACCTTTACCCACCCCTGCTGCATGTTGGTATAGTTCTTTATACCTGTAGTCCTGCTTTTTCTTGCCCGTGCAGAAAGGGCATCTTAAGCTTCCATTGGGGCCCTTTACTTTGAATTTGCCGGACCTCAACTCATCATAAGGTTTGTCTACATGGTCCAATATCTCAGAATCACTAATATCTGAATCTTCTTCAGAGCTGTAGTCCATCTCCTGTTTGTTTCAGATCTAAAGAAATAGAAAAGAAAATTTTTTCACAGATCAACAAGACATTCCAAAAGCAGCAGCTTTCAGGTAAGAAAGTCAAGAAACAGTCACACCACTTATGCAGAAAAAAATAGAGCATGAAACTAGCCGATATAAAATGTGAGGATCACTGGCCTAAATCGTAGCAGCAGAAGACAAACTCAATGGAAAACACACAGCTCATGTGTCATGCTTACTGTTAACAATCTGAATAAGGTAGCATTAACCTAATCATCTTCATTTACAAGGATTGACTGTTATGGCAGAAGAGCAATGCACAGAGACATTTATGAATAGCCATCAAACAGCGCAAGAGACCACAAGCTAGAATAAAAGGAATAGGATTCTAATCGATGGACATTTAAACGATAAAGTCCTAAATTCTTTTACTGCGTTCGGAAATATCCTTTTGAAAGTTTAAAACTGACAATGGGTGAGGAATGAGAGGAGCAAAGCAATAGCAACCAGAAGGCCAAAACATAAAAAACTCACCGAGAGTAATGGAGTCAAATAGTTAACAGTCGTTTAATATAACTGATACTGTAGGTGAACTCAATTTCGTTGGTCGATCAGCTCTACAGCAGCAAATAATACGAGGATTCAGCAGAGGAACACCCAACAAAAGCAGTAAATGAAACAAAGAGAAATCAGCTAATCGCAGAAAACTTATTAAGTGGCCAAAAGAATATCAAAACGCCATGAATCTATGCTCTCATTCTGACTGAAAGCACACTCGCCACCATAATTTTCTCGACCCCATTTTTCAAGATGTGAATACATAGTCATTCAATAGCCAGAAATACAGAAGCTATTCTTCTCACCCAGTACTTCACACATACACCCCACAACAAATAAACTCAACATCCGACCCAACAGAAACGACAGAACATATTCTAAGCACAAAAAATTCGATTGATCCTGCATGGCGACTAGGCGTGCTCCAGCTCTCCCGTCATCAGCTAAGAATCACTTAATGACCCCCTCAGCAACTCGTGTTCCCTCAATCAGCACACATTCCAATGCCAAACATGACAAAAACCGATCGTTCGCCGAACACACGCCCCGGTTTCGCCGGATCATTCCGACATAACCCCCCAGAAGCCCAACGCTACTAAGCCCCCGACGACGACGAGGCCGCTCCTTCCTAGAGAACGCAGAATCGGCTCGCGCGGCGGGAGGCCCGCGACGCTACGCATCAATGCCGTGCATGCAAGCCCGCATTTACCTAAATGCGAGCCCCCCGCGAACGGGATTTTCCGACCCAGTTCGCGCGTTTCACACGCGGGAGCAGAGAGAAGCATACCGCGCAAGAATCGTCCCCTCTCCCTCCTCCTCGAGCTCGCTTCGCCGACTGGGCTCGAGCCGCTGGAAATCCGCCTCGTTGGTTTGGAAAATCTCCCCCGCTTCGCGAGCTCCGATCGCAGCGAATTCCGAACGCAGGAGGAAAGCGACAGAGAGATTTGAACGTTCTTCCTCTCCGCTTAGGGCTTTTTCTACCGTACGTGGGTTCGTTCCATTTCCTTTTTCTTTCTTTTTTTGAAATTTTTGTAGTTCTTCTATGGGAATTCGTGTTTGCAGTCCGTATTTTTGTTCTGTATTGAAATTTAAAAAAATAAAAAAAGGAAAAGGAAAGGCTCTGCGCCGATCTTTGTACAACAAATTAATTATCAACAAATTAATTAGCGACACATGGAAATTTACGTGGTAATTTGGCCAAAGCTAGATTCCTCTAACACCAAAAAAAAAAATTAATTAATAATTTCAGTTTAATCGACTTATTAAGCAAATAGGGTGTCTGCTTAATTTCTTGTTCTTCTTGGCCCAAGGTATCATTAGAATGCGGATGACAAAATTTCTAGAACAAAAAATCAATTTCTAACTTGAAATTGAGTTCTCGATTTTTATTCCCTAAACGAGTTTTTAAGTAAAAAGACGCATTTAATAACGATTACAAAAATTCATTTGATAATAGAATAAAATTTCTATTTCTTCAAGAATGGTGGCCGATGTCTAGTTGCAATGGGCAATGGGTAGCGAGTGATCAACTGCAGGTGAGCGACAACAGGTGTCAAATAGTCAACGGCGAGCGTCCAGCGTCTTACGGACGATGAGTGATGACAAGAGTAAATGATAAAATGAATTTTCATTTCTCATTTTTGTTAAGGTGATAACAATAATGAATTTTCATTTCTCACTTTTGTTATAGCAATATAAAAGAAAAAAATTTTAGTTTCTAATTTATGTTCCAAATCTATTTCTCGAATAAATTTTTGTTAGAAATAGAAAATTGATATTGCGTTACAAAACGAATTTTTATTTCAAACATATTTCAAGAAATAGAAAAATATAAATTTTATCATGCATGCTCTTATGGTTCGTTTGTTAACGCTTCTATTTCGGGGAATAATTTTTTTAAATAATCTTTTTTATTTCTATTCTCGGAATAATTTCTAAGTAAAATAACGCATTTTATAACTACATAATTTTTTTATTTTCAAAATGAAAAAAGAATAAAAATGTGTTTGGTAGAATACACAAATTTTAACTAATGAGTGACTATTGGCCTTTTTGAGGTCGACTAGAAACCAGATAAGATATTAGCCTAAAGGCTTGTTCAATTTTTGGATTTCAATTTTTAAGGTTTCTAATCTTTCCGAGTGCTTCTACATTTTTTGAAGAATCTTTTAATTTTTTAATTTTTTTGTATTTTCTGATATTTTCTCGATTTTCTAAAATTGTAATTTTTCATTGATTTTCGAATTTTCCAAATTTTTATTATCTCCTAAAATGTTAAAAAGTGTTATCATTTTCTGAATTTTTAATTTTTTAAATATTTTCCAATTTTTTTAATTTTATTTAATTATTATTATTATATTTGGGGAACGGGTTCGGACTGGATTTACCTGATCCGGCCCTGACCCGACCGTCTACCCGGATCCGACTCGGTCGAATTAAAATCAATTTTTTAAAACCATATATATATAATTTTTTTTTTAGTTTTTATTGATTTTCCTATTCTTGTTTCTTTTCCTCTTTTTGTCCTTTTCCCTATTTTGTCTTTTCCACTGCACTCCTTCTTCTTCCTCTTGATCACTTCTTCCCCGACGCCTTCCTTCCCTGCAACTTCATCTTCTCTTTTTATTTTTCAAACCCATACGACCAGACACCATACCATCCTCTACGGACACCTCCGCACCCCGCTGGTCGTCCGTTCCGACCGGCATTGACCACCGCCGGCCCCCCGCTCCATCTATCGCAAATGATGGTTTTATATGATGGGCTTAAGGCCCGTCCGCCCATGTTGGGCCTGAAAGCCCGGCCCACAGGATTAGGGCCCATGGATGAAGGGATACAATGAAGGGGTACGTTTCTGTTTTTGAGGGAACGTATATAAGGGAGGAAAGAGAGAGACGAAGACACATTTTGGCATTTTAACGTACGTACGTCTCTCCTCTCTCCCTCCAAAAAGAAAACCAAGACGCCGTCTTCCCTTCAAGACTAATCGACGTCATTGGACTGAACAGGATCGTTTTACTCTTCCTCTTATCGGCGACGGTGTTTAATCGGTGGCTAACAAGGTACGCTCGAATCCGTGGTGTGCTTTACGATCGGTGATACGTGATTTTCCCGGGCTTGTCTTCCGCATTTGTTTTAGGGTTATCGATTTAGTGTCGAATCCGTTTTTTGGGAATCCGTTAAACCCTACATTGGTATCAGAGCCCTAGTTCATGTTTTCCCGACCCTTTTCATGTTTTTTGATTAATTTTTCGCGAAGATATTCGGCCGACACGGATCGGGGCGAGAAATCCCGACACCCGAGCACTGTTCGTCTATTTTTTCGAGTTTCTGTAAGTCGAAATCAATTTATGAAGGTATAGGGTGAAAGGGCTCGTCAAGACGAGTCCGTCGACATGTCGTACGCCGCCGGGAGACACCGCACGCACCCACACGCGCGGCCAGAAGGCGCTGCGCGTGGGCGCCACGCGCCTGAAGCGCTGGCTCGGCCAGCGCGTGCGTCACACGCGCCGGTCGGCGAACCGGCACGTGCGCACCGCCGGTCGGTGAACCGGCACGCGCCGGTCGGCGAACCGACGCGTGATGACGTCACCCAACGGTCGGTAACCGCTGGGATGACGTCATCGATGACGTCATCGCCGACGACCGTTGGCCAGCCGGTCACCGGCCGGCAACCCGACCGGCGACTCGACCCGACATGCGCGTGCCGCGCACGCACCGGCTGACGTCTGCGTGACGTCATCCCGCGCACGCACGCGGCACGTGCCGGTCGGTTCGTCCGACCCGGCCCGGCAGCCCGACCAGGCGGCCCGGCCCGACCCGGCGGCCCGGCTGACCTCGGCCGTTGACCGTTGACGACCGTTGACCGTTGACTTTGACCGTTGACCAAAAAAAAAAGGGGGAAAAGGGAGGAGCAAAAGAATGTGTTTCTTTAGCCAAGTAATTCTATGTGAATTATATGTAATCCCTGATTTATTCTGCATTTGTTGCAGGAACAATGCCTCTCCTTAGGTTGCGCACACCTATTCGCCCAATTACTGATGATCAAAAGGAAAGGCTTTCTAGCTTGATAGCTGAGCTGAATGATTATCGTTGGGAGAGTGGCGACTTAATAGATCACGTTCTTGAAGTCAACGGGAAAATTCAAAAGGTCATATGGAATGGTCGACCCATGCCACGCTTCCGAGATGGTGCGATTTTTCATGAACACTCTTCCACCCGAATGGCAAGGAGTGTTGAATCGCATATGGGATGTCAACAAAGCCGCTTCATATAGGAAAATTGTGATGAATTTTATAGATGATTATTCTTTGGATTGTTACAAGGGAAAAGATCAAGAAATTGAACAAAAAAGGATCTTTCCCAGTTCGTGTATTGACATGGTGTTAGATGTGATGGCTGGTCTTTGTTTAAGTGTGCTTAGTGGACATCTTATGTAATGTTTTCTACCTAGTTGTTATTGGTGAAGTAGCTGATATGTTGGTTGTATTATGTGAAAGCATAATTATTCTATTGTATGTCAAATATTATTTGCCTTCGTTATTATTTGGTTTCTTGTGGGTAGTTCATAGAAGTTTTATGTAGCTTCATAGAATTTATTTTGCATAAGACAATTATATTAATGATAGTTTTAAGTTAGGATTTTTGGAGGATGATTGGAAACATAGTGACCTTTTGATTACGAAACCTTACTTGAAATTATTCATTAATATGATGGGTCTCAGTGCAAAAGGGATGCATAAATGATAGGCATTAATAATTCGTGCATATATGTCTCGATGTGTTCGGATCAATGGCCTCACCACAAAGAGCATAGTTGCCGAGCTGAACAAAGGTGAAAAGCTCAATGGCGACAACTATGAAATATGGCACATGAAAATCCAATATGTCTTTGGAAGAGCAAGAGGCACTAGAAGCTCTTAACCCGACCATGGTAGAACTCGAAGATGGAAACACGCACAAAGACAAGAGAGATAAGGAAGCTTTTGCTGCATGGAAAAGAAAGAACTATCTTGCTCGCATCACGTTGCCGAGCGGCATGGAAAATGACGTCATGCGAGAGTTTAGGCGTTTTGACAATGCCAAAGAAATGTGGGAGGCATTGGCGGCAAGATTTGGTCATACTTCGGTGACCGGACCGAGGCACTCACTATTAGGTTTGACTCATATAAGAAGCCTCATGGTCGACCATGAAGCAACATCTTAGAAAGATGTCAAACATGATAAATTAGGCGAAAGATGCTGGCCATATCGACGGATGAGCAGCAAGTGCAAGCAAAGTGATTCGTTCCTTGCCTCGAGTTGGGAGCATATGAAGGTGCACCGACTCATAATGAAAATATCAAAACCTTTGAGGATGCGGTGCGTCATCTTGAGCTGGAAGAGGACCGCCTCTTGGCGGCTAAGCCGTAAGCCGAACTATATCATGCTTGGTTCTAGCTCACATGGAGCTTCGAGCTCCAAGCGCAAACGTCCTAACCGGCTTGATAAAGGGAAAGGCAAGGAAGCGGGTCCTTCGGGGAAAGAAACCCAAGCTTAACCAACATGAAAGAGGAAAGCGTCCTCGAATGAAGAAGCTTGCAAGGGTGAAGTGTTACAACCGTGACAAGAAGGGTCACTATGCTCGCGATCGTCGTGAGCCAAAGAAGGTAAACACCCCTTGTACTTTTCAGAACTTTACTTTTGTGTCGAGTTACGTGTTCTTAATCGAGTCTAATCCTTTGTGGACTGTGGATTCAGGAGCGACAGACCATGTAGTGAAGGATAGAGGGTCCTTCGTGGAATTCCGACGAGTACCAACTGGAACTAAGTGGATCTATGTGGGAAACAACTCCAAAGCTGAAGTGAAAGGAATTGGCACCTGCCAACTGAACATGCGTGGTGGACGCACTTTATTCCTACATGATGTATTGTATGCTCCGGAGATTCGTCGGAATTTAGTGTCTGTTTTGGTATTGGTTAAACTAGGTTTTAATATGAACTTCTATAATAGATGTGTGGATTTGTTTTTGGATACAAATTACTATGGTTGTGGTTATTTTTTGGATGGTTTCATTGTATTAGATATTGACTATGTTAATGCAAATGTTTGTTATTCCCTTCTTACATCTCCTAATTCGTATGATAATGATGTAAATGTGTGGCATGCTAGACTTGGTCATATTGGCCAACAACGTATGAATAGACTAGCCAAAGAGGGCTTGTTGGGCAACATTGAAAAAGTCGATTTGTCCATATGTAAGCATTGCCTTGAAGGGAAAACGACAAGGAAACCATTTGGAAAAGGTAAAAGAGCTGAATTTCCTCTCGCATTTAATTCATTCGATGTCTGTGGTCCAATGAATGTGAGAGGAAGGAATGGGGCTGTTTATTTCATCACTTTTATTGACGATTATACTCGATTCGGATATGTCTATTTGATTTCTCATAAATCTGAAGTATTGAGTTGTTTCAAAAGGTTTATGAACTTGGTAGAAAATCAATTAGACAAGAAAATAAAAGCATTGAGATCCGATCGAGGTCGAGAATATTTATCTGATGAGTTCAGAAAATTATGTGATGAAAAAGGAATAGAAAGACAGTTGTCTATTCCATATGCTCCTCAACAAAATGGTGTTGCGGAGAGAAGAAACAGAACCCTACTAGAAATGGTTAGGTCCATGATGGCGCATGCTAACTTACCTATCACTTTTTGGAGTGATGCGTTGTTAACCGCTCTGCCTATATACTTAACCGAGTGCCTTCCAAATCAGTTACTTCTACTCCATATGAGTTATGGATAGGTAGAAAACCAGACTTAAGTTTTCTTAAGCCGTGGGGTTGTGCTGCCTATACTCATGAGTCCTCTCACAAGTTTGGGAAATTGGGTCCCAGAGGAAAGAAGAGTATTTTCATAAGATACTCCGAACACTCGAAAGGATATGTGTTCATAGGTGAGCAGGAAAGTGGGAGTATAACTGAATTTGAATCACGGGATGTCACATTCTTAGAGAATGAATTTCCTAAGAAGGGCGAAATAGGTGAAGATTACTCCCTATTTGAAACCTTGGATCAAGATAATGACATTAGTGGAGTTTGTCCAAGTGGGAGTAACATGAGAAGTGATGAATTAAATTCATCTCATTCTCAATTACAACCACATGACAAGATGACATCATCATTATCTAATCCTAGTGGGAGCATAATGGGGAATGATGTGCACAGTGTACAATCTCCCATACGGCGAACAAGTCGCCAAAGTATTCCCGTCGACGTTTTGACATTGAAGGGGAAACTTTTATGATTGCCCCACAAGATGAGGATGAGCCAAGAAATATACATGAGGCTCTAAGCTGCCCTAGTAAGGAAAAATGGATGCATGCAATGGAAGAGGAAATGGAGTCAATGAAGTCGAACCGAGTTTGGGAATTGGTTGATCTTCCGAAGGGACGCAAAGCCATCGGGAACAAGTGGGTTCTCAAAATAAAGCGTAAAGCGATGGCACGATAGAAAGGCATAAGGCTCGCCTTGTGGCGAAGGAGTATAATCAACGGGAAGGAATTGATTATGAAGAAACATTTTCTCCGTAGTGAGATTTACCTCGATTCGCATTATTTCGGCAATAGTGGCTAGTATGGATCTTGAGTTACATCAAATGGATGTAAAGACTGCTTTCCTTAATAGAGAATTAGAGGAAGAAATATATATGGAACAACCTGCTGGTTTCATTATGAAAGGCCAAGAAGAAAAGGTATGTCGACTTTTGAGATCGATATATGGCCTTAAACAGTCGTCGAGACAATGGTACATACGTTTTCATAATGCCATAATGGCATATGATTTTACGATGATTGATGAGGATCATTGTGTATATATCAAAAGATCCAAAGATCAATTTGTGATCATATCATTATATGTTGATGATATACTAATTGCCGGAAGCAATAAGGAGTTTGTTAATCTTGTCAAGAATTGGTTGTCTTCCAACTTTGAGATGAAGGATATGGGTGAGGCGCATACATTCTTGGAGTTAAGATTTCAAGAGATCGTTCGAAGAGATCGCTGTCTCTTTCGCAAGAAACATATATAAATAAGGTTCTTGAACGATTTCGTATGCAAGATTGCAAACCCATAGATACTCCTATTGGAAAAGGTGAAGGGTTGAGCCATAGATCGTGTCCAAGAACTCCACAAGAGAAGGAACAAATGAAACATGTTCCTTATGCTAGTGCTTTGTTGGGAGCTTAATGTACGCTATGATGTGTACAAGACCCGACATATGTTTTGCAGTTGGAATGGTGAGTAGATATCAATCCAATCCAGTCAGGCACATTGGAAAGCCGTTAAGAGAATACCGAGGTATCGAAGGAAGCCGCGATTACAAGCTGAATTACCAAGGAAAGGATCTGCGACTTGAAGGCTATTCGATCGATTGGGGAGGAGATTTAGATGAAAGGAAATCTACCTCTAGATTTGCTTTCTTCGAACAATGGCGCCATATCATGGAAGTAAGAAGCAAACGTGTATAGCCTTGTCCACGATGGAAGCGAGTTCGTGGCATTATCGCAGCGGTACAAGAAGGAGTTTGGCTTAAGAGATTTTTGGATCATTTAGGTGTTATAGAGAAAGCTGCAAATCCATTATTGGTTAACTCGATAGCCAAGCGGCTATAGCATACACCAAAGATCCAAAATATCATGGCAAGACCAAACATATAGATACCAAGTATAACTTTGTCAAAGATATGGTTGCACGAAAGGATGTGAACTTACAAGTACATATCTACGCATAGAATGGTAGCAGATCCTATGACAAAGCCAATACCCGAGAGATGTGTTTTGTGGTCATATAAAATCTCTAGGATTGCGTAGAGTCGATGTCTTGAATATTGTAATTTCCCCGAGTTGTTCACATTTATGAACTTGTGTTTTTTCATCATTAATGCCTATGAATCTTTGTTTGATCTTTATGCATCTTAATGCTCGGTGCATTACTTTAAGTTGAGAAAGTATGTCGGACGGATAAAAGATTAGCCCACTCACACGGGTAATCGCCCCTATTTACTGTGTGATAAATAGAGATGAGACTGTTTTAAGCTTATTATCTAGGTGATAATCGAGAGCTCAAGCTTAAAATACGTATGTCACCTTAACTAAGTGTTAAGATGAGGACATAATACTTACTATGTCCGAAAGTAAAATAACCCACATATTTTACTTTATCTGTGTATGATGCCATATGTGAGTTCTGATGAATTTTGTGAATGAGTAGATACGTGAACTCAAGTTAGACATTGGGTATGTCTGAACTATCATATGTACGGTATTGAAAGTGTAGACATACGCTCCATGGGAAAGGAGTAAATACCGTAATACGTATTTCATACTACGTATGCATGAGACGACCAATAAGAGTGGCAAAAGTTTGATCTCAACTTTTTATGCCGTGTGAGACTCTTGAGGAAAAGAGTTCCTCAATTTTTAGTGCCCTCATGACTTTTACTTATTCTCAAGATTTCTATTTAGTGTTTGCTATCTTAGGATGTTGCCAATGGTCATGAATTGATTCGATCTAATGGGACATTTCTAGAAAAGCAAGCTAAACTGAAATTGAGAGTTTGAAGGAAAGAGGAAGATCGATTTTGGAGAATCACATTGTAGTTTTGTATTCACTGGTCGACAAATTATGACTGTCTTTGGGATAATTATAATTGTGAATACAATATATATATATATATATATATATATATATATATATATATATATCATTGTTTAAAAGAGATCAAGAGAGATATAAATGTGATCGATCGATCTAGATCGCATACAAAATCTACTCAAAGTGTGATGCCCATTTAGAAAATGCTATATATTCCTAACGAGATGTATAGCAAGAAGCTCTCAAAGTATCTTTGGCCGCACGGATTATTCACCGGTATGAATGTTGAAGAGAGGTAAAGAGAATCCATTCGCCCACCATGCGAGTGGGAGATGATGGTTTTATATGATGGGCTTAAGGCCCGTCCGCCCATGTTGGGCACGAAAGCCCGGCCCACGGATTAGGGCCCATGGATGGAGGGATCTGATGAAGGGTACGTTTTGTTTTTGAGGAACGTATATAAGGGAGGAAAGAGAGAGACGAAGACACCTTTTGGCATTTTAACGTACGTACGTCTCTCCTCTCTCCCTCCAAAAAGAAAACCAAGACGCCGTCTTCCCTTCAAGACTAATCGACGTCATCGGACTGAACAGGATCGTTTTACTCTTCCTCTTATCGGCGACGGTGTTTAATCTGTGGCTAACAAGGTACGCTCGAATCCGTGGTGTGCTTTACGATCGGTGATACGTGATTTTCCCGGGCTTGTCTTCCGCATTTGTTTTAGGGTTATCGATTTAGTGTCGAATCCGTTTTTTGGGAATCCGTTAAACCCTACAGCAAAACTTAACAAAAACCATCCTACCGAATGCACACTTTTCACGGCAGCATCCCAAAAAAATTATCAAGAAAAAAGACAATAGAAGTGAGATGGGCTAACTAGTATGCCCATGAAACACTGACTTCGCTGGTGCGAAGGGATTCTCCGACGAAAAGCTTTTCAGCCTTGAGGACATGCAAGCGCGTCAGACTCGTGCAAAGATTCTCATCAAATCGCATAGAAAAACGCAGACAAAATGCTAGTATTAGATATGATTTAAGGAAAAAAAACAGCAAGTATGAATCGATCTTGAATTTAGAGGCAACTTAACATTCGGCCCTCTTTTAGGCATTTTATCAAGCATGCAATATGCAGATCTTTCAATGGTTTTCCGTTTTAATTTTAACAAGATTCTCAGCCTCACACGTTACGTACAGACTTAAAACACCATGGTTAGCAACGAAACAACTTCGTTTTATCAAGATCTCTTCAAGAAAATCGATCGAACCGAGCATGTCTTTCTCGGCCAAAACAGAGACAAAGTAGAGCGTTTGGGGCGAGATCATACCTGGTTTATTTGGCGATTCGAGCTCTCGCTTGACGACGATGAAGAGCGTCTGGTTAGAGCTTTTCCTCCGCTTGCAGTAGAAATCTCAGTATTCGTCTGATCTTCGACACCGAATCTGTGAAGAACGACTCAGGGATCGGCCTTTGAACGGAGCTCTGAAAACCGACGGCTAACTCCGGCAATGTGGTTTTCTGCTACTCCGAAACGGGATACACTCTCTCTTCCTCTCAGATTTCTCCTTTCTCCTCGGCTGTTTCCAGCGAGCTCGAGCAGTCCCTTCCTATGAACCAAAACCAGCCGAAGCCCTCCCTGGTTCTTTCACTTCGTTCGCGTTCTCTTCCGCTCGTGTCCTTCTTCAGCGAAGCTTTTTCTCGCTCCTTCCAGGCCGGCCCTCCCCCGCAAAACAGACTGCTCTCTGATTTATCTCTCCGGCCACCTCCTTCCGTCGGCGATCTGGTTCTGTGGAAAATCTGTCCCCAGCCCCCTCTGCAACGGCCAAGGAAGTACAAGAGGAGATGGGCTAAAAAAAAAGGAATAAAGAGATGGGCCAAAGGGAATTAAAAGAGATGGGTTGGACTAACGGAAGGAGGGAGCTTAGAAGGTTGAAAACTTTGCTAAGTGGCCGGCCCACACGATTTCTTTTCATATTTTTTTTCGTTTTCTTTCTTTATATGTTTTATACTTTTTTTTTCTTTTTACCCTTTTTATATTTTTTTCAAAATAAGTGGATATTTAAAATGTTGATAAAAATTCAGGTGTCAACAAGGATATTGTCGTCATTCTGTTTTTCTTTTTGGGAGATATTTATTTTGAAATAGCACGCGCCATGTATATGAAGAAAAGTAATTACAAAGTTAATCAAATAGATGTGTATTCCTTCTACTTCCTTAACCTTGCGTTAGCTTATGAAAAGAAAATATTAAATATCTTTCTAACAATTAACAAGTTGAGATCAATTGCATAAATACATAATAAAATCATGCATTAGGGTTTCATAATTGAGAGAGAGATATATATATATATACACAAATTAGAGTCAGTAAAAGTAAGACCAACATCAACTTAGAGGCTTGCTTCATGATTTCTTTGGGTTTAGGTTTTGATAGAGTGATGATTGCTCGAGACTTCATCCTTACAGGCTACATTGTTATGCCACAACGCCCACCTGCCTTGAAAATGAAACCATCAGCTTTGATATCATTTGTTGGGAGCGCATAGTATAAGTCTAATATCTTCTTTCAAGGAGATTGCTAAGAGGGAGCCCAATTTCAAGTTTATTAATATATCAGGTTGGATTCACATTCACTCAAAAGTTTAAGCTAATGAGTTATAAATCAACTTGAATGTATTAATTGCTCCACGCCACAATGATTCTTTGATGCGGGATTTCTCTAATGCAACTTACTTTAACATCTTATACATTAATATATCGTGGTTTAATATTATACTCAAAACATACGTCCACTCTTCAACCAATAGCCTTAATAACGGTCAGATTCTGCTAGCAATCTACAAATCAAGTTTACAATTGCCATGAATCTAAGCCCTCAATTTGATTCAAATTACACTCACCACCATAATTTTCCCGATCCCTTTTTTAAGATGAGGATAAAAGTCGTTTAATAAACAGAAATATAGAAGCAATTCCTGCAAGTACTTCACACATATGCCCTGCGACAAATAAACTCAACATCAGATCGAACAGAAACCGTAGGGCATATTTTATGCACAAAAATTTGATTTATCTTGCAAGGTAACTAGGCGTGTTCCAGCTTTTCTATCATCAACTAAGAATAACTTAATGACCCTCAGCAAGTGGTTTACCCTCAATCAGATAAAAATTCACATGCAAACAACACATTTTCTTTTCATTTTTCTTCTTCCTCTTCCTCATGCCGAAATCGATCACTCACTAATTACACCCTACTTTGTTGGATTATTCCAACGCCCCTAGAAGCCCAGCACCACTAATCACGATGACGAGGTCGCTCTATCTTAAAGAAGTACATTCTAATGCCAAATGTAACTAAAGCTGTTCATAAAAGTTCACTTGCAAATAGCACAGTATCCTTTCATTTTTCTTCTGCCTCTTTATGATGGCGAAATCGATTATTCACTGAATACGCCCTGGTTTGCCGAATTATTCCTACGTCCCCCAAGAAGCCTAACGCTACTAACTACGACGATGAGGTCGCTCAATCTTAAAGAACGCAGAATTAGCTCGCACGGCGGAAGTCTGTGATGTTACACTTGAATGTCGTGCTTGCAAGCCCACATTCAGCCAAATGCAACCAGACACACCAAACTCTCAGACGCGTTTCTCGCAGTTTACACGGAGAAGTACATTTTACAATAATCGTGGCCTTTGCTTCTTCTTAAGAGGAAAAGTTTGATTATATTTTTTGGAAATTCCAACAAAAAAGCACTTTCTTTTTCGTAATATGAATCTTGAAATTTAAAATGGGATGGGAGAGATTTACGATATTGATTTTCACGGACTAATCCACACGGCGGAGCCGCATTAGGATCATCCCCTAGAAAGCTAGCGGTGTCAGTCATGTATGTATAAAGCAGAGTATGCAATGGTAATCAAAGGGAAGCTTTGGTCACTGGCATTCGCACTTTCTGTGGTTCCACCAGCGCATGGACATTTTCATCAGCTCTTTTCTGCTCCACTGATGCCAACCGGAGAGAACCATCTTTTGACATCGTTCTTGAAAGGACAAATTAAGAAATCGATGCACATCTTGTCATGCGATCTTGACCAAATACGACATATACCAATGGTTTCAGCGAACTATCAGAACCTGCCAACTGCTAACTTTTCAATGTGATTGTCTCGCCTTAGCGAGTACACAAAAGTAATCACTCTTATTATTCTAACATTTTATCGACCTTTTCTATCAAGCTCTTGTTATTCAAACAACAAAGAGCAAGCAACAATGTCCTTTAAGTACTATTTTCATTTGTGCTGTAAAGATGCTTTGATGTTGGGGTGATTGGTTCTCAAGCGGACCGATTCCCACCGTGAAATCGAGAACCGCCCACCTAGTCTTGGACCCACCGGCCATATCCGGAGAATGGGAATTTTTTGGATATGAAAAAGTTGCTAGAGTAAACATGCGAAGGTCTCCAAAAAACATAAGAAAACTCACAACTTCTATGATCGAGGAGCTTGTGACGGTGAACTTGTAGTCGCTCTAGTAGTCCTTGTAGAGAAGATCTGCACCACAAACAACCACGTTAACAGGCACACCAAATAAAAAAAGCTCAAATGATTGAACAAAACAATGGACAAGAAAATCCGCGAGGTGCTATAAAATGTGAGGAGGATCGCTGGCCTAAGTTGTAGCAGTAGGAAGACAAACTCAGTGGAAAACACACAGCTCATGCGTCGTGCTTACTAGTGTTAACCTTCTGAATAAGGTAGAATTTACTTAGTCATCTTCATTCAACGAGAATTGATGGCGGAAGAGCAATGCGTAGAGACATTTATGAATAGCCATCGAATAGTGCAAACGACCGCAAGCTAGATTAAAAGGAATAAATTTCTAATCGATAGACATTTGAAGGAGACAGTCCTAAATCCTTCTACTGCATTTGGAAATATCCCTTTGGAAGTTCGTAACTGACAATGGGTGAGGAATGAGAGGAGCAGAGCAATAGCAACCAGAAGACCAAAACGTAAATCAGCAATTTAAACTCGCCAAGAATAAATGTAGTCAGCTGGTTAACAGTTGTTATAACTGATACTGTAGGTGAACACAATTTCGTTAGTCGATATTGAAATGCTATGAATCAAGGCTCTCATTCTGATTTAAAAGTACATTCACCGCCGTAATTTTCTCGATCTCTTTCTTCCAGACGAGAATGCAACGTCATTTAATAACTAGAAATATAGGAGCGATTCTCACTTATATATCCAGCAACAGACAAACTCAACATCCGACCAAACAGAAACTACAGGGCATTTTAACTTAATGACCCTCAGCCAACTTGTGTCCCCTTTATCAGCGCATTCCAAAGCTAAATGTAACTAAAGCTGTTCAGAGAAATTCACATGCAAACAGCACAGCCTCTTTTAGTTTTTCTTCTCCCTCTTTTTCGTGGTGAAATCAATTATTCGCTGAATACGCTCCGATTTGGCAGATTATCACGACATCCCCCGCAGGCCCAACGCTAGGAACCACGATACGGGGTCGTTCCATCTTAAAAGGACACAGAATCAGCTCGCACATCAATGGCGTGCATGCAAGTCCCCATGGAGCATTTATTTATTCAGGACTTGCTCAGGTCCTATACCCAGTAATTAACCCCACATGGGCTTGGAGGAGCCTTTTAAGGACCTGCTCGGGTCCAAAGGTTTTCAGAGCTATATTTCTCACAATTCACGCCCACAGGGAAGGCATTCACAAGAATCCTACCCTATTCCATCTTCTTGAGCTTTTCTTCTTTCCAAATTCCGATGATTTAGTGGTTTGATGAAATTTAATTTCACTAACGAATTAATGCGACAAACAAAAAATACTAAGTCAAAGTGCTTCAATCGAAAAATGAAAAATAAAATAAAAGATATCACTTAAGAAAATCAAATGATTGGCTCTATGCAGGATGTACTCACCACATAGGATCATGCGGTAATGATAGCATTAGGACATCCTTGTTCTCCTTTTCAAGCAAAACCAAACCGAGTAGCAATTCATGATTCAATATCCCCTGATTAGGTATTCTTGAAATTCGCAGTTTCAATGAATCTCGGATCTTATGAAGCATCTTCCAATTAAAGTTATATAGGAAGGTTTAAAAATCAAAAACAGTATAACGACCGATGCAAGTCCAGATGATCAGATAAATTCATCGATGATTTGATTATTGAGAGACGATAACAATAGTTAAATTCTGTACACCAATTAATCAGAGATATGAAGCTAATGGTGTTACGACATTGAGATCAGGGGAACCAGTTACTAAACACTCCAAGCACTTATGTTTTTGAGCTGTCATATCGCACTTTGGCAGCTTGCCCAAGGTGCATCGCCTAATGCAATCGTGTCTTGCCAGTAAAATTCTGCTTCAACTCGTATCACCATCCATAAAATGGAAAAACTAAAATAAAACAAAAATTGAAGATATTGTCATTTTTATTTTTTTTCTTTTTGGGTGATATTTATTTAAAAATAGCATGTGCCATGCAAACGAAAGAAAGTGATAACAAAATTAGGTAAATAGGTGTATTCCTTATACTTCCTTAGCCTTGCGTTAGTTTATGAAACAAAAATGTTCTTATTTCTCTCTTACACCTTTGGTAATTTCATCATTGAGATACCTTCGAAAATACTTAGGGCTAATTCTAGTAATTATTGTATGTTCATATTTCTCTCTTACACCTTTGGTAATTTCATCATTGAGATATCTTCGTAACATTGCATATTGTAGTGATTATTCTATGTTTGTATTATTCTCTCATACATTTGGTAATTTCATCGTTGAGATATTTTCGTTACATTGCATATTGTAGTGATTATTGTACGTTTACATTTCTCACTTACATTTTTGGTAATTTTATCATTGAGATACCTTCGTGACATATTATGTTCAGATTTCTTTCTTACACATTTGGTAATTTCATCCTAAAGATATCTTTGTGACATTCTTCTAGCATATTCTAGTGATTATTGTATGTTCATATTTCTCTCTTACATTTTCATAATTTCATCATTGAGATACCTTCGTGACATATTATGTTCATATTTCTCTATTACACTTTTGGTAATTTCATCATTGAGATACATTCGCAACATATTTTTGGCAGATTCTAGTGATTGTTTTATGTTCAAATTTCTCTCTTATACCTTTGATAATTTCATCATTGAGATACCTTAGTGGCATACTTCTAGCATATTCTAGTAATTATTGTTCCTAAATTCTATTCTTAATTGACGATATATGCAATAATAATGGAAAATAAGCAACGAGTAATTAAGAAACTATTCAATATAATTACTGATGGAGAGAGGTTTCTCCAGATTTTTCTTAGTGAAAAGATTAGTGATCTGAATGGGTAAAAAGTAAAGAGGAAAAGTTTTTAAGATATTAAAAAAAAATTGCGACAAAGAAAACTTCCTTTTTCATAAAATGAACTTGAAATTTTTTAATGGAATGAGAGAGGTTACAATGTTGGTTTGCATTAATCTCAACATTTGAATCATGATTTCGTTAAGTTGACAAACAAGTATAGGATAGGATTATAATAATGGGTTTTATTTCCTTATAGACAGTTTAGAGTCAAAATGGGATAAGAGATGTTAAACAAAGCGTGCAAATGAAGCCCCAAGCTAATGGCACATCAGAAATGGAGTCTTTGATATGGGTGTTGCCAAACCAAATTTGACCAAAGCATCCAATGAATGATCAAGTTGTAAAACTATTGGGATCTTTTTCAATTTGCGTGAGATTCCTGCTCGGCCCAATTATTTAGGGACGATCCAACGGAGTAGATTCTTATCAATCCCCTAACCCCCGGCATTTCTGACCTGCCCTTGATTGGACTGCGGTACATGTTCACGGCCCCTCCGAGAATGATCTTGAATGCTTTGCAATTGTTTCTCTTTTAGAAAAGAACAAAGAAAAAATTGGGGTGAATGAATCCATTCGTGACCCTTGTTCACTCCTTAGCTTAGGTATGCATTTTTGCCTCTAACTCTCTAAGGCACGCCATCAATTTGGCTAGTTTCACATCCATCACATGCAAAACGCAAAAGGCTAAGTTGGTCCAGACCCATCTATGCTTTTTGATCGTGCTTTTTCATTGAGAATTTCCAGACCTTATGCCGACACGAGTTGCCATTTTCTTGTCACTGTCCTTTTCCCAATAAACAGTGAATAGTGACCCAAACGACAGAAGATTTGGGACCAGCAATAGGCAGTTCTTACTTATCCATCCAAATGTCAAAGCATTAACTTTCAAGGCAATGTGAAAGGTGAAATGAAAAGGGGCACTGAAGCTATTGATAAGACATCGATTCATAAGGGATGTGATTGCTGCTGGAAGATAAATTCCCGACTTGGTAGTTGTTCTCCATTTGGATCTAAACTGACTGCAACAATGGTAATTTTTTTCACTATGTCACCTAATCATATCCGAACTACAACGTTAGGACCATAGGTTAGAGAGAGGACTCAAGAAGAACATGCAGCCTAAGTCAATAAGCCATATGGTTGCCCATAAAAGAGGGATGATTGTTGGTAAATAGCTAACCCCATCCACCAGCTGTACCTTTCTTTGCTAAGGTCGTCCGAGTTTGTTGTCGCAAATTAATGCGAAGAACGGCATAAGTGCATGATGAACCCTTGAGTTAAAGAGGTTAAAGAGATAATGATGGCGGTCTCCTACATAAGGGTGGGCCTGTAATCAAGTAAAGTGATCCAATGACACTATCAAACTCAGTATTCAATGGGAAGCCCCAGATGCTAACCAAAAAGTAAATGGGGGTAGTGCAGGAACAAGCCAAAGCTAGCATGATTAACTCTAAAACAGATAATAATCTCGTGATGCAACCGTTATGATGTCCACATCAGTCGTGATTTCGAAAAGCCTTACTTTCCGCAGCAAATATGGTTTGCTCTCAACTATAATAATTTAATCAGCAAGAATAAAGTATCTTACATGAGAAGGCAAGTTTCCAACCTTCAGGTCCATTAGGAGGAACCGCACCCCCCGGGTAGAAAAATGGTTTACCTGAGTAGCGATCGTGCTTACTGTGGAGGCTAATTAAATTAATAGCAAGGGAAGCAAATTGTTCATATCCTACCTCTGCTGTCAAACTAATTTAAACTAAGAAAGCAGGCGTTACTGCCGATATCATGAATGGCGAGGTAATAAACTATTCAATAGTCAGATAATGCGAGGATAACAAGGAGATTCGGTTGGTAAAAGGACCGGCATAGCATTTTAATTGGCATAAATAGACCAGGCGTTGTTCCTACATGAATATACTATTTGCCCAAGAGAAGGACAAGAGAGTTCATGAGAAGATTTTGTATAGCCTTGTTTGAGTGCAGTGCTCTAAAACAAGAACCACAACTTTCCTATAGATAAGTCCAAATCCACATCAGGCAAGGATCCAGAAAGCAATCTATGCCCTGTATAATAATCATTCGTCGAAATTTAGAAGTGACCATGAGGCATGAATAGACCAATTAGGTTATTAAGATGTCAAGCCTCTAAAGCAAGTTACGTAAAAAGGAGAAAACGACAAGGTACAAGTAGTATAACATTACGTTCGTCTGGTATGCAAGAGACAGAGAGAGATGCGCCAGATTCTACTACCTAGTTCAACTAGAAAAGCTTAGGGCGTGGGAAAGTTTGTCTTTCCCTCTCTTCTTCCCCACCTATAATCATGTTTCGAAATTCCCCAATCCTGCTCTTTGCATATTAAGACATTGTAACTGCAATGCAGGGGCACATCCTTCCATATAAAGCCCATAGCATTCATCTCTCAGCAATCTAGCATTTCGTCTCTCTTGCTGTATTTGAGCCCACTCCGCCATCCTCACTTCACTCCCTCATATGCAGAGGGGGTCTCCCTGATCGGTGAAGCCTCATCATATTGTCACTTCCCTGCTTTTTGCTATTCCACTTGGCCTGAACAACTCCGATGGAGTTCCACAAGGTGGGCAATCGATCCCAAGATGATCACAGGAATGCCGACGAACCGCTCACGAATCCTGATCTCGTGCTGGATCTTAGCCTCTCCAACAAGGCTTCTGATCATGCGCCAAAGCGGGAAGTGACCTCCATCCATTGCTTCGAAGCACATTCGCCTCCCAATGACGTCCCCCAAGACAATGAAACCGAGGCTCGAGTGTTCTCTTGCAACTACTGCCAGAGGAAATTCTATAGCTCACAGGCACTTGGGGGACACCAGAATGCACACAAGCGTGAGCGGACTCTTGCGAAACGAGGACAACGGATTGGTTCTGCCACCACTGCTAATTTCAGCTATCCTTATTCACACTTGAACCATTATTCCAGCATGGCTTCCCTACCTCTGCACGGATCATACTTCAGTAGATCACTTGGCATTCAGGTTCACTCAATGATCCGAAAATCGCCTTTTTTCTCATCGAACAATGGGTCATCGCATGTCTTTGGTCACGATGGCTGGTTCGGACAAGCCGTTGATCAGAAACCAGGAGCCAGGTGTGTGGCACAGACTAATCCACATGACGGAGCCGCATTAGGATCATCATCAGATTCTGCTAGATTGCATGGTATTCAGAAGTTTTCTTCTGCCAGTAAGGGAATTGATGAACTATGGAGTAATGTTGGCTATCTCAAGAGCAAGCCAGATGAGATGAAGCAGATTGACTTGTCCCTCAAGCTATAAGCTAGCTAGCTTTGCCTTTTGCTTCTATTATTATCAATTTGGATTTTGTTTCTTTTGAAAGTTCCAGTTCTCTAGTAAAAGTCTGTCATCAATTCTTCATGAATCTTTTCTGTAAATTCTTTTACTCTCTGCAAAAGCCTGTGAGGGAAGAGGGTTGCCAAATCCAATAGGTTAGGCTGGAACTTGAACTTGTTTGAGCTGCCTGGCTTTGTCTCCTGAATATTAGCTCTTAGAAATAGAAGTTACAAAATCCTTCCAAATCTAAATTGTCTCTTTGTGAATGCATTGAAGTTCAATTGACTTTTGAAAGGACATTTAAGTTAATTGATTTAGTGCCTGTCCTTAAGTGACTCCTTTATGCTATTTCAAAATTTTGAATTTGAATAACCATGAAGAGTTCCAATATAGGAAGGTACGCAAAGAAGAGGAAAAGTATCAACGCAAATGACAAATTCAATTATGTAACTTGCAGCAAGCAGAATTTGGACTCTTGCACACTTGAGCGAAGTGATATGATGTTCTTATGCGACACTAAACTATATTGTCATGAAAAAGAAATGAAAAAACTTGATGGCAGTGATTGTCTTAAACATCATTATTGTTGGCCCACTTGCAGTTGGAGAAGCAGATAGAAATTCCTTCCTGGATCAGTGAGTTAGGTGTTGTAGCCATGTGAATGAAAGGTTACACAATGATACTCAGCTATGCTATCACATCATTTTGCAATTTAATATATGAGTTATTATACAGTGGATGGAAAAAATTTGGATATTTCATCTAATTGATTAAGTTGCCCAAATAATTAGATTCACTTCCTTTGAAAATAACTCTCTTTTCATCTGTCTTTACTTTCGGAATAACTAGATTACTACTTCTCCAATGAATTTCAATACTTCTACTTCTTTTGCTGAAAAAAATGAATAGTGTATCCACCATATTAGCATTGGTTAAATGGCTTTATGTAAGAACAATAATGGCACCTTCTTTTACATATGTAGATGTTATTCTTTCTTCCTAATGTGATATATCGAAATCTTAAGAAATAACTTTCAAAGTGTTAATTTTTTTTCTATAAGTTCGAAGAGCCATCATATCTATAAATGTGTCAATTCACAAATAATTGACTTAAGGGATAAGAGTTTACTAAACTTGGCGGAGCAATTGTTAAATATTTAAATTGCCACAACTGACATGAAGAGAGGTTCTTCTTTAAAGAATGTTCATTATATATAAAAGTAAAATTAAAAAGCAGTTTGTCAAGAAAGTCATTTATCTTTTAAATACTAAGAGAAATTATCATTCATTGTTCATGAACAATTGACCACAATAATATACATCCGATGCGCAATTTCATCAATTAGTTTGAATTTCCTAATTTATTCAACCGGTGGTAGACTTTGGATTTCAAGGTCGGCGGATGGTATAATAGCTCTTAAAATGTTGATTTGAAATCTTGATCATTTTGATTTGTTACCCAGGAAAATCTTCAAGCATGGCCCTCTTCATAGTGGGGCCAAATCCACCTGATGTGCACAAACTATGTACCAGATTAGTCATAATGCTCCAAGATCTGATAGAATCAGCACATAATGAAGTGAAAAATCCTCTAATCATCGCAGTTAATTACATCGGAAAATCTCGCTTTGATAAGGACTTTAATGGAGTGGAGTGAGACTCAAGTCTTGAGGATATGGAAGAGATTACAGAAAGTGGCAAATATTCACCAAAGTGACCCCTTTTTAAGTTGAGCTGTCTATTGTTTTGTGTTGGACTGCCTCAGTCTTTTCTCACTTTTTCCCAATAGAAAAACTAGGAAAAGATGTGATTTTGCCCCAGTATCAAGAAACACCAAAAACTATATTTTGGAGATGGACCTGTTGGTCAGAAAATGGAACTATCATTTTGCTGAGATTAGGTGTGAGATTGATTAAAGCGAGGCCTTTTCCTTCTCCTTTCCCCCCAAAAATCCTGTGATTATTATAGCCAAGTAGTTTGTCCTTATTCCATTAAACTATGATGCAAATCTTCGTAAAACTTTAGATTAAGATAGACTGCATGTATGTCCCCTTCTAAATTGCAGTCTAAGGTTTGGTGAGATGTAATCATGACTCCACAGTGATATGTCACATGTATATGCTCTCTCTCTTTCTGTCTCTCTCTGTGTCTCTCTCTCTCTCTCGCAATGATGGTGGTGACTTGTCTGGGGGATGGCCCAGTTGGGTGTCCACCAATATGAGAGTCATTTTACTTCTGGTCTTTGTACACTATTTGAACATAACCCATAACTCCGGTTTGATATATGTTTGTTTCTTCTTTGATAAGCCATGTGTTAGTGGTTAGGCTCGTGTAATCAATGGTATACATTACCCCTTTCTATAGTGCAAACTAAAACTATCTGGATGTATTCAAAATAGTATGTATAATGTTAAAGGTAATAAAATCACGAAAAATCAGACCATATCATTGCGATATATAATTGTATGATGAAAATATTTTGATATTTTTGCAAACTCCAAACTATATGTAAGGGCATTCTCCTACTTTTTTGACTTAGAAATCGATAGTTGTAGATTTGGTTGATTTCTTAAGGAATTCATATTTAAGTGGGTTTCAAGGCAATGTGTTGCTATGATAATTCCGCTCTAGGAAGTCAAGTAATTACAGTCGTATCCCTTAGTTATATATATATAAAGGTACGTTTAGCATGCCAAATTTTGATATTTTCAGAAGGAAACAAATACTAAATAAAAAAAGTCACAGCAATGCTATCATGCTTTGGACCTTTCGAAATTTGAAGGTGGTGAAATGGGCTTCTACATAGTATTGACTATTGAGCTCTTTTAGGTGATTGGGCTTGATTTCTCTCTTAAAGTAAGATAGCACGACCCAAATCCTAGGGCCAGTCAATTCACTGAATAATGGAAATTATGTTTGATTGCAAGTGTAGTCGTATAAATATATGATGTCCTCTTGGGATAATGTTGTTTACCTTTTACCATAATATGATCATGATTATGCTACTTTTTTTACTTATTTTGATAGAAAAATCCACCTAAAGGTCATGAATAGTAGGAAGGTCATGCTTGGAAGTTGTCGGTTTCTCATATAATCAAAAATCGAACAATCAATAAAGTTGATTTCTGTTGCCTGTCTATTGACATTAATCTTTTGTTCTGTTCTCTCCACTGTCAATCTTAATATCTCATTCTCCTGCATTAAGTTTGTTCTACATTATTTGGTATCACACTCAAGTTCATGTTCATCCTCTCATTATGGAGTGGAGCCTCACACTATCAAAATTGTAAAATTTTGATCAACTTCCCCATCGAAGAACTTTGGAAATTTAAAAATGCTGTAGGTGCATCTTATTTGTGATGTATGAGGCCAAGAAGATACTCTGCGTGCATCTAATCCCATGATTTGAACATCGAAATGCGACGGGAGCAATGTAAAACTATTTGGATGCATTCGAAATGGTATGTCTATTCAAAATGGGGAAAATGTCACGAAAATATCATATTATTTTATTGCAATATATATTATTTGATGAAAGTATTTTGATGTCTTCACAAACCCCAAGCTTTATATAAGGGCATTCTCATATTTTGAAGTAGGATCTAATAGTTGTAAAAATTCAATCGATATCTTAGGGAATTCGTATTTAAGTTGGTTTCAAGGCAATGTGTTATTGTGATAAATCTGCTCCAAGAAGCCGAGTAATTACAATTGTATCTTTGAATTATATTAAAAAAAAAAATTGTATGTTTGCTGATAAGTACAAGCATGCCAAATTTTGCTATTTTTAGAAAAATTATCTAAAAAGTCATAAATATATTGTATTTTTACTAATTCAATCCTAAACATTTTAATTTTGTCAATTCCATTCTAAACATTTTTATATTTTTTTCAATTGAGTCCATCCAACTAATTTTGACCGAAATTCGCTAACATGAACATCAAGCGTCCGACTTGGTACAACCGGTACTAATGTAAACAATTTTTAATAATATTTTTTCAAATTTTTTTCCCTCTCTTCTTTCTTTTGTTGGCCTTACGCGCCATAGACAAGGCCCAACTAGGCAAGGGTAAGCCCTTGCAAGAGTCAGCCTCGCTAGATCTGATGAGGGGGCGAGGGAGCCCTCTCCAGCCTAGCCTCGGTGAGGCTAACCCTCTCTAGGTTTGGCCTAGGCAAGGGCAACCCTCATTAGGTTTGCCTGTACTAGTGGTCGATGGCTAGCCATGGGCAAAAAAAAAGAAGAAAGAAAGAAAAAAGAAAAAAATTAGAAAAAAATATTGCAAATTGTTAAAAATTGTCAATGTTACCATCGCTTCTTACGTGGTATCGCCGATGTTCGCATCAACAACTTTTGACCAAAATTGATTAAACTGACTCGTTTGGCAAAAAGTAAAATAATTTAGGATTGAATTTTTATTTATTTATTGATAAAAAATAATTTGAATAATTTTTTCTGATATTTTCGGAAGGAAGCAAATAAAAGATAAAAAAAAAAAGTCCCAATAAAAGCTATCATGTTTTGGACCTTTTGAAATTTGAAGGTGGTGGAATGGGCTTTTACATAGTATTGGGCTCCTTTAGGTAATTGGGCTTGATTTCTCTTTTAAACTAAGAGGCCATGTGAAGAACGACCCAAATCCTAAGGCCTTTCAAGTCACTTAAAAAAGGGAATTGTGTTTGATTGCAAGTGTTGTTGTATAAATTTATGATGTCCTCTTAGGATAATGTTGTTTATCTTTTACCATAATATGATGATGATTAGGCTACTTTGTTTAAACTTATTTCAATAGAAAAATCCACATATAGGTCATAATAGTAGGAAGGTCAAGCTTGGAAGTTGTCGGCTTCTCATCATAATCAAAAATTGAACAATCCATTAAGTCTATTTTTGTTGCCCCCCCTCTCTCCCTCCCTCCTTCTCTCAACATTCATCTTTTCTTCTGTTCTCTCCACCTTCAATCTTAGTATCTCATTCTCCTGCATTAATATTGTTTTGCATTATTTGGTATCACAGTCAAATTTGTGTCCACTCTATCCTACCGCTATGAAGCGAAGTCTCAAATATTAATATCCTAAAATTTTGATTATTTTCCCCATGCCAAACAACCTTAAAGGAAATGTTTAAATGCTGTAAATGCGCCTTATTTGTGATGAACGAGGCTACGAAGATACTTTGCTTGCATCCCATCCCATGATTTTGAACACTGAAATGCAGCAGGAGCAATGTAAAAGGAAGCTCATTTATCTTTTGCTACACAGATTAAAGGACTTTGTCTGACTAAGAATCCCCATACAGTCAAATTGAAGAAAAGGTAATAGGTCAAAACTAGCAAAAGCTTTGCATGTACCCTAAAGGGTAGCCTTTTGACTCCTCAACCCTTAACTTAATCTTAAACCATGCTATTGACGGTAACTGATGACCTCTGCTTTTTAAAAAGGTGGTTTTACTGGTACAGTTTTGAGCTTTGATCTAAGCCATTCTCTCTGGCACAAGCCCCAAAATTCTGCTTGTAAAGGCTGGAATGCTTCAATCATATGACAGAACTTGCTTGCTATCCGCCACCATGTATATATAAATAAATTAAAAAAAGGAAAATATGAATCAAATCAAAGTGGTCCTCTTCCTTTTTAGCGTGCACCTAACCTCACTCTACATATTCTCTTTTCCTCCCGATTCTTTTATTCGTCGGAAATTTTGAAATGTTTACAGATCATAGCAATAATAGTTTTTTAAAGACACCCCCCACTGCATACCATAATGAGTGTACCTTACATTTGCTTTTCATCACGAATCTCAAGATTTGAAAAAATAATATATATATGTATATATATATATATATATATATATATGTATGGATCCCACACAGCTAAGAATGTAGACGGCAATATAAAAATCATAAGCCATTCCAGGTAATATTTACTCATGAGGGGGTCAATTATTTAGGAACCCAGATTTATATATGAGCTAAAGTCCAGAAAAGAAAGTCCGGTGCGGCACTACTGGCCGCCGGTGGATCCCCGTGGAAAGAAGATTCTCATTCTCTTGCTAGATTTCAAAATTTGCCCATAAAGAAGAACGAACCAAAAGCGCTAATGATTCATGTCGAGGAATGTTATTTGTGCATTGGATGATCTGGTATCGTTTCGGCAGGGTCAGTCGCTATTTCCACTGAGAGAGTGACGGTTGCTGGACTCCTTCGTTTTCTGAAGAGAATGATGGGCGCCGGGTCATCATGAGTGTGTCTTTTGAATTTTTGAATGGTGGGTGAGATCAGAAGATGTTGTGCAGGGGGAGTTCGACAAGCGATTGTGTTTCAGGATCTGTCCCGGTCTACCTTAACGTGTATGATCTGACGCCCTACAATGGCTACGCCTACTGGCTTGGCCTTGGAGTTTACCATTCCGGCGTTCAAGGTCAGTTCCTGCCATGCTGAATCTCTCTCTCTCTCTCTCTCTCTTCTCAGGGTGCTTCCTCTTCGTTGAAACTTAGATCTAAGCTGGTCTGCTTTGAATTTGGATCACTTGGTCTTTGTGGGAAAAACCTCTTTTAGACATCTGCCGTGGAGTTTGCTCTGGGTGTGTTGAGTCTCCATTCTAGGCGACAAGAAGTTGATCCCAAAATGCCAGCGTGCTGGAATCGTATGACATTTTCTCCTGCTGTTTCTTCTACTGGGTTTTCAAGAAAAGGCTAGATTAGGACACCCAATTGAAAAATCAATGCAAATGAATGCCCGCCACACGTCTGATGGCGATGGAAATACATGGGTCCATTGATTTATGATTTCATCAGTCGCCATCCTTTCAATGTTATTGAACTTCATTCATCAAAGCTCTTTCGTATTTGCTTTCAAATGGGTTTTTGAATTTCTGTTCCTGGAATTGGAAAGTGCCAATCTTGCTCAAATTTCTGGCAATTTTGAGTCTGCAGTTCATGGGGTCGAGTATGCATTTGGAGCTCATGAGTACCCATCGACTGGGATCTTTGAAGGCGAGCCAAAACAGTGTGAAGGGTTCACGTTTAGGAAGACAATACTAATTGGGAAGACGGATATGGGTCCTGCAGAAGTTAGGGCAGTGATGGAGGATCTAGCTCAGGATTACAGAGGAAATGCATATAATCTCATCACCAAGAACTGCAACCATTTCTGCAATGATGCTTGCATTAAGCTCACTGGAAATCCTATACCGAATTGGGTCAATCGTCTAGCTAGAATTGGTGAGAACTCTATTTCATTTACCTTCTTTTTTTTTTTATCAAAGACCAACTCACCTGCACCAGTCAAATTCTGCAGTGAGGCGTGCAAAGAAAAAGTGAAAAGTGATGCATTGCTTTGCTTTTCTTCTTTTCACTGCACCTAACTTATATTGGAAGAAACTTTTGCTATTCAGTACTGATGATGGAAATTCTGTGGCTCCAATGATCAGCTATAGTTCGTGGTACTGCTTCAATGGTCCTTGCTTACTCATGTTTTTTTTTTCTTTTTTCTGCAGGGTTTCTTTGTAACTGCGTTCTTCCAGCAAGTCTAAATACAACCAAGGTCCGGCATCACAAAGTGGAAGACAAAACTCCGGACGGAGAGAAGATGAAACTGAGGAACGGCTCGAGTAAAATTTGTTCGTCCAACTCTTCATCGAACTCCTCATCCTCGTCTCCTAGTGGGACAACTCGTGGCAGAAGCAGAAGCAGACGAACGCAGCCTCCGTCGTCCCCGTTGATCATTCGTTCTCCCTCGTAAAAAAGAGATTCGTTAATTTCTTCCTCAAAATGCCGAAACACAAGCGATCGCCATCTCTGCTGAACTTGCTGAATACAACGCGAGGGCAGTCCATTTCTATGGTTTTTCCTTTATCAAATTCTTTCCGTGTCATACCATACGACGCTAACAACTTTCTTGTAAGAGCAGGCAGCTCATAGTTGTACATGCCTGAATTATCAACTGATGATTGCCTGGTGCTGCCATTTGCATTCCTTTCGATTCATTATGGTTCCTCTGTTCTTTTACCCCAAATTTGCGTAGCGGGAATTAATGAAGCGGTTGGTTAAGAGGTTGAAAAGATCCTCCTTTGTGAAAAAGGTTGGTCTGTTTTTCAAAAAGAAAAGCATAAGTAAGAAATCCGACGAGGCAATTTGCTTCTTTCAAAATTAAGATTTCGAGAGTCAATTGGTGCCATCCGCCGGGTACGAATTTCCCAGGACATGTTTGTCAAGGTAGGAGCAAGGGTTAGGAAACGGTGGGGCCTGATTGGCTCGATAATTCAAACTTGGGATCGAAATAAAGCTTTGACCAAATTACTCATTGCCTCGAGAAAAAAGGGGCCACCATCACATGGCCATGTGCCCCAATTTCTCCCGGACTGACATTGGAAGCAAACCTGTCTAAGCAAAGATCCACCTCGGTTTCCTAGAAATGGTAAAGAGGTGCCGGTTAAAGGTGGAGCAAACGAGTTTCATCGCTATCACCTGTGAGAATTGAGAGAGACTGGCTAAGGCCTCCAGCTCACCACGGTCGCCGAGAGGCACATCATTGGATTCGGGAGGCCGACAGAAAGAATCACATGATCCAGGAGCAGTGGGGCCGCGCGCTACAACACTCCACCCAGTGCACCTTAAAACCTCGCGCTAGCGACAATCGAGTTTCAAAAATGGGAAATAAGCTGCCGATGCGGACTTCTGATGCTAAATTATGATCCACAAAAAGAGATCGAGCTATAAAGCATGGCAGAGCTTCAGAATATTTTCTCAAGTCTGTTTTTAAATGGAAATCCAAGTTTTACAGAGTTAAAACGAAAGAAAGTGACCAGCAAACATCATGTGCAGCTAAAGAACAGAGACAGGAGACACGGGAGGGGCTTCAAAACTTACCCAGTTAAATGGTGTTGTGTCTGTTGATTGTCGGTTTTTAACCAATTGAAAATTACAGCCCACGTGCACGTTTTTCACTTGTGCAGGCACGAATGACCAGTAATACTAACGGTATGCAGCACAAGTTCTTCTCTTATCAGTCATGTAAACGACCCTTGAAGATGTGCAAGTCCACAGCATTCTTGAAAATGGATTAGGGGTAGGCTTTCGAATAAAAAAGGGACATGTGCAACCAAACCATAATTTAAGGGTTTCCAGTTCAATTATGCTACCGATCACCGTACTCTGGGAGAACATTGATGTAAAACATATCACCAAACAAAGAAATTCCCTGTGTACTAGTTGTCCATTTGTTAGCAAAAGAAGTAACATGCTCCATTTGCAAAACTGATTCCCGTAAGACACATGGATTAAGGTAAAACAAGCTGACTGCGAGTCACTTCACTTGCAAATATCACCATTTTCATTCCTCTACCCTGTCAAAACTAATTACATGGGTGAAAAAAGGTCACTCAGATCCTCCCCAGTGACTGGCCAGAAGTGACATCTTTCATATAAGCTAATTACAGTTTCATCAGAGTAATTCTTTATCATCACACCAGATTGGACAACCATCAACCTCAGTTCAAGTCCAGTGAATGCACTCAATCGGCTGGTAATAGCAATTCATTCAATTAACGACAAAATAGAAAAAGGAGATATTGTCACATTCTACAAAGCAGAATTCTGAAGAATGAGGTTGCCAGATAGTTTACAGGTAAAAGATAGACCCAAAGAGCAAAGGAAAAGAGCGACTAAGAAAGCAATTCAATGTTCATTTCCATGGCAATCCTGCATACAATCAAAACACATTCACAATCAAATGACAGCCAGAGTGTAAATAGTATTCATAAAGTTTTATTGATGATAATTGAAGCATACCTAATTCAGTAATGAATGTCGTTTACAGCAGGTAACAGACGACATGTTTTTGCTTCAGCCCTGCTTTTCTCTCATCCATTCAACGAAATTGTCTAAAACCAATGGCCAAGCAAGTTCAGGATTATAATTGCTGAAATCAGGAAGCTTATCTGTCAAAAGAGAGAGGATCACAGAAGGTAAACCTGTCAAGCACATTTAGTTGTCACAATGAAAAGGTCTAACCCTGCCAAGAGTGTGAAACTCCTTATATCAAAGTAAAGGACACAAACTAATTGTTGCACTTGAAGTCCTGTATTGGTTATTTTCACACCCATTGTCATGACTAGCGACCATCATACAGAAAGAACATGAGAGGTGTAACATAAGAAACAGAAGAAAACGCCCACAAGAGGAGTACCTCGTTGCAAAAGCGAAGAAAACCCATCCACTGATCCATGTTTATGACCTTGTAGTCGGTCTGAGCCTGCATCAACAGCAAGAACCCAGGTAAATAATCTCAGATATCAATTTGTTTGATACTCTCAATTATATGTTTCTGTTCCCATTGTCACTTATCAAAATTACCACAGGTTCCTAAAGTACTAAAAGCTTCGGGTTGGTTTAGGTTGACTTCTACTTTTTACATTCTACAAATCTGGTGGCTCTCATCAAAATGTGGAATGATATCTACTGTATTTATAGTTTTCCAAAACTTATCATATTCTTTTTCATTTTCAAATTTTGGAAGAAAAAGGAGGAGCATTAAGTCGTTTTTTGCACCTACCCTCACAAACAAGCCCTTAAGTTGTCTCATCAGTATTACTGGGGAAAAACACCTCGAAGGACCAAATGCATGTACTAATAAAACAAACATCTGACAAATTGAGTTAACAGATTTTGTGTGCAGCCCCATGAGAGAATAAGTTCTTATCACTAGCTTAGCTTTGCTTCAGCAGTCCATGATTTGATACTACACTCTGGCCTGGAGGGGCAATGCTACAATAATATATGTCCTTCACTCCATAGCATAATTCGACCAAAGACAATCAAACCTTCTGAGAAATTTCGAAAACAGCAATTGAAGACATGATCAACAACACTGTACCTTCAAATACTCGATGAAGTAATCCACTTGGGCACGATACAGAGATCCAAGGACTAGATCAAGTAATTCACATATGCTCTCTATGTCGATACTCTTCTGCTTCTCCTCTGTAAGTTTTCGAAAATGTGAATGGACCTATAATTCTACAAATATAACAAAAACCAAGAAATACCTTTGTCATACCTGTCAGACAATAGCGGAATGAATAGGCATGGAAATCCACAAAGTTTGATGGCCTTCTCACCTTTTCCAATTAGAATCAAAACAAAACCACTAACCATCAGTCCATTGCATGTTACAATATATCATAACACAACACTCAATGCCCACTTTGAAGTCATTAAGAGACTGCTCTAAGAAGCTCACCTCTTTCTCTAATTCTGGAAGTGCCTTTTTCAACTTAGTGATATTATCAGCCCTCAATGATTTGAGCCCTCTACGCCACTCATCCTGCAAAATGGAATCAATTCAACTATCAAACAAACTTCCCCATAAGTATTCATGCAAGGAAATCAGGATAAGTGTCACCAGATCTCATGCCTTTATAAAGCACAGAGACAATTTTCCCACATATCAACTAAGGTACCATAAACAAAATGGCAAACTCCACCATCATCTAACTCAGATAAAAATACCAAACTAAATGGGTACACTAGTGTTCCACCTCTTGGTTTTCCCTAAATTTAAAGGACATCCCTTTCATTTCCAAAATCACTCTGCAGCGCTGGTCAGTCATAAGCGCCTTCATCAGAATGTTAGCAAAAGCTTAGTAGCTTAAATTACTGTCTTCTAGTCCAAGGGAGCTGAGATTGATAGGCGTGTGCATCAATAATCTCCATCACCTATTTGGTCTGCCACGTAGGATTCCATGTTGGTTGAATATTTGACTATGTAAAGTGCAGTGATTATTAGTGTCTGCATCATCAATTATCTGCACATCTGGGCTATAAAAAAATTAATCTAGGGCACCTTGACATTTGTTGCTTTTTAATCGTCCTGGTAGCCTCATAAGTGTTGCTCTGAAGGTTTTAAAAAATAACACAGGTGCTCTTGTAACTTTAAGCGCAACTAAGAATGTGTAATATGATATACCCAATCAAATAAAGCATCCTAAGCAATTAAGAAAACATACCATATTCATTAAAACATGTAATTTTCCTATTATTACTAGACCATATTCTGAAAAACCACCAAAATAAACTTCCTTCTACTCCTTGCTAGGATAATAGTAATTACAAAAAAGAAATGATAGGTTAGTCCTCCTACACATAAAAGGAAGCCCCATCAACTAAAAAACAGGTGTAACAACTAAACGGTTTCGGACAGAGTGTCCTTCAAAATATGCTTCTTACCAAGGTGAAGTAACCCTGTCTTTCAGCTCGCATTTTCCTGATGTAGATGCTTTATCAGTTTCAAACAAAAAGCTGATACAGAAGTTAAGAAGCGTCGTGGAAAATAGCTTACCAAGCAAGCATTAAAATTCTAACATCAGTGTGATCCACTTCCATGTCCGAACAAAGAGCCTCAATTCCTTCTGGGCTGTTAAAAGTATGCCAAGTACTTTAGAAATGTGACATCAACTTGAGAAAATGATCCTGGACAGAAAACAGTTACATTCAAAGCAAAACAAGAGCGATTGTCACCAGCAAAAAAAAAAGAAAAAGGAAAATTGAAAATGTTTATACATCAATCAGCCCCAATCTCTGCTATCAACAAGAACCTATTAAAACTAAAAAAAAAAGGGCCTTTCTATTTTTTAAAATAGATACAGTCAATTGCTAATTATTAAAACTTAATTGTGATGCAGGCACTTAGGCATACCCCATAAAGCTGCGACATTAACACAACTGTACTTCAAGAACCAATGTATAGGTCATTTAATTATATTGATCCTTGTACCCTGAATGGTACATGACTGTAGTGCCAAAGTTCATAAACCATACAGACTACTGGAAACGACAGAATTGCGATTTCAAGCAGCAAGATAACTCATAAGACAAATCAAGAGAAAATCTATGCAGTATGACTGTATGACTCCCAGGGCAGGAACAAAGTAAAGAAGCAGCAGAAATTACAAACATAAAGAGAAAAGCAGCAGCCAAGAGAAAAGAAATTACACAAAGGTATCGCATTCGTTACACCATCCTCTAGATGAACCTACAACAACCTTGAGCACTGCATCTATGCCGAAAACGAAAATGCAAATGACAAAGGCGATCAAAGATAAAGAAACTGCTCAAGTAACAAAAGCCACAAAGAACTTAGAAGATCGCATGATGATGTCTATGAAAGTTCCAACTTGCATGATGAGAAGATTAAAATGAAGTCCAAGCGAATTCCAAGGAAAGTGAGCGGCATTGAGTGCTGCAGCATAATGAAATGTGCAATCTTGATACTAGTTAATTCTATGCAATCTCTCCATCGTTCAGTTCAAATCCGATATCGTCAATACCCATTTGGAGCGTGAACATCCACTGACTCTGATTATTAACTTTCTTTCTTTTCAAGATCGAAAGGACACAGGAACTAAAGCCACTCACTCGATCAAACCGGAGGAGCCATCTGCGAACGTGTAGAACAGCTGATCGATCCGTTCCAGCTCTTTCGAAGTCGCTTTACTCGAAGCTGAAAACATCAGATTCACACACTTACTGCCACTACAATCGAATTTCATCACTGGTTCAGCCGCGAGCTCAAACAAAAAAAAACCGACACTAAATTCGACCGGCGCGGAACATTTTCTTCAAAATTGCCGGTAGCTCGCTACGCAAGCATCAATTCGAGAATAAAGGTCTCAATTTTAACTCCGATCACCGAAATTCAATCCACAAAGCACTCCCATGACATTCGGGACGATGATTTCCGCCCGATCAAAAATCGCCGGAACGACCCAAACCCACGCCTAAAAAGACCACGCCGATCGGAAACACGCCGGGGTTCCGATCGACCCCGCCGCCGCGCGTGGACCCGGTTCGAGGACCCGGTCCAGGGGGCGGTCCGTTCCGGAGGGAACCGGGTCGAGGGAACCGGAGCCGCGGGACGTAGTGAACGGGGAGGAGGAGGCGATGGCGTACCGGAGCGAAAGAGATCGGAGGCCGAAGAATTCAGGGACGCGGCGGCCGACGCGGGTTGACCCGTCTTCTTCGTTGAAGAGCGACGCATCCTTCGCTTCGCAGCCCCGGGAAGAAAAATTTAAGAGACAGAAAAGATATTTTCTCCAGAGAGAGAGAGAGAGAGAGAGAGAGAGAGCGCTTTTCGACGTTGCTTGGAGATGGAGAACGAAGGAGACGAAAGTTTGATGACAGTGGTGGTGGGGCTGGTACGAATTCCGGGTCGGATCGGGCCTAGTCGGGTCGGGTTTTACAACTGGCGATCGGTCATTCGGTTTTACTGACCACCTGCTCGTGCGGGCGTTTTTATCTGTGGACTTCGATAAATATCTTTGCCAGCAAAAATATTTTTTTTAAAATTAATAATACTGCTCGTATTAAAATAAATAAATAAAATTGGCTTTACCCAAAAATTATGCCGTCCACGTATCGAAAATCGATATTTTATTTTTATATAATAGCCAACGACTTGAGTCTCACTGCGAAATGAGTTTTCATTTTAAATTAAATTGTGCTCTTATCTTGTGGCAATATGTATTTTGCAAAAATAAATGACTCCCAAGATTAATGGGTAATAAAATCTTTATTTTTTTCCTAAAAGGAAAACACTGATTTTGATTTTGTTTTGAAAAGTAATAACATAATGTCAAACAGATAAAATCGGAATAATATTGAGCTATTTCCCATAATATCTCCTGTGATGATACTGGACCGACTCCATTCTGAAACTGCTTATTAAATCTTCTACTATGAATTTAGTTAAGCGATACTGATCGGACCAGAGCACCATAAACAGACAAAGAATCACTCGAACGTGAAAGTGGTGATCATAATAGTTGCTTGGTTCATGTACAAACCAAGTGGCCGATCCACGATCCTGGCCAGATTTGGTTCACGGTCATGAGCAGGATGCTGCAGGACCAATCCGCTTCCGCAATCGTGAAACTGGGAGCGAAGCAGCCTCTCGATGTCGCCTGTACAACCGAAGCAAATTCACAATGACATTGAAGATAGCTTGCTCTTGTCAGGTGCACTATAGAATAGATCTTGGATTAGAAATTGCATGGTTCCTTGCATGTCGTGTTTCTTCTACGTGATCACAGATCTATCAGCAATCAAATCCTAATGACAGAGGAAGGTTGCCACCGCAACGCACACTCGACAAAGAACGAGTTGCTTCCAAATCCCGCTCTGATTCTCTCCAAATATTTTTACACTGGAAGATGGCTAAAAGCCAAGACCTGTTTACATGTACAACAACTCAGCTAAGCTGAAAAGTCTATCCAGAACGAGGGAACAATTTCAAGAAGCCAACTCTGACAGATAACAAGTGTATAGGGCCACCGCATCTTGCAAATGACTCGCTCGAACATCTTCCGGAACCGGAGCACTGCATACATTTCTAAAGCAGCCTAGCTGAAGATCCCTCATTGGATCCTCGGATATGTCTGATAATAGCAGACTAGAGATCTCCTCAGCCATCTTTGAGTATGCAACTCTGCAATGTTACAACAATGGAAGTCTTAAGGACAATAAATTTTCAACATAGAACATTTCTTTTTATAAATGAATTTAAAGTAAACTTTCGTTAATAGCACTCGACTCCACAAGAATTCCTGGGTCGGATCATATATAATAAAAAAATCTCAATGTAGTATATTAGTTTTTGATAGGGAACTTTTGCCATAGCATTTTCTGCATGCAAAGGTATACGTAAAATAATACCTGCAATAATTACTAGAGTTACTGAAGTTGGGAGCTGTTTGCAAGTTGCAGCCAAAGAATGAACGTGTACCAGACGTTAAAAGAAACCCATGAAAGCTTATAACTACCTTGCATTAACATATACCAATCAAAATTTGCGGCAGAAAGACAAAATTAACAAGCGGAAATACCTAGCTTCTAGAGGTAATCTGCCCGCCCAAACCGCCAATGACTCATTTAATTGATCAAGGAAATTTTTGCAGGCAGCATTTTTGCTCTCAAGCGAGTCCTGTAACAGAATGCAGAAAAAGATGTTAGTACCTTTTATAAAAAGGAAAAGTAATAAATAGCAAACATTCACGATGCAGCAAGTTATTTCACCAACTTCTAGAAGCGGAATTAAATATGAGACAGATTCAGTCTAACAATATACTCCTGAACACTCGAGGAATATAAAATATAGTGTACAAGAAAAATTTTGTTCAATTTGAAGGCTTATTGATTCGAGAGCTGAATGACAAGAGAATGGGGCTATCAAAGTAGAGCCTAAACTAAGTGATCGATAAACTGGAGAAACATGATCAAGCATATCTAAGAGAAATCCCACTCAAATTTAAAGATAACAAACCTAAATTAAAAGCTAGCAATTCCCGTCCAAATCTGATATAGGATGGAAATAAAATAACTAAATCCAGTTCCCAGTTTTTCTACCTCATCTTGCCAGATCAGTCACCTTTCAACACTCACATTTTGTTCTCAGCATGGTTATGTGACAGCCCAAGAAGTTTTGTTCAATATAAGATTTCAATAAACCAGATTTTACCAACAAATAGGAGGAGGGCTCAGCAAAAATTTTCTTTTGCCTCTTGGGAAAGAAACATTCTTCCAATAGTTTAAAAGGAATATGACACCATCCAAAATTGACACCTATACAATACTCATTCATCTTGCAAACCTATTCGATTGAGCTCTTTCCAGTTGAAGCAACTACTAACTCATGCAAGATGACCATACTAATCTGCACAGTTTTCACAAAGAGTACACAACAAATCAAAACATCACAAGACCATGATTTGCTACGTCAATTTATTTGCACTATTACAGAGGTCAAACCAAGTACCCTGCTTCCCATTACGAGACTTAACTATGTTCAAATGTTTTTAGCTTAAACTGATATATATTCAGATTTTTATCATGATGCAGTCCAAAACCAACTTATGAGAAAATGATATCCAATTACACTGGCAGATTTATATAAGAACTACTTAAAGTAACTCAAACTTACCAATCCATTCAAACTATCATCATCTTCCAGCAAAGCACTTTTTATCGAATAAAATGATATGTAAATCCCCGCGCCTAAGTCCCAGTTTTCAATTTCTGACTTGTGTTCCTCCATCAAAGATGCCAACCTCCATATTTCCGAATGCTTTGCTGCATAAATGAAATCATGCAATTATGTCAGAAAGAAATCCAACCATGCAAATTAACTAATACGACTAGTCAAAAACTCTCCACAGATCAAACATGAGCTAATTCTTTCAGTTGTACAAAATGGTCTTGGATGAGCAATAAATAAGCTCATCAATAAATATAATTCGAATCTCTAAAAACATGCACTTCCACACAGGAAACAAACTTGAAGCATTTCAATCCAACATGACTGATCCATAGATATAGACATGCAACTCCTGAAAACCATCAGAAGGCTGTCATCATCATCCCCTGTAAAAATAAATGCAATAAAGACAATAGCATACAGAGCAACATCTATATTGTGCTCCATGTAACAATCATAGATGACACTCTGTTCAAAATTTTGGAGCTAATTTAGAGTATTCTATAGACCATCCACTCCACACCAAATTATTGGCCAGGATTAAGGTTCTCGTATAAGAGCATGAATCGAGAATGCTCCATTTTGTGGAATCATACCTGATAAAAACAATGAATGTGCAACTGAAGTCACAAAGATAGAGTGAGCTTTCGGCCAATTCGAACACTGAAGAAAGTGCTCCAAAGATTTCAATATGTCTCCATGGTAGTTAAAATAAACTGCCTGCATATCACAATGTAACATCACCATGTGCCAAAGATTTTAACGCATGAGCAGAAACTTAAGGTCTGACAATGTTTCGGTATATGAGTTAAGATTGATAGATTGTTAAAAAACAGAACCAAGGAATCGAGACATACCATTGCCTCATGCAACCAAGCCAATGGGACACCCAACTTTTCAATAAATTGCTCTTGCGACTTTTCTGAACTCCATGTTTCACAGTATTGAAACAAAATTTCACGAATTACAGTGGCCTGTAGAAATGGATAGTCCTCTTGATAAGGCATGTGAAGGACTACGTAGATGGCCCAGTGACATTGGCCCAGAGAGAGCAACTGTGAAACAAGTCCCATGTCAAGAATATAAAGATCATTTGCACTGAAAGCTCCAACCGCTTTAAGTAAAGCACGCTGATGCCAGATCATATGGTAGTCAAGTGGATCATTTGTCGAAGATAACGTGCTAAACATTCTCTTCAACAAGCCAAATTCATTATCTTGGTTACAATGTAGAAGCATCAGATAATATGAGAAGTCGAACCGTTCCTCCTTAGTCTGAGTCACCGACTCTCCTGCCACTCCTTCATCAATATACACGGGGACAGGATAAGGAGCTCTTCCATTATTGAGCAGTTGCTTGTAAGTTTGAAATATAATGGGCAATGAGGAGTCAGGTGGCAGTTGGTACCACATCAATAACCCCAAAAATCTCTTCCAGTCTATTCCAATATCACGCAAGGCACCACCAATGTCACCAGCAAGCAATTCCAAAATTCTTACTCTATCTTTCTCAATAAAACTGAAGTCCAATCCATTAGTTCTCCAAAGATCAAGCTGTCGAGAGACGTCAGAACGGTTTACTAGGGAACCACCTGCTTGGCTGATTAAACAAGCCAACCTTACATCTCCTTTAGAAGCAGCCAGCTCCACAGCAGCATCCAGCTGTCGGCCAGTCAAAAGTAAGAACAGATGCTCTAGATAACTCGACTCACTTATTGAGCTTATTTCTGCCTGTACACGGTGGCAAACACACTCTTGCAACCAGTAACTGAACTCTGCTCTTCGAATAAGAGGAAGTGCTTCAGGGTCAACCGGGTGAACCATCTTTGATATCCTCCATCACATCTTCCTCATTGTCAGCACCTACTGATTTTTTCTGCCCATTATTGTCTCTTTCAGAAAAAAGAACTTTTATCAACTCCCAGACCATCACTTGGTGCATCAAAATCACTTGGGCAGATGAAGACAACCCAGAAACCTCCAACTGTCTCTCAACTATATCTATGTAGTTTCGGCAAACTCCTGACAGTGTTAAGCGGTCGCAAACCAAGTTTTGAAGCTTGAGTTTGAAAGACCCAACCTCGACTTCTTTTGTTTTGTGATTTAATGACTCATGGAAATTCAATGTGGAATCAAAAGCCAACTCAACCAACTCCTTCCTGACTTTGTTGCTCTCATCTCTAACAGCTTTATCAATTGCAACCTTTTCTATGTGAATTACAGAAGATAAAACCCTCCGTGAGTCCTTGCTACCTACAGGTGCACCTGAGTGGACAAGGACACCATTTGGACCCCAACCAACTCGGAATGACCTACCCATAAAAAGGCCAGCATCAACAATATTCCTCGAATAGTGTCCAGTTAAAGGGGTCTCACGTGTTGTGTCCAGTTTAAACCCTTCCACTCTTGCTGCCTTCAAAGGCATATCCTTATTTTGTTGCATCAAAAGAATGGCTCCTGGAGAGCTAGAGTCAGCAGTACGAGGTTTGTACTCAAGCAAAGGTAATGGTGTCCTTCGTGCCACAGGAGGACTCACTTTATGAGTCATCCTCTGGGCAGAGTTCTGAAAGGATGATCTTGCATAATCTTTGCTTAAGGATGACTTTCCAGGAGGTATCTCATTTATGTACTCAAGCTCCTCTTCATCGTTAGGAAACATCAACATTCTCATTTCATTCATCTTTGCCGGGTCAAGACCAAGATGAGCAGGAAGAGAATGAGAAAGGTCAGGCCCAACTGGATTAACTAGAGGTTCCTCGTCATCATCAGAAATCTCCCCGACGATTTCCATTGCGGGATCTTGAACGGCTGGGGGATCATCCATAACAATATCTTCCTCATCATCTTCACTCAGACCAAATCTACTAAAATGTTGAACTAAGAATGTCCATGCACGTTTTGTAGAATTAAATGAAATGAAGCTGGCACCTTGTCTTTCTGTGCTCCGTCTTAATCTTGCGACCATATCATCTAGTCGGCCCTCATCAAGTGATCCAATTTGTAGAACCAAAGTAACCTCAGCAGCTTTGTTGAGTCCTTGGCCAACTGAAGGCTTCAAGCTTTCATCTCCATACACAACTAGTTCATGCCTTGCGAACTTCACAATTTCATTTAAATCCAACCCTCTAACATCTGTCTCTCCTAAAAACTTAACGAACCCATAACCAAACCTCCCTACTGTAAAATTCTGAACTCGACTCAAATAGCCAGGATCTTCAAACTCCCGAGTGGCTAGTTCTTCCAGGCAGGGTTCAATAAAATAGTCGGAAAACTCTAAAATAGGCAAAGGAATTTCTCTCTCACCCAAAAGCCGATTTGACAAGGAACTTGGACAAAAAGATATCCTCCTTTTCTTTAGTTTTATGGAAACATCAGAGTCCGATGGCCCTGCATGACTGTATACCCCACAGGTTGAAGCAGTCGAGAAGCTGTGTCTAGTGTAGCATACTTCATCTGAAACACCAGATGAGAACACAAAAGCCAATTATCAGGACCTAAAACTATCTTGAACTTGAAGATTTTCATAGCATAACAAATTGGAAAAGATGATGTCCATTGAAAGCCATGATCAGCAAAGGCAAAGAATGATTTAAGAATATCAAAGTGATCAAAGATTTGTGCCTTTGTAATTAACATGCCACAGACTAATGACGTCCATCGAAGAGTCCCTAATGACCATCTCTGAGCAATAACAAACCCACTCTCTCCAACGCGCTCTGCCTGATCCAATTTTAAGTCTCCTTCCATGTTATATTTTTAGGCATAGATTACTAGGCAAACAGAGGAGGAGATGATAGAAGGATCCTCAAAATTGGCACCTACAATGTAAACAGACTTCTTCAAGGAAGGAAATCTCCAAGTTCCTGAGAAACTCTTCCCCAAAAACTTAATTTTCCTTTCACAGGTGCTGTTGATACTTCAAATTCAAGAACTCTTTAAGGACAAGTCACAACTATTTTACCAACCAACTCCAGTATACAGTCATGATTATTAAAGTGAAAAGAGGCTTTTATCATTTGTATGTAAAGGGCCTATCTAGCCAAGAAACACAAGATTCACCATTCCCCGAGGCAACACAAGACAACCAACACCAACTTATAACCCTGTGTTTCGTGAAGGATTCAACAGAGTTTCATATGTATACTATCCTGGGGACTGCGGCAAAGTCGAAGTAAACCGTCATGATTTAACAAGAGGACATATAATTATGGATGGACAACGATTCGACCATGCAAACTACAAACACCTTTATCTTCAATAAAATTAAAAGTTAGGTTCGACCTATTTCCATATCGCCGATGTACATACCTATCATAACTTGGCATCCCCTTCAAATGTATATCCAATTTTTGCACGTGTTATGAAACTCCAAAACTATATATGAATTAAGTATAGTAGACAAAAACTTACACAAAGCTATCCATGAATCCCCACACCCTCTTCTCTCTTTCGTACATTTACCATTAATAATTAACATTCCCAACTTTTTCCTAAACTTTACTTTGGTTTTCAGGACAGAAAAACCACATTTGGTTTTGCGTTGAGCTTCACTGCCACAGTGTATCGAATGCAAATATCGTCGGATTCACGCACTTCGTCAATTAGGTCAGACAGCCAAACATAGCATCCTTCCATCAACGGTAAGATCCAATAGACGGCATGACCAAACTCTAGAGCGCTGAAAATGACTAATAGAATGCGAGAATCACCAAATGCTCCAATTAGTTGCAGGAGAGGAGGAGCGAAGAAGAGAGAGAGAACTTACCAGGAGAAGGAAGGAGAGAAGCGGACGCCATCATTACTCGGTGCCGGTCGTCTCGCGTCGCCTCGGGGAATGGCGAATCCTGCGTTTCTCCTGGCCTAGATAGGTCCTTTACATACGAACGATGAATGCGTCTTCACTTTGATGATCGTGACTGGTACTGAAGCTCGTGGACTTGGAGGAGGAGGTGGTGTTGCAGGCGAAACGAGAGAGAGAGAGAGAGAGACTGAGAGACTTGCTAGTGGGCCGCCCGAAGCTCGTGGAGGATCGCCGGCTCGCGAGCGGTCGCGCCGTCGCGCCGTCGCGGCGGATCTCGACGGCCGGCGAGCGACGGAGGCGAGGCGAGGGGAGAGAGGAAGCGCGGCGGCGGAGAGGAAAGAGAGAGAAGCAGCGCCCTCGAGCAGTACTGTTGAGTGAAGAGGAACGTGCAAATCAGGTTTTTTTAATCCCAAATTAATTTTTCATGTTACCGAAAACTTCGAAGGGGTGGAATCGCGCCTTATTTGTCCGAATTAATTTTAACATCACAAAAAGTGTCAATCAATACATCCATCACAATCTTTACTCCATATTTATTTTGGTTTCTTGCAAAAAAAAAATTAAGTTAGAATCTTCATGATAAACTTACCAAAATTTTATAATTTGAATTAGAGATTTTTAGCAAGTCTAAGAAACGTAATGGAGCTTTTAAAGCAAAATTAGCAAATTTTCTAATCTCAACTCATTTTCTTCATATATTGTTTCCACAAATGGACGAAAAGTTTATGTGGAATTTCCAACATCAAATTCACATCACACACCAATCATTCGGTTATCTATTACTTTGCGTTTCGCGTAAATTTCATAATATATCGTATGGAAGTTGTGGATGATAGATTCATTAAGGGTGTACTTAGTTTTTGATTTATAACTTGAAAATTAGCTTTAAATAAATATCATATTAATATGTCAATTTGAAACTTTTTACGATATAAATATTAATGGAGATAAATGTGACACGAGTGTATTACTTTATGTTGGGGTTAACTCTCTATTTTTTCTGGTCGGGCCATGACATTTGGGCTCCAAATAGGAAATCCAAAAGATTGGCCCAGCCCGAAATAAAAATTTAATTTGGTCCTGTGGCCCAGCCCGGGATCCCAAAGACTTTAAAATTTCAAGCAATCCTGGCGGGCCGATCTGGGCTTTCAGGCCACCGAACATTTTTCTCGCTTCTGGTTTTAAGTAGTCCTCTTCTCACGTTCAAGTATTTAGCAGGATTGGTTTGATAGTTGTTTTTTAGGTAAAATAATATAACTACCAGAAGGGAGAAGAGCAGAAAATCCATCAATATTTTAACCACTATGCTGCACATCATTTGCATGCTATGTTTTTTTCTGAAATGGTAGTTATATTACTTAAAGGTTGGCCTTGTTCCAGGATTGACAGGAAAGGTTCGGGTTTTGTTCCAAGTCGATGGAATTGATCGTTCTTGGCATTTCTCGTGTGTTTTCAATTTTCAGGAAGTTTTGCATAACTTTCTCCAATTACTTCATAAAGCCAAGCTATTGTTATGATTATTTGATATCATGAATCACTTTGCAAATCGCCCACTTAGTTAATGTAAAAACCAAAATAATATATGCATTAATGGAGATATTATAATATTCTTGTATAAATTCCTTCCATGTCTTTTACTTCCTCCCCACACTTATTTAATACGCGCTCAAATTATAAAACGACATCTTATTCAAACACTAAAAGCCAGTGCCTGACCATTTTGAATGAGGCTTTATCCACTATATATTGTTCATTTTTAGATTGCCAACTTTTTCTAGTAATATATCGGCCTCAACTTAGATAGGATCGATCAAATCAACGTCGGTAAATGTCTTAATAGCATACCGGGCTTTACAGGTAACTCTTTTTTTTTTTTTAATTATATGTCACTGACAGTTTTTAAAATTTGTGCGTTCCTATTTGATTTTCTATTAAAATCAAAAGGGTTAAGCCCGAGCGAAATACATTGCGACCCATTCGAAAGTATTAGGGAATGGGGACAGATTCTGCTATGCGGTCCATGTGAAATCGGAAATATCAATTCATGATTAGAAATTCTTGAAACCGCTGGTCGCCATCAAAACACGCTGGTATTCAAAAATTGATGACTTACTTTGCCCACTTACTTAACACTTTAAAAAAAGAACCTGTGATACTTTACTCTTTCACACTACCAAATTTTCTGAACACTTACTAATACTTATATTTTGCCAATTAAATCTATCTGGTCAATTTAGGCAAAAAAATTGTTAGCGTATGCATTAATTGCCTGGGCTCTATACGCACGATCAGAGAACATGAACATTTTTTTGCAAATTCTTAATATTTTTGAATTGTTTTCTTTTCTTTGTTTCTTTTTCTTCCCCTTCTCTTCCCACCAACGGCTAGCACTAGCCATGACTGGTGAGGGCTGGTCTCACTTGACTAGACCACCGTATGTTAATGATTTGCGGTCAACATTAACCGAAAGAATTACATTGATAATTCATTAAAAAGTTTAAAACTAAATTGATACAATATAAAGATTTTAAATTGCGTGACATATTATAAATAAATAAAAAAGTTCATGATTAAATTGACACAAATGGGAATTTTAGAACTCAATCGACCCCCGCACAATAGGTTTAAGATTTTTGAAAAATTTTCTAAAAATTAAGTTTTATCAATACGAAACAACGTTCCATATTTGACCTCACGAAACATTAGAAATCCATGGAGAAAGGCGAAAAAGACCGATTCAACCGTAATTTTTGAGAATACTAAATGTGCGTTTGGTTTAGTTTTCCCAAGAGACTTTCGGCTTCTAAAGTCTCTTGGGGAAATATTCGAGCGTTTGGCAATCATCCCCAAGTAGCTCTCAAGTGAAAGCTGGCATTTGAGAAGACTAAAGAGTTAAGACAAGTGGGGACTTGCTTGTGAAAGTTAGTGAGAAAACGTATGTATATACTTTTTCAGATCTAGAAAACACAAGGATGGAACCATGTAGTCCGTCAATGATTTCAGATTTCGGATAGCGACATCAATGCACAGCTTTGGAAAAAAAAAATTCATTCTTCAAGTGCGTTACAGGGGCGAACTTTAGACTTTTTTCCAATGAGTAAATTTCCAAGAAAAGTATTGTGCAAAGGGCTGTAGAAATCCATAAAAAGAGATTTTTTTTTGTTCTTCTTTGTTTTATCATGGATTGGAATAAAAGAAAGAAACAAGACCAATCTACATGCTGTCTTTTGGATGTATGCATGACCATTTAAAGCACGCCTGAACATGCACCTTTTCAAAGTCGCAAGAAGAACCACTTTTTTTTTTTTTTTTAGCAGTGTCTGAACGAATCCCAACGATTGAAGCGCCTTTAGGAAGAGATGTCCCCTAAAGTGCTGGACCGGTTGCGCCTGATTCAACACTGTTTTGGCCTCTGTGTCGCTTGAATGTTCTTGCGCATTAGTCTTCATAGATTTCGTGGCCAAAGTCTAGTGTCATGCGTTGTATCAGACCTGCAAAGACAAGGAGGAAGTCTTCAGTTTCGCCCGTACCTTTAGGGATCGTCGGCTCGCGAAATGTCGACTTTCAAACTTGAATCCTGCCTCGACCCATTTCGGGATTCGAAGAGCCTCGATACTTTTGGCTGATGCTTCCATAGCCGTATTTAGCATTTCTTTCCCTTTATTGCTTGTTCGAAGGGAGAAAATAGAGGCAGAGAGGAAGTTGAAGTGATAAGCAAAGAAAGAAGCATTCAATAGGAGCAGATGTTGTGTCATCCTAGTGCTCTGTCGTATAACTATCCAGTGCACGAATGCTCAGGGTAATTCTTAAAGAGACTCGTAGATATGCGCCAAACCAGGGCAGCGATGACTACCCAAGACATTTTTTGGAATGAAAAGAGAATCTCGAGGAGGCGGATCAAGGCCGTCGTGATCTCACCTAAAACTGTAAAGTGAAGAATATGCGGATATCTAATAGATTATTTCAGTACCCAGAATTCTAGGCTAGACTGCAGCGATGATGATTTTAATGCAGAGCTCAAAATTTCACCTCTTGCTATCCCCAGAAGGGCGCTGATATGACCTTATCAAAGGGCCAAGTTGGTGTAAGTAAAAAGGCTCAATTCTCAAAAATACATAAACGACATTTTCCAAGAGGCAGTGATGTAACATGTCCTTTCTCTACTTCATCAACGCGCATTGCAATATGCCATTTGTCCATGCTGCTTAGTGCAAGTGATTGGTTGGCTTGCAACACATCAAAAAAATGAAAAAAAATAAAAAAATAGCATGGCATGTGGGTATGCCGCAACCTAATCAGCTAACACTGCATGAGCCAATAGATGCAAGCAACTTGCTTTTCTTGCATGCTTGAGATTGGCTAACGTGGGCTACAAGATCATCTAATGGTCAAACATAGCAGCTGCTAGTCTACAAACACTTCCATACAGAGAGGAAGAGCATTCCATGTAAAGCCGACATGATATCACCAACCTAATATGCTCTTTGATTATATGATGTCACTTTTTAGTGATGATCATTTTTAAAATTTCGATATTTCGGAACACTGGAATGATTCACAATATCATATTAGCATGCCATCTGATGATAGCAATGGGGAGAGAGAGAGAGAGAGACAGAGGCGTGGGCAGAAAATTACGTCAGGACAAGGCATCTGTCCTCACCTGAGCAGGGGCATATGGGTTTGGTTTTCTATGCATGAATATCTGATGTGAGCCACGAACCCATGTTCGGAACCCATAATAGAGACAAACATCACTACACCTCATTAATTGCCATCAAATCCTATAACAATTACAAAAAAACATCAATACCAGATGAATATCAGTAGTTCTATATGTTGAACAGCAGAAATTTCATGCACAGATCAAGATTAAACTCGCATATCAGGCACCATTCTCTCCCTTGTTGCGCAGGAGTTAGAAAACATCTTGTGACTCCTTTGGAGTTTAGGTAGATTTGCATCATGTTTCACCACAATGCCAAGATTCGCATAATGTGAACCCGCCAAACAACAGACGTGATCTGTCCATATTTTTCTGTGGCTCCGTTAATGATTTCAAGTTGCTTGAGTGATTGTTGATTGATTGTATCCAGCGTGATCTAGCTCTTTGGTGGATCAAACATGAAGATTTAGTCGTGTGATGATTCTCTTGCTTGGTATAAAAGAAACAATTCAACGAAAATTACCTGACCAGTAAAAGATTCCTAGGATCAACATACCAGAGTGAAAAGCGATAAGGTAATTAGTAAACAATGATGGTATGATCAGCATCTTTTCAAATTTCTCTTACCAAGACAACATTGATCTCTTATATAGACAGATTAGAGAAACGAAGTAAAAAAACTCAGAAAAGAAAAAGGGGAAAGAGAAAATAAAGTTATGGCGGGTCCCATGAGTGACCTGATTGCTAGAAGGCCGCAAAACAGCTGCTATTTAAGTCACTCTCTGGCCTTGAACACTTTAGCATAGATCCTCCTCTCAAGCAACGGCAATAGCTCACTTTTCATTCAGACATATCACAAACACCTTCAAACATTTCTTCTTCTACTGCATCACTGATGACTCGAACTCAGCAGCGATATCGAGGTGTCCGGCAACGCCACTGGGGCTCTTGGGTCTCCGAAATCCGCCACCCTTTACTGTAATTTCACCCTCAACAATCGGTTCTTTCATTGATGGATATGTTGCACATTTTGCTTAACCTGAAAAAGTTTTGCACTTGTTCCTTGTTTGCTAATGCAGTAAGACTAGGATATGGTTAGCACATTCGAAACGGCAGAGGACGCAGCCAGGGCATACGACGATGCTAGGCTCATGTGCGGGCCAAAAGCACGCACCAACTTTCCCTACAATCCGAATGAGCCTCAGACGTCCTCGTCGAAGCTTCTCTCGGCAACTTTAGCCGCCAAATTACACAATGTCACTTGGCATCTCTGCAGCTGGCCAAGAAAAGTGCGAAAAAAGAGATGGATGACTCACATCCCGGACATTTCAGGCGGAAGGAGATCGAACCAGCAGCGAAAAGAAATGGAGATCAAAGAGCGGGTGGGTGGTCAGAGGAAAACCAACCGTTGTCCAGTGGCATGAGATGAACTGGGATAGTGATGAAGGCCAAGGAGACAACAGTGTTCAGCAATTTAGGCCACTTGAGGATGACCATATAGAGCAGATGATTGAGGAATTACTCGATTATGGGTCAATTGAGCTCTGCTCTGCAATTCAAACATAGCTTCTAACCTGCTAGCTCTTTTCTTTCTATAGGTAGTTTCTCTCCTTTCCTGAAGAGATCGTAGGATTCAATCCTAGGTCATTGGTATGAAATGCCAAAGACTCTGCCCAGTTAAGTTAGGTCAAGGTGGATCTTTCAAGTGTAGCTTAAATTGACTATTTTCTTATGTAAGCTCCTATTGTCTTTCCAATAATCAGTCAGAAGCAAGCGAGAAGGAAGGGATGAGGAGAAGTGGAGAAATCCTTGTTATATGAAGTGTACCTATCATGAAGCTGATCCACGGATCCCAAAGCACAAAAGAAGTGTGAAATTTTCTTGTCCTACCTCCTTTGCAGGGAGACATGGTCCCGCAACCTCTATCTTTCATTCTTTCCGTGGTTAAAGTGACGATGATCCTAATTGGGAGCAACGCTAAATATACTAGAGCTTAACTGCGAACTGCTCGCAAATGACATGAAAATACCGGTGGAATTGAAAGCGGGTGAGGCTACAGGAGGGTAAAACATACGGTTAATTGGCACGTTCATAATTTAGAAGGATGGTTCGATTTATCTAATTGGACACCCAACAACAGAGAGATTTAGAGGGCCCGTGTCATGCAATTGCGAACGGTTCTTGACCCTACCACGCAAACACAATCAAATCCAGGGAAATAGGAATACCCAAATGAAAGAGGACAAATAAAAAGGGTTCATGCGCGATGTTGCTGCAGAAAGAGTGTCTTTTCCCTTGGGGCCATTCAGCAGAGAGTGTTGTCCCATTCGGTCTGAGCCCATTTTCGCTCTGAGTTCACGAACAAACTCGCCAACATCCTCTTCCAGTGTGAACAAAGATCGCCTTTGTTGGTGCAACTGGCAGTGATGGAGCCATGCCTACATCTAGACGTACATTCTCATTGTTTTCTCACCTGCTTTCACAAGCTGACAAGGGACTTTGTTATCATCTCCAGAAACAACACTTTTGACCAATGCACTCACTCCTCCTGATCACCCTACACGAGAAACTACATAGTCCTCGCTCATTCCTTTAGTGCAGTATCACCACAGTGAACATGCTCAGCAAGATATTATAGTTTATAATCCTTGTCATCATGAAGCATGATTGTCGAGTAAGCAAAGGATTGTCCTTTGGAGATTGCTTAAAGAATGGAAAACGACTTGGTGTGCTTAGGTTATTCAGCAACATGGCACCCAAGTTTTCTTTTGCAAGATCTAGCATCTCCCAACACCATGGTCCCACAAATCAATGTCTCAGGCTGCTTTGGCAGGCAGAAATCGATAATTAAATGTTGATTTGCTCAGATCAACAAGATTTGAGCATGCAAATGGACGCAGATCCTATTGCTGAAAAACTGAAAAGGCGATTCACCCGCTCCCATTGGTTGAAACTGGAGTAACTAAAAACTAAATCCCACTCTGGATATGTAGAAATCAGAGATTTATGATCATCCTGAAAGAGTAGGATGACAATGAAATGGAAATCTTTTCTATGCTTTTTAGAAAAAAGAAGCTGCAAATTTTTTAACTTTTCTTTTGATGAGAAATTTCCATACTTTCTCACCCATGATGTTATTGTTTTTTAATGACTAAAGAATCTTCTTTCCTGTCATCTCTTGCATTTCTTAGTAATTTTATTTCCATTAGACATTATAAATGACATTACATATAAATTGTCTCTGGCCTCACTGCAATGGACCCTTCTTTTTTGTTTTGCCCATCAAAGATAATTTTCCCTTTCTCTCCCAGGGCAATTTAATTGACACTCACCCAATTTTTTCCACAAAGAGAAAAAAATTTTAAGTTCATGGGAAAGAAATTTAATTCCGGAATGCAGAAATGTGCAGCTTTCACCAGCTTAACCTTTTTCCCCCTTATTGTGGTATGAAACTTGGTTCTGCGCTGGTTGTTTTTTTCTTCTTTTGGGTAAAAGCTGCTTGAGCTGATTTACTAATTGTATAATCATTGAGACGATGGTGGAATCTAAATCCTGTTGTAAACTCATGCTTCATCATTATGAATTTCACTTGTCTCCCACCAAACATTAATCCCTGGGGTACTCAATTACCATTTAGCAAGATTAACGTTAACATCGATTAGGGTTTAAATTCTTTTGCCCAAAGATGTATGTGGAAGGAAGCTTGATAGCTCCAGCTTAATTTAACTGAAGTGATGTTACAGCCATTGTACAGCACCAAACTGGAAATATGATTGCATGTTGCAAACATGAATATTCTGTGATGATGAAAGAAAACAAGGACAAAGCAGTCAAAAGAGATTCATCCCCAGAAGATGAGAGAGGAAGTGGCATGATGAGATCGACAAACAGGCTATTATAGGGCTGACCATCTGAATGATAGCCCCAAACAGACAGAGATTGCAAGTCCCATGTTTTTAACTTTTGGATCTTCTTCATCATATGAATTGGATTCTATGGACCTGAAATTAGTCATGCGCTTGCAGATAGTGTCCAAAACTCACCAAAAGCCGAGACATGAAGTCCTGTGGCATATGCATCACTGTCTATGGCTTGTTTTAGATGGGATTGGCACTAAATTTGTTCTCTCTCTCTATTTCTCTCCTCTCTCTCTCTCCTCTCTCCTCTCCTCTCTCTCTCTCTCAGAGGATGTCTCTGTTTTTCTTTCTTTCTTTTTGGGTCTAGGGCCTATATAGATATGGTGTGTTCTGGGTCTTTTAGTATTCCACTCTTGGTCCATGCCTTCCTTGGTTCATAACCTTATCTACATGTGGAGTTTGTTTCCATGCATGTTGCAATGCACATGGTTTTAGGTCTCATCATAATCCATAAAAAGGAAGAACAGAGTGTGAATCTCACATGACCTTATTCACTTAGGTCTGCTTACCCAAAGAAGCTTAAGTAGCAATGTAACGAGTAAACCTTTTCTCGGTCATCCTCTAGGCATCGCTAGTTTATTCAAAGAAAAGTTCTTATAGCAAACTTTTGCAAAAGCCAACTATTAAACTGCTCAAGCTATGTGCCATCCCATCAACTTTGATAAATAGTCGAGCGTAGATTAGTCTCGTCACAAATCACTTCCGATCTGGCATAGAAGATAAAACTAAAGCATTTCCAAGCAAATAAGGTCGCTAGAACTTAGACATTGCCAACAAGTCAATTATAGTTCATCCGCTTTTCCATTGGAAGAAACAAGGTCAAGAAATTGGAGTTGCAAGATGACTTATCAGTAAACGATATGTTTCCTTCCTTTTATGATATTGAGGATCAGCCAACCTGAACAGTTCCAGTAGGTGGACATCATTGGATACCATGGTTTCCCCAGATCCATCCTTGAAATTGAAAAAGGCCTGGCTGTAATTGAGAGAATGTTGCTAGCAAAATTGACAAGACTGCTGGTCTAAGCTCTCATATTCACTGTGCATGCGCTTCTTTATTTTGAAGAAATTACTGCCTAGGCTGTTGTTATGCTAGGGAACATTTTTTCTCTTCTTCTTTGTAATAAGAGTCAGCCGCCATATCATTCACATGAAATGAGTTTATATGGCAGATCGAAATTATCATATGCAAGGCAAGACCAATAAACAGAATTGACAGAGAACGAAACAGTGGAAACCGGTAGAGAGGGAAAGGAGTTCAGGAAAAAATATTTAGACAGTCCAATGAAGGATAAAATTGAGAGATGAATGGAGGAGACCCTTGTTCACAAATGATAATATAAGAGTGTTAGTGAAATCCTAGAAGCACTAAATTTCTCCGACATCGCCATTTGAGATCCCCAGCACGAAAGTGCTAGTGAAAGTGCTGGCCTTCGCTGAAGAAATAAATTAAGAAATTTAAAAATTAGGACAAGTTTATTGATTCCTTCCAATTCTTGTTAATGAGGTCGAGTTTTAAATAATTCGAAGGAAAGAGGTGTCTACATTCCGAAGGTTCTTCTATCACTATGAGCACATAAACTGATGCAGTTGTCCCCAAGATAAACACTTCACACTCGGTCCCTCTCATTAATTTATCTTGTACTTCGGCTTTTCTTCTTCTGCAACACAGCAAACTGAAAGGCAAGGACCCGGAAGACATCGACACGGCTTTCACAAGGATCCTGCACTGAAATTCAACCCAACAGAAAGTTTTAGATTAGTTTTACCATGCTCAAGCGGAAGCCATAGTCATAATATCATTGCAACAGATCTCACAGCTTGCTGCATCTGCTGCTGCTTTAAGAATTAAGTTTTGTGTTCTATGCGCACTTTCAGGGAAGAATAGACATCTACTGTGCCAGAACTGCGGAATTGGCACATTATGAGATTTGGACTAACCGCATCTTTGGATCTAGTAGCATGGAGGTGAAGGAAGCAACACCGAACCGCTTCCCCCGACAAATCACTCAGTTTTCCAACCTGAGATAACTGATGATGGAGAAAGGCGTAGTGTGAACAACAAGGACATGCCGAGTGAAGAAGAAAATGACAAGGTATTCCGTCTCCTGGACTCTACTTCCATGTGCAAAGGGATAAATTATTTACACGTCTGACTCTACAGCAGCCGTCAGTTCAGTTTTCAAGGTTTCCTTTCCACAGGTTCTAGGAATTTCCACTACTCAGAAATCCAGCTTCAGTTCAGGTTTCCTTCCGAGTCAACCATCTTGGCTTCATCAATAGAGAGAGGGAAAGTGGGAATCTTGTCGTACATTCCAAAAGGAGGGTCTTTTTGCCACCATGTCTGCAACAGCACTTCCAAAATTTAGCCTCTTAACAGTGAATCCCACAGGGTAAATTCCTTGATTTGGCAGGCGCTCAGCACAAGTCTTAAGGACCATATATTGGATCAAAATTTGACCCTTTGTGTAGGTCATCGCGTGTGGATCAAATTTGAATCATAACAAAGGACCGAAGAACGTTTAAGGATGCGTTCTTTAGGCTTGAGTAAAAGGGGAAAATACCTACCCTCCATGTACGCCAGGATATATATACATAAGAAATGGCAGTCCCCTGATGTCTCCTTGCCAATTATGACTGGGAATAAGGTGCAAAGGCAAATGTACAAACCCTATGGAGTGGAAATCATCGCTCGCCTGTTCGCTTTAAACAAGAGCTTTCCTTCTTGTGATGTGATGCCTCCTTTCGCCGTCAACCGTGTTGAACATGCCCTCAAAAACCATGAAAGTCGAAAATGAGTGCCAACAAAATTTGCCTAACTTTAATTAATCAAATAATGCTTGGCCTGACCGTCGTTAGCTGCGATATTTACCATGAAAGTGAACGAGACAAGAAAAGAGGAAGATGAGTTTCAAATACCCAGGAAGATACAGGGCAATATCTCCTTGGATATTCCTGGCAAATCCTATGGTGCGGCAGACGCTTTATCTGCCAGGGAGATAATACAACTTTCCAATCTCACTTTCCTTCTCTCACCACGACCGGGAAAAAGAAAACATGACCCGTTCAAGATGGCTCTGCACAAGCAGCACGAGGAACATGCTGGTCAAGATTGTCCACCCCGGCGGGCACGTCGAGCTCCATGACAGGCCAGTTCTCGCGGCCGAGATCATGCTTCGCAACCCTAGATGCTGCGTCGCTACCCTCACGTGTTTCAGCAGCCGTGCGATCGTTGCGCCAGACACTATGCTAATGTTGGGTCAGAAGTTCTATGTCGTGCCCATAAGCACCATCAGGAAGCTCCAACGCCTTTCGTTCAAGTACTCACCGTCCGTTTCTCCTTTACCTTCTCCTTTCAGGAGTCCCAACATCAAGGCAAGCCGCAAGACGCGACCAAGGTAGAAGATCAAATGGACGCGACTTGCTGGTCAAAGATGGAGGAGGATGAGTGTTTCTCCGGGGATGGCTGCTTTGTATGCTTTTTTAAAGGAACAAAGCTCAAAGCCAATCCCGAAAGTGCCACCGAAGATTCGAGATCGTCAAGTAGCTTCATAGATTTGAGATCGTCGAGTAGCTTCGGGTCTTCAGAGACAAGGGAACTCACCGGCCGAAAGAGGAGTAAGGACATTACAAGAAGGGGAATGAGAGGGTCTCCGAAAGGGCTTGCATCTTATGACAATTGGCAGCCAAGGCTGGAGAGCATCACTGAAGAATGAAGTCAAATTTCATTTGATATGATATTTGGCTCACAGTCACTCTGAAGAATCATATAATCAGTTATTACACCAGGATCCATGAGTACTATTCTTCTTTTTTCTTTTTTACCTGATAAGAATAGTGTGTGCAATGCATATGTACTTTTTACTGGCAATATGTGCAATATATATTCAACAAAAAGGGAAAGACTATATCCACATATGAAGACTTCATGTGCATTTGTAGGCAGTCCAACTTGTAAGGATGAAGAACAATTCATGCGAAACATATCAGATCAAAGAATTTGCTCTCAGAATCTCAGATCTGTCAGCTTCTCTCGCGGTTTGCACAGAAAATCACTATGCAGTACACAGAAAAAGGAGTAAATCCTATTAATTTGGTCAGAAATAGAAATTTCTGTCTGGCAATACATGAAGAAATTGTTAGCAAAGCGAGAAGAACATATGACATTGTGTTCACTAAAATATACAGCAGCACGAAGATAGACGGAGGAGCAATGCCTGTAAGTCCGATTTTATCCTGATTCCAATGACTTGTTAGGATCAAACAAGAAGAACCATGCTAAATTAATCCCCCTCGACAAGAAGAAATTGGGCATGGATGAAACTGTAGCCAAATAGTAAATGCCAGTCAAAACCATCCTTAGTTCAGTGAGAAGGGTCAAGGCCAACCGTTGGAACAGGTTCTGTTACTCTGAGGGACCCTCCAAGCTCGACAGGAACGAGCGGGATAAGAGAATGCAGAACATCCGTTATCAATGGTCTGTAGCTCGGTTCTGGTTGAATACATAGTACTGCTACAGCAGCGACCTGCTCAATCATTAAATAGGTGATTGATGAAGTAACAAGCAGAGGGTGAGAAGTTCCAATTACTAAGAAAAAAGTGTATTCAATCCGAATACCTGATATAAGTGCTTCAAATCCATCGTGTCTTTGATAACAGGATCGACAATGTTTGGAAGCTTTGATCTGTCAGTGAGCTGAGGCATGGCCTGCATGTTAGGGAGTACGTGTAATTAAGTTTCAAAAAGAAGACGACAAAATTTAATAAGCAAATTCGGAAAAAAAAAAAAATTTGCCTAAAATGAGAGCCTTTTTCTACCGAGTTCAAGGGAAACATACCCAGGTTACTAGGGACTGGCATTGATTTGATTCCGTCTTCTGCACAGGCTTTCTTCCCATCAGAAGCTCTAGGAGGACAATTCCAAAAGCGACATCACTTTTATCTGTTAATTTACCTGATAAGAATCATTTTAGTCTTAAGGAAAAAACAGTCTGAATCACCATGATAGGTGCACATATAAATGAGACTGGGAAATATTTAGATATAATCTTGAAAAGAGGCGACACAAAAGCAGAAGTAAACAGCAAGTACAGCAGGCTATGCAAGTCAGGCTCATCAAAAGAACATCAAGTCATATTACTGACACTTGGAAAAGAAATTCTGTGCGCTAAGCACCACTTGATGAATAGGCATTCATCGTGACTTCCTATGATCAAAGAAAAAACAGAACATACCATCCAACAGGTACTCTGGTGCCAAATAACCCACCGTGCCAGAGATCTTCACATTATTTTTGTTTTGAGCACTCACAGCGAGCCCAAAATCAGAAAGCTGTTAAATGAACGACATTCAGAAGATTTATGCAGGAACAAGACAACTCCTCTCTTCTAGAAAGAAATGCAATAAGAGAAGCACCGAAAGTCAGTCAACCTTAGCATTGAAGTCTGAATCCAAGAGAATGTTTGATGATTTAAGATCTCTATGCACCACAGGAGGGTTGCACCGTTCATGAAGAAATTCTAATCCTCTGTATGAACTCCAGGAAGAATTTCATACATGTCAGAAAAAGGAATAAGATAATTAGTAGAACATAAAAGTAGCAACAACAACAATTTGGCGCCGGACTTGCCTGGCGATCAACAGCAATCTTCATACGGAGGCGCCAGGTAAAGCTGATCCATGTGTTGGTCCTAGATAACCATCAAAGCATGAATCGAGTAAGGATAGAAAGACACCTAAAACCATCAAGGACCAACCAATAACTCTGTATCTTATCTCACTCAAACTAATATGAGGAGAGTGAGTCCAAACCATGCAATTGAGTCTCCAATGACCCATTCTGCATCATCTCATACACGAGATATCGCGCTTGTCCATGAATGCAGTTGCCCAAAAGAGTGACTACATTTTGATGTTGGATTTTACTCAACCAATTCAACTCGTTCTGTCAGAGGAAGGGAAAACAGAGAAACTCTATAAATTAAGAGAGAGAGAGAGAGAGAGCAGAAATAAATCTTGACAACATCATCAGCTGAAAAACACCTCAAATTCTCTCTGGGCATCCTGATCGGCATCATCCCACTTCTTCACAGCAGCAAGGAGCTTTTCACTAAGACGAGCTTTATAGACAACTCCACGGCCACCTTCGCCCAAAATGCTCCTCTCATGAAAATGATTGGTCGCAGCTTCCAAGAGGTTATACTCAAAAACAGCAGCACAACCCTTTTTGCCCATAACAGCAGAGGTATTCAATTTACCCACCATTGGGTTCAATGGAAGTCCCCGGCATAATCTTCAAATGAAACACCAAAGAGATATGCAAATGGGACCAGATACTCACGTAAAGCATAATTAGTAAAATAAGCAAATGCTTTTGGCCAGGAACATACCTGTGTTTGCTGAGCCCTTACTTTTAGATCTCTTCTTCGAATTCTTCGAAAGATATATCCAGAAGCAAAAGAGAAAATCAAAACCACAGCAAGGAGAGTAGATGCAACAATGAGTGCCACCAGAATCTTCTTGTTCAAATCCTGGTGGTGCACTACTTTGACCTCTGCCATTCCTGCTTAAAATAAAGCTTCTTTAACAATGTATCAGAACTCCAACCATCGGAATGAACGTATAAAAAAAGTACTCAAAACCCAGACACCATCTTTATCAGAGAAACGAAAAAGAAGGCAGCCAGTCAATAAGGAGAAAAAGATTGTGGAATAGTTGCGACGGTGGATTCTCATGATGCTTTATTCCAAAAATCACCACTCCAAAAAATTTGGCAGAGGTTTTTGGATGATTAGTCGGCTTATTTCACTTTGAAGCTCAGGAAAAGAATTGAATGGACCATAGTATTTATCACTCGCGGACAAAGATTAGCGGAAAGAATAAATTTATAAATCTTCCGTTGCTGTTTAAAGATTAACTATTCCCACCAAAATACAGTCACAAAATTCAAATTACGAACTTAAAATGTCCAAATTCCATTTCATTATCTTTTCCAACGTCAACTAAGCAACCACACAGAACGAAAATTTTGAAATTCGCGAAACAGAAGAACCGAGGAAGATATAGCACCGAGTTGCAAAAGTTCCAACTTTACATACCTAAATGCATTTGGTCGAAACTTTCCAGTTCAAAATGCAAAATTTCAAGTGACCCAGTTGGCTCAATTGCACAGTGAACAGATGGAACTCAAACTAATCCACTGATGCACGAGAAATTAAGATAACACCCACAAAATGTAGAGGCTAACAACTTCACCTGGAGACTGAGCATTCATTTCTGAAGAGAACTGGGAAATGGGTGCCTCCTGAGAGCGCGAGAGGGGGACTAAAATGGTGGAAACAGCAGGGTCTGGCCTGGCATCAGTAATGACAACGGCCGAGAAAAAGACGTGCTTATTACCCACATGGGCAGAAGCAGAGACTAGGAACATTCATGTCCTTTCCTTGCTTGAGAGAGAGAGAGAGAGAGAGATTGTGTGGGAGCTCTATTGAAACTGGAATTGCTCCTCTGCTGCTTCGCTTTGAATTTATCTTTTGGCTTCCAAAAGCAGATGGGACAAAAGAACGTCGCAGGGAAACCAAGAAACCGCTTCCTCTTTCCCTTTCTTCAAAAGATTTATTCTTTATAACCATTAAAAAAACAGAAAGAAACATCTGTCTATTCCAACCCTGCATAACTGTAGGGGAGAGTGCTTGAAGGAGTGGGGCAAATGGACACCGAATCATGTGGCAGGAAGGAAGCCGAACGTGAGTGTGCAAACGTTGAGGATGGTGTTAGACTTTGGACGTGGGGTACCATTGGGCTTGGGACCATTATTAAAAAAGTGGACTGAGGATTGAAAAAAATTCAAGAAAGGGAGAGTGGATGGGAAATTAGAAGAGAAACCATACTCGATGCACTTTTTGTTTTTTTCACATTTTTGGGGTGTGGACAATGTGCATTAGCTTCTTTGATATTCTTTTCCTTCAAATACCCTTTTTTTGGCTTGTCTATGGGAAATGGTATTGGAGCCTTTTTTCACCTGTTCCTCTAAATTAGAAGTATTCGTAGAATATGGCAATTCATACTTACAATAGCTTCAGATAAACATTTAATGAATCCTGTGAAGTTGATTCTATAATTAAAATTTTCTAGTTATAGTCATGCATATAAAAAAAATGTCAGAATTTCTGCTTGCTTTTGATTGTGCTAGTAGGGTCCCCCTAATTTCTGTTTTCGTAGGGTAAATTTCTCCAAGCTTAGTGTTTACCACATTTCTTTCAGCTCTTCCATGCCAAAAGATGTACGTGAAAAATGTAATACCAAGGAAATTGCCTGTGTGAAGGAGGCTACTCTCAATATCATTAGATTTCAACTACATGTATTTAGTGATGCAAGAGACCCCTTCTACCATGATAGAGCACCTTCACCTGCTATCAAGAAACTCAGTTCTTCTGAAAGAATAAAACTTTCCCTGCCTCTTAATTTGGACAAAGTACAGACTCTATCATGCACCATCCGGCAATCAGGACATGAACACCATGTGATGCGCATGGCAAAACTAATTTTGATATGTCTACCATCACAATTATATGTACAGTCTCCCAGACATTTCCAATCTCACAGGCAAAAATAAAATGTGAGATTACACCTTAAAACCAGAAGGAGGGACATGGTTCCTAGCCGAAGACAAACAATATGTAATGGAAGCCCACTCAAAGAATGAGTAACAGAAGCTTTAAGAGCAGCTTTCTAGTGAAATATAGCTTAAAAATAAGATCCAACTTCTGGAAAAAATCTGCTTACCATTCTTAGCGATGAGGATTTTTGTTCCCGCAATAATCTGACAAGATAGCCCCTAGATCTGAACTCCATCCGAAAAACCCCTTCCACTCATTGTATATGCCCTTCATAATGAAAACAGAAGATCAAGCTTATCAAAGGATCATGCAAACCTGAGGTAAACAGGAAAAAATCCATTTTAGAAAAGCCACAATCAACGCAAGTAAGAATGACATTTTTAACACATGAACGGCAATTTGCTCCATTATGCAGATTTTGGAAACTAAGAGCAACCGGCCTGTCCGATCACTGATGTTATGGTTTTCCAAAGAAAGAAAAAGTACAAAAGAGAAATTACCGTATAGTTGCAGTGAGATCCATAGAGCTAATAACAGGATATGTGGACCCACTCAATTGGAACTCACAATTAGGCGAGAGAAGGGTATAGGCACCTGGTGCATGTAAAAGCCCCTCAAATATGAGAGGACACCTAACAACAAGGAGACCCTGAAACCTAGATTTCTTTCTCTACTTTCTAAACATTTATCTTCTCCTTGGTTCAAACACTTTCTTCTTGCTTATTCTCTAGGTATGTACACCAAATCAACATTGTGATCGTGTCTTCCCAAACTGGACTAGTATATCTTTCTTAAGGCCCAAAGGCACTAGTGCATCCATCTCCAACGCAATTTAATTTCCCAAATAAGAATATCTCCAGAAGAAAGATGAAAGTGACGCATCTATCCTACTACAACAAGTTACTCTGTTAAGTGTCTTTTTTTATATTTCCTCCTTTCATCAAGACCAAAATTCAACTAAGTACACTATCGTAAAACACATCGCACCTACGTAAGAAGGAATTCACGTGCTAAACCAACACTATTTGCTATAAGCTAGAAAACTCTTGACTTTCAAAATGTCAGGCTTACTTCACATCACAAAAGAAGAATTGAAGTAATACAACCATACCGGCAGATGTGCTTATACCAGATGATGCAGCTAAGTCATCAACACAGCCCCCTACAAATCATAAAATCCTCCATTGTCTATTGCCAGAGTCTTGCGAGGCCAAGAGATTATACCTCAAGTGCTTCCCGTCCCCACCTTGAACAGAGCGCGGTGGTGGCGACTGTGATCAAAGTTTAATGCGGCGGCTCGTGGAGGCGGATGGAGCTGCTCTTGGCAGTGCGGAAAAAAGGACTTGCTGCGACACGATGAAAGGATTTGGCTCTCGACGGTGATAGTTCATAACTGGGAGACTGAAATTGATAATTGGGCTTATGGGCTGATCCTGGGCCAAGCCCAATTTCGAACAACCGGTACGACAGCTAATTAAGCTATTGGCGGTTCATCTTGTTCACTTAAACCCAATGCAAAGAGTTTCTTTCTAATGCGGTGCAGTTGATTTGCAACTTCATTGATGCTCATCCGTCTTTCGGTACTTGATACGAACAAGTAACTCCAATGTTATACACCATAACCAAACACTCTTGAAATATGCCATCCTTTTCGGAAGACCAACGTCGGCAACTATAAGGGCCTAAATGGCTATCTCTTTCTCGAAGCATAAAGTTGTCCGTGATTTCTAGCACTCGTTCAGTAAAGCTTCGCGACCAAACTATGAAGAGTCCAAATTGTCTCGAATTTGTCATCATGGGACGCAACCCCGTGAATATCTCCGAAGAGAATGCCGAAACTATAGACATCGCCTTCTCTTGAAACATCGCATCCCATTGCATACTCTGCCACACATTTTGAGCATGGTCCAATTCAAATTTAAGTGCGGATTATCAAATCAAAATGTAATGTTTGTAAGACCATAAGAGTTATCATTAGCTACCAAACTTTCCACGAGAAGACCGATCAATAATTTTTAGGTATATAAACTTTCTTCATTTGAGAGAGAGAGAGAGAGAGAGAGAGAGAGAGAGAGAGAGAGAGGGTGGGGGGGGAGTACCGGTGGAGCATAACCCATTGTCCCTCTAAGACCCACCGAGCTCATTTGATTATCTACAGTATCAAGGGATGATTCAAGAAGGAATTTCGCCAATCCAAAGTCACCAACATGTGCAACCATCCCAGCATCTAAGAGGATATTGCTTGGCTTTAAATCGCAATGAACTATGGGGATGTGGCACTGGTGATGAAGATAAATTAGGGCAGAAGCAACATCAATTGCGATATTTATTCTCCAAATGAAATTCAACTTTTTCGAAAGCATATTCTCATGAGATGATGTTGCGTATGAGTGTAGCCACTGTTCCAAGCTTGCATTGTCCATGAATTCGTAGATTAAGGCCTTGAAAGCATTTCCTTGATAATCACTACCAGAGCAAACTGTTAGTATCTTCAAATGATTTCGATGTTTGACATTCTTTAATGCCTTGCACTCAACTATAAAGCTCTTCAAAGCACCACGATGGGTTAAATGAAGCACCTTCACGGCAACAAGCGTTCCAATGTCATCGAGTACCCCCTTGTAAACCGAACCAAAGCTTCCAACACCGATCAAATTTGCCAAAGAAAAACCTTTGGTTGCTTTTAAAAGTGTAGCGTAAGATACATTCAAACGTGAATCATCCATTGAACTTGAAACCGATTCATTTACTTTCTTCTTCACCCAACAAAGATATATAAAAGCTGCAATAAGAGCCATTCCAACAACTCCGAAATGACAAGGCGACAACCATCACTATATTGATATTTCTGCTTTTGTGGCTTTTGAAAATGCAGTGGGGAGATGAAATTCTAGCAGTCCATTACGAGCTCATTGTTCCCAACAATAGAAGTGCCGGTAGCATTCTTAAAGACTCCTTCACATGGTAGCATGCCTTCAAACTTATTGTACGACAAATTCAACCATTGTAAGGATCGAAATACTGCTAAGAATTCTGGAATCTGACCTGACAAATTGTTGTGTGAAAGATCTATTTCTCCAATGCCTCCTAACAATCTGATTGATTGCGGAATCGACCCGTGGAAGAAGTTGCCTCCCATCCTCAATGATGTTAATGAAGTGCAATCACCTAAACTACTTGGGATTTCACCTACCAACAAATTGTCAGATATGTCCAACTCGGTCAAAGTTCTCAAGTTGCCAACTTCTATGGGTAGAACCCCAGTCAAATGGTTATGAGACAAATTCAAGATGATGGCTAATGATGAGAGACCGATAAGTGGGGGTATGGCACCACTAAGATTGTTATCGAGATAGATCAAGTAAAATAAGGGATCGGTTTGAAAGATGTGAAGGAATTTGCCCATGAAAGTTGTTTCCATTAAGAGATAATTGAATCATCTTGGTTAGATTTCCTAAAGAAGATGGGATCGTCCCTCCAAGGTTGTTAAAGCCTAAGTATAACATCTCCAAATTTGGGAGATTCCCCAAATTTGAGGGAATAACACCCGAAACCGTTGTCATACGAAATAATGCCTCCAAGTTGACAAGATTCCCGATTTCTTCTAGAAGCTCACCAAATATTTGATTCTTGCTTGCAATAAATCTCTTCAAATTGGTGGATAAATTACCTAGGCATTTAGGTAACACCCCACCAAAATTGTTAATGCCGATATTCACTAACTTTAATTCGGTGCTATTAGTTAATGAGCAAAGGAAGCTCAAGTCTTCGTGTTGTCCATGTCCAAACTTATTATTTTGCATTGCAAAGTATTAAGCCTATACAAATTTTCCAAAGATGGTACTTTCCCAAAAAATCTGTTAGTTGCAATTAGAAGCCACCATAGCTTTGTGTTCGATATTGAGGAGGAATCGCCCCTCAAGTTGGTTGTCCATAACAGAAAATATTTCAAGATTTGGGAGTTTAAGGCCCATACCTGCTGGAAGAGTCCCATGTATTTGGTTAATTCCAACCTGAAATACATTTAGTGAAGAGATATTGAATAGGGAAGATGGAATTGTACCGACAATATGTTAATTGAAAGGCCAATGAATTGCAAGTTTTTTAGGTGGCCTAGACCTTGGGGAATGCTTTTGCCCAAGTTGTTTTGATTTAAAGAAAAGTACTCTAGGGAAGATAAGTTGCCAATGAAGGACGGCAAGCTCCCAGTTAAATTATTACGATGCAAACCGATATACCATAGCTTGTTCAATGAGCCAAGATCCACAGAATTTCTCCAATTAGTTCATTATTCCCAAGCGAGAGTCCAAACAAGTCCATGCAACCTGATATGTTTTGGGAATTTCACCGACCAATGAATTGTTCTCTAGTATTAAGAAACGCGACGCAATTGGCCAACTTGCGGAGGGATTTCATGACCGAGATTGTTTGATGGGAGATGCATTTTTCTTAGGAAGCCGAGATTCCCAATATGAGGAGAGATTGATCCGAAGAGTTCTTGTGATGATAAGTTTAGGACTATGACCCTCTTATGCCTCTGGCCACACGTAACGCCATACCACTGGCAAAACCCATTGCTATTATTCCATGAGTTGAGCACGCCGAAAGGATCTCTGGTTATGCTAGCCTTAAATGCGAGGAGAGCAAGTTTGTCTATTTCATTGGTGATGGAAGAGACTTGGTTAAAGCACAGTGCAAGAGCGATACAAAGAAGCAAGGGGCGTGATGGAAACTCTGCAAAACTATTGCCCATGAGTTTCATGACTCAAAGCCCTAGGAAGCAGGTAGATTTGAGAAACAAAGGGCAGGATGAGTGCTACTAGAAACTTTGAAGAGCTTTATAATAATGGGGGTGTCAATTTTGAAGCATTATTCTTATCTTTTTATAAGAAGGTGTCGATTCTTCTTTTACTTTTTTAGGACAGCTGTTTGAAGCGCTTTTCTTCTTTTTTTTTTTTGACTTGGCCATAATTGAAGTGCTTTTTTTTTTTTTAAGGGTTTTTCTACCTCTTGAGAAGACTTTGCTTGGCCATCTGCGCGTGTTGTTGGGGCTGGAGTGAATGGAAAAAGGGAATGTTGAAAACTCACTTTGGTTGGGGGACATGGACGGGACAATTGGAGGCAACTTAAATGAAGGTGAGAAATGGATTGCGAGTTTGAAGGCCATTTTCTTTTTTCTGATATGTGATGAGTCAGTTTTTTGCTTGGCATGGTTTTCTCTTTGAGAATAAAGACTTTGCAAGATGACCTTGAAAATGTAAATTCTTTATGTAGGGGAATGAAAATTATTCCCATTAAAATGGCACTAGAGGCACATTATTTTTCCTTCTTCTTTTTTTATTGTAAATAATTTTATTTTTAGCTACTCACCTTGAAATCTAAACTCATTTCATCCATGCTCATTTTTCCTCTAGGAAGAAAGTAGTAAGTATAGTCAATGCATTTTGTCCATTTAATACTTTTTGGACGATAATTGATTTTGATAGAATCGCTTGAAAATAATATTTATTGTTATGGTCAGTAAATTTTTGTTATTATAGCAAAATTTTGCATAATCTTTGTGAGCAAAATGTTACTCTCACAGGACATTGCATTCATATAAGTTTCTCTCTTTTGGATGCAGATGTTGTTCCTTGTCACTTTAATCCTCAACCATCAATATCAATGAATTAAGGAAAACGAAAATAAAGATGCAGGAACAAACTCGATTTAATTGTAAATTTAGTGCACATATGTAATCTACAATATTCTATGAAAGATGACTTTAATGTAAGGACACTAATGATGAAATGACACTTCTCCATAGCATCAACGACATTAGATCCAAATGTAAAAATTAAAACCTGATTGGATGTTAAAGTAAGAAATGTGTTTGTCCCTATTGTCCATATAGGCAATTCTATTGACCTCTGTTATCTTACTAAGATCAACATCGACTTGTTCTTTCGAAATTACTCTTAATTGTCCGTCACCCATCTATCTATTAATTTGGTCAAAATATGTAGCATGCAAAAAGTCGATATGAATCGATTGAAAATTACAAAATTATGGCATTGTAGAATTTGTCATTCTTAATTGTTTTTCATTTTTCACTTGTTGAAACGAGTAAACACCATTACTACTAGGAAAAAATTTAACTGAAAAACAGAATATACTACCTCAACCTTGATCTTCACTTTAATCAGATTTTATGGAAAAAGTAACGAAAATTCAGTTCTTTAGCCAGTACAGATATGAAAAAAATGTATTATGCACTAATGAGCCATGAGGATCTCCTAACAATTAGGGGCCAAGCACTTTTGTACCTATTTTAATGAGGATTTTGTTAACAAGACACTATTAAACACCTCATAAATAAAAATTTGTCATTTTCAATATAAATGTCTCAAAATACTCGTTAACAAAACCATTTTGATAAAACTCGTTTTCTTTTGGGATAATTATAATGGCGGCATTATATATCCCTCTAGTATAAAAAGAACCAAAAAAATATCAAATGATAAAGTTGTTTCCTTTCTTCCACGGACAATGAATCGAGAAATCCAATAGTTTGTAATTGGGACTTTCACTCTCAACAATTTTAAGGGAGGTCTAGAATTCTTCGAGCTGTAAGATATTACGAGCATCTATATTCTTAGCCATAGACAAAACCTAGCTAGCATTTTCCCTCTAATATTCATTAAGCATTCAGTAATCATATTTATTGGGAAAACTCTATTTGATGCACGTGTTATAGAATTGATTATTTTTCATACTATAATAATGATTAATAATTAATTGATACAATCAACTGCAATCATATATCATTCCATTTTCTGTATCTAATGAGCCAAATAAAATTTCACTAATGATCATCTGTTTTGTGGCAACATAGACATATGTGTCAAATGAATGACGCAACCAAATGAATTCATGCTCAACCACTGATAAATAGGAAAGCAAACTTTTTTGCCAAAAGATTTCAGAGGTTTTTTTTTTTGTTAGTTAACATAAAAAATTATGTAATTACTGATTATTTGACCTATATAATTAACTTGTAATGAACTTTTTATGTATCACATAGATAAGCGAGAGAATTCATATATTGCAATTTTTTTCAAAATGTGTAAGGAAGAGACTTCATATACATATAATATTTTGTCTACAAAACTACCGCTTGCTAGGTCCAAGACCCCAAGCGGAAGTGGGTAGGTATGATTATGAATGGAAAGTAAGAATAGACGAGACAGAATATTGGCTATGCAAACTGTGAAGAGACTTATAAGAAGGTTCCCAATTTTTAGACAAGCTCTTGAAGGGCTTTTCTTCCATCCTTTCTTCTTTCTTTCTTTCTATCTTTTTTTTTTTTTTGCAAACAAGTCACAACAATAAGTATCTTTCATTCAGTGAATGAGAAACTATCAACCATCGATGGAGTCTCAAATGGTCACGACACTTCCAAATGACAAGTAAAAATTACACTCTAAATTGCAGTCAAGTCATGTGCAAAAATTAACTCTTGCATGAGATATGTTTTGCCATGATCAATGACTATGATTGTGCTTGATTCATAATGGACCATGATCAGTATAAGCATGTCCCTTAATTTGGGGTGGAAATTTGAGAGAAGCTTGGTTGTCAAGATGTTTATTTTTAAGTCAATCGGTGCTTTGACCACTCCACTACTTTAGTACTCCATAAATAAAGTGGAGTCTCAAATGGTCACAACTTTTAGACTCCCAAATGACAAGTAAAAATTACGCTCCCAATTATAGCCAAGTCGTGTGCAAAAATTAACTCCTATATGAGATATATTTTTCCATGATCAATGGCTATAATTGTGCATGATTCATCATGGGCCATGATCAGTATAAGTATGTGCCTTAATTAGGGGTGGAAATTTGAGAAAAGCCTAGCTATCAAGACTTTTATTTCTAAATTAATAAGTGCTTTGCCCACACCACTACTTAGTACTCCATAAAATAAAGTGGAGTCACAAATGATTACCACTTTGATACTCCTAAATGACAAGTAAAAATTATGCTCCGAATTGCAACCAAGTAGTCTACAAAAATTAATTCTTGCATGAGATAAGTTTTGCCATGATCGATGGCTATGTGCGTGATTCATCATAGACCATGATCAGTAAAGCATGTCCCTTAATTTAGGGTGGAAATTTGAGAGAAGCCTGGCTATCGAGACGTTTATTTATAAGTCAATCAGCGCTTTGCCTACACAACTACTTTAGTACTCCATAAAATAAAATGGAGTCTCAAATGGTCACGACTTTGATACTCTCAAATGACAAGTGAGAATTACGCTCTAAATTGCAACCAAGTCGTGTGCAAAAGTTAACTCTTACATGAGATATGGTTTGCCAATGAAACTCCCTACTCCATTAATAGCGCACAAAAGAAAGAAAAGAAAAATGGGAGAATAAGAGAGAAAATCCTTGTATTGAAAAGTTCTTCCTTGTGGTCCATTCACGCTACAATCTCCAATACTAGGACAAAATTGTCCAAGAAGTTTTAAACACATTGCTTTTGTCAATTCATTATAAACCTTTCAATTTCGCCATTTGAGTCTTGAAACCTTTCAATATATTGCCAAGCGAGTCCATCTAGCTAATTTTGAACAGAAATTGCTAGCGTGAACGTCAGTCATTCTACATAATATGGTAGGCGCTAACGTAGACAATTTTTAATAATATTTTAATATTTTTTTATTATTTATTTATTTATTTTTTCTCTCTTTTTTTTCCTTTTTTCTTCTTTCTTTTTGCCTTTTTCCCTCCGCGAGCCATTGCCGGGCCTTGTTTATGGCCGGCGGAGGTCACCACCCTTGCCAACCTTGGTCGAGGGACACCGAGCCTAGAGTAGCAAGGGTTTACCCTCGCTTGGGTGGCCAAGGGAGGCAGGCAAGCATGGGCTGCCCTCGCTGGTGGGCAAGTGCCACCCTCACTAAGGCAAAGGTTGCCCTCGACAACCTAGGTTGGGCATCCCTTACCCAAGGCTGATGAAGGTGGCCCTCACCTAAGGTCGGCGGCGGCGACCTTTGCCGGCCATCGACGAGGCCTAACAATGATTGACGAGAGAAAGGGGGAAGACAAAGAAGAAAAAGAAATGAAAACAAAAGGAGAAAAAAGAAAAAAGAAATAAATAATGAAAAATCATCCATGTCGCTTCCATGCCACGTAGGACATTTAGTGTCTATTTTAGTGATTTTTGGCCAAAATTAGTTAGTATACTTAATTGGCAAAACATGGAAAGTTTTTAGGACTCAATTAGCAAAATCAAAAGATTTAAAACTGAATTGACAAAAGTACAATAGGTTAAGACTTTTGGACAATTTTCTCCCGTGCGCTATCAATGGAGCAGGGAGTTTCATTGGCAAAACATATCTCATGCAAGGATTAATTTTTGCACGACTTGATTGCAATTCAGAATGTAATTTTTAAATGTCATTTGGAGTATCAAAGTCGTGGCCATTTGAGACGTCACTTTATTTTATGGAGTACTAAAGTAGTGGTGGGGGCACCGCACTAATTAACTTAGAGATAAACATCCCAATAGCCAGGCTTTCTCAAATTTCCACCCTAAATTAAGGGATATTCTTATACTGACCATGGCTCATGATGAATCACGCGCAATCATAATCATTGAAATTTGTGGAATCTGAGCGAAAATCACGTGAATGACAGCTTTGGTTGGCCCTAGTCCATGCGGGATTATGATTAGACAGTGTCTAAGGAAAGAATTTCCTCCCCAAAATACACGCTCCATCAAGATTAGCAGTGGCTCCCGTATTGTTATCAATAAATAATTAAGAGAAGAGAATTGGACATGAAAAGAAGTAATTATTGACATGAGAAGTGATGATTGAGCATGAAAAGTGGCGATGGTTCCAATAAGGTATTTACTCTCAAGAAATGTGTTGTTTATCTATAATCACATATTGTTAAAAAAAAAAATTCTCTTCTTCATAATATTCTCTTGTTCATAATTCTCTCTTCTTATCTTTTATCACAAAAGTCTGATAACACATTCAAGGTGAAATTCTAAAAGGAAATTAGAAGAAAAAGAAGAGAAAAGAAGAGAAAGGAAAAAATGAAAAGAAAAAAATGAAAATTATTAAAATTGTCCATGTCGACTAGCCATACCACGTAGAATGGTCGGCGTCCACGTCAACGATTGTTGACCAAAATTAACCATATAAACTCAATTGGCAAAATTGAAAGATTTAGAACTGAATTGGCAAAAGTGTAATATGTTTATGGCTTTATTGACAATTTTTCCTTAGTAACAGTCCAAAATACCTCACATATATGAAAGACTTGCAAGAAATGTGGAAAAATTAGATGATAAATGGAGTTTCATCTAGCTTGCTAGCATACAGTAGAGGGAACCACTGCTAGTCTATTGATGCATTAAACAATAAGCATCATGGAAGCCCCCTGAACACTGTGTCAAAGCTCTTCCAATTGCAATAGCATCGATAATGAAAATGTTGATGTTTTCAATTGCTCGAGCATATCATTCCTTCTCGATGCTCCCGGTTATACTTGGTCCTCCAACAAATCTTCGAAATTTCAGACCGTTTAGGATGATATCCGCTCATAGTGTCCAAGGAACCGAAAAGTACATACATTGAATCAGTTGCATAGGTAAAATGTAAAAACAAAACAGATTACAGAAACGAGTTTGCATTTAACATTTTCAAAAAGGAACTTAAAGGGTCCTCTCACCTTGTGACTTTTGCAGCGGACAAAGGGAGATTCTCCATCTCCAAAGACAATATCTGAAACCATGGCTTGAAAGGCGAATTGGTCAGTAACATTTTGAGGCGACTCAGGAACATGGGCATGGCCTTTCATTTTTTGCCAATATTTGACCCAAGTGGTCCTCAAAAGAACATAATTTGAACTTCCGTTTTCATCTGGGAAAGTGGCTACCGACCAAGATTCAGCCCTTAGTTCACATCTATGCAATATTGGAAGCATAGTAACAGCTGAATAAGTGTATAAGATTAATGTACATTGTTATTTATGAAGTTTGTCAATTTTGTTCCTCCTACAAAGAAAAATGGATTAGAATCATCCAACCATTTGCTTCCATTCCTAATTTCCTCCTGTATTGTTTTCTTCCCTACTGATTTTGGCATTGGTCTATCCTCCACCAAAAGATTTCTCATGAGTTTTTTTTAATTGTTAGTTAACATAACAAATTATGTAATTACTGATTATTTGACCTATATAATTAACTTGTAATGAACTTTTTATGTATCACATAGATAAGCGAGAGAATTCATATATTGCAATTTTTTTTCAAATGTGTAAGGAAGAGACTTCATATACATATAATATTTAGTCTGTAAAACTACCGCTTGCTAGGTCCAAGACCCCAAGCGGAAGTGGGTAGGTATGATTATGAATGGAAAGTAAGAATAGACGAGATGGAATATGATGCAAACCTATGAAGAGACTTATAAGAAGGTTCTGATTTTTAGACAAGCTCTTGAAGGGCTTTTCTTCCATCTTTCTTTTCTTTTTCTTTTCTTTTTTTTTTTTGGCAGGACAAGTCACAGCAATAAGTATCATTCATTAGTGAATGAGAAACTATCAACCATCGATGGAGTCTCAAATGGTCACGACACTTCCAAATGACAAGTAAAAATTACACTCTAAATTGCAGTCAAGTCATGTGCAAAAATTAACTCTTGCATGAGATATGTTTTGTCATGATCAATGATTATGATTGTGCGTGATTCATCATGGACCATGATCAAAAGATAAGCATGTCCCTTAATTTGGGGTGGAAATTCCTGAGGAGAAGAAGCTTGGTTGTCAAGATGTTTATTTTTAAGCCACTAGTGCTTTGACCACTCCACCACTTTAGTACCCATAAAAATAAAGTGGAGTCTCAAATGGTCACAACTTTTATACTCCCAAATAACAAGCAAAAATTACACTCCGAATTATAGCCAAGTCGTGTACAAAAATTAACTCCTACATGAGATATGTTTTTCCATGATCAATGGCTATGATTGTGCATGATTCATCATGGGCCATGATCAGTATAAGCATGTGCCTTAATTAGGGTGGAAATTTGAGAAAAGCCTGGCTATCGAGACTTTTATTTCTAAATTAATAAGTGCTTTGCCCACACCATTACTTAGTACTCCATAAAATAAAGTGGAGTCACAAATGATTACCACTTTAATATTCCTAAAATGACAAGTAAAAATTACGTCTGAATTGCAACCAAGTAGTCTACAAAAATTAACTCTTGCATGAGATAAGTTTTTCCATGATCGACGGCTATGATTGTGTGTGATTCATCATAGGCCATGATCAGTAAAGCATGTCCCTTAATTTAGGTGAAATTTGAGAGAAGCCTAGCTGTCAGACGTTTATTTCTAAGTCAATTAGCACTTTGCCTACACCACTAATTTAGTACTCCATAAAATAAAATGAGTCTCAAATGGTCACGACTTTGATACTCTAAATGACAAGTGAGAATTACGCTTCAAATTGCAGCAAAGTCGTGTGCAAAAGTTAACTCTTACATGAGATATGTTTTGCCAATGAAACTTTACTCCATTAATAACGCACAAAAGAAAGAAGAAGAAAAATGGGAGAATGAGAGGAAAAGGCAAAATCCTTGTATTGAAAAGTTGTTCCTTGTGGTCCATCCACGCTATTAGCCTCCAATACTAGGACACAATTGTCCAAGAAGTTTTAAACGCATTGCACTTTTGTCAATTTAGTATAAACCTTCAATTTCGCCATTTGAGTCTTGAAACCTTCAATATATTGCCAAGTGAGTCCACTTAGCTAATTTTGAATAGAAATCGCTAGTGGGACATCAGCCATTTTACGTAATATGGGCAGGCGCCGACGTAGATAATTTTTAATAATATTTTAATATTATTTGATTATTTATTTTTCTTTTCTTTCTTTTTTTTTTCTTATTTCTCTTTTTTCTTTTTTTTTTTTTTCTTCTTTTTTTTTGCCTTTTTTCCTCCGGCCATCGCTGGGCCTTGTTTATGATCGGCGGAGGGTCACCGCCCCCTTGGATCCTTGTCGAGGGACACCCGAGCCTAGAGCAGCACGGTTTACCCTCGCTAGGCGGCCAAGGGAGGCAAGCGAGCATGGGCTGCCCCGCCTAGGCGGGCAAGTGCCACCTCACTAAGGCAAAGGCTGCCTCACCAACCTAGGCTTGGGCGTCCCATACCCAAGGTTGATGAAGGTGGCTCCCTCACTCTAAGGTTGTGCGGTTGGCGACCTTGCCGACCATCGACGAGGCTTGGCAATGACTAACAAAGAGAAATGGGAAGGCAAAGAAGAAAAAGAAATGAAAACAAAAAGGAGAAAATGGAGAAAAATGAAAATGAAGCATGAATAATGAAAAATCGTCCATGTCAGCTTCCCATCGTGCCACGTAGGACATTTAAAGGTTTGGTTAATTTGCTTTTGTTCCCGGAACACAAATTTTTGTTCTTTTGTTCCAGGGAACAAAAAAAAGAACAGAAATGCGTTTGTTTTACACTTTGTTTCCGGGAACAAATTTGGAACAAAAACAAGAAGTGAAAACTTGTTTCTTGTTCCCGAGAACACCCCGCAAAAACACTTCTTTCTTCTTATTTTTTATTTGGATGGTCGCCGGCCTCGGCCATGGCCGACGACCTCAAGCGTCGCCGACCGACTCGAGGTTGGCCCGTGGTGGCAAGGCCGGCGCCCTCATGGCCATGGCCGAGGCCGGCGACCGGCCAAAAGGAAGAAAAAAAGAAAAAAGAAAAAGGAAAAGGAAAAATTAAATTAAAAATTAAAAGAAATGAAAAATTTATACAAGTTTACAAACGTTTTCTGTTCTTTTTCTATTTTAGGAACATAAATTTTGTACAGTTACCAAACGCGTCTTTCAAAAATTGTTCCGAACAATTTTTGAACAGAAGTTACCAAACGCAACTTTAGTGTCTATTTTAGCAATTTTTGGCCAAAATTAGTAGTATACTTAATTGGCAAAACATGGAAAGTTCCTTTAGGACTCAATTAGCAAAATCGAAAGATTTAAAACTAAATTGAGAAAAGTGTAATAGGTTTAGGACTTCTTGGACAGTTTTCTCCTGTGCTGTGTCAATGGAGCAGAGAGTTTCATTGGCAAAACATATCTCATGCAAGAGTTAACTTTTGCATGACTTGACTGCAATTTGAAGCATAATTTTTACTTGTCATTTGGGAGTATCAAAGTCGTGACCTTTGAGACTTCATTTTATTTTATGGAGTACTAAAGTAGTAGTGGGGCACCAAACTAATTGACTTAAAGATAAACATCCCGACAGTAAGGCTTCTCTCAAATTTCCACCCCAAAGTAAGGGACATACTTATATTGACCATGGCCCATGATGAACCACGTGGAGTCATAGCCATTGAAATTTGTGGAATCTAAGTGAAAATCATGTGACGGACAACTTTGGTTGGTTGTAGTCTATGTGGGATTGTGATTGGATCATGTCTAAGATAAGAATTTCCTCCCCAAATACACGCCACATCAACATTAGCAATGACTCCCGCATTGTTATCAATAAATAATTAAGAGAAGAGACTTGGACATGAAAAGAAGTTATTGTTTTATATGAAAAGAAGTGATTATTGAGCATAAAGAGTGGTGATGGTTCTTATAAGGTACTTATTTTTAAGAGATGTGTTGTTTATCCGGCAAAGTACAACCCAAGTGCCAAAACTTAGCATGAATGGACACTTAAGTGTCAGTTAGGAAAGTAACACTAAGTGCCACTTTTTTCACTCGTGCCATCTCCGGCGAACACCACCGGAAATCCTACGTGGCAATTTTTTATTATTTTTTTCGTCTACGTGGCTTGCCAAAATGCTGACTCAACAAAAAGGCAAAACGACATCGTTTTGAGCGGATTCGAATGTATATATAAAAATTAATTTAATTAAATTATAAAAATAAATAATTATTATTATTTTAATTTATTTATATATATATATATTAAAAAAAGAGTGGGGGAGAGGAGGCAGGGCTGGGCCGCTGACCGCCGACGGTCCCCCACCGTCGCCACCCTTCCCGACTGGGAGGCGGCGAGACCCGCGACCCGCCCGCATCCGGCGAGGGCTCACGGCCCCCGCCACTAGTCGACCGAGGGCCAGCGACCCGGCCGACTCTCCCCCGGGCCGCCACCCTTCCCCGGTGACGGCGGGGAGGCGCCGAGGATCTAGGCAAGGGCTCGTGAGCCCTCATCGCCGGTTGGCCGGGCCGGCGACCCTGGCCGACCCCACCTCCTTCGCCGCCCCTTCCCGACGGCAACGAGGGCTCGCCCCTGCCGTCTCCCTCCCACCCCTTTTTTAAAAATATTTGTATTTTTATTTTTAAATGTTTTAAATAAATTTAGTTTTAAATTAAATTTAATTGATTTTTATATAATTTTTTATCACGTCAGAGACAAAACAACGTCATTTTTGTATTTTTTAATCACATCGCAAAACGATGTTGTTTTGCACTTATCTCGACGGAAAATCGCCACATCAGCATTTTGGCCGGATTGGCACTTAAGTGATCCATTTTGCTCCGATTTTGGCACATAAGTGTCACTTTCCTAACTTTTGGCACTTAAGTATCCCTCCGTGCGTGTGTCCGCACTCATTGTTTATCTATTATCACATATTGTTAAAAAAAAAACTTTCTCTCCTTCGTAATATTCTCTTGTTCATAATTCTCTCTTCTTATCTTTTATCACAAAAGTTTGATAACACATTCAAGGTGAAATTCTAAAAGGAAATTAGAAGAAAAAGAATAGATAGGGAAAAAAAGAAATGAAAATTATTAAAATTGTCCACGTGGTGCTAGCCGTACCATGTAGAACGGTTGGCCATGTCAATGATTTCTGGCCAAAATTAGCCAAATAAATTTGATTGGCAAATTAAAACTGAATTGGCAAAAGTGTACTATGTTTATGGCTTTATTGACAATTTTTCCTTAGTAACGGTCCAAAATACCTCACATATCTGAAAGACTTGCAAGAAGTATGGAAAAATTAAATGATAAATGGAGTTTCATCTAGCTTGCTAGCATACGTAGAGGGAACCATTGCTAGTCTATTGATGCATCAAAAAATAAGCATCATGAAAGCCCCCTGAACACTGTGTCAAAGCTCTTCCAATTGCAATAGCATCGATAATGAAATTGTTGATGTTTTCAATTGCTCGAGCATATCATTCCTTCTCGATGCTCCCGGCTATACTTGGTCCTCCAACAAATCTTGGAAATTTCAGACCGTTTTAGGATGATATCCACTCATAGTGTCTAAGGAACCAAAAAGTACATACATTGAATCAGTTGCATAGGTAAAATGTAGAAACAAAACAGATTACAGAAATGAGTTTGCGTTTAACATTTTCGAAAAGGAACTTAAAGTGTCCTCTCACCTTGTGACTTTGATGTTGCAGCGGACAAAGGGAGATTCTCCATCTCCAAAGACAATATTTGAAACCATGGCTTGAAAGGCGAATTGGTCAGAACATTTTGAGGCAACTCAGGAACATGGGCATGGCCTTTCATTTTTCGGTGCCAATATTTGACCCAAGTAGTCCTCAAAGGAACATAATTTGAACTTCCTGTTATGAAATACATGAATGAATATTCATTATATTTATCTTATCTAATGTACTTATTATGGTACATTTGTATCATACATTTCAAGTACATCTCCATACACAATGAATGTTCATCTCCCTATCCAATGTATATATTATTCAATACATTGATATTAATGATAAGTGCATCATTGTTTTCTTATAAATATAAGCTTAGTTTTTGTCATAGATATACTATGATATACTGGAAATAAAATTTTCTCCTCTGGCTTTCTCTACAATCTTTGGTGTCTGGCTTTCTCTTCTCAATCTCTTTATTCTCTCTATTATATATTTCAACGTAATATTTTACAACACGTTATTAGCACGAAAATCTACCGACCGAGTAAGTAATTTTTGCAAGGTAGGTGTTTTTTTTTTTCATTAATCAACTTATACTTCATCTTCTCCTATCAATTCTTCATTTTTATTTTTCTTGTGAATTTCAAATCTAAAAGTATCCTTCCCGAAGTAGCGGTGGATATTTGGAAATCATTTTAATTAATTTAAGGATTTATTTTGTAAGAATTATGGCAAATATTGAAAAGCCCAAATTCCACATCCTGGAAGTGAGTGGAAAGAATTATTTATCCTGGTGCCTTAACATGGAAATGTACCTCCAAGGGCAAGGTCTCGCTAATGCAATTACAGAGGATGGAACCTCAAATGCAAAAGATAAAGGAAATGCACTAATTTTTATTCGTCATTTGCATGAGAGCTCAGACTCAATATTTATCCGTTCTAGACCCTCAGACCTTGTGGAGAAGGTTGAAGGATAGGTATGATCATATCAAGACTGTTATCCTTCCCCAAGCACAATATGACTTGCAAAATCTCGACTGCAAGATTTTAAATCGTATTTGACTATAACTCCGCTTTATTTGATATTGTTTCTCATGAGTTATGGTATCAAACTCTCGATTTCTTTGAGGATCTAATTATTTTGATGGGGTATCGATTGGTGGATGATAACTTGGATTTTGAATTTTATGATTATAATAATTTCTTTCTAGTTGTTTAAATGTATTACCTTTTATTGTTCTCTAATATGGTTATGTGATATATATTTATTATTTTGAAATTTTATTTGACTCTATAACTAATATGCAATGATAATTGACACTTGAAGTTGTTGACATAAATGCAAATGGAAAATACCGAGAAAATGAAGATGTTTGCTTGCTTGATAGTGCAACAACACATACTATATTTCATAGTAGACACTTTTTCTCGAATATGATATTGCGTAAGGCACAAATCCATACAATATCAAGTCTTGTTATGATTATTGATGGTTTTGGGAATGCCACAATTGTTTTACCAAATGGCACCATCCTGCATATTGAGGATGCGTTTAAGCAGTAGATCAAAAACAAATCTGCTCGGTTTCAAAGATGGTCCCATATTGAGACTATTTATGAACAAGATAAGGAATATATTGGCATTACTTCTTATAAGATGGGCCTGAAAATCATCCATGAGAAGCTGAAACTTCTTCTATGGGTTTATATTGTGTCATGATTAAGGCTTTTGAAACCTACGCCCCACATCCTGGAGATTGGTAAACCCCGATCGTTTGAATTATGGCATAATCGCATTGGTCACCTTGGCGCTTCAATGATGCGTAGAATAATTCATAATACAAAAGGACACCCTTTAAAGGATACAAATGTATTGTTGTCCAAAGATTATAATTGTGAGGCTTGTTCACAAGGAAAACTCATTATCAAACATTCTATATAAAAAGGTTAATCTTGAATCCCCTTAATTCTTGTAAATAATTCAAGGTGATATTTGTGGATCGATACAACCACCAAGTGGACCATTTCAATATTTTATGGTACTAGTGGACGCATCCTGTAGATGGTCCCATGTTTGCCTATTATCTACGCGCAATGTCACCTTTACATTTACTTGCGTAGATTATAAAACTCCGAGCACAATTCCTGATTATCCAATTAAGAGCATAATGATGGATAATGCTGGTGAATTTATATCAACGAGTTTTGATACCTATTGTGCTTCACTCGGAATCGAGGTTGAGCACTGGTTGCATATGTTCATACTCAAAATGGATTTGGCAAATCCTTGATTAAATATATCCAAATCATTACCCGCATTCTATTATTGAGAACAAATCTTAGCGATACAGCATGGGGTCATGCAGTCTTGCATGTGGCAGCCCTAATAAGATTACGCCCCCGCTAGTCTTTTACAATCTCCCCTTTAAATGGTTCTTGGTTATGAACTAGATATTTCACATTTACGCATTTGGTTGTATAGTAAAGTGTGCCTGTAGCACTACCGAAAAGAATGAAGTTTAATTCACCCTCCATCATTAAGTTCTTGGAACCAACTACCGGTAATCTTTTTACTACCAGATTTGTAGATTGTCATTTCAATGAGACTAGGTTTCCATCAATTGGGACATGATGTGAATCGTTGCGGAAAGATCGTTCTACGAAGGCCTAGATGGTGGGAATTGCGAACCTCGACCTCCAATCAAACTGTGATTGGCAACCTCGGTATGAACATGACCGTTGACGAACGCGTGTCAACCAACCAACGTTATAGACGCCACGAGCGAAAAATTCGCTATCTCGCTCGATAAGTCGAATCGACCGACACAAGAGAATCATGATAAGGTCAAGTCCTCAAAAGAACAGTAAAAGAGAACCTCTCAATTCTTTTCCTCCAAAAATAAAATATATCTGTCCCCAAAGAAATTTGACAAATCTTTTATATAGGCTTTCTAGCCACACACCCTAACCAACCCTAAAAATCTAATGCGTCATATTCTAGAATATACCTAAACAAGAAGATATATATATATATATATATATTTATTTATTTATATTATTTATTTATATATATTTATTTATTTATTTATTTATATTTGACTTGGTCAAATATTTGGTGACCAGATAATTATATTGTGCCAAGATTTCCAAGATTCTTCAAGATTTGATCCAAGGTCATCTCCACGCCAAAGATCACGAACCATGACGCCAACAGCTTGCCTAAATTTCTTGGCCCGCGCTCGAGTGATCAAACCAATTGGAATAGACAATGGGTACCTAGCACCTCCTCCTCGATATGGCTCGATGTCCACATCATTCCTCCCCCATGCAAAGGATTTCCCTCAAATCATCACTTGCATCGAAAAGAGTCAAGTCGAAACATTAAATGTAGCACTAACATCATACTTACTTGGAAGATCAAACTTATAGGCATTATTGTTAACTCTTTCCAACACCATGAACGGTTCATCCCCTGCGGTAATAACTTAGAATGTCGTTGTTCAGGAAATCGCTCGTTGCACATATGAACCCAAATCCAATCGCCGGGTTCAAACACCGCTTCCTTGTGCCCTTTGTTGGCTTGCCTTGCATATTGCTCAGTCTTGCGCTCAATATTTGCGCGTCTTCTCATGCAACGCCTTAACAAATTTAACTTTCTTTGCTCCATCTAAATCCACACGCTCATCAACAGTAAAGGGATTAAATCTAACGGAGTTAACAGATTAAAACCATAGACAACCTCAAATGGTGTAAATTTAGTAGCAGAATGCATGCTTTTATTATATGCAAATCAACATGTGGTAGACAATCTTCCCAAGATTTAATGTTCTTTTTAATAATAGCACGCAACAATACCCCTAAAGTTCTATTAACTACCTCGATTTGACCATCGGTCTGTGGATGACAAGTAGTAGAAAATAACAACCGTGTTCCTAGTTTTTTCCATAATGTTTTCCAAAAGTAGCTAAGAAATTTAGAATCTCGATCTGAAACAATCGATCTAGGCATGTCATGCAAACGTACAACCTCCTTAAAGAACAAATCAGCAACATGAGATGCATCATCAGTTTAATGACAAGGTATAAAATGAGCCATCTTTGAAAATCGATCAATAACCACATAAATAGAATCTCTACCATACTTAGACCTAGGCAATCCTAACACAAAATCCATAGAAATATCAGTCCAAGGATGCGTTGGAATAGGTAATGGTGTATACAAGCCATGCGGTTTAGTTGTAGACTTCGATTGCTTACAAGCAATGCATCTCTCACAAACACGTGTGACATCTCTCTTCATATGTGGCCAATAAAAATGTTCATTCAGCACTTCATAAGTCTTATTAATGCCAAAATGCCCCATTAAACCACTACTATGCGCTTCTCACACCAACAATTCACGCAAAGAACACTTAGGCAAACATAGTTTGTTTTCACGGAAAAGATAACCTTCACACCTATAGAATTTATCAAATGCAGCATGCTCACATGCTTCAAACGCTCTCCTAAAGTCATCATCATCAGTATATAAGCCCTTGATATGCTCAAACCTAGACACTTTGCTTCTAAAGTAGTTAGAATCGCATACCTTCGAGAAAGTGCATCGGCTACCACATTCTCCTTACCTTTCTTGTACTTGATCACATATGGAAAAGTCTTGATGAACTCCATCCATTTGGCATGTCTTTTATTCAACTTCTGCTGCCCTTTCAAGTACTTCAAGGTCTCGTGGTCGGTGTGGATCACAAACTCCTTCGGCCATAGATAATGTTGCCAAGTCTCCATAGCTCGCACTAAAGCATACATCTCCTTATCATAGGTAGGATAATTCAATGTTGCTCCACTCAATTTTTCGTTGAAATAAGCAATGGGACGCCCTCCTCGCATCAATACGGCTCCAATTCCTGTACAAAAGCATCGCACTTTATCTCAAAAGTAGCACTGAAATTCGGCAAAGATAACAAAGGAGCATTAGTCAACTTATCTTTTAGCAAATTAAATGCTTTCTCTTGCTCTTCTCCCCACGTGAAACCCACGTGCTTCTTGATAACCTCGGTCAAAGGTGCAGCAATGGTGCTGAAATTTCTCACAAATCACCAATAAAAACTCGCCAATCCATGAAAGCTACGCACCTCTCCTACGGTCTTAGGCGTTGGCCATTCACGGATTGCTTTGACCTTTTCTTCATCAACTTGTATACCATCAGCACTAACATCCTAAAAATACTAATTTGTTAGTAACAAAAGAGCACTTCTTTATATTAGCGTACAATTGCTCGGCCCTTAAAACCTGCAAGACAGCTCACACATGCTCAATATGGTCATCGTGGCTTTGGCTATATATCAAGATGTCATCAAAATAGACAACCACAAATCAACAAATAAAAGCACGCAAAACATGATTCATAAGTCGCATAAACGTGCTCGGTGCATTAATTAATCCAAATGGCATGACTGACCACTCATATAATCTATACTTGGTCTTAAATGCAGTTTTCCATTCATCACATTCTTTCATCCTAATTTGATGATAGCCACTTTTCAAATCGATCTTAGTAAAAATACAATAACCATGCAACTCATCCAACATGTCATCTAACCTAGGAATAGGATGTCGATACTTTACCTTAATGTTATTAATTGTTCGGCAATCAACACACATTCACCAAGTTCCATCCTTTTTTGGCACCAACAAAACAATGACGGCACACGGGCTAAGACTCTCTCTCACATACCCTCGTTCCAATAATTCGCTAACTTGCCGTTGAACTTCCTTTGTCTCCTCGGATTGCTTCGATATGCGGGTCGGTTAGGTAATGGTGCACCAAGAATCAAGTCGATTTGATGTTTTATGCTTCGAATCGGTGGTATCCCTCCGGAAGTTCATCGGGAAAGACATCTTCAAATTCCTGTAATAAAGACACAATAGGACTAGGCAAACTTGGGTCAAGATCGTTAGTAAAAAACAAAACCTCATTGTACAAAAGTACAAGCATTGGTCGATCTAGAACTAAAGCTCTCCTCACTTCACTCGATTTTGCATAAAAATTATTTTGTCTCTTTTCTTTCCTCTCTTCTTTTCCATCGGTTTTTACCACAATCCTTCTCTCGGCCTCTCCTTTCCTTGCGTCTTAGACACACCAAGCAAGCCCTCGGATTTCTCACATCTTCTCTCTCTCTCTCTCTCTCTCTCTCTCTCGTCTGTAACTTTAACTGATCTTGATACACCTCACTAGGTGTCATTGGTACCAAGGTATAAGTCTTTTGATTCATCACCAATGAAAAACGATTAGTATACCCATCATGATGTACCTTTCGATCATATTGCCATGGTCTTCCAAGCAAGATATGACCCGCTTGCATAGGTACAACATCACACTCTACCTCGTCCTTGTATCTCCCTATCTCAAATGGGATTCGAACTTGCTTCGACACTTTCACTTCTCCACTATCATTTAACCATTGAAGTCTATAAAGCCTAGGATGCTTTGTCGTCTTCAAACCAATTTATCCACCATAATACAACTTGCCACATTTGCACAACTACCTCCATCAATTATCAAACTACAGATCTTACCATTCACCACACATCTTGTATGAAACAAGTTATCTCTTTGTTGATGATGCTCTTCCTTCTTTACTTGCACACTAAGAGAACACCTAACAACCAATAAGTCTCATTTTATAGCTATTTCTCCATCACTACAATCCTCCAACGGTGGCATCTCATCATCATTTTCTTCCCTTTCACTTTCGGACTCAATAACACCATGTCCAGTCATAATCATCACCCTCCTATTAGGGCATTGATTTGCCATATGACCCCTGCCCAAACACTTAAAACATTTAATCTCACGAGTTCTAGTGTTAGGGTTTTCGAATTTACTGAAGCCGATTCATCCCAACTTTACCGTCCCTCTCTTTCTCCTTTGAGGTTTCGGTTTTGGTGTTGTTTCCTCTCCAATTTGGCTTCTCATCTCTCTTCCAATTGGATCTCCAATTCTGATTTGAACCTCATTCACTCTTGTGATTTCGATCAAACTTCAATTGACGCTCAACTTTGATGGCATTGTCCACCAATTCCTCCAATTCAACATAGTGTTACAGCTCCACCACCCTTGCTATGTCTCGGCTCAAACCACTCAAAAATCTTGACATTGTGGCCTCACGATCCTCCACCACATTAGCACGGATCATGGCAATCTCCATCTCCTTGTGATACTCTTCCACGCTCTTATTGCCTTGTGTGAGATTTTGTAACTTTTGAAACAAAACTCGATGGTAATGACTTAGTACAAAATGCCTCCTCATCACCGCTTTCATCTCATCCCACATCTCTATCGGTCTTTCACCATTGCACCTCCTACTAATCACAAGTTGATCCCACCAAATTATAGCATAATCAGTAAATTCAACAGCTGCAATTTTTACCTTTTTGAGCTCGGAGTATCGTTGGCAATCAAATACCATCTCCATGCGTTTCTCCCATTCTAGATACGCATCGGGGTCATTTTTCCCTTGGAAAGAAGGAATCTTCATCTTGATATTGCCAAGTTCATTATCTTCTCGGTGTCTAAACCCTCGAGCTCCATTCCACCTTTCAAATCGAGCACCTCGATCATCCTCCATGTCGGCCTCATCATTATCATAATGCCGCTGCCTTCTATGTCGTGTTCTAAAGGCATCTCGTTGATGTTGCAACCTTCCCGGAGTAGCTCTCGGTCACCATCAACCCTCATGCCATTCCCCATCATTCAATCACTAATTTCCTCCACTATGGCCCTCAATTGCTAGATGCTTTCCACAAGCACTTCAACCCTCCATATGGAGTCAACCTCCCTTTGATTCACGCTTTCTTCGCGCGACATATTTTAGACCTGTAAGTAAACGTTAGTCACAAAAATCCTCACCAATCCTCCCTCACGTGTTTCTCTCAAGGTGTTTGTCACTCCTCTCGTGTTTAACTCAAGTCTAGGCTTTTTTCACCCTCAATTAAGCTTACACACTCTTGCCTTTCTCTCTCGTATTCTCTTTTCACAAGCTCTTTATTGGACTCAAAACCCATCTCTCAACCCCTCACGACAATCAATCAAACTAATCAAACAAGATTAGATCACTACTGATTTTGTTTCAGCAAGTAACAATTTCAAATCAACAAGTACAACTTTTGAAATTCCAATTGAAACGCAAATCAATACTAATTTTGTTTCGATTCGATTCACTAACAAACGAGTCGCTTTGATTTTTTTTTTTTTGTTCGGCTTTTTTTTTTAAATCTTTTTTTTTCTCTTGAGCACTTTTTTTTGTGTGTGTTTTCTTCTCTTTTTTTTTTTGACGAACTTTCTCTTTTTTTCTTTTTTTTGACGAACTCAGATACAATTTAAGATGCTAAGAAAACTAATAGCAAACAACTATGTATGGAAACACAAAAGCAATTGGATCCCTAAATTGGCTAGAATTGAAACCCTAGCTTAATAAATCTCAAATTGTTGAATATAAACAGAAAATTAAAGATAAATAGACCTTGTAGAAGCAAGCTCGATACCAAATGATGTGAATCGTGCGGAAAGATCATTCTACGAAGGCCCGGATGGTGTGAATTGCGAACCTCAACCTCTAATCAAACCCGTGATTGGCAACCTCGGTATGAACGTGACTATGTTGATGAACGCGTGTCAACCAACCAATGTTATAGAGGCCACGAGCGAAAGAATTTGCTATCTCGCTTGATAAGTCGAATCGACCGCCAAAGAGAATCTTGATAAGGTCAAGTCCTCAAAAGAACAAGAAAAGAGAACCTCTCAATTCTTTTCCTCCAAAAATAAAATATATCTGTCCCCAAAGAAATTTGACAAATCCTTTATATAGGCTTTTAGCCACCACACAAACCCTAAAACCAACCCTAAAAATCTAATGCGTCATATTCTAGAATATACCTAAACAAGAAGATATATATATATATATATATATATATATATATATTTGACTTGGTGAAATATTTGGTGACTAGATAATTAAATTGCACAAGATTTTCAAGATTCTTCAAGATTTCATCCAAGATCATCTCCACACCAAAGATCACGAACCATGACGCCAACAGCTTACCTGAATTGCTTGGCCCGTGCTCGAGTAATTGAACCAATCGGAATAGACAATGGGTCCCTAGCACCTCCTCCTCAATATGGCTCAATGTCCACATCGGACACCTACAACTTCCATGACTACAAAACAAAAACCAGTTAAGGTTTTCTCTTGGAATGAGAAAAATTTATCTCAATTAGACCCAAAGATTCGAGTGTGAAAACGAGGTGCAATGCATAAATCATTTACAGGCTATAGCCAATAGACTTCCCGACGCATTTAATAATACTACTAAGGTAACGAAGTCTCATATTCCAGCTGCAAATGCTCCAATTAGGATAGTTGTTCCCGAAAGATGGGTTAAAATGGATCAAAATCCCCACACTTGAAGCGTGGTAGACCGATAGGATCAAAAGATACTATTCCTAAAACGAAGGGGAAAGAATTAGGAATCCGGTCCGAGGAGCCTGGCGTTGTGCTTGCTCCTAAAGAACTTATTGCCCCCAAGAGACACAAACCCATGAAATGAACACCAACTCCGGAATATCGAGAATTCCATTACATATTGTAATAAAATTTGGGATTGAAATGAAATCATCATTGAAGATGCTTTTGCATTCAGTTGCTCATAAAATTATGGATGATGATTGTGAGCCGCAATCTATTATTGAGGATAAACCAATGCCATAAAATTATGGATGATGATTTTGGACCCGTAACTCGAATCCCCGATAATGTAAAGCCCATTGGATATAAATGGGTATTTGTCCGGAAACAAAATGAGAAAAACGATGTTATCGTGTATAAAGGCCGACTCGTTGCCCAAGGATTCTCTCAAAGACCTGGATTGATTATAATGAGACATATTCACCTGTGATGGATATGATTACATTTCGTTTTCTCATTAGCCTAGTAATCTCTGAAAGATTGGAAATGCGTCTTATGGACGTTGTGACAGCATATCTATATAGTTCATTAGACTCGATATTTATATGAAAATTCTGAGGGATTCAAAATGCCAAGCATGCACTCTCCGTAATTTATTCTCAATAAAATTGCAAAGATCTTTGTACGGGTTAAAGCAATCTGGTCGCATGTGGTATCAACACCTAAGTGAGTACCTAATTAAAGAAAGGCACAAGAATGATCCTATCTACCCATGCGTGTTTATTAAGAAATCAAAAACTAGATTTGCTATTGTAGAGTTTATGTCAACAATATAAATATAATTGGAACTCTAGAAGAGTTAGTTAAAATTGCTGAGTATTTGAAAAGGGAGTTTGAAGAAGATTTGGGTAAAATCAAACTTTGTCTTGGTCTAGAGCTTGAGCATAAGCAAAATAATCGTCCATCAATCAAAATACATTGAAAGATTATTTAAACACTTCAATATGGACAAGGCTCACCCATTGAGCACCCCTATGATCGTAAGATCTCTAAATCCTCAAAAGGATCCATTTCATCCTGAGAATCTGATGAAGAAATACTTGGTCCTAAAGTACCATATCTCAATGCGATTGGGGCTTTGATGTACTTGGCATAATGTACGAGACCGATATTGCTTTTGAGTAAATTTATTAGCACGTTTTAGTTCAAAGCCAACTCGGAGACATTGGAATGGAGTTAAACATATTTTCCATTATCTTTGAGGAACCATAGATTTGGGATTATATTATTTCAAGGATTCCACTAACTCTAGTTTAGTTGGATATGCTAATGCTAGATATAGATCCAATCCACATAAGGCTCGCTCTCAAATTGGTTATTTATTTTGTTATAACGGCACCGCTATTTCTTGGCGTTCTACGGCAATTTAGCAGCTACATCCTCTAACCACTCGAGATCATTGTTTTATATGAAGCCGGAAGAGAGTGCGTTTGGTTAAGATCTGTTATAACGCATATTCATAATTCTTGTTGTTTAATACGGTTACAAATTCTCTCACTATAATTTATGAAGATAATGATGTTTGTGTTGCACAAGTTAGGGAGGATATATCAAAGGTGATAGGACCAAGCATATCTCGCAGAAATTTTTCTATACTCATGAACTCCAAGAAAGTCGACAAATTGATGTTAAACAGATTCAATCCATAAATAATCTTGTAGATCTTTTTACTAAATCATTGCCAACGTCAACTTTTGAGAAATTAGTATATGGCATTGGTATGCAGCGAGTTCACAAGATGTAAGATTGACTAGCCCCAGCAGTGGCTATATGGTTCAATTGAGGGGAGATATTATAAACTATGCATTGCACTCTTTTTTCTTTTTGTCCAGTTTTTTCCCATAGGGTTTTTCCGGCTTAAAGTTTTTAATGAGGCAATTAATGCATCCATAAAAGGGAGAGATCATAAAATTTGTGCTCTGCACTCTTTTTTCCTTTTGTCCGGTTTTTGTCCTACTAAGATTTTTCCGGCTTAAGGTTTTTAATGAGGCAGTATCATTCGATGCACGTTCATGAATATTCAAGGAGAGTGTTATGAAATATATGATGAATGAAATACATGAATGAATATTCATTATATTTATCTTATCTAATGTACTTATTATGGTACATTTGTATCATACATTCTAAGTACATCTCCCTATACAATGAATGTTCATCTCCCTATCCAATGTATATATTATTCAATACATTGATATTAATGATAAGTGCATCCTTATTTTCTTATAAGTAGGAGCTTAGTTTTTGTCATAGATATACTGTGATATACTGAAAATAAAATTTTCTCCTCTGACTTTTTCTACAATCTTTGGTGTCTGACTTTCTCTTCTCAATCTCTTTATTCTCTATTATATATTTGCCGCATATTTTACAACACTTCCGTTTTCATCCGGGAGGTGGCTGCCAACCAAGATTCAGCCCTTAATTCAAGCATCTATGCAATATTGGAAGCACAGCGTGGCCAATGAACAAGTAAGCTAACATTGCTACTACTAAGATTATGAAGTTTGTTAATTTACTCCTCCTTACAAAGAAAAACTTGAGTCGGAATCTGTCTCGAACCATTTGCTTCTATCCCTAATTTCTCCGGTATTGTTTTCTTCCCTATTGATTTTGGCATTGGTTTATCCTCCAAGTATTTCTTGACCGATGGTGCTCGAGATGCATTTTGGGGATAGATTTTCTCGTAAATTTTGTCCTCAAAAGCTACAACGTGAAAAAGAAGATTCAGCTAATCAATTTGACTTCATTTACAGTAACACTTCGTGCTGAGAAAGCACAAGATAAACATGACAATAAAATAAGTTCAAGAATAAACGAAGGCCGTCTCATTCTCATCTGAAGGGACAAGACAAGGCTCTTAACGTATCTCTAACTAAATGTTACATCCGAAAGCCAACTTAAACTGCAACTTAGACAAACATGAAATTGGATCCTAAGTTGGAGAGGCTACGTTTTGGTAGGTAAACACACCGATTCGTGTGCCAAGTTATGGTGTAGACTAAACAGTGTTACAATATCCTTAATCCATGAATTTCTAATGACACGTAAAGGGCAACACAAATACCTAAGACTTTAAATTATATAAATCGATTTTTACTTTTAAGATCTTTAGAGTGTACTCAGTAATAGTACATTCTTCATGTCAGGATCTCATAAAATATAGGGAAGAATGGCCGTGGGAGTATTGTTATAATAAAACCCAAGCTACTGTGCTGGCATCCTCTAATTTTGTTAGGGACAAAAACAAAAGATATAGATATGAAATTTGGTAAACGTTGGCTGTATTATCTTGTAATTATTGCTGTAATGTTTATGAAATGTTTTTGTTGATACAAAATTGGATGGTTGTGCTAATCTTGAGAGTATTATTCAAGTGATTTGCTTTTCCGTTTACTTTTGTTACTTGTGCATGAGGTTTAAGGAATCACCGTCGGTAGTCCTCTATGACTTGTGAGTTTTACTCATGCAAGTGATGCGTTTTAAAACACTTTTCCAAAGGATCTCGGGCCTCAAAGATCCCTGTGCCAAAGCTGAGGACCCAAAAGCCTTAGAACCAAATTTGGCATTTTTATAGTCCATTTGCCCAATATAACTTTCACCTGACATTTGCATTTCCAAACGGAATGCCATTGGGAGTAATGAATTTTTTTCCCAACTTTACCCTCACTAATACTTTTGTATTTATATATTGGGGGTAATGAATTTGATTTCCAACTTTACCCTGACTTGTACGTTTGTATTCCTATTTTGCCCTTATCCTATTTTTCATCATCTCTTTGAACCAAACACATCCATTGCCGCTCTAGATTTTTGTTGATACAATCCCAGAGTCAATGGCTGCTGAGGGTCGGTCATCAAGGGTCAATTATCACAACTCTATTGAGTTAGATCTGGAGGGTTCAAGGGTTGCACAAGGCTCGCCTACCCTCAAGTTATTTCACAATTAATCAATTCACAAACTATTTTCAAGATGGCAATAAATGCTCCATCCAAATTTATGTAATAAACATGCTCTAAATATCTCTTTTTTCTTTCTCATATGGTGCCCTGCTATGCATTTCATAACTAATAATGCATACAATCTCGATCACTCCAAAGACAAAAAAGGAGCTTACAAATTCAAAGAAAAGATGAGCATTAACAATAAGGCTCAATTTACTAAACAACACAATTTTAACAGTAGAGAGACCTACGAAGAATCGTTACTGACATGAAATAATCACTGGTCCATTGTGGACTCTCCATTAAATGATGGACATGCTTTTTCGAGGATACAGTAAAGAAGAAAAGCTAACAATTTCGAGTTCCCACTCTTGAACTAACAGAAACAAAATCGCTACCATACTCAAGAATCTAGACTAAACTAGAGATCAACTGCCTACAAATACAGCATTTTTGTGAAACTCGCGTTCCACCGATAACACATATTGCTGACAACACACAAGATGACCACATGGAACAAAAAAACGAATCCTCCTCCTCATTAGACAAATTACACATAACTGTCCATCTGGTACATCTCCCGATTCATCGTCTGCAAGAGTGTTGGCTCGTCGACTGTAGCATGGTTATGCTGCTGCTACTACTCCTGCTCATCCCATCTATGCTGCCTCCATTTTTCAATCTGTTCCATTTTATGAGGAAAGAAGATTCGACATAAGCTCAATAAAGTCGTTATAATGTCTTGAATTCAACAAGTTATAGAATATGGTTACAAGTTAACCTGGTTGATAGCTATCAACCTCACAAAAGAAAATCCAAGGATACCAATTGACACCTTTCCAAGAAGAATACTACTCCAGAAGAATATCTTTGTCCATAAGGCAAGGTCAATGACCATCTAATCTTTGTCATGTTGATACTGGAAAATGTCAAATCAATCAATTCAATAGTAGACGAGTACTATCAAAAAGGAGCTGCCTGCCCAAGATCTATCATCTAAGTAGTAGACCCCAAAGCAATCATGTCAACTATCCTAGAAGGAAGTATGAGATGGTCGTTTCTCAATGACTTGAGTCATGTGAAGCAAACTACTTGCTTACAGATCATCACATAAACAAATGACAAGCATCAAAGGAAGGAGCCATAAATACCTTTTGACAGGCAAAAAGAAAATACTAAAATAATAGGAGGTTGTGTAAATTACCCAAAATTCATAATCACATAACTGTGGAATTCTCTGTGTCACGCTAAACGCAAAAACACAAGACTTCCAAATAGGCAATCCACTTTATAGTCACATCCTTCATAAATCATGATCAAGATTAGAGTGAATAAATTTGTACACATGTCCATTTATAGTAAAAAAATTAGTGTACATGGGCATAAGTCTGCAAATGGAAAAAGAATCTCCTCAAGCAAGCATCAAGATTGATCAAATGTCCATCCATCACCATTAAAATGTAGATGAGGGAAAACTTACAGAAAATAAGGAAAATTTTTGCATGACCTGATCTTTGGACTTTATTTTCAAAAGCAAAGGCCAACAGCACTGGACATACTTTCCTAATGGAAGAATTTTCTATCCTCACCAAATAGTCCAACCTTCAAAATAGAGGAACAAGAGTGTTGGATCAGATACTTGTATCAAAGTGTCTTGGGGAATGCTCCGTTCAAGTTGTTCCCACTTAAAGAAAGCAACGCTAGGGAAGATAAGTTGCCATTGGAGGAAGGTATGCTCCCATTAAATTATTAATACACAAATGGATTCTAGAGCTTTGGCAATGAACCAAGCTCCCTAGGAATTTCCTGTTAGTTCATTATATGCAACATAAAGTGCAAACAAGTCTAAGCAACCTAATATATTTTTGGGAATTTCACCCACCAATGAATTGTTTTGTAGTTGTAAGACACAAAGGCAGTAACCGCCGACTTGTGGAGAAATTTCATGATCGAGAATGTTGTTTTCGAGCCACATTTACCTTAAGAAGTTGAGATTCCCAATATGGGGAAGAGATCTGGAGAGTCCTTGTGATGAGAAGTCCAAGATTGTGACCCTCCTATGCCTTTGGCCACACGTAACGCCATACCGCCGGCAAACCCAATGCTATTGTTCCATGAGTTGAGCACGCTCAAAAGATCTCCGATTATGCCTTTGTCTATTTCATTGGTGATGGAAGAGATTTAGTTAAAGCACAGTACAAGAGCTATACAAAGAAGCAAGGGGCATGATGGAAACTCTCCAAAACATGCCCACCAGTTTCATGACTTGAAGCCCTAAACAAGCGGATAGATTTGAGAAACAAAGGGTAGGATGAGTGCTACTGGAAACTTTGAAGAGCTTTATAAGAGTGGGGTATCGATTTTAAAGTGCTATTTTTATCTTTTTATAAGAAGGTGTCGGATTCTTCTTTTACTTTCTTTAGGATAGTTTTTTGAAGTGCTTTTCTGCCTCTGGATAAGACTTTGCCTAGCCATCTGCGCGTGTTGTTGGGGCTGGAGTGAATGGAAGAAGGGAATGTTGAAAACTCAATTTGGTGGAAGGACATGGACGTGGCAATTGGAGGCAACTTAAAAGAAGGTGAGAAATGGACTGGGAGTTTGAGGGCCATTTTCTTTTTTCTAATATGTGATGATTAGCTTTTTGCTTGGCTTGGTTTTCTTTTTGAGATTGAAGACGCCACAAGTTGATCTTGAAAATGGAGGCACGACACCTAGAGTGCCAAAACTTGGCACGGAGAGACACTTAAGTGTCAAAAGTTTGAAAGTGACACTTATGCCAAAATTGGAGCAAAATGGATCACTTAAGTGCCAATTCCACCAAATGCCGACGTGGCGATTTTCCAAAGGAATCAAGTGCAAAACGA